>CM060963.1:34604570-35327070 GCA_030765045.1 Tenodera sinensis | reverse complement strand
TGAAATATCTACATCGAATTTTTGGGTGAAATACAGTACTTTCCCTGTTTACTGTAAGTAAGAAGTTGAAGAATAGTTCGTGGAAGAATGGGTAGAGAAAGTCGTGTAAATGTAGCACATCAAGTTTTTATCGAAGTTATTAAAATATAAAGTTCTATACATAATGACAATCCGTTGATTCTCGACGGTTTAGTATAGACATATAGAGAATGGGAGAAGTCGTTTAAATGTTACACATAGGATCTCTCTCTATCTCTCTCTGTCTCTGTCTATTATACTCTTTTGTCATTTGTCAAAAATCTTGTAAACAGGACCGATGGTGGATAATATTTCTTCGTGAAGTATTTGGTAGGTACAACGCCCTCATCTAATCTCAAGACCAGAGGACGTTTGTTACGGATTCTGTTTTCCTTAGCTGTAGATTGTAGGCTTTATCCAGCTTAACGAGGCATGAGTACATGCTTAGTTTACAGCTTGTCTCAAAACTTCATCCCCCTCATCACCACAACGGCAATGCATCAAGGCTATTGTTGTAAGAACAGTAGCGTGACTCTCTGGCAAGGCAGAGACAATAAATATATCCATAATCCGTAAAAGTGCAAATATCATCTGTGCAGTGGGAATCCACTGCGGAGCATCGGGCAAATTGAAGGATGGGCTCGCAAGCAAAATCGATGAGACTCTTCTGAGACTCCCTGGCTCATTCTACACGTGCATGCGTTAGTCCACACCAGGACATTAGCAAACAAAACAGAGCAAAATGCCTCAAATATAGCGATATTTTAACAGATAGGATACACCTACAACGTTGACAGGAATTTCTCTATACCTTACTTATTCTCATGCATACTTCTAAAAATTATTAATACAGAATCCTAAATTTACCTTCTGTGCCGCTTGCGTGGATACCCAAAATGGAGGACTTGCATTGAGGATTACAACGAAATACACGTTTTGATTCCTCCCAAAAGTATGTTCCATTCCATTTTTCGTCACTGTGTTTATTACTTTCTCTACTGCGTATAGTAAAGAGGGGAAGTATGGTTTTTGACCCAAAATTTTGATGTCGAGATTTCACCGGAAATTGTTTTGAGCTCCCATGAATCATAAAAAGCATTTTTAAAAAAAGGTCCGCGTGACCTCGTGTGTGTGTGTGTGTGTGTGTGTGTGTGTGTGTGTGTGTGTGTGTGTGTGTGTGTGTGAGAGAGAGAGAGAGAGTGAGAACAACATAACTCAAAAACGAAAAATCGGTTAAAAACCAAAGTTGGTATTTAAGTTTAATTCGTATTTTAAGGATGCGATTTTGAGGAAAATTGCTCCACCCTAAACTACCCTGCACATGGAAAATTTTGATTTTCTCAAAAATGGCTAATCATTTTGATTAAAATGCCAGATGCTTAAGATATTTTATGGCAAATGAAATGTATATTTTGAATTTTCTGGCTATAGCCTGTGTAGTCCTGTTTACTCTTGATGACTTTTGCATAACTGGTAAACCGTAAGAGATAAACCAAGTACTATACAAATAAAGTAGATCTCGTTATAACACACCAGTAACGTCGAAATGTTTTTTGTGTGTGTGTGTGTGGAGTGAAACATTTCGGAGATATTCCGTGTTGTTTGTGTGAGTTTGGAATACTTAAACTTCTCTCAAATGAAAAGTCGTTATTCACTTTTTTATTTTTCGTCCGTGCAAAGACAACGAAATTTCAAAGCCTTCATACAGCGACCAGCTTTAAAAGATGTAACTATCGCTCAAAGCCATATTCCCATAATCCCTTGCCCCTACAAGAAAATCAGCAATAAAGTAATGTGTGCAAATGTTTATCTCGACTAACATGAGTGAGTGAGTGAGTGAGTGAGTGAGAATAGTTAGTACAAGAGTAGAGAAAGTCATGTGAGTGCAACACATCGGATTTTGTAAAATTAGTTTTACAAATTTTTCTTACACAAGTTTATTTTTCTATCTATATCGTATTAATTGAAATAAATCTTTGCAGGAATAGTTTCATTGCTGCTTTCGTTGTGTGCACAAAGGTAAGAGAGGAAACCAAACGGGATCGATATGTTTTTAAAAGTGAATCCCTAGAAGCTCAGCTTAAAATTCTATACTCGTTCCATGACATCGGGAGAAACAACCGAATAGCGACACTAAAAATGAGAAAATTGAAAATTATGGACACTGATGGATATCTCGGAAACGGCTGATGCCACAAAAAAGTTAATTGAAATAAATTACGAGTTTTAGATAGACCTGCATTCCCGAAAAATGCATGATCTATATTTTATTTTTCTTGTATAATATATTAAATTTATTGTATTTTAATCTAAATATGTTGCCGTATTGGAGAAAAGAAAAAATATCGACATTTTCCATTGAGTTGGGGTTTGGCTTGAGTCATATCTTGTTAGGTATTTATCCGCCTTTTCATGGAGTTGATGCTTTTAACCGGTAGAGGCGCGTGTGGTCTCTCTCTCTCACTCACTCACTCACTCACTCACTCACTCACTCACTCACTCACTCACTCACTCACTCACTCACTCACTCACTCACTCACACACACACACACACACACACACACACACGCGCGCGCGCGCGCGAATATTTTTCAAAAAGTACTTTGTTATTCAAGCAGCCTCAAAATATGTATTTGCAGTGAAATCTATGTATGTAAATTTGGGTAGAATGCATTACTTCCTCTACCTACTTGGTACGTTGTAGAGAAGGCCTCCGTGGTCTAACGGTAACGTACTAGCTTGTGGTTCCCAAGGTCGCGGGCTCAAACCCGGGGGAGGGCGATAGTTTTTTTTTTTATTGATGTAAAAAGTCTTAGCACGATTTTCTTCGGAAGGGAAATAAAGCCTGTAGTTCAATGTCATAGATCTACACCACACAGAAGAACCTCAAGCCTGATACAGAGACCTCTGAACAAAATTAAGGAGTATTTCACGTCCCAAATAGAATGGGACGCTGAGAACCCACCAGTTAAAGAAATTCCGTACATTGAAAAAATGTAGGGAAAGTAAAACAAGTATTTTATAAATGGTGAGAGTGAAAGAGAGAGACAGACAGAGAGAGACAAGACAGAATGGAACAACCCAAAAGCGAAAAGTGTGAAAAATAAAAAAAAAAAAAATGTATTGTTTAGACTGCCAGGTGATTTTCAAATAAATTCCACACCCCAAGCAGACTTAACATCAGAAATTTAATTTATATTTTCTCAAAATATGTGTAATAGTTTCTAATTCAAATATATGTTTCAGATATTGGCAGGATAAATAAAATGCTATTACATTAGCTCTTAATTCTGCTTGAATTTTATGTAACTGTATAGCCATAAGAGAAAGGAAAATATAAATCTTTACTTATATTTTACATACATTGTATATTTTAAATGTCCTATCACACCATTTCCAGAGTATTTCCTTTTGTTCGTTTTAAGTTTTACAATACTTACAGCAACACTGTTGGGATGTTACGCAATCTTCTTTTGTTTCTCCCAGCACATGCAAAGATTATCAAATATCAAGTCAGGCATAAGACTAAGTATATTACCTGTTTTCGAAGGTCAACACTCAGATTCTCCCTTTTTTTCCTTTTTTGTAATGTTTAACACCCATTTTTACTACATACCCCACCACAGGTGGTGGTGGACTCGTATACCTGCACTGAAATGAAAAGTGGGAAAGGAAATCAAGGAAAAAACGTTCCAGGCGTAAGTTTAGGGTATCTCTTACGAGAACTAAGGAAAAATTGGACAAATTCTCATTAGGGAAGACGGTCCTGGCGGGATTTGAACCGCGGAGGTTCCGTTCACCAGGCCGTATCATCGATTTCAGGCCGGGGCGGGGAATGTTTCTTTCCCCAGAATAATTGTCTATCCTCCGCAGTCTGGAAGCCTGTTTAGAGTAAAAATGCATAAAAACAGTGTTAACAACCTACAGATGAGCAAGTAAAACCGCCTACACCATCAATTGTTTCTCAAGGTCCCCGATATAATTATGGAAGTTAAAAGGGCTGTACAGAGAAAGGAAAAACAGGTACATAAACCAATTGACTGTGGAATTAGTCTCCCACATACTCCTGTGTCTCGTCCATCTTCGCGCTATCCTCAGTGACAGTTGAACTCAAACATGGTACCGAAAATAGACCGTAATAAAGGTTTGTTTTGCTTTTCAGACTATAATTAAACAGCTTTGTAAACAACGGTTTCTCATGAAGAGAATACAAGACATGTTTACAGGAAATGAAGTGTCTTTATGAGTTAGGTTTTAACCAGTGATATTCAACCTGGGATACGCGGAGACTTCTTAGGGGGTACGAAAATTTAATTTAATCTTTCTTTGTGTAGTATTAAATAAGTAATAAATATTATCTGTTACAGGCTGAAGTGGAAAAATTGTCTCTAGGGGTACGCGGAGAAAAAAGGTTGAATACTTCTGGTTTAAACGATCTGTTCCCGAGAAGTGCCCGTTGATGGGGAGAAAAGCGTCTAAGAAGGGATTGCTGTCATAAGTCGCATGAAGACTACCTTTCGCCAAGGAAAACGCGTCAATTAAAACACCAACACGTGTGTTGTAACCAATTTGACCAATATTTAATTTATGATTAACACGAAGTAGACAGAAAAAAGACAATCTTTTATTTGCAGAATAAATATGAGAATAAGGTTAAGAATAGGTACACTCATATCACCTAAGCGTTTCGCTTGTACTTCTCATTAATCGTGACAGATATTTGCCGGAAATTATTTAGTTTGGCTGATTTACAATAATATACAATTTATAGCAGCCATGGGTAGAACACGTGTTGTGATTACGGCTGTAATGGTGGCCTTGACATAGAATAACGCTGACTTCGTCTCCTACCCCAAGCATGAAGCAGGTTGCAAAGCCAAATGTGTTGGGCTTTACCCACCGCTGGTTTATAGGTTGAGAAAATGATCTTTGCCGTCGAGCATTTGGCGTGCTAGCCTTTAAATCCAGAGATCTAAGGTTTGATTCTCGGCTGAAGCGGACAGCTTTCTGTAAATAGGGTTATTCCCTCATCGTTATAGCGTGTAAACTGAGTTATAGTGAGAACGTGCGTCACACGTTTGGTTCGTTTGGCCAATATAGGGTGCCCAATTCTTATTTGTCTTCACTGTAAGAACAGTTGAGCAAGAAAGTATGAAACAAGCTACTAGAATACGGACGAATAAGAACGGATAGTATAGTTGCCGGATTTTTGTACCCAGAGTGCTTAGTATGATCGCGGCCAAGGACGATTGCGTTTAATCTGATTGTGCAGGTTGATATGAAACTCGCTTCTCTTGTGCTATATCTGGCAAACATATTGTAGTCTTGGAAAAAATGATTGTGTGCATAAGAAGAGCAGAATATTTGTTAAATCCCACGTCGTGTTGCAGCGCGGTTCACACAAATGGTATTTCCAAGATGCAGTCTAGTTTATTGATAGTCTCTGTTCCATATGTTATCGTCTATTAGACCCTCCAATAGGTTGTGTCTTGAATCGCCACTTGCATCAGTATACACACTCGCACATACAAATGCCAGTGACGATTCAAGAGACAGCCTATTTACGTCTCCGATAGACGATGCCACGTGGAAAAGAAACTATCAATAAATCCAGCTGCATGTTGGAAATATCGATTTGTTTAAACCACGCTGCAACACGACGTGGGACTTAAAACATTCTGTTCTCCTAATGCGCACAATAATTTGTTCCATGACTATGCATACTTGTGTTTTGTTTAGATTGGACTACAACACTCCCACTGCACTATTATTACTGAGTGTAATTCCTTCCTGTTGTGGTCTAGTACCTCAGGTATAACTTAACCAAATACGTCGATAATCTTTCGAGGCCATGAAAAATTACATATGGCTGTGTATGCACGGCTTCGGTCGTTAACCCCAAAGGAAGAGTTTGGATGGCATGAGACATGACCGTTTAGGCTACAGAATTGGTCGATATCAAGGCACCAGTTGTGGCTCAATGTCATTAAAGTAATGAATATTTTATTAAAATACCTCATGTTTAAGAATTTTTCATGACATGAATAGTGTATTCTTTGAGAACAGCCTCTTCATTGATAAGGTGTTTGCATGATAGGTAAACACAAAATATTACTATACAAGAAATGTAGATCTCGTTCAAGTACACAATTTATGTCAAATAACTTTTTTCGGAGATACTCCTTGTTATTGGTTTGAATTTTCAAATATTTATATTTTTCTCAAATGAAAAGTCGTTATTCAGTTTCTTTTTCTCTTGGCATGCTAAGAGAACAGAATTTCAAAGCCATCATTTAGTTACCAGTCGTGAAACAATTGACTGTCGCTTAAGACTGCTGTATTTCATTCTAAGTGCCTACAAGGAAGTGTGTAATAAAATCAGATGTTTATCTCGATTAACATGAGGTAAATAAAGAATAGGTGTTTGTAAGAATTGTTTGTACAAGAATAAGTAGAGAAAGTTGTGTGAGCACAACACATCTGATTCATAAAGAGCTGACTTTAGTCTTAGCCTCCTATACCTTCCTTATACCTAGAACAAAAATGTAATAAAACCATTTCTGCTAATGTTTATCTCTATTTGTATAGAGCAGATGGAAAAATAAGTTTATGCAAGGAGAGTGTGTAGAAACTAAAAGTACGACAGTGGCTAGAGAAAGTCATGTGAATGTAACACACGTTTATATACTAAGCAGCTTCTTTTTTTTCATATCATTATTCGTGACCATGGAAAATCCCACCCTTCTAGAACGCATTTACAAGTGAAAGAAAAATAAAAGTACTTATTCTCGTGTTACCTTGCTTTTATTTTATATCTTCCAAAATAGATCAGCCTGTAATATTACAAAAGTTATCTGGTATACATTTTAAATTAATGCCTCTATGAAAAACTAAATGTCTACTAGTTTATTTTGATTAATTTGAAATTTACGTTCTGCGTGTACTAAACGGTTGAAATACTAAATGTTGCTTCTCCCAAACGTTTTTGTGCCAACATTTTGTGTGGAGTTTGAAACTCCCATGTGAGGTAATATGACGTACAGAAAATATTGCACTAAATTGTTTTAGTGCAGACCTGGGCAACTGAAGCTCTCTGAGCGCAGCCCGCTCATGGCCTTGCACTGATAACTGATATACATTTAGCACAGTGATATTCAACTTGGGCTACGCGAAGACTTTTTAGGGGGTACGTAACATTTAATTTAATTTAATCCTTTTTATGTAGTATTAAATAGGTTATTATCTATTTTAGATGTGGTTATGTATAATTTGAATTTAGGATAACTCTTCGGCTGGGCCTACGGGCACAGGCTGAAATGGAACATTGTCTTTGGGGGTACGCGGAGAAAAAGGGTTGAATACCATTAGTTTAGCAGGTTAAAAAAATGAAGGTCGCTCGCTCTGTTTCACGAGTTGCACAGGCAAGGTTTAGTGTATTTTAACGGTTGCACATAAAATTGTAATTCCTTGGTGTCCGAAGGTTTCTCGAAAGTTTCAAGCTTGTAAATTAAAAGAGCATTTTCAATAGTGAAATATGCTTTGGAGGGACTGACAAAATGGACTCTATACTTTACCTGCATAGGCGGTATTAAGAAAACAGAAGGTAGCACGAAAGTATATTATTTGTGTATTAAATAGACAAGAGTTTTAAAAAGGAAAATGAAATTGTTTGCCCGATTTCGCCAATGTAAATAGAAATGATTTTCTGCTGTAATGAAGGAAAATGCTTGACTCGTGTCACATTATGTTCATTCACATCACTTGCACATTGGCAGACAGCACCATGGTTACCGGCATCCATAGTTCAACGCTTGCAAACCGCCTTCTCTTTCGCATAATAAAGGAGAATAAAACGGAGAAAATTATTGCTAGGCCCCTGCTGAGATGCAAGTCTGCGGGGTACCTTTTTACTTTTTTTTTTTAGCCTTTTTACTTTTACGTTACCAACGTCGAACACTGCCTAAGAGTAGTTGTCAGATATTCTAGATATGTACATATATTCATATTAATAATAGACAAGTGTAAAGAAATATGTGCAAATTTAAACAGCGATAATAAACAGTGAATTAACAAGATTATTTCATGTACCCAGTGGACCTTCGCAGCTATGTTGCCAGTTTTACGGGCCCTAATGACCTAGTTGTCGACGGGCCCTTAAATACCACCACTCACTCACTCTTGGCAGTTTTATCGGTTTACTTTTATGACACGGCTAGCTTTTTAAACACGAAATGACGAATTTCATTTTCCTCCCCGCGGTATTTACGAAATTATTGTATAACAATCTAAAGGATATTTGTGGTGAGTCCAGTTGTAATTTCGTACAACTCTGGCTATTCCAATAGTGGGTTAGAAGTCCCTGGTATTCGCGCAAATGGATGTGAAACTTTGATGGAAGTCAGTCTTCCTTAACCTCTGTCGGACAGTCTTCCAAGTTCTGGAAATGCTGCATAGTTCGGCGTTTGCTTATTACACGCTTTATATTAGCTTCACCTGTATGTATGTAACAGAATCTTTCGGCGTGATTTTCACCTACTTAGAGCTGTCTGGTTGACTTGAAAATTTGCACACATGTCAAGGACGAAGACAATACAATGATATGACTTTGTCAGGATAAAATGAGACTTGGCTAAATTTAACAATGTAACGTAATATTCACCAACTTGAGTCGTCTGACTTGAAAATTTGCACACATCAAGGACCAATGACAATGCAATGATATCATGACTGTCCTAATGTCCTGACGAGGATCATCAGGATAAAAAAGTGATTTGGTTAAATTTATCAAAGTAACACAATTTTCACCAACTTAGAGTCGTCTGATTGACTTGAAAATTTGCACGTGTCAAGGTTTGATGACAATACTGTAATATCTTGAAGTTCTGCTAATTTACTGACTAGGATCTTCAGGATAAAAAATGACTAAGCTAAATTTATTAGTGCAAAGGAATCTTTCGACGTAATTTTCACCAACTTAGAGTAGTCTGATTGACTTCAAAATTTGCACACATGTCGAGGACTAATGGCAATATATCATGACCTTGTCCTAATGTCCTGACCAGGATCATCAGGATAAAAGACTTACATAAATTGATCAATTTAACAATCTTTCAACGTAATTTTCACCAACTTAGAGTTGTCTGACTTGAAAATTTGCACACATGCTAAGGACCTATGAGAATGCAGTAATATCATGACTTTGTCCCGATGTCCTAACTAGGATCGTTAGGATAAAGAATGACTAAGATAAACTTATAGAAAGTAGTACAATTATGATATCTTAGATGTCGCTAAGGCACATTTCAACCTGTACCTTGAAAATTTCCTTAATTAAATAAATACATATAGGATGACGTAGGTGCCCAGAGAGAGGACCTGAAAGGAACACCAGACCCAGGGGAAATATTGCGGACTGAAGTTCACACAGGACCAAGACGCCCACAACAGCTGGTAATTTAGAAATAGACAGGTTACAGTGGGCGAAGGAATTAAATCGTTTGAAAATATTGGAAGACGGAGATGCCTGGAGACAGGAACTGAGAGGGACACGTGATGATTTCAACGGAAGGATTGTGGGTCGAAGTTTACCCAGGGCCAGGAATCTACAACAGCTGATAGTGTAGTTAAAACAGTAGTAGTAATCCGATACTGTTCCAAAAAAGTGATTTGAACATTATCAGGAAAAAAAAATTAAAAGAAATTTCGAACTGAGAAATTTTAAAAAGATTTAAATTTAAAATGTTCAAAAATATTTTAATAGAAAAATTTGAGACTACTAAATTAAAATAAATTATAGTTTTAAAAAACTAAAAAAGACACCCTTTATAACAAACCGAACTAAAAAGTAGAAAATATTTTTAAGCATGAAGAGTTTGTTCTGTAGCAATATGAAGTTAACTAGTTCATTATGTTTCAAAATTTGGTGATATGTTTAAAATAAAGCTCATATTAACAAAATAATAAATTGTATTGTAAAAAATGTGATTTGCTGCACTCACATGACTTTCTCTACTCTTGTACTAACCATTCTTACAAACTTTTATTCCTATATCTTCTTTCTTATTAGTTGAGATAAACATTTGTACAAATTATCTTATTGCTTATTTCCTTGTAGGTGCAAGGGTAATGTTAGAATGCAGTAGGCTTTGTGTGATAGTCATATCTTTTAAAGCTTTGAGCTCCTGTTGTCTTTGCACACTTAACATATAAAAAAAATGAACAACGATGATCCATTTCACGAAAGTTCTAAGTTTTCCGAAACAAACACACATAACAAGGAATATCTCCGAAATAGTTCACCCTACAAGAAAATTTATTCGGACATAAATTGTGTATTTTAGCAAGATCTACATTTTTTGTATAGTATGATTTGGTCTATCTCTAACGGTTTACCAGTTATGCAAAAGTCGTCCAGAGTAAATACGACTACAGGGGCTATAGCCAGAAAATCCAAGATACACATTTCATTTGTCATAAAAATATCTCAGACATATGACATTTTAATTGTTGTTTGTAGTGTTTAACGCCCGCTTTTACTACTACGGCACCACAGGCGGTGACACTGATGTTACATGGAATGAAGATGGAGCACCGGTGGAATGAGATGGCGGGGGAAACCGGAGAACCCGGAGAAAACCCGCCCTGACGCCGCGTCGTCCACCACGAATACCACATGCGGGTCCCTGGGATCGAACCCGGGCCGCCTAGGTGGTAGGCGAGCGCGGACATTTTAATCAAAATCGTTTGAGCCATTTTCAAGAAAATCAAAATTTTCGAAAAATTTTCCATGTAAAGGGTAGTTTAGGGTGGGGCTATTTTCGTCAACATTTTCATGACATTAAACTTAAATACCAACTTTGGTTTTTAACCGACTTTTCATTTTTGAGCTATACTGTCCACAGACTGACAGACTGACACACAGACACACACACGGACCTTTTTCTAAAAATGCTTTTTTTTTTTTTTTTTTTTTGGATTCAGGAGTCTCAAAACATATATTTCCGGTGAAATTTCGACATCCCAATTTTTGGGTGGAATACAATACTTCCCCTACTTACCAGCAGAGAAAGTAAAAAGCGTGGGGTGTCTGTAATCAAATGTTTTAAATAGTTAATAGGTAGCTATTTATAAAAGTAAAGATATGACAAAAATATCTCAAATCACACTCTTTCCTGAGAAGACAAATGTCGAGTAACTTTGCTCTGAGGACTCCGGGCTCATTTTAGCATCATTTCACCCATTCATTCATCTACCCATATGGTCTACCAGTTAAAGGACTTAAACTTTAATTATTATGATTATTTATTTATTTATTTATTTATTTATTTATTTATTTATTTATTTATTTATTTATTTATTTATTTATTTATTTATTTATTTATTTATTTATTATTTCAACCCAGCAGGGGAGTGTAAAATGCATTCAAGGGCGAAATTACTTAAAAACAAATAATAGAATTTGCCTTGAAAATACATAGCAACTGAGGAGTGCAAAGTTAAAGAAATTATGTTTACAGTTTACACTCCATTAGGAGAACTGCGGATTATGTAAATTTAATACGAGTATTAATGATTTATGGATATTTGATATTTCTGTACTCTTTTATCATTTTCAAGTGCTTCTAAGTGAAGGAAGTTAATAAATAAATTGCCTACTTCAACATCCATTATTAGGGTGGATCAAATATAAACGAAACTTTTGTTCCCAAACTATTTCATTTGATTCAAAGTATTTACAAAGTACACAATAATTTTCTACATAGTCTTCTGTTTTGGAAATGCACTTAGTCCAGCGTATTGGCAGCTTCTTGATGCATTCAGCATAAAAAGAGCGGGGTTGTGTCATCGGCCAGTTGTGCACGAAGCCTTCCACACCAGCGTCATCCTCAAATCTTTGGCCTCCCAGTGCCTCCATGAGTTGCCCAAGCAGATGAAAATAGCAAGGTGATAAGTCTGGACTCTAAGAAGGGTGGTCAAGTGGTGCTCATTTCATTTCTGCCGATTTACTGGCGATTTAGCTCGACAGAGTGGGGTCGGGCACTGTCATGGGGAAGAATGACTCCTCTTATTGACTGGTCACGTCAAGCTGTTTGTAATGATGATTTGACAGCCCACCATAGCTTATTCCAACCCGATGGGAAATGTCAGCAACCGTCAAACACCGATCACCTCTTGAATAAGATTACGAATGGCTTCAATGTTTTCCTCGCAATGCTTGTGCTTGTACGACGATCATGACTCGTTTATAGCTTGTTCACGGCCTTCGCTGAACGCCTTATGCCAAGCAAACACACAAGCCCTTCAAAGTGTGTGCTCACCGAACTGTGCTGCCAGTCTCTGCAAAATTTCTGCCGGTTTCACGTCTTCACGAACAAGGAGTTTGATGAGGAGTTGCGCAGTTGAAGCGTGTGCTTGTTGCTTGGATCGTGAATGGAACCAACAAATGGATTTGCGATAGCTCAGCCCCACTGCTGATATCCCCATTCAAACCATGTTGACGTCGCAGCGCGCTCAGAACAAAAAGCCTCATTTATATTTGATCCACTCTCGTACTTATAGTACCTGATCAGTGCATATTTGCCTGTATGTGTTTAAGATTTTTAGCGCCTATTAATCTGTGCTCTATCTATAAGTAGCCTTTGGCGGAATGTTCGAGGAACATTTGAATAATCATAACGGTTGAAAGTTTAAACCATTGTATCTTCTCTGTGGTCCCATGGCTATAAGCGTTTAAAATTTTAGTAATTTATGAATGAAATTAGAAGGTTCTTGTATCACATGTCCACCAGAAAGTATAGGGTTTTTCAATTGTTAAAGAATTATAAAAATTGGCTGTGTGGTTTTTGAGATTACTATACTCACCTACATACCACGCACACGAACATATATGTACGCACATGTGTACACACAATGAAAACTGGACCATTCAATTCTCTTGGATCAAAACCGCAATCGTCGGCAATGAGCTCGCAGCACGCCTGGCGAGGCAACGGTAACATCGTATTATACAAGAAAATGTTTAAGTATAGTGCTCAGTGAAATGGAAGATAAAGGTGTTCCAGAGTAGCAGAATGAGTTGGAACCTACAAAATATAAGAGTTTAGATACAAACTCATTTTTTCCCGAATGGTAAAGATAGACTTTCAGTAAATCTAAAACTAAGTAGTGCATAACTAGGCTTTTAATAGTCCACAGAAAACAATAATACTTATACAGGTTTAAGACAGACAATTCACACTGTATAGGTAACAGCAGCGTACAGTTGATTATGACGGGAATGTGATATTTTGAATGACAAGAGAGAAGTTAAATGTGATTAAGAATGGGAGGAAGTGACCAATAAACGATACACTGGTCAAGATATGCCTTAAAACTGTTCTTTAGTTCAGTAGATTTTGAATCTTACAAGAAAGTTAAAACTCTAAAATAGTGAAATATGATAGTCTAGTACATTAAGACGACCGTATGTGGGATTTGTGGCGGACGAAGAGGCATTGGGGCGGGTTTCCTGCGGGTTCTCCGGTTTCCCCCGGCATCTCATTCCACCGGTGCTCCATCTTCATTCCATGTATCATTAGTGCCACCGCCTATGGTGCCATATGTAGTAAAAGCGGGCGTTAAACACTACAAAAAAAATCTGATGTGTTGCACACACATGATTTGCTCTACTGTTATACTAACCATTCTTACAAACCCTTATTCCTATATCTTCTTTCTTGTTAGTTAAGATAAACATTTGTACAAATTATCTTATAGCTTATTTCCTTGCAGGTGCAAGGGGAATATTAGAATACAGTAGGCTTTGTGTGATACTCAAATCTTTTAAACCTTTGAGATTCCGTTCTCTTTGCTCACTTAAACATAAAACATGAGCAACGATGTTCCATTTCACTAAAGTTTTAAGTTTTCCGAAACTCACACACATAACAAGGAATATCTCCGAAATGGTTCACCCTACAAGAACATTTATTGAGACATAAATTGTGTATTTTAACAAGATCTACATTTTTTTGTATAGTATGACTTGATCTATCTCTAACGGTCTAAGTCGTCCAGAGTAAATACGACTAGAGCGGCTATAGCCAGAAAATTCAAGATATACATTTTATTTGTCATAAAAATACCTCAAACATATGACATTTTAATCAAAATCGTTAGAGCCATTTTCAAGAAAATCAATATTTTCGAAAAATTTTCCATGTAAAGGGTAGTTTAGGTTGGGGCTATTTTGTTCAAAATCTTCGTGTCGCTTCCTTGAAAGACATTAAACTTAAATACCAACTTTTCGTTTTTGAGCTATGCTGTCCACAGGCGGCGCCGTGGCCGAGCGGTTAGCGCGCTCGCCTACCACCTAGGCGGCCCGGGTTCGATCCCAGGGACCCGCATGTGGTATTTGTGGTGGACGAAGCGGCGTCAGGGCGGGTTTTCTCCGGGTGCTCCTGTTTCCCCCGCCATCTCATTCCACCGGTGCTCCATCTTCATTCCATGTATCGTCAGTGTCACCGCCTGCGGTGCCGTAGTAGTAAAAGCGGGCGTTAAACACTACAACAACAACATACAGACACACACACACACGAATCTTTTTCTAAAACTGCTTTTTTTATTCAGGAGGTCTCAAAACATATATTTCCGGTGAAATCTCGACATCGAATTTTTTGGTGGAATACAATACTTCCCCTACTAACCAGTAGAGAAAGTAAAAAAATTACGGGTGACCACCCACTCTGATCATATATCGGTATCCGCGGTATCCCCTGATTAGTAGGCGAATGCTGGGGTGGTTCCTCTTCTATAATGACTTTGCTGCCCCGTTCCTTCATCATGTGTTTCAGGGTTGAAAGATCTGGCCACGGTGATAGTGGGCGTTGTGAAGATTTCTCTTGGCCCGCTCTGAGTGGCTTCCCTCCGGGTGCCTCGGGGCTTGTGGGCTGTCTGGAAAGGCGTCGGATGTGTTCAATCTGGAATCCTTAAAAATCACGTCTACGCTTGCGGATCTGGCCACCCTTCGGTTCTCTTCCTCATCCTTCTCTCCCAAGGGTTGTGTTCAAGCACAAAACGCCACATTGGCCTATGTGCGGTGTTCTGCTTCGGAATCGGAGCCCCTTGTGATGTGTACCTTTACCTTACATTGAAATTAGAATGTTAAGGGTCAACTAGGATGTAAAACATCACCCCCTTGCACAACAGCCCATCTGGGCCAAGGCTTACCGCCCGACCGCTGCGTCCCCCACCTCTGCCCACCACAGGCATCATGCAACTGCCATGTAGTATTAGAAATTGTAGTGAAGTATGTAGACGAATTACACACATGGCATTACATACATTACATATATTACATTAAAGACAGACCCAAACACACACAAAGAGGGATATTTTCTGTCTTTATAATATCAGTATAGCTAAGAAAAGCGGGGGAAGTCAAATGGTGCTAAAATGCGATCGCGAAACTGACGTCTGGAAGCCTTTTGACCTTGGTAAGCCGGAACAAGAATTTTACCAATGTACTTGTCAGTCTTGACCGTCCCGGTAGCGCAGTGGTAGCGTGCCTGCCTTTGGCGCAGGGGACCCCGGTTCAATCTCCGGTACCGGCATGGGATTTTATTCCTGCTGGGGGTTTGGTCCGCTCAGCCTCCCTGAGGGACCAGTTGAGGAGCTACTTGAAAAAAGAAGTAGCGGCCCTAGGTCCTGAAGACCGCATAACCGTTCGGGAGGGATTGGAGTCCTGACCACATACCATCCTCCACTACTGCACCCCACTCATGTCTGGTGTTTCACATGTTTATGCAGTTTGCACGCATTATTGTCAGTTTGGATAAGATTGAGAATGTATTTTGCTTCTCCTGAAAAGTTGTTTGCATATAACGGTTTTACAAGGCGCAACGACGTTATACACTTAGTTGTATAAAACTATTTTCTTGTGAAGGTAATTGGGGCGAGGAATTTCGCGAAAATATTCATTTGTCTCATTGAAAGGTGCTGAACTTGAATACAAAGTTGGATATTCGTTGTTTGCTCTCTCTCTCTCTCTCTCTCTCTCTCTCTCTCTCTCACTCACTCACTCACTCACTCACTAACCTTCTATTTTCGATGAAATATCGATATTGAATTGGGTGTAATACAGTATTTCATGTACTAGCAAAGGGTAACAGCTAAAGAAAATTAATGTTTTGTGCAGTTTGTAGAATAAATGATAATCAGTAGAGAAAGGCATTACAAATGAAATGTGCAGTTATGAAAATGGTAGACAAGAATACGGGAGTAACCTGAGAAATAGGCAGTGAATCATTTACAAAAGGTTGACTCTTGAAAACACCACGGCTGTATGTAACGGAAAGGGAATAGGTGTTACTAAAGTCGGCGTAATATAGCAAATGAAAGGGTCCTTTGGTTGGAGGGTTTGTGACTTGAGAGTGGTTGGTGGCAATGTATCGATTTTTTCCATCTCCTCTATTCAGCAAGAACTGACAGCCTTGCGTAAAGCGCGAGTGTTCATTCTTGTCGAATATTCGTTAGGCGGATTTTCGTTACCTCGCATTCAGTGCTTTATATGGTACTAATTTACAATTTCGACTTGCTAGCATAAGATAATTTGGCTATTCAGTTCGTCTACTGTTCTTGTAACAATCGTAGAAACCCGAATTAAGTGCATTCTAAGTATATGGCACAACATATACCAAAAGTTACTACATTTCCATGGGGAATTTAGATCGATCTGGTGCTCATGCCGGATTGAATACTGCACGGAAACACGGATTCAGGTCGAACTGAGTCCTTGGATCCGATTCTCTTAGAAGTAGGATCGGATCGAAATGTTGTTGTATGGAAACACCAACCCGATTCAAATCGATTTGAATCCGCTAAAGATGCTAACTTTTGTACTCGTAACACGCTGCACGCTCGTCATTTTGTTTTCTTAGCGAAGGTAGTGTAATAAAACACAAAGGTGCTTCTATTATTTCTACACTCTCGCATTATATTACTCAAAAACATTCACTAACCTCAAAACCTACCTAAAATATGCAGAAAACATTCTTTTTACAGGTTCGCCAACATAAAAGCTTGAATTATTTATGCTTGAGCCTTGCGTATCCAAATCGATCTTAATACGGATTGAATTCAACATGGATATGCGGATCGTATTGATAATGGGATTAAACTCAAATCGATTTCAATTCTCCAAGGAAACGTTAGTAAATTTCTTAAAGCACTAGCCCTCAAACTGTGGAACGCAACCCACAATGCTGATGCGAATACTCGTAAATGGAAGACATTATTTGCTGTAGATAACATTCTATGTAACACTTATAGCACATAGTAAGTTAAGAGAATGCTTCCTAGTTCATAAAGCTGATTCGTTTTTGCTACCTTTGTCGCCTACCTTATGAGAGGTAATGGGCAGTACTGTACGCGCGCGCTTGTGCGTGCGTGCAGCATAACTCCACAAAAGATGGGTTAAAAATCTAATATGGTATTTAAGATTAGCATCTTCTAAGGATGTGACTTGGAAACTTTTCAAGATTCCCCCAACACCAAACTACCCTTTACATGGAAAGTTTTTCGAAAATATTTATTTTTTTCAAAAATGATTCACAAATCTTATTAAAATAACTTATGTTTGTGACAAATTAAATGTATATCTTGAATATTCTGGGAATAGCTTCTGAAGTCGTCTTATTTTTGGATGGCTTTTGCATATCTGGCACACCATAAGAAATAGATAAAACCATACTATAAAAAATGTGGATCTCCTTAAATCATACAGCTTGTCAAATTCTTTTTCTTTCTTTCTTTCTTTCTTTCTTTCTTTCTTTCTTTCTTTCTTTCTTTCTTTCTTTCTTTCTTTCTTTCTTTCTTTCTTTCTTTCTTTCTTTCTTTCTTTCTTTCTTTCTTTCTTTCTTTCTTTCTTTCTTTCTTTCTTTCTTTCTTTCTTTCTCTCTTTCTCTCTTTCTCTCTTTCTTTCTTTCTCTCTTTCTTTCTTTCTTTCTTTCTTTCTTTCTTTCTTCCTTTCTTCCTTTCTTCCTTTCTTCCTTTCTTCCTTTCTTTCTTTCTTCCTTTCTTCCTTTCTTCCTTTCTTCCTTTCTTCCTTTCTTCCTTTCTTTCTTTCTTTCTTTCTTTCTTTCTTTCTTTCTTTCTTTCTTTCTTTCTTTCTTTCTTTCTTTCTTCCTTTCTTCCTTTCTTTCTTCCTTTCTTCCTTTCTTTCTTTCTTTCTTTCTTTCTTTCTTTCTTTCTTTCTTTCTTTCTTCCTTTCTTCCTTTCTTCCTTTCTTTCTTCCTTTCTTTCTTCCTTTCTTCCTTTCTTGCTTTCTTCCTTTCTTCCTTCCTTCCTCCCTCCCTCCCTCCCGCCTTCCCTCCTTCCTTCGTTTTTCTTTCTTTCTCTTTCCTTCTTTCTTTTTTTCTTTTTTTGGAGTTAACCATTTCTGAGATATTGTTTGTAATTGGTTTACATTTTAAAATACTTAAAATGAGAAGTAATTTTTCTTTTCTTTCCTTTCCCCTTTTCCACCCTAGGCCATGCAAAGAGAATGGAATTTCAAACCTATTACCTAGCAACCCACTCTTAAAAGAAATGACTCGCTTAAAATCTACTGTATTCCCTTAATCCCATTGTACCTACAAGGAAATGTGCAATAAAACAATTTGTGCAAATGTTTGTCTCAATTAACATGCAGATGAAGAATAAGTTTGTAAGTATAATTTTTACATACAGAAAACTACATGAGTGTAGCATAGGTATTTTTTTCTCCTGGTCATGCAGAGAGAGCAGAATTTCAAAGCCATCACATAGTAACCAACTCTTAAAAGATTTGACTGTCCCTTGTCTATCCCATTCCTCTATCCCCGTTGTATCTAGAAGGAAATATGTAAAAAAAATATCATATGTACAACATTCTATCTCAATTAACATGCAGTAGATAGAAGAATAAGCATTTGTAAGAATAGTTTTGTAGCCATAGAGAAAGTCGTACAAGTGCAAGAATCACTATGTGCATCGGCAGACTTCTTTTCAGTGGGGGTGCACATTGTAACTTTGCAGTCAAACAATATTAATTTATTATTCTGTGCCAAAAACTGTAGAAGGTGTAGGTGTTACTTTGTTACTGATGTCCTCACTGTATACTGCAGTGAGACAATGTGTTCATGTAGTGCAAATACAATATAACTGGAAATGGTTGGCAGTACTGTATAAAATAAGTATCTTGTTCATTATTGATTTGATTACAGATTTTGTGTCATTTGGTTAAACGCTGGCCTACTGATTCCAAGGTGGCAGGTTCAAATGCGGCCCAGACTGATAGTTTTTAAGTGTGTTTAAAAACGACCGCTCCATGTCAGTAGATTTACTAGAATATAAAAGGACTGCTGCGGGACCAAATTCTGGCATACCAGTGATACTGATATGATCCTGGCAATTGACTTGTTAAACAAAATAATAATTTTAATAACTTAACAGATTTCGTGTTTTCTCTCTCTGTTAGTAAGAATTCTAATGGACTTAAACTGTAAAATTATGCACAAAAATAAAAATAATATTTTGCAGTGCAGAACCACTGTTGATGATAAAATAAATATATCTTGGTATGAAGGTATTGTTGAGGACAATAATCAGTAAAGATATGTAGCTACTAATTGAAAATAATGCATTCCTTATTTACATTAAAAATTTAAATAGCATCACTCACAAGCTCATTTATAACGCAGGGGCCATGAAACAATAAAGTATCTCTTTTGTACAAATATCCTGAGAAAATATTGATCTTTGCATCAAAATTAAAACAAGTGTAATAGTAATTTACTAGGCCACCCCTTTTGCCCCCATTGCAACGCCCATGTACATCAGATTTTATACTACATGAAATGTAAAATATATAAAGGATATGTGCAAATGGGTAATGGGCAGAGGAAGTTTGTGAATGTCTCATATCAAATTTTTGATTTTTAATATCATCTCCACTTAAAGTTGTTGAAGATTAAATATATAACATATAAGCAAGTTACTGCTATTTAAATGTTATTGTCCAGCATATACTTGATGTTGATTGCTCCTAGCTGAAATAACTAGGAGCTATGTTGAGTTTTATCATCTATAATACAGATTTAAACTCCCATTTTATATATTTTGTTTATATTAAGAGCACTTGAAAAGTACTATCTGCTCTGTGTTAACTTGTGTACCTATCAAGGCAGAATCATTAGAGCTTTAATGCTGAGACATGTTCACCTGATTTTGCTGCTGTTTTCAATGTACTAAAACAGAGCTATAACTTTTACAGTTCTGAGAAAAGTTGTATATAATTTGAATCCAGTTTTTTGTTAAAATTTCTACAAGAAAGCTAAAAAAGAATCATATTTTATTAAACATTCTTGAGTGATTTTCTTCTTTAGCTTCATTGTCATTCAAGAAAATTTAATCCCAAGAAAACTTTTTTTAAAAATAAAGTTCCTAAAATCAATCATTTGATTGAAAGTAATTTAACATCTCTGCATCAAAACAGCACTAACCATACTAAGTCAGAAATCAAGTTTTCCTCTATCAGGTGGCAAACATCAGTAATTCTCCAAATGGTTTGAAAGCTATAGCAATTATTTCAAAATAAATCATGGCTTTGTCTGTACACCTTTATTTGGCTATTAAGGAAACCTGCTTCTAAGCTGTAATGATAAACATGGTATACCCGATTTTCCCTTCTAGCTGCTCTTATGTTCTGAAATTTACTTACACATTACTTTCATAACTCAGAAAGCAACTGGTGTGTGTAATCCGAGCCTTAGCCTCAAGTTTGCTTATTTTTAATATTTGAGGGAAGAGTTTAATATTTATTATAGTTTAATAGTTTAATATTGCTTATAACATATCCAGATTATTATTATTATTATCATCATCATCATCATCATTATTATTATTATTATTATTATTATTATTATTATCGTCATCGTCGTTGTCATTGTTATTATTATTATTGTTGTTGTTATTGTTGTTATTATTATTGTTGTTGTTGTAGTTATTATAGTTATTATTGTTATTATTATAATTGTTATTGTTATTATGATTATTATAATTGTTATAATTGTTATTATAATTGTTATTTATTATTATTATTATTATTATTATTATTATTATTATTATTATTATTATTATTATTATTATTATTATTATTATTATTATTATTATTATTATTATTATTATTATTATCATCATCATCACCATGATTATGATGGTGGTTATTATTGTTGTTGTTGTTGTTATAATGGTGAAGAGATACCAAAATCATGGAAAACAGGACTTATATCCGTCATCCATAAAAAAGGAAAAAAGGATGATTGTAATAATTACAGGGGTATTGCAGTACTTAACACAGTCAGTAGAATATATGGAAAAATTTTGAAATATATGTTAGAAGATTATTATAAGAGACAAGAAGATGAAGAACAGGCAGGCTTCCGAGCTGGGAGATCAGCGACGGATCACATTTTTGTGGTAAAGCAGTTATTGGAAACGAAATATGTTAAAGGGCAGTCATGGCATCTTTTATTATTTGATTTAGAAAAAGCTTATGGCTCCATTCCGTTACAAAAATTATGGGAAGTATTAAAGAATAAAATAGACAATAAGCTTCTCTTAAATGCCATTGGGAAATTATATGAAAATGCAACTTCTAAAATCAAGATAGGAAAGAACATTTCGGAGGAATTCCTAGTAACAAAAGGATTACGCCAAGGGTGTTGCCTGTCTCCAACAATATTTAAGATATATTTACAGCAAGCTTTATCCAATTGGAGGAAGAAATGTAAAAATATGGGAATACCTATTAATAACTCCACAATTTATACACTGTTATTTGCTGATGATCATTTGGTTATAGCTCAAGATTATGATGACATAGAATATATGACTAGAAAACTTAAGGAAGAATACACTAAATGGCGTTTAAAAATAAATTTGGAGAAAACACTATATATGTCTTGTGGGGATGAAAGGAATGACTTGATTTTGGAAGATGGAATGGGACGTATCAAAGGACGAGAAGAATGTGAATATTTGGGGGTTAAAATAAATTCAAACTGCAGTCAGGAAAATGACATAAAATATAGAATCCAGAAAGGTAGATCAACAATAGCTATGTTGAGCGGAATTTTGTGGGATAAGGCATTAGCAGTGGATACAAAATTACAAATCTATAATAAGAAGCACTATAACTTATGGAGCAGAAACATGGCACCTAAACAAACCTGAAATTAAAATTGCTTTCTACTGAAATGGATTGTTTTAGAAGATCCACTAGGCATTCTAAATTAGAGAAAATTAGAAATACAACTATTAGACAAAAAATGAATGTTAATGATACATTATTAGATTTTGTAAAATACAAACAATTGGAATGGTATGGTCATACACGTAGAATGATGGAAACATGATTGCCGAGACAAGTTTTGGAATGGATTCCACCAGGGAGAGGAAAGAGGGGAAGACCACAGAAAACCTGGATAGATGATATAAGGAGTAGTATGAAGGAGAAGAATTTAGAAGAGCGGGATTGGGAAATAAGAGAAGAATGGAGGAAGAAGATACGTACTTAAACACTTTGGATACAGGAAGATGTGATCTCACATTGTAAAGCTGTTGATAAATAAATTATTATTGTTATAGTGGTGGAGTTAGGATTTGTATTTACTTATTTATTTGTAATTGTGACAAAGTAGTCAATATTTCAAAGAACTATTACCACACTTTTTCTTTTCATGGTAATTAATTAGGCTGGAAAGAGGCCCTTGTGTAAACAATTCTCACCAACTGAGCTAACTTGAGCTGTTTGAATTGTTCATTATATTATGGAGCAGTATCCCAACTTTATAAAAATTGTAAATTCACTGGTGTTGAAAAGACAACCTTTTCAGAAAGTATTTTGAAAAAATAATTACACACAAATAATTATATGTGAATGAGTAGTTTATTGCTGACTACTGTAACTAATACACCAACTATCTTCTTTCTTGTAAGTTTGAAAACAGTGTTGTAATAATCAATTTAAACCAAAAGGGTGAGTCGATTAATAACACTGCACAGCTCTTACTTATAATTTACTGGAACATGTTTCGAACCGGTTGATAAATGGAGGAAAGTCAGCCTCTGAAACATGTTCCGGTAAATTTTAAGTAAATGTTGTGTAGTATTATTAATCAACTCCCCTTTTTGGTTTAAATTAATACACCAATGTTTACAGTATGTATTTTACAGTTCAGTCCCCGTATTTTAATTTTGCATGTTTTTTGTTTCTACATTTTGTTATCCTTGTAACATGAATTGCTTGCTATAATATTCCTATGGACTACCTGCTTCTCAACATCTTGCTTTTTTATACATGTAGTTTTGGATCCTTGCAAACTATTTGGTTTACTTCAGATTTTTCTTAATCAATCTGATTCATTTTACCTGCATTTCCTTAATTACCCTTATATACCTAAATCTTTCAGCACTCCTCAATCAAATCTGCTTTGTATTTTTTTTTTTTAAATTCTTAAGATTAATTCTCTACTATCCAAATAAACCTGTTGATCAGTTCCTACCTTTTTCCTACACAAATCTGTTTTCTTATATGCTATCACAGACTGTTACGCTATGATTTCCTGTTACCATTCAAATCTCTCTTTCTTTGCCTTATGTATTCAATATTTCTCTCTTCACCCCACTCTGTCGGTCTGGGTGGCTCAGTTGGTTAGACGCTGGCCTATTGATCCCAAGGTCGCGGGTTCAAACCCGGCCCAGGCCGATGGTTTTTAAGTGTGCTTAAAAACGACAGCTCCATGTCAGTAGATTTACTGGCATGTAAAAGAACTCCTGCGGGACAAAATTCCGGCACACCGGCGACGCTGATGTGATCCTGGCAATTGACAGCGTCGTTAAACAAGAAAATAATTAATTATAATTCACCCCACTCTGTCTTCAGATCGATATATTTCAACTGATCTTTCCCCGCATAGCTGTTCATAAGACCTTGCTTTTCTTTATAGTTCTCTCTTTACTTTCCTCCAGAAATTTTTCTCAGTGTGCTGTCCTTCACTACATACACATTCTGTTGTGCATTTTAAAATACTTTGAATCTTACAAACTTTCTCACCAGCTGTTGAGATGTCTTTAACAATAAACCTAAACTTATATGTGCATCCATATATCAGGCTAATCAATGATAATTGAGTGTATTAAAACACACACAAACTGTGTGCAAGTAAACTTTGAAAGCAAACAATTAAAAACTTTACTGACTGACTGACTTACGATTGTAATTTGCCTTTGGGGTAACTGTCTTGAATATGAGATTCCCTTGTGATGTATCAGGGAAATGCAAATCAGTTGACGAATTTAAGGTCATGTCAGCATGTTGCCATGGTAGCTCAGTGGTTAAGAGCAGTTGCACGTAGAGTGGAAGATCCTTGGTTTAAATTTTTCATTTCTGATTCTACCTTTCATCACTTGTGCATGTTATAAAAATACATACAAATTGATGATGTCGTGTGAGAATGTTGTGCTATGTTTATACCATAGTATCAAATTCAGTGCACCTAACTATAGAGAAAGTGGAATTCAGATTCCAAAGTTGAATAAAAAAGTACATGCCAAGTAATATATTTCTTTTTCTTTTCAGGTGAAGAGGTAGCTGCACTAATGAATGAACTCTGCGAAAAGGTGGTAGCCTTAGAAAGTAGAGAGGAAGATGATGTAACTGAAGATGTACGAGAAAAGTGCAGGCAGCTACTTCAGGAGCTTGTATCTCAGGCAGAGAAAACACCAACCACCACAGTACATCGAACATCAGATCAGACTGTCTGTTGCAAACTGCCTCTCACCAAGGTCTCAATTGCACTTCAGTTATACCTGGGAAGAAACCTCTCGTTGGCAGATTCCCAGGATAGCCAACCTGCGGGTCCATCTACGGTGCTACATTGTCCTAACACTCCCCAGGCTGACGAGCAGGCTCCAGCTGTTTCCACATCATATCCAAGCTCATTAGCACTGCCACGTAGATTCCTCTTCCAAGTCGAGCAAGTCCATCAGATGGTGCTGTCTGATGGGCAGAAACTATTTGCATGTGACATCTGTTCAGGTGTATACCAGAGGTCTTTCAGCCTCAAGCGTCACTATTTACGCACTCACATCAACCACCGATACCTCACAGAAAGAGACATGTCAAACTGTGGAATTGTGCCGAGTGATCGCTTGGCAAAGGAAGCAAAGAAAAATACAGAAAGTGCTTCAGTGCAGTGTGAAGAGTCTTCACCATCTACTGGCAAGAAAGAAGAATCTGCCGAAAAAAGTGAAAATGGCTTATTCCCTGGTCTCTATCGTTGCCATATGTGCTCTGCATTTTTAGATTCTAAGGACGATCTGAAACACCATTTGAGTAATCACAAACCTGTTCCCATCAATGTGCCTGTTCCTCGCAGTAAGTCTCTACCTTCAGGAAGTGATTCAGGAGAAGATACGCAGTTGCTGTGTTTATATTGTGACAAAACTTTTTCCACGGTAACAATGCGTAAACGTCACATGTCACGCAGTCATCCAAATGCAGTTACACCGGAGACGAAGCTGCAACACCACAAATGTGCTTACTGCACCAGTTCACCAGTCCAAGTGTTCAGAGAGCTGCCCCATTTGGTGCAACATTTGGTGGCTACACACTCGGATCAATATCATGCCTGTGTTTGCTGTAAAATTAAGTTTGACAGTAGAACAATGCTTGAGACACATGTAAAAGCATATCATCCAGACCTTTTACATTTCTGTATGCTTTGCGCCATTCAGTTTGAATCCAGAGCTATACTAGAGAAACATGTTAAGGCCTCACATGCTGATATGAACCATACATGTTCACACTGCGAGTTCCACTGTGATTCTCAAGTTACTTTAGATCAACATATGAAAGTATCTCACCCTGAGCAAGCAATGCTCAAAGCTCATCCCAGTTTCAATAACCATTGCATTCCATGTGATCAGCGTTTTGATTCCAGAACTCTGTTTGATCTCCATATGAAAACTAAGCATTTAGAGTCTGGAACACAGAATGTTCTACAGTTTGATTCTAGAGCTGTTCTAGATAAACAACTGCAAGCAGTCTACCCTCCTGTATATTACACGTGTACACACTGTGGCCTGTATTTCGACAATAAGCCAGCACATAAAGAGCATCTCAATTCTGCCCATCCTGATTTATATCATCCATGCACACATTGTGAAATGCATTTTAATTCAAGAACTTTACTTGATCAGCACCTTAGAGCAACTCATCCAAATGAACAGCATGCATGTAAATGGTGTTCTCAGTGCTTTGGAAACAAATCTAGCCTGAATGAGCATATAGAGGCAGCTCATTATGTTTGTACACACTGCCAATGTAACTTTGAAACTAAGATCTTGTTACATGAACACATCAACAAAAATCATAGCACAAGCTCTACTCATCTATCAGGTGAAAAATCTAGTCAAACACAATTTTTTTCAAATAGTGGCACAAAAGTTGGTGAATTCAAGTACTCCTGTAGCATATGTCACCAGGAGTTCAACGATTATGTTGCAATGTGCCGTCACCGCCGTATTGACCATAAAGGGAAACGAACACTGAACATTTTGCCAAGAAATACTAGCACAGACAGAAAAAATGAAAATAGTAAACAAAATCATGATAAACCAAATCTACCTAAATCATTAGCTAGCGCTCCACTTTTAGCTAGCCAGAAATCTGTAACAAGCAATATCCTTGCTGAAGAAAGTTCCTTAGTAAAAATGCAAACAATGAACACAAACAACAACAATGAAGTGTCATCTGAAAGTGTTATCAGTCCTTGTTATAAAACACACAATGTGAGTGAATGCGTTAGCAAAACAGTTAGTGTGAATGAAAGTGACTCACAGAAAGTGATGAAAGATAATGAACCTATTACAGAAATGGTGACTAATAATAACAGTGGAAAAATAGTGAATATTTTAGCAATGAATGAGGAAGATACAGAGAGTAAACGTGAGTTGAGTGATTTTACAGTGCAGTTACCTCTTAACAGAATATCAGGTACTGTTGACTTTAAAGGAAGAGTTGTGCATTCACAATCTGCACATTCTGAAAATATAAAAGATGATTCTACTTTGGACGTAAGTCAGAGCAGAAGTAATGATGAGCAAAACAGTACTTGTGATATAATAAACTCAAGTTCAGTAAGTGAAACCAATTATTTGTCTGGGAACTCTCCACACCACAAAAGCAAACATTCTAGTGTTCTAAAAAGTGTTAGTGTTTCGGGAGTTTCGGAAAATGAGTGTTATACTGGAACGTGTGAACAGTTTAAAAATTTCTCAAATGAAAGTGCTCCAAAATCTGTTAGTGAAAATGTTAAAGATCAAGAGGAAAGCAGTATTGATGTGTTACTTTTTAATTGTGAGAATACAGCATTAAACATGTCAACCAAAAAGCAAGTTAGTGCCGAACACTCTTCCAAATCATTTGAATTGCTGTTGCCCTCAACAGATGAAAGCTCCAAAACATTTGTTCCTATTAGCTCCGTTTGTAAAGTCCAAAATTTAGAACCTGCCACATCAAGTGATTCCTTAGAACTTGCAGGAAGTACTTCAACAGTTTCAGACACTAGTGATATAAGCAATGAAATTGAAAAAGTAAAAAGTTCATTAGGTATGAGTAATGAAATCAGTGCAGCAGAAGCTGTTTCACAATCTGAAGAGAATGATTCTAATACAACAAATACTTCAGCAGACCTGGAAAACAAAACTGACATTTCCAAAAATATCACTGAATGCAATCTTCCATCTTTCACAGACAAAAATATAGCTTCAGTAGGTAAAGATAAAATATGGTTGGATCAGAGCAACACTGCCAGCTTCCCTTGTATGATTAAAGAGTTTTCAGCAAATGACATCCCTTCTACAGACAAGGAAGCTTCATTAGTATGTAAAAATAAAGCAAAGTTATTGCATGCTTCAGTTCCAGATACTGCACTAAGCACAGATAGCAATATTATGGGAGTGCTTACCAGCTCACCTTCAATAGACAATACCAAAGTAAATGTCAGTGACCACAAAACGGTCCCAGATGTAGGAAATTGTCCAGAGCATATTTGCAGTAATTCTCTAAGTGAAACCAGCTCAGGTTGTGAAAATGTGTTACAGGTTAGTAGCACAGATATCCTGAAGGAGGTTTCTCAAGCAAGTGTTGATAAATATTCTAATGAATCAAAAGCAGTATGTAATATCGAGTTAAAAGAAAGCAGTATTACTCCTCGTGAATGCAAAGTAGATGACAATAAAAGCTCTGGCAATGATGCCCCAAAAATAGTAGATAAAAAGAGTGAATTTATCAAAACAAATGAAATCAGAGAAACCCTCTGCCCAGAATCAGCAAAAACATCATGTAATGCAACAAATAAGCATCCATTGAGAAAGAAATCAAGAAAGAATTCTCTTCAGATGAAATATGGTCCTGTGAAAACAACTGTTCAGCTACGCAGAAGCAATTCATTACCACTTGAAATAGGAAATGGGAATGAAGGTTGTGACCTTGTTAAAGAGAACATTCCTGTTTTCACCAATCCTGTTTCAAATGATACTGTAATTGATGAAAAGTTATCAACAAAAAGAATTTTAAGGAGTAGGTCAGCTTCCTCACTGTCAGATAGAGATGTCATACCAGGTGCTAACAAAATTGAAGAGGAAAACAAGAAAGTAGAAACTGAAACTTTGATATCAAAGATTCCAGAAAATAATAGTGTACAAAGCTTAGCTGTGGTGGAACTTGCTAATCAGACATTAGCAGAAGCAGAGAAAAATGTTCAAGAAAATGATACGGTTATGCAAGTCATCAATGATGTGTGTAATGCAATATACAGTTCACTAAATTCAAATGCCCCTAAAAAGTCAAAAGAGAATGTAAAGAAAGCAAGAAAAATAACTAAAAAGAATGTACCAGAAAAGAAACCATTAGAAACCAGTAAACAGCTAACTAGAAATGCTACAGGAAAGAATAAGAGCAGCTTATCAAGTGCTAAAAAGGGAAAAACATTTAACAAGAGAAGTGACCCTGTTAGAAAACGAAACACACTTTCATCTACTGAGAAGAGACAGACGCCTAATGAATCAGAAATTTTGGGCCACAAAGAAAGAAAAAGAAGTAATTCAAGTAATAAAAACCAAAAAAATGAAGAAATTGTTGTTGGTGTTGATGAGAGTAAAGGAAACTATGATGCATTTGTAAGCAGCAAAGAGCCTGAAGAAAACAATTTGGTGGAAAATCCAGATGACAATCTCAGAAGGGAAGAGAAGGCAATTTCAAACTGTGCAGCCAAAGAGAAGGAGAAGGCTATTGGTGAAAAAATGTCCAGTAAGCTTACAGGATTAACAAATAAATCAGTCTCCATTGAAAAAGATAGTCTTGGGGGACAAAAAGAAGAAAACTTAAAGATGCCTGCAAATACAGAAACCTTCAGAGCAGGAATACCCTCTAGTGATGCCAAAGAAGAGCAAATAAAAACAGAAACTAAGACTGTCAGAGGGACAAGACTACGTAAATTCAGTCGACAGGTTCAGAGCCCAGAGGAAAGTCACTTGGATCCAGAAACATTGTTTTATTGCAGAATTGAAGGAAACATTCGTGAAAATCTGCTCCATCATCTGGATGGGAAGCTGGGAGTATCCCCAACAGTAACAGCAACAGCTTCTGATGCACACACAGAAGACAGTCATAATCACACACATCATCATCGCTCTCCAGGATTCACTAAAAGAGAAAATGGCCAGTGTAATCTGGCAGCTTACATCAAAGGTATCTCGCACCTGGATATTTCAACACAGTTAACCATGCATCAAAACTTGAAACGTCTGAATTCAGATGCAGTGTCCGAGAAAGTACAGCTAGCAGTTGATAATGTTCATGATGTGGTTAGTTTCTCACAGCGTCTGTGCCTCAATGCTCGTAATGCTGTAGAAAATAAACCAGGAACTGTCCGGAGAAGATCACTTCGTAACCGGGGAAAGGAAGCAGTGTCTGCCAGCAGTGCTGCATCCTCTTTTACTGCAAGGTATGTTCTTGTGATGAGTAGAATCTTGAATTGGTTTTTAAAATGTACAGCTTTAACATAAATACAGTAAAACCTCATTGATCTGTACATTAATAAACCAAATATTCATTTAGTCCAGACACAGGCTTACAGGAAGAGTATTGATGCAATAGTTGGAGGTTTAAACAGCCACAAAGCTCCTTTGGTTAAATGCTATTATAGATGCTTTAGTTAATGCTATATGGTAGAACTGTGTACTACATTCCCATTTTAATAAAAATGGTTTTTAATTGCTCTTTGCAGAAGTCTGGGCACAATGACCATTAGAAAATATAATTCTATCCATTTATGATTAGTAAATTAAGAACTCATTTAATGTAATGATGTTCCAAATTATATGTGCTAAATGACTAACATTCAAGCAGTTGGGGAGCATGGTTTAATAGGTTTATGTATGCCGGAGCGTTAATGGGAATTAATTGATATTTGGTTGTCAAAATCAGTAAATGAAGGTTTTCACTTTGTGTAAAAACGTTTTCTACATATACATTTTACATGTAAATTACACATAAAATGTGTACAAGTAATTTACTCAACCAATATATTTACAGATATTTAAAACTGTCTAAAAGTGGTGTGCACCACATACTAAATGATTTTATTTTTAAGCCATAATCACAAATAACTCTTTTGCTGTATTGAAGTTCATTCGTCTGGGTGAAGTGTGCATGTATTTCATATTTTACACTACTAAAAATGAATAACAAAACTAGTGTTTCAACTTTCTCTGTTGTCTTTTGATAGGAAAGTCCTTGTTTTCCAGGATCAATTGTTTTTATACTTAACTTTTTCTTAAGTCTCCAGTTCATTTTTAAAACCTTTTAAAGTGCAGAAAGCCATTCAACAAATCTTTAGGAAAACATAGGCACAAATCTTTCATTAACTCAGAAGCTGAAAGCTATAGCATTAGTTAGAAATGTAGGATTAGAACAGTTTCTGCTATAAAAAGTAATAAATAAAATTATTTATTTATGCCAATTTATGCGTCCGCCCGGCAAGCGGAAGGTCTGTGGTTCAAATCCCAGTTGTGGCATTGAATTTTTAAGTTCCAGTTCTACCTCTTAAACTTTGCCCACACACGGCTTGTGTGTTTAAAAACACCAACAGTAAGTTTGTTGGCATAAATAAATAATAATTACCTTGTGAAGGTTATTTAATCCTGGGATATAAAGTACTTGCAATAATAAGTCACCATTGGGGTAATTGTCTCTGATGTGAGACTGCCTTTGTGGTTTACCAGGAGAAATACGAACTGTCTTGAGAATTTAATGTCATTCTGGCAGTTTGTCACAATAGCTCAGTGGTTAGAGCGTCCGCCCGGCAAGCGGAAGGTCTGTGGTTCAAATCCCAGTTGTGGCATTGAATTTTTAAGTTCCAGTTCTACCTCTTAAACTTTGCCCACACACGGCTTGTGTGTTTAAAAACACCAACAGTAAGTTTGTTGGCATAAATAAATAATAATTACCATGTGAAGGTTATTTAATCCTGGGATATAAAGTACTTGCAATAGTAAGTCACCATTGGGGTAATTGTCTCTGATGTGAGACTGCCTTTGTGGTTTACCAGGAGAAATACAAACTGGCTTGAGAATTTAATGTCATTCTGGCAGTTTGTCACAATAGCTCAGTGGTTAGAGCGTCCGCCCGGCAAGCGGAAGGTCTGTGGTTCAAATCCCAGTTGTGGCATTGAATTTTTAAGTTCCAGTTCTACCTCTTAATAAATAAAAGCTTCCATAATTTATCATTAAACTGTCTTACACCAAATTGCACAGATACATACTGTAAATAAGGGGTTTAAAACACAGCTTTTGTAATCAATGAGTAGCTTATTACTTTCACTAATCACTAAAATGTAAGTGTCCAGGTTTTTGTCCAGATTGGTCATTTGAACCAGATTTGTACGTAAGGGGTCAAAAATGTAAGTTTCTGAAAGTTGCAAAATGGCCAAGCTCTATAGCTCAACACAAATTTGTGTGACTCAACTAGTGCTGCAATGTGGCTTTGAATTTAGGGAGTTGAAAATAAAGAATCTTCAGAAAGAATCACATTTTAATCTGATGTTTAGAGTGGCCACATAATAAATTTGGTCTCAAACAAATCATTGGTTGATGGCAGTTCAGCTCGTAAATTGCCTGTGTATTTCTTGAGGGTTTTTGCAGAAGTTAAACTCCTTAAAACCACCCCTTTAAATTAAAAAAAAACTTATTTAGCAAAAGATTTGGGAAAATGGGCTATTGATGATGAAAACCCACTAAATTGTGACTCCTTTCAGACGTTGTCATACTCTCTACTATTAAAGGCATTTTTAAGATCCCTTCCTATATTGCATTTGTTACTTTTGTCGTAAAGAATGTGTGTCAAATTTGGTCAAAATCGGACAAGAATGTAGCAGTGTATAAGACTAACAACAATATAGATGTGAAAAAGGGAGGTTATTAAATAAGATGAATATAGTCATGGCAGATAAAAAAAATGGATGATGCAGAATGTACAAGTGATACCAACGCTTTCATCTATGAATTGTTGTATTTTTGTTAGATATTTTAACTTGTAACTAAAATTACAATCATAAGATTGTCTTTACTGTTCATTATCTTTGTTAATCCAGTTTTGGGTAATCTCCATAACCTACAGCACAAAATGGTTCAATTAATGAGGTTTTACTGTGTTAATTTGTATTGCTGTAGTTTCAGTGTTTTTTTAAGAACTTTATTTATGCAGGCAATCTGCTGTAGATGTTAAGCTTCAGAGTTCTAAGGCATGTGTATTTGGCTTGTGCTTAGAGTAAAATTTTTACAAAGCTTATACAAGTTTGGAATGAGAAAAGCATAAGCTTCTATTGGAAAGGTATAATCAAACTAAAAACTCAGTCATAGCCAGGGTTTCAACCAGTGATCTTTGGTTTGCTGCTGTGCTGTAATCAACTGAGCTGTCGTGGCAACATGCCAGCACAGCACTGTTTGATTTTACCTTTCCTATTTAGCCTACACATGGCATGTGGAGAAGAACAGTATTAACATAAGCTTCTGTTATTTTCTTAATTTTCTTTATTGATGTTGGATATTTGAACAATGGCAGTGGTGTTGAGAAAAGCAGAGAGGCAAATTTAATGCAGATGTGCATTTCACTAGTATTCTGAAACAGCTTAGATTGGACAAGGGCATCCATTTTTTGGGGAGGGGAGGGGGGGGGGCGATAAGTCAAGTGTCTTTAACCTGGTAGATTAATGGTGATTGAATGAAAATGGGATGAAATTAACTCCAGGTACATAGACCCTATTGTTACCAGTATTCATCTTCAGAGGATAAGCAAAAACTTTGGGAACTATCTCATCATAATCATCATCAATATCAATAACTTTCAAGGATTAGACCTTTTGGCCTGTTCCACTTCAGTATGGAAGTTGGTCTCTCCAGCATTTCTTTTGTCATCCAAGATCTCTCTGTTGTAGTGTCTTTGGGGTAGTGCGCCTTCCGGCATTTGCAATATATGTTGATATCAGTTATTTCTGTAGATGCTGATGGTTTCTATTATGGGTGTGCATGTAGTTCTTTTATTTCTTAATTTCTTCTGTTATCATACAAAGTATAACCCGCCAAACGTCTTAATTTCATTTCAGCAGCTTCTTTTCATCCAAGTTGGTTTGTGGTTGAAGCCCACGTTTCTGATCCATAAAGTAAAGTTGGGATAGTTATCACTTTCTAAAATTTCAAAAGTCTCTGGCCTGACTTTGTTGATTAGTGTTTTCTTGATTGTATATAGGAGTTGTTGAAATTTGGCTAGTTTGATCTCTGTGTCTCTTGGATTGAGGTAACAGAGGTTGCAGCCCAGATAGCTAAAAGCATTCACTTGTTCAACAATATTGTTGTTGATGGGAATTTTAAATCTAAGATGGTTCTTTCCTCTGAAAGCCATTGTTTTGTTTTTACTTATTGAAATTTCTTGGACACATTCTTTTGCTATCAGTGATAATTTGTGTATCACTTCTTACAAATTATCTTCTGGGTGGAAACTCTCATTTAAGTAACTCATCTTTACTGAGGTTTGAATTCTGAATGTTTGGCAGACTTGCTACATCAGCACCATGGAAAGTACTCATCTCTCATTTCCTATGAGCTTGTAGTTTGCATATATTAACTTCTGTGATGAAGAGTTCTCTTGTCTCAGCACCCTATGTACTACAAAATATGTATGATCATGTCACATAACACACCATTCCTATTCAGGTGTGTACAAACAGCTCCAAATGTTTTCCAATGGATGAGAGGGTGTAAGGGAAGGAGACGAAGAATTTTCTTATGACTTAAGTGCAGCTGGTCCACCTGGCCCAGCGATGGCTTCACTAGAGTTATTTACTTTTGTGTGTGTTCCTGTGATGTGTGGTCAGTGGGGAGCAAACAAGAAGGCAAATAATCAATTTTATTGTATAAAAAAAATCAGCACATTCTTTTGTGCACATATTTAGACAAATAGCATTGCTTTTTTGTGGTAGCATTAATAGCATTAAGAAACATGTTTTAACAATTCCTTAAACATAATGCATATAGAGTATTTCTCAATAATAATAATAATAATAATAATAATAATAATAATAATAATAATAATAATAATAATAATAATAATAATAATAATAATAATAATAATAATAATAATAATAATAATAATAATAATAATAATAATAATAATAATAATAATAATAATAATAATAATAATAATAATAATAATAATAATAATAATAATAATAATAATAATAATAATAATAATAATAATAATAATAATAATAATAATAATAATAATAATAATAACAATAATAATAATAATAACAATAACAATAAGAATAACAATAATAACAACAACAACAATAGTAAATCATCAATAAACCACTTCAGATTTAAAGGGTGATAGACAAGGAAGCTGAGGAGGAGGAGAAGCCACGTCATAACCTATCAAGGTTGATGCCTCCTAGTTTTTTTAAACATACTCTTTTGCAATTTGTAGTAGTTCTATTACTTGTGTTATGCTAAATTTTCATTTTCCTTTGAAGTTCTGTTATCCTGCTATTTCCAACAAATAGCCATTCAATGTTTTAAACTTCAATGTGAAATTTCACATCAAATACACGATTTCATTTAATTTAAAAGGTGAGTTAATTAATAACACTGAACAACACTTACAACATATTTTTCCGGGACGCGTTTCGAAGGTAACTTTCCTCCATTATCAACCGGACAATAACTGGGTTTCCATGGTGCTTGATGGTGCAGATGGTGAAAAAAAGCAGAGCTTTTTGTAATTTGTTTGTTGTAATTACCATTTTTAGATCTAAAATTAATCAAAAACAAGGATAGAATAAATTTCGGTATTCACAGAAAACCAACGCAGACAGACAACTACATAAAAGCTAATAGTTACAATCCAAGAAGCCACAAACAAGCAATTTTCAATAGTTTAACACATAGATTGGTGAACATCCCTCTTTCAGCAGAAGAATATAAAACAGAATGCTAATGGCTTCATTGCCAGATGCAAGGCACTAGAAAACAACAACAACATATTACAAAATAATTGAAATAGCACAAAAAAATGGCTTTCCCAAAGAATTAGTAGATAAAAAGGTAAAACAAGCAGAAAAGAAAAAATTATTAAAAGAAACTACAACTCTCACAGCAGTAAAAACAAAAATGATATTCAAAAAATTCACATATCATCCATGGGCCTTTGATAAATTTAAAAAGGTGTTCAAGGAATACAACATTGAGCTAGCAGCAGTAAACCATTACTCCATAAAAAACCTACTACTTTCAAACATAAAAGATGCTATTCCACCTAACAAAAAATCTGGCATATACCAAATTGAATGCAGTGATTGTAATGAAATATACATAGGAAAAACCAAAAGAAATTTAGAAATTAGATCCAAGGAACACGTTAGAAACATTAAGAGTAAACAATTAGAAAAATCAGCGGTTGTATTTCACTTTTGGACAAAAAATCATGACATAAAGCTAGAACCGAAACTTCTTAAACACATAACCGGAAAACAAGAACTGTCCACATGGGAACAAATCTTTATTTTAAAAAATAGAAACCGAGTATTTAATTTCGACATTCCTCCGAGAGACATTTTCAGTAAGTTCATCGAACCGCCACCAGAAGAAACACCAGAAGAAGCATCACCATCTGCACCATCAAGCACCATGGAAACCCAGTTATTGTCCGGTTGATAATGGAGGAAAGTTACCTTCGAAACGCGTCCCGGAAAAATATGTTGTAAGTGTTGTTCAGTGTTATTAATTAACTCACCTTTTAAATTAAATTAATTACAACAACACTGTTTTCAAACTTCCATGAACGAAAGATACACGATTTCATGTTTGCTGAATAAAAACTGTTTGGAAATTTTGCAGTGCACATGCGTGTGCCTCCATGAACAGCTTAAATAAAAAAAAAGTGGTATATTAAAATTTTTAAATGTTTTAAATATAATTTAATTATAGAATGATATGACGACTCTAATGTAGACTATTTAGTTTCCATCCTTGCTGCTAATTCCTTCTGGATTTATAAAGTTAATGTTGTTTTCTTTACAGTGAGATTACTTTCTTACAATCAAGTCTAAGAGAAATGTTGGAATGATATTTTCTTTGGACTTACACACTCATTACATCCCTCAACCTTGCAGACAGTTATGAGCTGGCAAGTCAACCTTTGAGACCACCTGGCATGACCTACCAATAAGCTAATATGCTATCTTACCTTTCCACTGTGACTAGGAACACATTGCTCAGAAAACATTTGGAGCCGGCTGTACTATAATTAATTAGTGTATAATCTTAAATACTAAAAACAAAAGTTGACTACAGTACAGTGTACAAACTGGTTCCCCTGCCTACTGGATTACTTGCGCACACACATACACACACAACATCAAGGAGGTGACAACTTGAAAGCACCACATTGCACTTTATTGGTTCTGATCATTATGAGTCTAGTTTCATTGGTATGAATGGTTAAAAATGCTTTATAGGAAATATTTGGAATTCCTGCTAAACAGCAATGGTAAAGAAAACTGCACAATTGATTAATGACAAATTTCTGTTTTTTAACTGTGTTTGTTTTATTGTATTTGTTTTATTGTATTTTTCCAAATTTTTGGTGATATGATTTCTGAAATGGTCTTCAGCAAAATCTTATTATTCTTATACCTTAGGCTTATTTCCATATTCTCTCTTGAAGACAAAATAGTAGCAAAAATAGTTAGAAAAATTGTTAATAAAGAAAAGCAAGTACTCATAGTTGCTGCAGCAGCTTTTATTTAACTGGAGTGGCATGAATGATTTGTATGACAATTTTTTCTGTTTCTCTGTAGTGCATGGATATTTGTTTTTAAAGCTCGGTTTATTTTGATTAACTTCCTTGTAGCATGGCTCTTCGGCAATGGTCATCTTGTGATGATGTGAATAGTTGCAGCTCAGTGGAACTAAGTGGAGAGTGGGTTAGACCACGAAACTATATATGTGCAGCTTGTGGTACTACTTTCACGGATCTCTGGGATTTGGAAGACCATAAGTACGCCCAGCATCCTAATGTGTGGTGCACACACTATGAGTTTGAGCAGTCATCTAGTGGAAAGAGGTTAGTCATCTTCATAAGCAATAATTCAGCAACAGAAATTTAAAATTGTGCAAGGAGAGATACAGTATATTCCAAAGTTACATGTTTAAATTTACAAAATATTTCATATCCATATGTTTATCAAATTCAGCAAAAATTTCATTTGTGTTATAAAATATATTTACAATGAGGTACAGGCTGATATTCTTAGGTACGGCCTGACTCGGCCTGGTCTCAACCAAGCCAGAGCCTGGCCCGAGCTTAAGAAGGCATTGTTATTATTACTATTACTATTATTATTATTATTATTATTATTATTATTATTATTATTATTATGCTTATGATTGTTGTTATTATTGTTATTTATTATTATTATTATTATTATTATTATTATTATTATTATTATCATCATTATCATTATTTGAAACATGTCAGCAGAATAATCATATAGAATTCTTTGTAAACAAATGCTGTGATAGTTGTGCTATTCTTAGAATTGCACATCGGTAACCAAAACATATGATAAATTATTTTTTATCTTTCAATTTTCAAGCCTGGGCCCTGCCCAAGACCAACAAACATTTTTCAAATTAGGCTCTAACCTGGCCCGAGGGCTTGGTTTGAACCTGCACAGATCTCTTCTGTGAGGTTATACCAATATCTAGAGTAACCTGAAAAGTACTTTTAAACATATTTTCCTAATATCAAAACATAGGTAAATAATTATTTATTTATGCCAACAAACTTACTGTTGGTGTTGTTGTTGTTATTATTATTATTGTTGTTATTATTATTATTATTATTATTATTATTATTATTATTATTATTATTATTATTATTATTATTATTATTATTATTATTATTATTATTATTATTATTATTATTATTATTATTATTATTATTATTATTATTATTATTATTATTATTATTATTATTATTATTATTATTATTATTATTATTATTATTATTATTATTATTATTATTATTATTATTATTATTATTATTATTATTATTATTATTATTATTATTATTATTATTATTATTATTATTATTATTATTATTATTATTATTATTATTATTATTATTATTATTATTATTATTATTATTATTATTATTATTATTATTATTATTATTATTATTATTATTATTATTATTATTATTATTATTATTATTATTATTATTATTATTATTATTATTATTATTATTATTATTATTATTATTATTATTATTATTATTATTATTATTATTATTATTATTATTATTATTATTATTATTATTATTATTATTATTATTATTATTATTATTATTATTATTATTATTATTATTATTATTATTATTATTATTATTATTATTATTATTATTATTATTATTATTATTATTATTATTATTATTATTATTATTATTATTATTATTATTATTATTATTATTATTATTATTATTATTTGAAACATGTCAGCAGAATAATCATATAGAATTCTTTGTAAACAAATGCTGTGATAATTGTGCTATTCTCAGAATTGCACATCGGTAACCAAAACATATGATAAATTATTTTGTATCTTTCAATTTTCAAGCCTGGGCCCTGCCCAAGACCTACAAACATTTTTCAAATTAGGCTCTAACCTGGCCTGAGGACTTGGTTTGAACCTACACAGATCTCTACTGTGAGGTTACACCAATATCTAGAGTAACCTGAAAAGTACTTTTAAACAAATTTTCCTAATATCAAAACATAGGTAAATATTTATTTATGCCAACAAACTTACTGTTGGCGTTTCTAAACACACAAGTTGTGTGTGGGCAATGTTTGAGAGGTAGAACTGGAACTTAAAAATTCAATGCCACAACTGGGATTTGAACCACAGACCTTCCGCTTACTGGGCGGCTGCTCTACCACTGAGCTATTGTGACAAACTGCCAGAATGGCATTAAATTCTCAAACCAGTTCATATTTCTCCTGGTAAACCACAAAGGCAGGCTCACATCAGAGACAAATTACCCCAATTAGGTAAATAAATTGCACACTAAATTTATTCTTTGAAGAGTGATTGTCTGGCAAAACATTTAAACAGAATTGGGATATATTCTTCACCACTCTGTCCTCTATGTGATCTGCAAGAGGAAATAGATCGAGACCACCTTCAAATATGCCCGGCCACTTCTAATGCCCCATCCATCAGTGAAAAATATTGGAGAGCAAGAGGATTAATGATTCATTGTCAGAAATCCAGCATTAGCTAACAACAACAACAAATTTATTCTTTTGTATGTCCAAAATAAACAGCTCATTATGACTATCTGCCTGTTATTTGTTTCCCTAAAGGCAAAAATGCTTATTATAAAATCAGTTTTCTGCACTTGGAAGTATTGCTTATGGAAAATTCTGATAGTTATAAATTTGCATGTTAAAATGTTGTATATAACTTTTATTTCTGAATCCATAGGTCCAATTTAGTTCAAATGTATGCTGCTTCTATATAACACATCTAATTAAGTAGTTGTTAAAATATCAAAATATTTTGGCACAAATTGTAAATGTTTTAAAACTGAGTTTCAGTGTCCCTTAAATATCTGCATACTAAATATGTTTCTACTGACAGATTAAAACTGTTTGTGCCATCCTCAACTGGTGTAAGGGAAAACAGAGTACACAACAGTCCTGAATATGCAAAAGTCTCGTACAATTGATGTGTTTGAAAGATTAGGTTGCATAATATAAAAACGATTCAATTTGTGCTCTGGAGCAACTGTTAATCAAAAACTTCTTCCCAAACCAATGTCTCAGGATTAAAGTATTTGATTTTCCCTTTCAGTATTCAGAACTGAGTTATTTGCCATGAGGATTTACATTGTTTATCAAGGAAATGCTCCGATTGCCAAACTACCCTTTACATAGATTTTTTTAAAATTTTTTTATTTTTTCGGAAATTACAACAGTTTTGATTAAATACTAATAAAGAAAAGTAAAGCCATGATGTGGTTTATTCATATAAAATTAAAGGTGCATCTTGTTAGTAGATTTCCTCCACGACTCTTCTCAGGAGGCGGAGCTTACTGCTGAGCTACATATTTATTCATTTACATGTGAAATGCATTTCAAGGCTTGCGAGATTATAGATGCTTCTCAAGTTTATTCTATCACCCATTTCTTTCTTGCTTTTTTCTTTATCTGATTGCCCTCTCCTTGTAGGACTTACACCCCCTATGACTTACAAGCCAGTGCCTAGGGTAAGATGCCTGTCAGAGAGCAGACGAACCTATGGACCAGACAGAGTGAAAACCTGGAAGCGGGTGGTCAGCCAAGTGCTGGATATGAGAGTGAGGAAGAGGTTGATATGAAATGTAGGTAAAATGGATGATTGGAAAGGTGATGATGGAGCAGTTTGTGGAATGAGTGGTGGGGGAAACTGGAGAACCTGGAGAAAACCTGCCCGGCTGCAGCTTTGTCCACCATGAATACCACATGCACGTCCTAAGATTGAACCTGGGTTGCCTAAATGGTAGGCAAGCAGTCTAGCCGTTTGGCAACAGTGCCGCCTTCTTTCTTTCTTTTATTTTTTCAAACTTCATTTTTTTCTGCCATTAAACTTTTATTGTAGCACACTTTTCATTCCGTTGCTTTACCAATATTCATAATTAAATATTACACAAAAAATATGTGTAAGTATTGAAAAAATTATGGCTTGAAAGCCAATGATACAGAAATGTCTCATTACAGATATCCAACAAAGCTGTTTTAGCTATTTGGGATGGACCTATGATTAAGTAATTCATTCATTAATTTGATGATGGTAAGATATGAGTAATGTGTTACACGAAAGTAATCAAGGAGTAGGAAAACACACAACACCTGGACATCTTTTGAGAGTCCATTGCTTTCACTGTCAGCTGCTGACCCACTTGTTTACTTTTAGGTGAAATCCTTCACTGTTAACCACTTCTACACTATCACTTACAATTAATGTGTCACATTTTTGTGTTACTAGAATTCGGCAATATTACTTTCTCCAATAGTGTTACAACCTTTTCCTTCAACTGGCTAAAAACATAAAAAACATATCAGAAAAGACAATGGCTTCAAGCAACAAGCAGTGCAAATAAAATTTTAAAGAGAGCCAAAAGAAACGTTTTACCTTGAATAACTCAAATGTATCAAGGCAATGTGAAATTGAAGGGTGTACAATAAAGAAGCACAAGATCTTTATTATATGTGGTAACCTGTTCTGCAGGCTCTCCCCACTGTGCCATAGAACCCAAGATCATCAGGAAAATTGTACAGTCAGGTGCACACTAAAATTCTTACCTTATTGCAGGTGCTGGAAATGTTGACCATCTGCTCTCAAACAGGCAGCATATGTCATGAAAATGCTCTCACTCACTTGTCTAAATTCAGCAGCAGGAATCCTTGTGATTTCTTGCATGATGTTATCACTAAGTTCCTGTTGTGCATGAAGCTTAGAGTGAGGATTCCTGTTACTGAGCTTAGGCGAGTGAGTGACAATATTTTTACAGGATGTACTGCTTGTTTGAGAACTGAAGGTCAACATTTACAGCATCTACAATAAGGTAAGGATTTTAGTGCACCTCTGATGGAAGAATTTTCCTGGCGGTTCTCGGTCCCTTCATGCAATGGAGAGAGCCCATGGAATGGGTACCATGTGTAATAAAGACCCTATGTTTGGAATTCAGTAAGTGTTCCCTAATTAAAATATTTAAAACTACACTGAAATCAATGCCACTCGAGTGACTTGTTATACAAGAAGAAATATATATCATTTCCCTTTAAAATTAGAATATGAAAAGATAGCATGTTTAACAAGAATAGGAAAAAAATTTAAATTCAATTAGGTAACTAAAATGTGAAGATAAAAGAAAGAAAATACATTTCACAACAGCATTACAGCTATTTTCTACAATACATAATACTCAAAAAAATTGTTCTGAAATAGCGACTAGTTACATTTAGCAGTAATTAGGACATAGTGCTTCAATTTATACAGATATAATTTTGATTACTTAAACATAGGAGAACCAAGAAAATTTTGAAAAGATTAAGGCTCCATTCCTCCATCCTCCCCTGGCTGGGCCTGACATTATAGTTCATTAAGTGGGAGTTTTAGGGAATTTGTGCCATTGTATATTGTAAATTAAGTAATCAGCTAGAATTTAGCAGTAATTAGGACATAGTGCTTCAATTTATACAGATATAATTTTGATTGCTTAAACATAGGAGAACCAAGAAAATTTTGAAAAGATTAAGGTTCCATTCCTCCATCCTCCCCTGGCTGGGCCTGACTTATTATAGTTCATTAAGTGGGAGTTTTAGGGAATTTGTGCCATTGTATATTGTAAATTAAGTAATCAGCTAGAAAACTGCTTCTCTTTACCAGGGTTTTATTTCATTTATCGTATATTTTTAAAATTAATTTCAATTCACAAAACCTCTGTTTCTTAAACTGTTTTACACTGCATGTGAAACCCCCATATTTGTTGTACAGAAGTCTGAATTAAAAAGTACCTAAATATGTCTTGATTATATAATTTTGATACTGCAAACTGAAGTTGTATTTCTTTTCTTTCACTTATTCATTAGTTTATTAACCCCTCTTCACATATTTAAGTATTCTGCAATTAGTTTAGTAAGTATAAATGTTGTTACAGATCTCAGCAAGAAGATCTTGATTTGTGTCGCCAACTTCTGCAGGTACATGCTGATGTGAAAACTGTGTCTGTACCATCCATCAGTGACATTCATTGTACCAAATGTGACAGAGTATTTGGTGTACTATCTGATCTTCATAGGTATGTAATAAATTATGTGCAATGTGATAGATATTAGCATAACTAACAACCAGTGGTGTAGCATGGTGTGTGGACTTGGATATGCACTTAGAACTCGTGTTAAGGGTATGCATAGGTGAAATTTCTAAATTCTGCAGTTATTAGCAGATTTTGTTCAAACTCATATCAGACATAATACATGTAAGGGATAATATACATTCAAATTTTCATTGCAATATGTTTAACACCTTTAAATTTATTAGCTTTTCTAGCTATTTTCTCGTATGTAAATATGTAAAATGCTATCGCTTACTTAAAACTTTATTTACTGCCATTCATTATACAACAGAACCTTGTTGCCATGATACAACTCTTTTCTTTTTTTACTGTCGTGTATACATCCCACATCACTCCCCTTCCAGTAACCAAGTTACGATACCAATTCAGATATACTAAATATATATAATAGTATGTAAGTAGCGACTGGGGAATTTCACTGATCTGCCACTTCGAGTCTTTTTTGTGGTTTTTTCTTCATCTGATTGACTTTGAGAATTAGTTGTAGACTGTTGTGATTCCTTTGGTTCTTTTAGAGAAGTGTGCTGCTTTTCTGGGAGTATTATTGAAGTATCATCATCTGCACTAATGAAATATGCTGGTTTCAGGTGGTCAATTGAGATGTTTACAGATTTTCCCTTAATTTTGAGTATGAAATATTTTGCAGTTTTTTTTATGGCTTGAAATAATATGATGGTTGCAGAGCTTTCTTGACTCTGTCAATTCTCACAAATACATGTGAGCATTTGCTGAGATCTTTATGCACAAACACAGATTGGGAAGTTTTATCTTAACTTCTAAAGATTTGAGTTGTTGCATGTGTTTTTGAAGATTAGATAAAAAACTTTCTGGCTCCATTACAGCTTTAGGTTGATCAAAAAATTCACCAGGAAGTCTGATATGTGTGCCATACACCATCTCTGCTATCGAACTGTTTGTGTCGTTCTGAAATGATGCACGTAGACCAAGTAAAACTGTGGGAAGCGTATCTGTCCACTTTATTGAGTTGTGTGGGATTATAGCTGTTTTCATTGTGCGATGCAGACGTTCAACTTTTCCATTGCTTTGCGGATGATAAGGAGTTGTATGTTTAAGTTTCACACCACAAAGTTCTGAAAGTTTCTTGAAAAGTTGACTTTCAAATTGTCTTCCTTGGTCTGTAATTAAAGTGCTTGGAACTCCAAAACGAGCTATCCAGTGATCATAAAATGATCTTGCCACTGTTTCAGCTATGATGTTTTGCATTGGTATAGCTTCCATCCATTTAGTGTAGTGATCTATATAAGTGAGACAGTAGAGATAGTCATCTGAAGGTGGAAGTGGACCAATAATATCAACATGAATGGTACTGAATCACTCACCTGTTTCTTGGAAAGTGCTGATTGGTGATTTGGTGTGTTTTGTTATTTTACTCTTTTGACATGCCAGACAAGCTTGAGTCCATTCTTTTACATCTTTTTTAATGTTGGGCCAAATAAACTTAGAGGTCATTAGTACTACAGTTGATTTGATTCCAGGATGTGCTAGATGATGAATTTGAAGAAAGAACTGCTTACGAAATTCTTTTGGAATATAAGGCCTTGTGTTATTGGTTGATACATCACACCATAATGTTTTTCCAGATGGTAATGGATAACTTTTGAACTTTAAATTGGGATTTTCTTCTTGAAGTTGTTTCAGTTCCTTGTCTTGTTGTTGGCCGTCAGCAACTGCATCATAATCGATGGCATAGATGGACTCTAAACGCGACAAGTTGTCTGCAACTATATTGTCTTTGCCACTAATGTGCTGAATGTTTGTTGTAAATTGAGAAATATATTGTAAATGCCGCAGTTGTCGTGGGGATGCTTTCTCATTTTTTTGCTTGAATGCAAACATAAGTGGTTTATGATCCATATATATTATAAAAATCTTTTCCTTCAAGAAAATGCTTAAATTGTTTTACAGAGAGATAGATTCCTAGCAATTCTCTATCATAGGTGCTGATGCTCTCTGTGCCGTGTTTAGTTTCTTTGAATAGAAGGCGATGGGTTTCCATCCATTTTCTTCATATTGTTGTAGAACACTTCCAACTGCAAAGTCACTTGCAATGTTAATATTGCTGCATTAGCTAAGTTTTGTTTACATTTCTCAAATTGTTGAATAGTTTCAGGAGTCCATTCAATTTTTCGTTTATCTTTCTTTTTTGCGCCTTTCAGGTAGTCATGTAGCATAGCCTGTGTGTCTGCTGCATTTTTAAGGTACCATCGATAGAAATTAACAGTGCCTAAGAACAAACGAAGATCATGAATTGTTTCTGGTAGCTTGTAGTCAAGAATCACTTTCACTTTATCTGGTAGAGGTCTGGAACCTTCACTGGTGATTAAATGTCCTAAAAATTCCAGTTGTTCTACACCAAATACTGATTTAGAGACGTTTGAGTGGAGTCCAAATTTATTAAGTCTTTCAAATACCATCTTGAGATGTTCACAATGTGTTTCATTAGATTCTGAAGCAATCAGACAATCATCAGTATATGGAAAGGCAAAGTCTAATCCTCTAAATACTTCATTAATGAAGCGTTGGAAACTGCTTGGTGCATTTCTAAGTCCAAATGGCATTACGTTAAATTCATACAATCCAAATGGAGTTATTATTGCTGTTTTTGGCTTATCTTCTTCGGCTACCAGAATTTGCAAGTACGCCTTGAACAGATCAATTTTACTACATACCTTTTTTCCTCTTAATGTATGTTGAAAATCTTCAATCCGAGGTATTGGGTATCGATCAAGGATAGTTTGAGCATTCAGCCGTCTTGAAGCTGTAATAAATCGTTGTGTCCTAGTTATTGGATCGCCATTTGAAGCTGAAGTCGTTGGTGACGTGACGTTGCCCTTCGATGTAGCTCGCCCCGGCTAGTCAGCTTGAGATCTCTTTATCTCGGGTTTGCGTAAGTGTAATGGACAACCCAAGAACAACTTTGCATATCCTTTATTGAGTATTAAATCTTTTCGGGAGCTATGCCGAAAATATTTGTATCTGTAGAGGCATCGCACTCACATCCGCGCAGCCCGACCTCCCGTACTGGTCTCTGGTTGAGTACTGACTAGACGCTTCTCTCTTACCCACGCTAAAAAGCCGTTCGCTCCATTTGAATGTCATGACGTCATCCAAGAAAGCCTCGTATCCAAAATGCTATTTCCTTTTCCCGCAATTTAGAAATGTCCCTTTCTATTATAACATGTTCTTTTATGAATTTCAAATATATAATTACCTTTTTAGGATTAAACGATGTTTACTTTATATTTTATTAGCTATATTACGCGACTTTTAAGGTTTGTAGAACTGACTTTCGAACGTGTATTTAAACTATGTGGTATGACGTCATGACTCGTTAATTTCAAACCAATAATGCGTTTATACTACAAATTTAACGACTATCATTTACTCATATCTTGCTCACCTTACAACACTTGCTACTCTATTATCTATGTATGTTATTACTTAACACTTATCGCAAATCTCACATCCGGCAATTAAATTAAAACGTGTCTTTTTCAAAAGCCCATTCGATCGGAAATCTAAATTTCGGTATCAAATGCCCCCATTTATATTATTTTATTATTTCATAATAAAATAATGTAAATGTCTTGCCCGAAAGAAAAATTAAAAATTACTCCTGTATTTTGAATAATCGGCAACACTCCCATTATATACAATTTTCAATTACACTGTTTTGAAATTGGTGATTAACATATTTTCTCATTAATCTTTTTAACATGACAAACAATTGTACACTTGACTAAACATTAATCCTTAAATACTAATTACAATATGTTATGGTTTCTTCTGTGAAGCTTTTATATAAAGGTTAAATTTCAAGAGTCTTTCTTTATACTTCCTTCTTTTAGTTCATGTTTGCTCACTTCGCTCTCACTATCACTTGCACTGTGATTTTTCACTTTTGTTATTGTAACACATCTTTACTAGATCCTTTAAGCACTAAAATGTACATATATTTATATAAATCCATTACACTCTTCAGACAAGTTCTTTCTTTGTCTTGTGGTGATAACTATCTATACATCTAAATATTTTAACAAATGTTTACAAAGTAAATATTCAGTTTTCTCTCTATGCGGAGATGAACATTTTAACAATCTTTCTGAAGCTGTTATTGTGAGCTCTATACAATATATTTTTTAAGCTCTTGGTAGTAGATAGCAATTCACATTCTGCATTTTTCATGAATATGTAAGTACCTGACCAATATATGATTTTCAAGTAAGCTAACATTTACATTTTATCTCAAATGCCCCACGTTGGGCGCCAATTTGAAGCTGTAATAGATCGTTGTGTCCTGGTTATTAGATCGCCATTTGAAGCTGAAGTCGTTGGTGACGTGACGTTGCCCTTCGATGTAGCTCGCCTCGGCTAGTTCTGCATAAGATCTCTTTATCTCGGGTTTGCGTAAGTGTAATGGACAACCCAAGAACAACTTTTCATATCCTTTATTTCCTTTTTAAATATTTTCAGGAGTTATGCCGAAAATATTTGTATCTGTAGAGGCATCACACGGTTTCTTGTATGGTCGAAGGAGTTGTTTATGCCATCTTCCCAGACATTTTTCATTTTTAACATCTCTTAATTCATAGGTATGATAACCAAATTTTGATATAATTTCTGCAGGACCTTTATATAACAATTCCATCCTTTTGTTCCTACCTCGCAATGCACTTGATAACTTATGGTCTTTAACTAGTACCCAATCGCCTATCTTAGGTTCCCATCTATGTTTTCTACTCTTTTTCTTTAATTTTCGCTTCTCTGCCTTTTTCTTGATTCGTTCAAAAGCAATTTTCGCTCTTTCTTCCTCACTTAACTGAATGTCATTAATTTTCAGTGTTTTTGGTACCCCGATCAATATTGGTTCTGGTTCAATTCCTAACATTAATTTTATTGGTGCAAACCCAGTAGTTACATTAATGGTGTGATTGATAATCTTTTCTATCAATGGACAATATTTCACCCAATCCTTGTGATTATGATGTGTAAGTACACGTAAATAAATTCCTATATCTCGGAGGACACGTTCTGTTGGATTCCCTGATGGAAAGTATGAGGAACAATGATATAAATTTTCTCGCGTCTAATGTCACCCTAATCTTCCCTTGGCCTTATTTACAATACATAGGGGATTCACAAATTCTGACTTCGAAATCTCAATAACCTCATCTTCTAACATTGACTTTATAACTGCATCTACCTCTTCTCTTATGGTACTAGGGATAGCTCTCGCTTTATGTGTAAAAGGTTTGATGGGTATCATCTCAAACGAATGAGTATAAATATTACATTTACCAGGTTTCTCAGAGAATACTTCTTTATTTCGGATTAATATTTCAAACAGTTTATCCCTCTGTTGTTCATTTAGTTGATCAGCCTGAGTTACTTTTTTTTCTCAACAATTCTTCTAAGTCTTCACTACTCTCCCTATCATAGTACCTAGTTGCATCAGAAAACCTCAAATTGTCTATGAAATCATTTTTATCCCATTCTACATTTTCTTTATTATCGACACTGTACTCTTTGACATTTACTTCAGTTAATTCCATAGCTCCTACTTTAACATATTCTACAAAGAATGTATCCCCTTGGATTTCTTCTTCCTCTTTTTCTCGTACAATAGTTTCTGAACTACTATCTTCCACAAAAGGCACTATAATGGTCTCATCTTCAACTTTCATTTCTAGAATCATGTTTTTAAAATTCACCACAGCTTCCCAGGCATAAAGACAATCACAACCTATTATAATATCTGTCACAAGTCTTCCTACAATCAGAAATAAAATTCCTAGTATTCTCCCATTTATTTCAATATTTATCATTGCTTGAAATTTTACTCTCTCTTTTCGTTTTCCCACAGCTAGCGAGCAGTATATCCCATTAACTGGTAAAGACATTACTTTAAAACCACTACTTTGTAAATTATCATAAAAATTTTGTGAGCATACTGTGCTATTTGATCCCGTATCTATAATTGCATTGTATTGTTTTCCATTTACTCCAATTTTGATTTTAGGTGGATCTCCTACTTTTTCGTTTTCGTCGATTCTATTTTTCCATTCTCTTTTCTTTTGTATCATCATTTGCCTTCCAGGACTATTTATTTCCGAGTACTTATCACAATCATTACTAGGATACCCAGTTCTCACTGAAGGCGCGTTTGACCGGGTCTGGCGTTTCCCTGATTTTTAGGTATTGCTCCTGTACTATTTCCCAAATTGTTACTTCTGTTTTCCTGCATTAAATCGGGGTTGCTTCCTACCATGTTTTTGACCGTGTTAATGGCCTCGACCATTTCCGCATTTTCGGGGGAATTTCGTCCATTAGAATACCTTTCTTCCTGTCTTGGTGACCTCGGTCTAAACTCATTATCTCCGTTTGTCCAATACCCATCATTTGAATTTCTACTATGTCCAAAATAACGGCCCCGTCTACCTCGATCAAATCTATTTGTACTCATATAATTCACCCTTATATTTCTTCCCCTTTGATTACCATTTCTATTTTGGTGACGCCCTTCCTGGTTATATCTACCTTGATTTTCCCACCGGAATGATTCCATCCTTGGTATTGGTCCTTTATATCTTTCCCTAATCTCACTTCTATTCTGATAATACTGTGCCCCTTGCCCGAAAGAATTTACAGTTTCTTTTTCTTCATATTTATTTCCAAATGCGTGTTTTGGCTTATTGACTTCTAAGGCTGATAATAATTCTATCATAGCTGCAATGCTATCGGGTCGGGCTATGATTAGGTAGTGTTGAAGCGTTTCCGGAAAATGTGGAGTAACTATATTTATTAGATCTTTTTCATCTAAAGGAGGATCCAACATCTTCGATTTTCTCGCTATTCTCATAAAATAGTTTACCATCGATTCCTCCGATCTAGGATTAAACTTTCCATTGCTTAATTCAACTCTAATATTAGCCTGCCTACTAGCTCCCCAATATCTGGTTAAAAAGATGTTTCTAAAGGTCCTGTAATCATTATTGTTGCCCATAGAAAGGCCTAGCCAATTAGCAGCATTACCCTTTAGACATTTTCTTACTATCACCATCTTGTACTCCTCTGGTATACGTTTCACCGTGAAGTACTCTTGTAACCCTTCTAAAAAGGCTTTAGGATCATCTGAATCTTCATTTTCAAAAACTGGAGGTGTCATTTCATTTAAGACATGGTTAGGCCAATGTAAATTTGAATTGTCACCTATCCCTGAGCTATTTCCGAGATCAGAATGGGAATTACTGTTACCTCTATTTTGCATCGAAATGTCAGCTGATACACCTGGTATTGCCTCGTTTCTTGCAACTTCATCACTAAGATTGTTGTGATTACCTGCATTTTCATTTAATTTCAAATTTTCTAAGGCCTCTTTTACCTGAGTAATTTCTGTTACTACCCCTTTTATTTTGTCTGTAACATCCTCCAAATTTCTAGCCTGCCTTTCACTTTCTACATTAGATCTTTCCATTCTAACTTTACACCCCTGTAGCTCTTCTCTAATTTCTTCCCTGTCTTTATCTAACCTTTGTACTACCTCTTCCCTTTGTTTGTCTAATTTATATGTTACTCTTTCCCTTTCTTTCTCTAATTTTTCACTAACTTGTTGACCTAATTTCTTTTCAGAATTCTTTACTTCTTGCCTTATTGTCTCTAATTCTCCCTTAACCTGTTCTCTATTTTCTTTTACTTCACTACTAACTTTATTAATTTCCTCCCTAACTTCTTCCCTAAAGGTTTCGAAAGCTCTCTTCTGATTTTCCAATTGCATTCCCAATTCCTGTTGTCCCTTCTCTACTTTCTGTCCTAACTCTTTACTATTTTCATCTATCTTTTGACTTAACTCTGTTCTTAATTCTTTACTATTTTCATCTATCTTTTTACTTAACTCTGTATTCATCTTTTCCACTGTTCTTAATTCTTTACTATTTTCATCTATCTTTCGACTTAACTCTGTACTCATCTTTTTCATTATCGTTTGAAACATATTCTCTATTTCTGACATAAATGCTGGCCTTTCTGAATTACTACTAAACATTTCTGAACTACCTCTAGGTGTTTCTCTAACGTTCTGATCTTCTAATTCTTGGCATATTCTGCTACCAATTACATTCTGATTAAATTCTTCCATCCTACTTACACTTTTCTCAATTTCCGGACTGTCAAAACCTATAAACTCGCTATCACTGTCTTCCATTTCTAAGCTATTTACATGTGTTTTTCTACTCACCAAAATTTTCAATATTTTCACTATTTCACTTTAACTGCACTTAAACTTGTTCACTACACGTTTCACAGATGTTGACACGCTGGGCACCTTCTTGTCTGCTGGTTCGATGCTGGCTCGGTCGTCTTGGGGGTTTGGTCCATTCTTTCGATGCCCCACGTTGGGCGCCAATTTGAAGCTGTAATAAATTGTTGTGTCCTAGTTATTGGATCGCCATTTGAAGCTGAAGTCGTTGGTGACGTGACGTTGCCCTTCGATGTAGCTCGCCCCGGCTAGTCAGCTTGAGATCTCTTTATCTCGGGTTTGCGTAAGTGTAATGGACAACCCAAGAACAACTTTGCATATCCTTTATTGAGTATTAAATCTTTTCGGGAGCTATGCCGAAAATATTTGTATCTGTAGAGGCATCGCACTCACATCCGCGCAGCCCGACCTCCCGTACTGGTCTCTGGTTGAGTACTGACTAGACGCTTCTCTCTTACCCATGCTAAAAAGCCGTTCGCTCCATTTGAATGTCATGACGTCATCCAAGAAAGCCTCGTATCCAAAATGCTATTTCCTTTTCCCGCAATTTAGAAATGTCCCTTTCTATTATAACATGTTCTTTTATGAATTTCAAATATATAATTACCTTTTTAGGATTAAACGATGTTTACTTTATATTTTATTAGCTATATTACGCGACTTTTAAGGTTTGTAGAACTGACTTTCGAACGTGTATTTAAACTATGTGGTATGACGTCATGACTCGTTAATTTCAAACCAATAATGCGTTTATACTACAAATTTAACGACTATCATTTACTCATATCTTGCTCACCTTACAACACTTGCTACTCTATTATCTATGTATGTTATTACTTAACACTTATCGCAAATCTCACATCCGGCAATTAAATTAAAACGTGTCTTTTTCAAAAGCCCATTCGATCGGAAATCTAAATTTCGGTATCAGTCTATAGTCACCACATGGTCGGAAAGTTCCATCTTTCTTTGGGGCTATATGCAGGGGACTAGCCCATTGAGATTTTGATGGCCGAATAATTCCATTATCTTGCATGAACTGGAATTCCTGTTTGGCAATGTGAAGCTTCTGAGGATCCAGTTGTCTTGGTCTGCAATGTGTTGGTGTTCCTTCTGTTGGAATGAAATGCTGGATACCATGTTCAATTTTTGTGGGTACCAATTGAGGTTTGGTTAAATTTGGATAATTGGATAGTAAATCAGCAAATCTTTGATTTTTTGACATAGTGCTAATTATATTATTAGCTGTAACAGCTGTTATTTCACCCTTGATGCAGAGTTTTGTTTCACCATCAATTAGTTGTCTTTTATTTAGGTCAATTAATAAATTGAATTTTTTAAGAAAATCAGCTCCTAAAATGCCCTTGCTAGTTTTTGCTGCTATAAAAGGCCATTGGAATGGTCTGCGGAGTCCTAAATCAATATTCATGGTTTTAAACCCATAAGTTGGAATCGCAGTATCATTTGCTGCATACAGTTTAAAATTTGAATGTGAATTTTTGTTATTGACATTTGCCGGAATTATGGAGACATCAGCCCCACTGTTCACAAGGAATCATAAACCCGTTTTTTTGTCACGCACAAATAAGCGGGATTTGCAGCAATTATTAATAGTTTCAGTAGCAGAGTTCGCTGCCCACTCGACTACTTTTTTCAAGTTTTCTGGATCATTCCATGAGCATGGAGGTTGACATTTTTCAGGAAAGCATTTGTTTCTGAACTTAAAATGATAATAACAATATTTTCCATAACAAGTATGCAACATTGTATATACTTGTACTTCATCTCACAGAAAAAGTGCTGTAGAAATGGTATGTAACATATATATTGAACCACAAGGTACCCAAGTTGAGCAGAACATTACTTCCACTTACTGGTGTTTTGCTCCTCACTGTAACTTTTCTATCTGACCATCTCTTGTTCTCTTCCGACCCCTATGCTATTAGGGTTCCCCAGGGCTAGGGAGTCTTTATTTTTCCAATCTCTCCATTTCTCTAATTTCTCTATAAAATCTTAATCCCTAACATGCTGACCTGTCATGGCATGTAATACGTCCTCTGATTGGTGATCAGAGGATATGGTCGGTGAATTTATTTTGATAACTCTCCTGGTCAGGTCGGTGAGACCTGTAAACCAACGACAGTTGTGGTCCTCCAGACATTCTGGGGGTTGTGAGAGAGCGATGTGACCGCCAAAACATAAAAATATGGTGCTCTCTAAAAAACGGTTACTATTACTGCTATTGCTCTCTTGTTATTGGAGAGCAAGAGGATTAATGACTTCATTGTCAGAAATCCAGCATTAGCTAACAACAACATATTTTCCATTGTGATTATATCTTCTGTTACGTCGATTTCGACTGGAGCTTCGACTTCTAGATCTAACAGGCTTTAATGAGACTATACGCTGTTCTAAAGCAGATATATGTGCAGAAAGTTTGGTTATGGCGTCGGTTGCTTTCGGATACTTCATTATCCGTACTAGCTGTTTTATTTATGCTGTAAAGCTCATTATGGAGGTTAATTTGAATAATTTTATCTGCCATAATAGTAATCTTCTCCAAACCCTCGTCAGACACAATCAAAACATGCTTAATGGAGTTCAGTAACTTTTCTAACCAGAGAGTGCGAAGTACTTTCTTGGATATGTTAATACCAGCTAAAGATTGCATTTTCCTTTAAAGTTGGCTTGGTTTCATGTCTCCGAGCTCCAAACCCGTTAATAAGCGTTTTATTTGTTTTTCTTCGCTTTCTTTGAACGTACTCAAAGACGTTCCAGGGCAGCAGAATATTTGTTCGATTCGGAACCTTTAATTATGTCCCAGATATTTTCTAGATATTTCGGTTCAAGTTGAGCAACCAGGTAGTTAAATTTGGTGTCTTCCTGGGTTATTTTGGAAATTTTAAATTGTGCTTCGACTTGAAAAAACCAAATTTCTGGTTTGTCTACCCAGAATGGCGGGATCTTCATGCTTACCTGATTAGCTTCCTCAAGTGGATTTTCGCTTTCATTCATGTTGTCTTGCGATGCACTCCTAAATTATCACGTCGGAATTCACCAATTATATGGGGATGAATATACTATGTAAATATATAAAATGCTATCGCTTACTTAAAACTTTATTTACTGCCATTCATTATACAACAACAGAACCTTGTTGCTATGATTCAACTCTTTTCTTTTTTTACTGTCGTGTATACATCCCACGAATGTTTAGAATAGAAAATGTTGTAATGCTTTGGTTTATTAAATAAAAATTAACTTTGAAAAAATAATGTTTTTTTTTTTCAAAATGTTTATAGTTTTCAGAGAACTTTATAATTCAGCAAAAATTATGAAGCAGTACTTTCACTATTTATTTCTGCTTTCTCAGTATTTTGATTACAAGCACTTTGATTCCATATTCAGAGCATTAGGTTTCCAGCAAAAGCAGCATTCTCTCTACAACACATGTTTGCTCGTAGTGTACCATACGGAAGCATGTGAGCTATGTGTATACCCTGCCTTTGGTTTCCTGATGTGCTTTTCTCTTACTCATTCACACACATTGCTGTTTAAAATGCTGCTTGTTGTACTCTGATACATACAAAAGAAGTTAAAAATATGAAATTAACCTTCACTGCCAAACAAAATTCTGAAAAACTTAGCTTTAAACCTCATTAACATTAACAAGTGAGATGCACTTTTCTGTATCATATCAGCATGCGCACATCATTTGACAACTTGCCTGAGGCAAGCATACCACCAACCACTCCATTTCAATGCTTGGCATGATACGCTAACAATACTAATTCATACCAGGTTTAAGAGGTGGAATCAGGACTGAAAAATTCAATGCCATAGCCCGGATTTGAATTGCAGATCTTCCGCTTAACGAGTGGCTGCTTTAACCACTAAGCTACCATGGCTTGTTGACATAAATAAATAATAATTACCATCTAAAGGTTACTTAAACCCCGAACATAAAGTGCTTACAATTGTAAGTCACCCTTGGGGTATTTATCTCTGATGTAAGATTCCCTTGTTGTCTAACTTGAAAAAGTACGAAGCAGCTGGGGAATTGAATGTCGTACTGGCAAGTTGGCCATGGTAGCTTAGTGGTTAAAATAGCCCCTCGATAAGCGGAAGATCCGTGGTTCAAATCCCGGCTATGGCATTGAATTTTTCAGTCCTGATTCCACCTCTTAAACATTGCCCACACATGGCTTGTGTGTTTAAAAACACCAGCCGTAAGTTTGTTGGCATAAATAAATAATAATCACACCAGATTGTTGTTCGAAACATACCCCTCATCAAGCATCAGCCATTTGGGTTGTTATATAGATAAATGAAAAAGTTAACTAAGGAAAACTGGCAGGGTATGCAACACATCACCCATATTAATTGACGTCGGTCTGGGTGGCTCAGTTGGTTAGATGCTGGCCTACTGATCCCATGGTCATGGGTTCAAACCCGGCCCAGGTCGATGTTTTTTAAGTGTGCTTAAAAACGACAGCTCCATGTCAGTAGATTTACTGGCATGTTGAACTCCTGTGGGACAAAAGTCCGGCACACCGACGACGCTGATGTGATCCTGGCAACTGACAGCGTCGTTAAAGAACAAAATAATTAAAATTTACATCTATTGACACTACGCCCCTACTAACAGCAGATATGATTTTGATACATTTTCCTTTTCTTTTTGTTTTGTTCGTTCTTTCTGTGGTTTGTTTCTTTCTCTCTCTCTCTCCCTCTCTCTCTCTCTCCCTCTCTCTCTCTCTCTGTCTCTCTCTGTCTCTCTCTCTGTCTCTCTCTCTCTCTCTCATTCATTCTCTAACACTTAACATTGCCAACAAAGAGTATGTTGCATTTCACCTAAAAATGTTCTACAATTTTCATCAGAAGTGTGGTTTTTTTTAGGTCCCTGAACCCAAAAAATGCATTTCTAAAACACTGGTTGTGCATGCATGTGTTTCTAAATAAACTCTAACAATTTTTCTTAAATTACCACATGTATAAGACATTTCCATGACTAAGGAAATAAGGATCTGGATTATACTGGGAAAAGCCTGTGAAGTCTAATATAGGCTGAATTAATTTTACGTTATGGTAAATCATAAGAGAGAAACAAATTTAATGTACCAAAAAATGGATCTAGTGTCTTTTTTGTAGCATCAATCCTTTCTGAGAAATTTGTTGCCATTGGTTTGAATTTCCCAATACTTTATCACTTATTTTTAAGTGACACCACTCTTTTTTTACTTTCTCTACTATGTATAGTAAAGTAGAGGAAGTATTGTATTCCACCCAAAAATTTGATGTCAAGGTTTCACTGAACATATGTTTTGAGACCCCCTGAATAAAAAAAAAACAAAAAACAACCCAACAACAACAACAACAACATTTTTAGAAAAAGGTCTGTGTGTGTGTGTCTGTCAGTCTGTGGACAGCATAATTCAGAAACGAAAAGTTGGTTCAGAACCAAAGTTGGTATTTAAGTTTAATGCCTTTCAAGGATGCAACAAGATTTTGAAGAAAATTGCTCTACCATAAACTACCCTTTATGTGGAACATTGTTCGAACCTTTTGATTTTTTTTGAAAATGGCTCTAACAATTTTGATTAAAATGACATGTGTGTGAGATATTTTTATGATAAATAAAATGTATATCTTGAATTTTCTTGCTATAGCCCCTGTAGTCATATTTACTCTGGAGGACTTTTGCATAACTGATAAATCGTAAGAGATAGACCAAATCTTACTTTACAAAAAATATAGATCTTGCTAAAATACACAATTTATGTCTAAATAAATGATTTTGTAGAGTGAACATTTTAGAGATATTCCTTGTTATTTGTGTGAGTTTTGGAGAACTTATACTTCTGTCAAATGGAACATAGTTATTCACTTTTTTATATGTTTGCCGGGCAATTTGAAAGATTTGACTATTGCTCAAAGTCTACTGTATTCCCTTGTACCTACAAGGAAATAAGCAATAAGATAATTTCAGCAAATGTTTATCTCAACTAACACGAAGAAGATACAGGAATAAGAGTTTGTAAGAATGGTTAGTACAAGAGTAGCAAAACAAAAAAGATTTTGTTGTTCACGATGCTGTCAATTGTCGGGATCACATCAGTGTCCCCAGTGTGACAATTTTGTCTTGGTGGAATTCTTTTACATGCTACTAAATCTACTGACATGGAGGTGTCATTTTTAAGCACACTTAAAAACCATCAATCTGGGCCAGATTTGAACCCACAACCTTGGGAGCAGTAGGCCAGCATCAAACCAACTGAGCTACCCAGACCAACAGAGTAGAGAAAGTCATGTGCATGCAATGCATCAGCTTTTTTTGTTTATAGTGATGTCATGGAAAGTAGGAAGGACACCAAAATCTGAAAGAGACAAAATACACACAAACAGTGAAGTGACTGAATAATGGAAAATGACGAAATGAACAAAGTGTAAAGATATAAGACAACATTAGATATAGATATTATAAAGGATAAATTTAACTAATATGCAAGGAGAGACACAGGTGGATCTATAAACAATAGGAAGGCTAAGAGCTTTCACACAAATACTTTCTTCAGCAAATTAAAGAATTAGAATTGATATATTGTGCAAGATTATCTTTGTTTTTTTTTTTTTTTTTTTTTTTTTTTAAATCCAATAAACAAAAATAATCGCTCTCCTAGTTACCAGAGAGAATTTAACACATATAAATACAAAGAATAATTAGCATATTATTGTTCCTACCATTTCAACAGAGAACAGGTAGCTCTCAGGGATTAGCTCACCCTATGAGCAATACCGAGTTAATCCTGCTGATAGGCAGATGGCCCTTGCCCTTAAGGGATGTAATGGGCTTCTTATTCTTATTCATGGAAAGTTCAGTCTCTTGTGTTAGCCTTATATCTATAAGTAAATGTGTAAAGGAAGTATTTTTGGAATTGCCTACCTCTGTTGCCATTAAATTTATAGGACAGTAAGCAACTTAAATCATGATCCACAGTTGTCATGAATACAACAAAATATCTCAACAATGAAAATTAATTCCAGGTTGACCTTAAATCACCTTAAGTTGATTAAAATAATGGAAGGGTTTTAAAGAACATCTTTTGACATAGTTATTTTGTGTGCACACATATCCTATTGTTCCACAAGTAGCAGAAACTGATAAATGTCATTTTATGCCAACCAACTTACTGCTGGTTTTTTAAACACACAAGTTGTAGGGCAGAGTTTGAGAGGATCAGGACTGAAAAATTCAATGCCACAGCTGGAATTTGAGCTATGGGTCTTCCACTTCATGCAGAGCTGCTTTAACCGCTGAGCTACCATGACAACTTCGAGTATGACATTAAATTTTCCTACCTATTCGTATTTTCCCAGTAGACCACTGGGGAATCTCACAACTGAGACAAGTACCCCAAGGACAACTTACAATTGTAATTACTTTATGTTGCAGGTTTAAATTACCTTTAGATGGTAAATGTCATCTTATGCCAACAAATTTACTGCTAGTTTTTTAAACACACAAATCGTGTGTTTAAACATTACCCACACATGGCTTGTTTGTTTAGAAAACCAACAGTACGTTGATTGACATAAAATGACATTTACCATCTAAAGGTAATTTAAACCTGGGACATAAAGTACTTATGATTATAAGTTGTCCTTGGGGTTCTTATCTCAGATGTGAGATTCCCTAGTGGTCTGCCAGGGAAATGTAAATCAGTTGGTGAATTTGTCATACTGGCAGGTTGCCATGGTAGCTTAGTGCTTAGAGCAGCCACGGGTGAAGCAGAAGATCCATGGCTCAAATCCTGGCTGTGACATTAGATTTATTAATCATGATTCTACCTCTCAAACAGAAGCTGATATATCTCTTTACCCTGCAACCCTTAACACAAAATAAGTTTACTGCAAGCCTCTATTCCTAAAATAACGGTTATTGTTTACTGCTAATGGCTAGCAAATACATTTTTGTGCTTTGCTTGTTTCAATGAACCAGAGGACATTTGCCTTCTAATGAATCAAATGTGAAAGTAAGTCATATGTCTGTGTGTGTGAATTTCAGGCATATTTTAGAGTGTGGTGGAGATACCACATGGATGCTGTTACCAAGTCCAGGTGCTGGAAGTAGACGTTCCAGAAAATGGAGACCTTTTGGCAGCAGACGAAGACGACAGCAGAGTAGTCATCGTCGTGGCATGAAGAGAAACATCCCTACTACTCCCATCAAAATTTTAGGTTAGCATTTTTATCAAAGAGGTTCATGGCCTCGTGTTACTGTTGGAGATAGCGAGTATTAATTACAGATTGTTCCCCTATACCTGGATACAAAATACTTAAAGATATCAGGCAAGTTTCAAAATTAATATAGCCAATACATTTAACGCACGCAGCTGAAATGTTACTACTACTCAATATTCCAGAAAACACAATGCATACAACTTGAGACTCCACTCACTCTGATGAAAACTAGCAGACATTTTAGTGGAAATAAAACAATTCTGATGTGTTTGCATTTTGCATAGTTGAATATTCTAGTGGTGATGTGGTGGAAAGCTTTTAAAGTTTTCGAGATTATAAATGGATTATATTATTCATCATATACTAAAACAGTTTCAAAAATAAGATAATGAAAGGCATTAATAATTCAATTTAAATCAAGGTTGCCAATATTTAAAAGTAAAATTATCATACCAGCCACTCAAAATTATAGATACCAAATGATACAATAATAAAAATTTCAGCATAACACTTCTGAAAATGTAATAGTATTGATGTTCATGGTATCCACCCCTGCCAGTATTACAGTGTTAGCACTCATGTTTCTCGCACTACTTATCTGAAAGTTCATCACCTTGCTCAACTGTTGCAGCATTATATAAATTTATTGTTGAGATAAACTTTAACATCTCGGTGACTTGCAGATTTTCGGACCCATCCATTCTTTTTTAAGCTGAGACGATTGAATAAGTCCATTTACTGTACCTAGCACTAATCTGTTTCTAATTTGTGTTTTTATTAAATGCAGTTTAGAAAAAGCTCTCACAAGAAGCGTTTCTGTGGGGCAACGAAATCACTGATAATGCAAACTCCACCAGTTCTTTGAAATCAGTATTCCCATCAAGGTGACACATGTGTTTAAAAGCACTCCAGAAACTGTTAGGTTCAGGCATATTCTTAATTTCACACAGAATATCACTTATTCTGAGTTTTCTCCATTGAGCATCAATTTTCTACACAGTGCCTTCTTCATTGAGATTACCAGATCTGGGCATATTGGCAATAAGAGGATAAAGGGTAGAAGGCTTGGTAGGATACAAAATACTTATCTTAGAGGGGTGGAGACAGGCCATGAGGGCACAAGTGGTGTCGCTATTTATAATTGATTTCATTTCGCTGGTGTGAGAAGCCAGTGAAAATTACATTTCGCTGGTATCGAACTATCATACATTCAAATTATCATAAGGATTGGAGCCATGAGTGCAAACATCCAAATTATCGTATGCCCCCCCATAATTATCGTACGTGTTGGCAACCCTGATTTAAATAAACAATTTAAAACACCAAAACTGCACTATGTATACTTTAAATGGGAACTCTAAAGGCCAATGGTGTTGAGGTTACTGCTGGTGGAGGAAGTATGAACAGTGCTACACTAGTATGCTACAGGATTCTCAGCAGTTCAGCTAGATACTCTTAGTACCACATACTACTGGTACATAAATGAAGTAATTTTATACCTGTTAAGTTCCTGAAAGTGTCTTTATTACAAATTCGAGTTTTGTAAAGCTTCCTTTACATTGTCAATGTAAATACTGCTTGTTTGGGTCACCATTGTTGTGGACACCGGGTGACACATCCCTACTTATCACATTACAAACACAAAAAGCAAAACTAATTTGTTAACTGAATTAATTGGCAGTATTTTAAAATCCATAACATGGTCCTTGTTTTTCAAAATCAATGACTTTCTTTCTGGTATTTTGTAAATGGATACTGTATTACTTGGTGCATACTGCATTTAATATTCCTTTAATTCAGTTTTTGTCATTTAAATATGATAAAATAATTAGCAAAATACAATGGTTTGTTCTACAAAGCAGAAATTTAAATTGCAGGTCAGTTAAATACCTAGATCTGCTTTCTTGGTATCTGAGAACATTCAGCTCAGGATTTAAGTGGCCATTGGATGTCAAGTTTAAAATCCATTCATTTGGCTGCTAAGACTTTTTTAAGTGTAGATAAATGCTTTCCAGAGTCACTGCAAATATATTTTCATGTCATTAAGTTAATAAAAGTAATAAAAGGAAATAGAAAGCAACTTTATGGGAAACAAGCTAAATATTTTTAATTTTATATGTTTCTAGGAAAATGTGTAAAGTATAAGCAAAGTGAAACTGTTAAAAGAAATTATAATTGATCTGTATGATTCAAGATAACATTTACAAATTGCATAATTATTTTGTTTGCAGGTGATAGCATCCAACGAATGTTAGCAAACTTGCCACCAAAGAGGTCTACTCGACGGGCAATACAATTCTCAGAGGATGAAATAAAAACACGCAGTCAGGGCACAATCAGCAGTGTGAGTGTATTCTTTAAATCTTTGAAGATTAATTAGTAAACATAGGCAAAAAGTAATCTTTGGATATAAGGTTTTTACACTATGGATGATCAAAGTTTCTCGATATACACCAATGAGAGGTTTGGTTGCTTTTAGGTAGGCAAACAGCCAAAAATCCATACTTTATTTCCCAGCATTATCCCACTCTTCAAATGTTCACTTTTTCTAGCAGTCTTCTGCATTTATAAATGTTCAGGTCAGTCATGTCAACAGACACTACTGTTGGCAAGAACACTCCAAATGCAACGGTAGCACGCTTTTCAGCTTTCAGCATGCCAAGTGACTGTATGATGAACTTCCTCAACCCCGCGAAGGACACTGTATAGTAGACACAGCTTATTAAGATACCCCAAAGAACAACCTTGACATTATTCCCCCATTATAGTGCAGTCTGGTTATATTTGGTGATATTCCATCCATTATGTTGCATTAGTACCGCCAACTGTTCGTAACATATAATCATGGTAAAGCTACGGCCATAACTGGTGTTATTGCGTCTGTTATGTTGCCACAGAAATCCTTGTTTATGAACGCGTTGCAGAAAGGCCAACCGATAGATTTTAAAACAAGATTTTGTTTAGACGCTGCATTAGTTAATTAATTAATCAATCAATCTGTGGACATACTGCTCGTGTTTGCATAGTTTTTTCTTGAATTCTTTTAGAGCAATATATGCAGTTATAGTTACAGTTGTTATTTTTGTGTTTGCTACACAGTGGTGCATTAAATATTTATTACAATATTTAGCGCTCGGAAGTGATTTTATCCAAGTGTTATTGCAGAACAAGATTTGCTGAAGATGAGTACATTCATCCTGTATTGTGTGGTAATGATGTTCAGGCATTATTATCGTTTGAAAGCGTGTTACTTTAACCCTGTGATATTTGAGGTTAGAAATGCCTTTATTATGTATGTTGGCAGGACTGTTTTTTGGGATTCTTTCATCAGCTATTTAGTGTAATGTCGACCATGTTGAACTCTGGGGAACTGCCGATAAACTGTGTCCACTTTACCTAGGAGTAATCGTCACACTGAACTCAGCTATACGTAGCCATGGCTCTGTCAAAACCCACTGTGTCTTCTGTTTCCAATATTAAATATTTTGATGCTGGTTGGGAAGAGCAGAATTCATTTGATACTCATTATGTTGATATACAAAAAGTAGAAAAAATGGTTTGTATTTTCAGCAAAAGTTGAGAGATTGAAGATGCAGCAGTTTAGATGGCACTAATTGAGTTGAGATGTGACCGTCGACTTACTGAAAAATGCAACACTCTGAGTACTGCAGAATTCTACAAAGGCCTTCTTGATTCACACTTTCCAAATCTTATTAACAACGTTGGTAAAATAATAGCTAAGTTTGGCAGCACTTAATGTACGAGCAGGCATTTTCCATAATGAAGTTGCTGAAACATCAGCTTAAGTCTCGGATCAGCGACAATAATCTGTGTAATAGTTTAAGTATATGCCTTGCCAATAACCTGCATCCCAATTTTAAAGAATTAACGGATTCACATGGAAGGAGGAAAATGAAGAAGTAAAGTTTTCAGTGACAACACTGCAACCGCCTAAGTGTGCAGCATTGCAACAACCCTTCTCTGTTGCTGCCCCAAGCTCCCAGTGCATTCAAGCCAACTTTGTAGCACCATTGTTGACATGACTGGTTCAGGTACATCATTAGTGCACATGTGATGTACAAACAAATTAATTATTAGTCACTCAAAAATGTTTGTTTGTTTGCTGCTGTTATTAAGATTTATTTTACTGCCCTTCTGCTTTCCAGAATTTCATCCAGAGTATAATAAAACAATGTAATTATGTTAAGTATTAAAAACAGAAGAACTATTATGAGGGTCACTATTTATGTTTTGAGCCTAATGAAAAAAACTAATGTGTGACTGAAAATTGCTTTGTTTTTCAATATATTCTCCTTTATGATCAAAACACTTATAAATACATATGTTGAACAATTTGTCAATCGGCTTAAGACACCTGCAAAATGTGATGTGAACGCATCAATGGCTTCTTCTGGCGACAAAACTTGTTGTCCACTCATTTTATTCTTGACGTTTGGGAACAAAAGAATTAATTGCATGCCAAATCAAGACTGTATGGCATATGAGCCACCAATTCTATTTTTTGAGTGTCAAATAGTTGTTAGGCGAGATATGTGAGTGCGCGCATTGTCTTGATGAACTATCTGATGGTGCTTGTTTGTTTTCCTTATTTCACCGAAGACTTCCAGCAAACAAATGATAGCATACCATTTACAATTAACTGTTTTATGTTTCTCTAGAAGCACTGTTGCCACATGTTTTTTAAGTTTTTTTCTGAAAAAACAGGCGACCATTTGCTTCAAAGTGCTTTGATGCGAGCAACTTTTGTTGAACTTGGTTCATCTTGAAGCACCCATACCGCTGTTTATGTTCTGGCTCTTCCATGATTCGTCATCTTTAACATTCTTATTCTTTTGAAGCATTGCCATTGTATTTCTTGAGTATTTGTGTGCACCAGTCAACACAAGCATCTTTTTGATATTGTGTCAAATTATATGGGACCCAACAAGAGCAAATCTTTTCTATAGCTAAATGTTCTTGTAATATTTTATATATGCTGGTGGAACTAAATCCTAGAGTTGCATCTTTCTCACAGTATATTGAATGATGATCTTGCATTATCAATTTTTACACAGTATCAGTGTTCCTTGGCCCAAAAAACGATGTTGGACAACCTTTACCAATTTTATCACTGAGTGAACGACAGCCATGATTAAACTTGTTATACCAGCATTTTATAGTGACAAAGGATGGAGTTTCATTGTCAAATGTCGACATAATTGGATTCATGCACTCTTGTCTTGATAATCCACATCAAAAGTCATAATAATTATTGCATGAACATTTTCACGAGCAAATTCCTTTTTTTCGCTGAGACACAATTTTCAAGTCACTGTAAACAACATTAAATAATGCTCTATGACAAAATATCTGAAGTAGATTACAGTAAAAAATGTCCAACTTTCTTGTGGAAAATGCCAGATGGCACCTAGAACAATCAGTGTTGCCAAGGCTCAAAATATAAATAGTGATTCTGGTAACAGTAAAGTATTCATCTTAAGTAAAAATTACTTAGGGAGTAAAAGCTTCCTTTATCTTAACATTTGCTACAAGTTCTTGAAATATAATTTAGGCTATAGTTTCAGGTTTACTCCATCATATAATGTTGTTTCATGCTAAATCAGAACAGAAACCAACATGTGAACACAAACTAAAATACTATTTTACGGCCAGTGAATCTCCAGCCCTGATATTTCACAGCTGTGATGAGTTGGAGGGGGAAGGTTAACATTGCCAACGTATAGTAATGAGTTTCAGAAAATGGATTCTCCAAATTGTCTTAACAATGAAAGCATATGTTATTTATTAAGTTTAAAACATTTATATACAGATTTTGGTTTTATTTTGATGCAGTATCTTCATTGCACCACTATTCTGTTCGTATATTAATTTTACATCTGTTATGGGCAGTAGCTGTTACTATGGGCAATACTGGAAGTGGGTAATGCGTTGGTTGTTAAAATTTTCTGCTAGCACCAAATGTAGCACCGTGTTGCTAACTCCGTTTTACAATGACCACATGGTTTCAACTGCTTTGGTGCTTGTGCAGGTTTTTTTCTGGTAGGTAAATGGTATAACAACTTCTCCATATTCTACTCTTCTATGACCATTTATATGCATACTGTCCACATAAATTCCTGAAGCAGCAATGCAATCTGCAGATGTATGAAATGTTTTGAATACCCTGTTTAAAATTCCCACTAAAAAAACTGGCAACACTGCGTCACAAGGTCTTGAGAAATGTCACAACCAGAGATCCACTGGCTGTACAATAGTAAGAGCTTTTGATTTACAATGACTTGTGAAAGATAATGGAAAAACAAAACAAAACAAAAAAAAAAAAAAAAAAAAAAAAAAAAAGAAAGAAAGAAAAAGAAAAGAAACTAAACAAAAAAAGAAGAACAGAATAATTACTAAATAGGTAGATGGAATTTGCACATTCTGATGTGATTTGTAGTAATCTAAATGCAAATTCGCAACTTTGAAATTCAGTACAGTACTTATACGTTTATTTCCTGCCGTCACTAAGACAAACTGAAAATGAAAGCACATTATTTGGTAGTTCCAAGCTTGCTATTAGAGAGAACTTCAGTGGTGGTTATGGGTCACAGTGTCTTTCACTACCTCTTACAGTAAAGTCAGAATACACATTAAGCATACAGTAAGTTGCACTTGGAAATGGGAAACTGAATCTTTGAGAAATTTCTGGTTCAATGTTCCATTCGCTGGAAGTGAACCTTTTGATTGGATTGCCCTCTTGTTTCTAGAGAAATGTGCACTGGATTAAATAATGAAAGTTTATTTTCAGATTGATAATACATTACAATTAATAATTTTGTTACTCTCTTGATGTGAGTTTAGATTAGGGCATATTAGCCATTGCCAACTCAGGCCCGCATCATTAAATTCAGGAGATGTAAAACATCTTTGTGCAGTTAATCATCACTTCTCTATTACTATTTGCTCACTGTTAAAAGATCTCATCCATATGCTTGTACAGGCTCTTTAAAACATATGTAACCTGTTCCACGGGTTCTCCTCACTGCATGAGAGAACCGAGAGTTGCTGGGAAAATTGGACACTAAATCCTTCTCTTATAGTAGATGCTGGAAATGTTGACCTTTTGCTCTCAAACAGGCAGCATATCTCGTAAAAATGTTGTCACTCAGTCGCCTAAGCTCAGCAGCAGGAATCCTTGTTCTAACCCTGGTATGCAGTAAGAATTTAGTGATAAGATCATGCAAGAAATCACAAGGATTCCTTCTGCTGAACTAAGGTAAGCGAGTGAGAACATTTTTACAAGATATGCTGCCTGTTTGAGAGCAGAAAGTCAGGATTTCCAGCATCTGCTATAAGGTAAGGATTCTACTGCACCTCCTACAGCAAAATTTTCCTGGCAACTCTGGGTACTCTGGCGCAGTGAAGAGAGCCCACGAAACGGGCTACCATATGTTTTAAAGACTATACCTCTCTGTATTCAAATGAACATAGTGTATTAGACTTAGCATTGTATTAGCTTGCATTTCACTTAGTTGTGTTTTTCTTCTTTCACAGAATCACCTCTTAAGGAAAAGATTCAAGGTACTTTCACTTTAGTTTTTCTTTCTGGTGCTGGGTTGATATATAATACATAAATTGAATTAGTGATACAAGAAACAAAATAACCTGTATATAGCTTTTATTTCTTAATTGCCTCTTTTAAAGCACTTAATACTAAAATAATTAAGCCATACTATATAGATGCCAAAGTCTCAATTAAATTTAAATTTCTATGTATGCTCCAGCTCTTCATTTTCAAAATCATTAACAATTGCAAAATATTGTTATATTATCACAGGTACTTACTATGCTGTTATTACAAAATATATATGATAAAAGTAATTTGTACATACTTACATTATGTTAAAAAAAAATACATATCACAGCATATAGGTTAATTAAAATACGAGGGTAATCCCAAAAGTAAGGTCTCCAAAGTGCAGGGATCACAGTGAAGCTGTTTGCATGTATGTTGGCCATACTGCTTTTTTCCTTCCTCTCTCCACTCTCTACAGAAACCACCGCACATCTGCTGTAGCCCTCAGTCTTGGCTTGGCAGCCAGTTGTAGTGGAGCTCCTGTTAGCCACTACTGCCAGGTGCAAAGTTTGTGCAGTTCTTCGGTTTTTTAGTGCAAAAGGGGTTAAACCAATCAAAATTCATCAACAGTTGATGGAAATGTATGGAGAGTCTTGTATGGATGTCAAAAATTTCCACAAGTGGTGTAGAGAGTTTGCAGATGGTTGTATGGAAATTCCTGATGAGGAAAGAAGCGGCAGACTGTCAATTCCCAACAAGAAAATCACACAGGTTGAGCAAATCATGCTTCACGATCGACGAGTCATTCTCGATGAGCTCTGCATTGTTGTTCCTGAGATTTCTCGAAGCACCATTCACTGGATTTTGATTAAAGAGTTGCTCACTTAAGACCACAAAAGGCAACACACTGAAATATTGTTTAAGGGCCCGTCGACAGCTAGGTCATTAGGGGCAACACACTGAAAGATCCTACCAATTTCATCAATGCTATGCAGATGAAAAGGACAACCCTTTGGATTCATTAGTCACAGGTGATGAAATCTAGGCTTTCCAATTCATACCTGAGACTAAACAACAGAAATGTGAGTGGCGGCATTCCGATTCACCCAAGCTGCAAAAATTCAAAAGAACACAGTCTGCCGGTAAAGCCATGGCAACTGTTTCAGGAATGAAAGGGGATATTGTTGTTCCACTTTATGGATCCTGGCACAACAATAAATGACAACAGATACTGTCAGACATTAAAAAAGCTCAAATGGGCAATTCAGAACCGAAGACGAGGAATGTTGAGCAAGGGCAAAAGGTTTCTCCATGACAATGCTCGCCCCCACACCACCCCTCAAACCGTGGATCTTCTGCAACAGTTTGAATAGGACATCATCACCCATCCACCCTGTAGTCCGGACTTGGCACCCAGTACTACCACTTGTTTCCCAAGTTGAAAGGACACTTGGCTGGAAGACACTTCAGTGGCAACAACGAAGTGAAAGATGAGCTTTTTCAGTAGCATGGTGGCGGGCTGGTATGACATGGGCATGCAAAAAGTGCCACAACATTTACAAAAATGCATCGATCCAAATGTTGATATGTGGAAAAATATAAAAATGCTTAAGCTTCAAAACTATGTATCATTTGTTGCAAATAAACGTTTCTTTATATTTTTAAAAAAATTGGAAACCTTACTTTTGAGATCACCCTCGTACATGGTATTGCATTCATGGGCTGTGTCCACTGCACAAGAGAACCGAGAGTTTCTGGGGAAATGGTGCCGGCAGAGGCACATTAAAATCATTACCTCTCAAACAGGCAGCATATAACTTACTGTTTCATTAAACAGAATGGGTCCTATTACTTTTCTAGCACATTGCACATCAGACTCCAATTTTCAGGTCATAGTGAGGTGTTTCATGTCATCATTAATGAATTTGAAGCTTCAGGTTTGGTGTTAACAGGGAACACTGTAGATGAGTTTTAACAGAAAATAAACCAGATGAAATCGGTGCAGTTTAGAGCGATTCCCTAAAAATTGCTAAAAATGTTAGCTCAATAAATTAAAATGAACACAGTTGATATTGGGTTTTGGAAAACCCTGTATTATTGCATAGAATGTCTCTCTGCGTTCTGAAAATTGGAGTGTAGTATGCAATATGTGCTAGCATTCTTAAATGTGCATGCTTAAATGAGAAGACAATTAAATACCATTGCCTATGCCACCCACAAATTTGGCGATAATCATTTACAAAAGGGCAAATCTGCATCTCTCCTAGGTCATGTCTACATTATGGCTTTGCTATTTCTTTTCTATAACTTAAATTGTGTTCCTAATATTAATATTGTTGTAAATAAATACATATTACATTTCATATTTTATGTTTTCCTTTTTTTATGTCATATAAAAAGTAAGTAATATCAAAGCCAGCATATAGTGAACCTTTTAAAATTTGACTACCATTTAAACTTCCTGTATCCCCCTTGTACTTGTAATAAAATGTGTAGTGAAACCATTTCTACAAATGTTTATCTTGATTAACTTGAAGTAGACAGAAAAATAAGTTTTTATTCAATATTCAAATAGTTATACAACAGATTCACAAGGCCTTCTCTACCCATTACTATTTATTTTTATATCTAACACATTCATTTGCTTATTTTATAGGTCATAAAATTACATTTGAACTATTTTTCATTGAATTGTTATTGTTAATGACTGTAGGTTTTTAATTCAAAATAAGTAAATAAGGTAAATATTCAGTAAAATATTATACATATTGTTTGAATAATCTGCTCTCTCCTTATAATTTAAAACAATCAAATAATTATGTTGCCCTAATGTGTATTGTGAATTGCAGAATGATTTTGTTTTGCCACATTTATGTGTTCCACTTGAACTTCAACATCTGGCATCTATATAAATATATTCTATTTGCTGATTTTCTTGGTCACAGGTATCATCAGCATCTCAAATTGTGCATCGGAGAGTGACTCAGATAGCTAATAGTGCTTTACCAGGTACCAAGCAGCGAGCCAAGTCTGCAATACCCACACAATCAAAAGCTGCATTGAGAAGAGTGACACGTGGTGGAAGATCCCTTTCACCAACATCTTCAAGTAGAACAGAATCTCCAACCTCTGAGAGTGGTACATCTCCTGCTTCAGTGCACAGGAGCAGGAGCAGATTCAGGAGACCTCTGCAAATAGGTATGTTAGCGTGCTAAAACCAGTACTTCATCAGCTCCAATTGCTTCACATCTCATTCAACTCAGCATTCAACTTAACAACTGATATATTAAGCAAGAGCTATTATCTGCTTTGAAATTCTTAGTAGTCATTTGCATATCACATGAAAGGTATTTTGTGCAAGATCACATCACTCTTAATATAAGAGGTATACAGAGAGTAATAATTTAACTGATAAAATGAGTTGAGTTCTATAGGTCAAACCCTGACTTAGGTTGCCTTCCTTGCACTCCTCAATTTCTTCAACACACCTACCAAGCAAATATTAAAAACAGAAGCACCATTAATAGTGAAGTATTCTTCATATTTGAATCCAATTTTTTGAGTCACTTTTATTTACACTCACCTTCACTTTTAAAATGTTGGAAAAGCTGGAACATTTTCAAGATCATTTGATCTCATCCTCAGCCGTTGGGTGACTGAAGCCAACTTCTTCCTCCACCACCTCTCTGTTGCTGCGATCCTATTGCCATATGGTGTTAGGGATGCAAAGTTTTAACACTTCGTTCAATGCTGAGATTTTAAAATTTACTATTCTATTACTGAGTAGTTAGAAGCTTTCACGGCTGGAGTTAGAAGTAAGGCTAGAGATTTCTTCCGGGCTTAAAAGCTTGGTCTGCTGGAGTTTTGAGGCTAAAGACCTGCTCGCTTCAGCTGGTGTTTTTCCTGTGGTGCAGTGTACATAGGTACCACCCAACACAGCATCAACACCCGACTTACAGAACACAAGAGGTGCTGCTGGCTGGGACATACAAACAAGTCAGCGGTTGCAGAAAATGCAATATGGGCCGAAAACACATAATTCAGCATAAGGAGACTACTGTTCTTTCATCTATGCCATACTACCACACCAGACTACAACGTGAAGCCATAGAAATTTACAAACACCCCAATAATTTTAACAGGAAGGAAGAAACTCTAAAATTGAACAAAACCTGGCATCCGATACTCGAATATAAAAAAGAAGCACGAATGCAGAGAAATCACGTAAACCATTCAGCAATCAGAGTGGAGAAGCCCTGCCCATCTAACACACAGCTCCGGCTGAAGCCCAGCCAATCCCCTGTGAGCTGCCCACATATAATTACGGCACATCCAGTCATAAACGATTCTGTTGTAACTGAACCTTCACCGAGAAGACTCAGACTATGCCATCGATGATGTCCATCACAGGTGTGGACGAAATGTCTGGACCTCAAAACTCCAGCAGACCATGGCTTTTAATCCCGGAAGAAATCTATAACCTTTATTGTATTACTGTTTTCCATTATGTATATTTTTTCCCAAATGTTCAATTCTGTTGATGAGTTGAGTGATTTTAACAATTTTATGTAATGGCCAATGTTGTGGTTTTCTATCCAAAAATGGTGTGACACAGCAGACTTTTCTATTTGTTTCAGTTTTATGTTTCTCTGGTGTTCCTTTAGCCTGATTTCCAAATTTGTTTTAGTTTTTCCTATGTAGCTTTTCTCACAGCTCTCACAGTTGATCTGGTAAATTTCATATTTTAAAGTTATGGGGATCATATTTTTAAAAGTTAAGGTGAGTGTAAATAAAGTGACTTAAAAAGCCGGATTCAAACATCTACCAAGTTTCCAGTCATTGGGGAGTGCACCAGATCTATTTCCATGCCCAAAGGTTCTTGTCTTCCATTCCGGACAGACTCCTCTATACAAGCAAATTTTTCTTCTTTCTCATATAGATTTTCCAGATCTTTTTCCAAGCCAGTGATTGAATATTTCATGCTGTTGTTCATTTCCTTTCATGCTTATTTCACTACTTACCTGCTTTTATTTCATCTTTCATATTCTGTACTTCGTCTCACTTGGAAGCCTGTCAAGCATTTCTTCAATTTGTAATTCTTTATGTCATCAATCTAAATGTATTTATTCCCTTTGTTTACCTACAAAAACTGCTGGCTATCCTTCTAATTGTAGCTAAACATCAATGTTACCCTTATTTCCTTTACCGGTTATTATCATGTTGTCCAAATGGTTAACATCAAGGCATCAAAGGGTGCAACAAGATTGCAGGTATTCAGTGTTGCAGAAAGCAATGTAGTCACATTTTCTTCAAGTAAGCATCCACATTACATATGTGGACATTTATTTCTTAGAGTACGAACTGAACAATAACATTAGCCAGTTCAGCGAGAATAGTGCATAATGCTAATAATGTAAAACAACATTTTGTACTCAGTACATTATGCTGTGTCTTCGCTGTCACTGTCATTTTCACTCACATGTATAACAAGTGAAGCATTGTTGTGTATAACATCCCACAGTTGAAATTTTCGCTCCTGTTGCATGGTGTGCTAAACACATCTTTCCCATAATCTCAAATCTACTTTTGGCATACATTCTTTCAGTACTCTGCACACACTTCACTTATAGAAGGAGTTAAGTATTGCTTTCGTATGGCATGTTTAAGGTGTGCCCTTATCAGCTCAATTGGATTGAGACAACAGTGATATGGTGGTAACCTAACGACTTCATGGCCATGATCTTTTGCCATTTCATCTGTTACACATCCTTTATATTGACTTCCCAAATTTTCTGTCAAAGCACAGCTTTTATAGGAACTGGACTGGGTAATTCTGTATTATGTTCTTCCATGAATCTGATAATTTAGTTCTTTTTACTGGACATGATGGGAATTTAGATCTTTGGCCAGGAATGATAACTGACAGTATCTACTACAATGAAACATTTAGGAGGAACATTTTCCAAAAGTGTGTACTTGAGCCAAGCTTCAAATATTTCGACCATCATCTTGTGACAGGAGTCAGACAAGGATTCTCAATCTTTTGGAGGACAAATATAAACCTGTCTAACGCCTGCATGCAAGATCATTATTCTTTTTCCATGTGACATATAACTTGGAAGGCAGCACTGCCATTATCCCAACCTTTTCTTCTGTCATGAGTATTGCACCAAGACCCTTGTCTTACAGTGTGCCTGACCCAATTGTCAACTCGGTTGCTGTGCAGTGCAGTGCAATGTAAGAGGGTTTTCACAATTATTGTGACAATGCTTCTTATTCACAAAAACATTTGTCTGTTTATTAGTTTGTATTCTTACTTTTTGCTATGAATTACAGTTTAAATTATTTTTATTTGATATTTCTATGTCACTTAATTAAGCCACTTTTATTTGTTAATTTAAATCTCTAATTTGATTTCTGGACCCCAGGATTGGTGGTCAAGTGCAAATGGCTGTCAAATGTTGTGTAATTATATGTATCTAAAGAGCAAGTTCAGATAATTTTCCAGTCTCCATCAATCATTTTCCAGCTTCTAATTTTACAGTATTTTTTCAATTTTGTGGAAAGTGAATGTTTTGATAGCTGACTCTTGATTACTTAACATATATCATTGTTGCTATGAACTCACATACATGTATGTATCAAAATCTCAGTTTATTTTTCTTTCTTTTTCCCTCATCATTTGCTGCACAGTAGACAGACAACGTGGAAGGGTGCTGAAAGATGAGAAAATGCAGCAGAATCCTGAAGCACAAAATGTTCCTGTTAAGAAAATAAATAAGGATAATGAAAAGGAAGAGAGAACTAATGTAGCAACAGAAACAGAGCAGATATCAGAATTAGCTGTAGAAAATGTTGGGTTTACCGATAAGTTAAAAGAAAATGAAAACAATATTAAACAAAATGACGTGCAAATAGTTCGAGAACCTGGTGCTGAAAGTGTTCAAGAAACCACAGAGCAACATGATAAAGTAAAACCAAAAATTGTCAGAAGAAGAAAAGTTACAACAGAAAAGGGTATTAGGAATAAGAAATTGGATCCTTTGCCTAAAACTGCAAGGAAGCCGAAAGTAGCAAAACAGAAACAATCAACAGTTCAGAAAAAACAAGACTCAAAGCCAGATGACGAGGGTACTGAAGCTACTCTGAACAATTCTGAGAAGGAAGAATTTGATGTAGATATCAGTTCTTTGGGAGAAACTTATAACATTTTGGCTGCAATGCGTATAGCCATGCTGGAGGGAATGGTGGTGTCACCTAAGGCTGGCAAGCAGAAGAATAGACGGAAATCTGAACCAACTGCTGCTGTAAACAATGAAATTGATGACAAAATGCCTGAATTACAGAAGGTAGAACCATTGGAGCCAGTAGGAGAAGTTTTGAGTGATATTCCTATTTTATCTCCTGTAGCTGTTGATGAAAAAGAATCTAAAGCAGAGAAACTAAAATCACGAAGAGCCTCACTGCCTGGTGTATTAAATGTTCAGGACAAAGATATCAATGGCACAAAAATGTCACAAGAGGAAAATAAAGTAAAGAAGACTGTACCTATAAATTCAAGAAAATCAGATGTTATAAGCCAATTGCAAATTAAAAGTATAATTTCATCAAGTTTAGAAACTAAACCAGAATATAATTGTGATAAAGCAGTATCCAAAGCTAACATAAATGATTGCCTGCCTCTTAGTGTAAGTGCACCTGAACCAGTTGTATTAAAATTAAAAGTAAAACCCGAGACATCAAAATCAAAAGGTAATACAGTAACTGTTAATATTGAAGAACCCAAGGTCCCCAGTGTTACAGAGAATTCGGGTGATGAAGAATCTTCAGTTCACATTTCCACAGATGAAGTTGAAAGCTCATTGTGTCAAGCACAAAAGCCAGCAGTTGTGAAGCGACCAAAGCGACCTCGACGTAGAAACAGTTCCACGCCTACATGGGACAGGAGTCCAACAAAGAAAAATAAAAGGATAAGCACTCAGAAAAGAAATGCTGTAAAGAAACAGATACAGTATATTGCTGATGAGCAGGATGCTGAAAAAAGTAAAATTGATGCTTTTATGGATACTAAATGTAGTACAATGCTAGAAAGTAAAACTCCACTACTTCGTGACGTCATTATGAATAATAACTCTTCATTTGTTGAACTGCCTATGCATGATAAAGATTTGAAGAAAAAATTTATAAGAAATGAGAACAAATTGGCATTAGAAATGAACAGTAAGATTCAAGGTGATCAGAATAATTATGAGGAACCACAAATTCTTTCTAGTACAAATGCCATAGATAAAGATATTTCACCAGCAATGTTCAGTAATTGTGCTTCAGATTTTAATAATACCGGAGATAACATTATGCTGGGTAATAATCTTAGTACTGCATTGTTAGAAGATCATACTGTATCTACTGGAATAAGATTATTTAAAGAAAATAATGAAAATGAAGTTGCAAACCAAAATGGTGGAGAGATAGAAAAGGACAGCACCAACCATCTAAGTGAAACTGAAGCAGTTAGTATACAGTGTCCAAAAAATAATAAAGTGCATAGTTTTTCTTCCAAGAACAATAAAAAGCAAGCCAAAAGAAAAGTATTTTCATTTATTAAAAGAAAAGCTATAGAAACTATAAAAGATACCAGTATCACAGTTAAATCACATGAGCTCAGCAAATGCAGTGAAAAACAAGTAGAGATCCATACAGAACAGAATACACACACTAAAGCACCCCCATCTGACTTAGTTGAAACCACTTCTGCTAAGACTAAAAGGAGGAAAAATACTCCTAAGAGCAGACTATTAGCAAATGAATTGACCACATTATTGACTGAAGGAGCAAAATCTGAAATGCTGGATGCACTTTCTACAGATCTTTCTACAGAAATTAATAAAGTAAAGAAGAGAAGAAAACCGCAAACCCCCAAAAATACCCTGCATTTAAATGAAGAATCACTGTTACTTCAAGAGACTTCTGTTAGCAAAAGAAAACTGTCAAATGCCAGAAAATTAGAACCAATATTGGACAGTTTAGCTGTAATGGAGAATTTAGTAATGGAGGTGCAGAATAATTTGGAAAATAGAGGTTTTATTTTACCCAGTAAAAGCATGGTAAGAAAGAATAGCAAGGAGAGAAAGAAACCTAATAAATCATTTAACAATAAGAAAGGAGACTTAGCAGTTGAAAACATTAATAAGGAAATAGCATTATTGACAACTAATAAAGATATGCATCTTAATCATACTTCTGTAAGTGAGAGGATATTCACAGAAGAAAATAAAATACATTTTGATGACATAAACAATCAGATCCTCACACCTGAAAATAGTTTGAAGATAACAAGTACAAACAATGAAGAAACGGCAGATGTTCCAAAATTAGAAAAAAATAGTGTTATGATGAATAATCCAAACCAGTTACAAGCAACCAAATTAATCATAATGGACAAGGAGAAAATGGAGGGTGGTGATGACATACTGCTTCAGCTTAATGCTGTTAACAAGGATAATGGAAACAATGTGGAAAACTTTAAAAGTAATGTAATGCAGCAAAACAGAAAGAAAGTAAGTGGAAGAGAGAAAGTGAAGCAACCACGTAAGAGAAATAAGAAGATGGAAATAAAAATGGGAAAACAACTGCTAAATGGGAGCAACAATTTTTGTGATATGTCAACAGATGAGGTTATAAGTAATAAAATTAAACCAAAGAAAATTGAAGAAACAATACAAGAGTCTAATAGTGCAAATTTGTACGGTATTAATAGGGTGTCAGTGGAGAATGAAACTTTGCTAGATAGTGCAAAAGTTGTTTTTAATGAAAGAAAGATTAAAGTGAAAATACCAAAGGAAAAGGTTACAGAAAATAAAGTTAAGGCAGTGATTTTGATGCCAGATGATAACAATGAAAGATCAAGCCCATGTCCTGTTGCTGAAAAATATGAATCTGATAAAGATATTGCAGAAATAAACAAACATAGGAAAAAAAGAAAAGATGTGAGAGAGCAACCTATTGAAATACTATCTCCTGGTGATGAAGATTCAAATGATGATTTGCCTATTTCAAAGTTAAAAGAAGTAATTCAGTTGCAGCAGGTTGTATCAACTGACAAATGTCCTTCACAAATAGAACTGAAGGAAAATGATTACAGAGAGACCCAACAACATTTGAAAGACATAGTGATCAATGAACAGAAGTGTGAGATGGATAGTAATTCAAAAGCTGAAAATGATGTACAGTCACAACTGAAAGAACAAAAGAAGTTAGAGCATTCAATAGACAAAAGCATTGATTTTCAGGAGCAAATATGCCATCTTCAAGATACCATCAATTTTGGTACCGCAGGTATAAAAAATGTAGCTGAAAAAATAGAATTTGTTAAAGAATGTGTTCTGGAAGAAAATACTAATAATAATGGATGTAATGTGAAAAGTGGAAAAACCACAGCAAGTGAAAGAAATTATGTGGATTTGACAGAATCAGTAATGTTAGAAGCAAATGTAGCAGATAGTTATGTAATAAGTAGCATTTGTTTTGACAGCAAAGGGGTGGGAACTAAAGACAAGGAGATAGAGGAGGCTGAGTTGCAGCAAAAGATTCCAGAATATATACATACTGAAAGTGAGTCACAAAGTACTGAACCACTGAAGAGTGGACTGCTTGCTCAGGAAAACATTGTTGAGGGAACATCCACTGCAGGAGAGAGTAGTAATGTAAATAATAATGCTGAGGAAAATACAATGTGTATGGAAAAAAGTGCAGCTAGTATAGAGGCAGAAGAAATATTACCCAGACGGCAAGCAAGACGCACTCGCTGTAATACATCTTATGAGGAAGTATACACTTGGTCTGATGTAACTAGTGAAACTGAAGACAGCTCCCAGGATTTGCCACCAATACAGAATTTTCCCCATGAGTATGAACAGCTACTGGAATATCCTCCAAGTCCTCCTTATCTGCCAGTTGATGCAATTAAAAATAGAAAGAAGCGCAAACTGCACAATAACAGTCGTCAATACCGAAATGGGCGACTTGTGAGAAAACGAAAAAAGAAACAGAAAAAATTACCAAGCAAGAGAAAACCTTTGCGTGTAAATGAATTTATTGTCACAGATATAGAAACTGGCCAGGAGGAGTCCCAAGACAGTGTTTGCTCAAGTACATTCAGATCAATTACAAACTTACCCTTTGCATCAGCAGAGGGCAATCCTGCAATAAATGAAGCAGAGGGCTTAAGCTTAGCTTCTGAGCAACTTGCAGGCAGCCATAAGAAGAACATGAAAACTTTGAATAAAAAGAGGAAAACCTCTGAGTTGCTATCTAATGGTGCTCTGAAAACTTCGCCAAAAAGAAAACGTAAAAGAAATTTGGCAGTTAGAGAAGAAAGTAGTGAAGAATTGCAGTTGAAACCAAATTTAGAAAACACACAGAAACTAAACGAAGATCATGCTGAAGAAGTTTCAGGGTTACTTTCACTGGATGCATCTGAGGCAGCAAATGGTAGCATAAAACAAAAATCTAGAGTTAAACGTAAACGTAGCACTGGGTCTTCGTTTTACTGTGACTTGTGCAAAAAGCATTACTCAACCAACTACAATCTCATGAAGCATAAAAGATCTCGTTTGCATCTAAAGAGAGGAGGAGGAGCAGAAAATGTGGATTTCCCAAGTTCCAAGGAGGAGAAGGTACCATCCTCTGATAATGAAGAGCCTTTGACTGTCAAAAGACAGAGGCTGGAAAATTCCCCAGCTGAGAATTTGGAACTACATTTACAAGAGAATTTGCAATCTGAAAGTCTAACATTAGATTCAAATGCTAAAATTTCACGTAGTCTGTCAATGAAAGAAAGTGAAAATGCTGCTGTAGCAGAGGAATTACTGAATGTTGCCGAAGACTTAATAACACAAAATGACACCAGAAATGAAACGAGTGCAACATTTATCGAGCCGAAAATAATAGCAGATGAAAGCTTCAATGATAATGAAAATTCAAACCTTTTAGATACCCAGATTTTGGGAAGTATTGTATCAGATGGTGATAATCCAACAGTGAATTGCATTCCTAATTCTGCTACATTGGTGCCAGGTGGAGATCAAAGTGATGAACATGGGCTGAACAATAAGCACCTTGGTTCTGAAAGCTTGATCCAAGAAAGTTCAGCTTCTCAGCTGAGTAATAGTGTGCCACAAGATTTGTTAAACTTGGATGTTGATACTTTGAAAGATTCTGGATATACTAAAATTTTGGTGGACACAGAGCTTAATGTTTCTGATAAGAAAATTCTTGCACAAGCCACTGATTCTCTTTGTAACACAATTCAAGAAGGCTCCAATGAGATTCAGCCACTCCTAGAACTGTCAAACAATGAAGAATTCAACAGCATGCAAGAAGGCTTTTGTGACAAGTCCAGCTCAGGCGTTATATTAAATACAAACATTTCTGTGTCTCAAGAGCAGATTGGTAGTACAATGTTGGCACCAGTCAGTGTACCCTGTGGAGTGGAAGAAAATGAAACCATCATTCTCCGATCAGACAGGTCATCAACTGATGCTCTGGTTCTAGACTTGCAAGGATTAGAAAAATCTGCTTTAGAAAATGAAAGTTGTGAGAATGAAACCCAACAGAATATTTCAGAACAGCCATTGTTACAACAGCCAGCTAATTGGACTGAAGAACAAGGAGCAGCGTGGTCATATGGAGGTAGCTGGCCATTGCAGAATTGGAGTGCTCAGGATGCAGAAGGACAATGGACAGCGGATGCTAATCAGGATGGCACTGTTCCTTTCTTCCCAACTACTGCATCAAGCCTTGGTTCTATCTTGGATTCAGTAAATCAGGTAGGTTTTGTTTTATGCAACTATACTACGTTAAAACTTAAAAGATCTTACAACTTAGCTGGAGAAACAATAATAAAAAGGATTTGATAAAGCAGAAAACTGTAAAAATCTGTGAGACTTACTTGGAACAGAATCTAGGAGAAATGTTCAAGAGAAAATTAGAAGGGAAAGTATTTATTATGTTATAATTATTGAACAAAAAACGTGACACACTTTGAAAATATAACATTGGTCATTAATAGCACCATTAACCCTTAGTTGTGTATGGTGCATCCAAAAAAATAGACAAGAGCATCTCAAGGAAAGAATTACATTTAGAGGGAATAAATAAGTTACTTTGAAAAGCAATTAATTTGTATTAGATTTTATTTATCAAATCATGCATCAGTCTTTTTTCTGAAAAAATTATAGTCCAATAAATCTGAATTAGTGATTGCAGATTCATAAAGCATTCTTTTAAGCTTCACTATTTTGACTAAGACCTTTATCTTTATACATACACCATACTAAATGCAAAAAAGCACCCATTTTTCCTTAACCTCATTTAGGAATTCAGCATGTTATATTAAAAAAGAAAATTACATAATAATAATGAAATGCCCACCTCTTGTGGTAGCATATCTGCCTCACTTTCAAGAGGTTCTGATCCAAATCTTGGTTAGAGTGAGATATCTGGATAAGGCTTTTTTCTCAGGGTTTTCCCTTATCCTGAAAGATTCCAGGCAACTGTAAGTTCAATGGATCCGGAGCTCATTTGAGCATCATTTCGCCTATTTCATTTATTGTCTGATATGACTAACTGGTTGAAGGATGATGATGATGATGATGATGATGATGATGATGCTAATGGTAATGATGATAATGATGATGATAATGATAATCATCATAATCATAGTAATCATAATGAAGCAACAACATGACAATGGACATGGAGTTAAAGTGGTTTAAACTTGGGTGCCTAGTGATGCATTAACTCTAAACAAAATTCTTTGGGCTAATCAGAAATTTAGCTTGTGCATTACTGTTATGATAGAAAATCACTGGAACCAGAAAGAGACAATGGGAAACAGTGTGATTTGCTTTAAGATAAATTAAGAGACCATTAACTATAACAATTAACCAAATAAAATGAATAATGCATTGTTAATACAAATTAAATTTGGAGTCCATTTTATCTGATTAATTTAGTATGAAAAATCTGATGTGTTGCACTCACATGACCTTCTCTACTCTTGTACTAACCACTCTTACAAATTCTTATTCCTCTATCTTCGTTGTGCTAGTTGAGTTAAACATTTGCAGAAATTATCTTATTGCTTGTTTCCTTGTAGGTGCAAGGGGAATATGGGAATACAGTAGGCTTTGAGTGATAGTAAAATCTTTTAAAGCTTTCAAATTCCGTTCTCTTTGCATGGTTAACAAATAAACAAATGAATAGCGATGTTCCATTTGACAGAAGTATAAGTTCTCCTAAACTTACACAAATAACGAGGAATATCTCTGAAATGGTTCACTTTACAAAAAAATTTATTTAGACCTAAATTGTGTGTTTTAGCAAGATGTACATTTTTTGTAGATTGGACTAAATATGGGAATAATAATAATAATAATAATAATAATAATAATAATAATAATAATAATAATAATAATAATAATAATAATAATAATAATAATAATAATAATAATAATAATAATAATAATAATAATAATAATAATAATAATAATAATAATAATAATAATAATAATACTAATACTAATACTAATACTAATAATAATAATAATAATAATAATAATAATAATAATAATAATAATAATAATAATAATAATCTAAATGTGACCATATTTAGAGAAAAAACCCATGTAGTCCAATAGTTGGTAGATTTCGGGCTTTTAGGCCATGGTCCAGTCGATGAATTTTCTGACGTTTCGCCTAATGAACCACGCCCTACAGGCCCAAAATCTGCCAATTGGATTAATGCCGGTCGTGAAAGCCTCAGCATGTATAACTCATGTAGTGTCTGCATAATAGAAGTTACTAGAAATTTTAATAATTTATCTCGACAGTTTTACATATTTCATATTGTATTCTTATTTTTTAAATAATTGAAAAAGTTCAAGAGATAGTGTATATCCAAACTATTTGTGGTAGATGTATAAGTGTTGCAGAGTTACATTGTGTTATACAGTGAATCATTTTAAATGTTACTAAAAGGGGTCTCCGCCTAGGGGATATGTGAATAGCGACCACAAGGTACCCAAGCTGAGCAGAACATTACTTCCACTTACTGGTGTTTTGCTCCTCACTGTAACTTTTCTATCTGACCTACCTTGGTCATCTCTTGTTCTCTTCCGACCCCGATGCTATTAGGGTTCCTGAGGGCTAGGGAGTCTTTATTTTTCCAACCTCTCCATTTCTCTAATTTCTCTATAAAATCTTAACCCCTAACATGCTGACCTGTCATGGCATGTAATACGTCCTCTGATTGGTAATCAGAGGATATGGTCGGTGAATTTATTTTGATAACTCTCCCGGTCAGGTCGGTGAGACCCGTAAACCAACGACAGGTGTGGTCCTCCAGACACTCTGGGGGTTGTGAGAGAGCGATGTGAATGCCAAAACATAAAAATATGGTGCTCTCTAAAAAGCAGTTACTATTACTGCTATTGCTCTCTTCATTATCATCAGTGAAAAATATTGGAGAGCAAGAGGATTAATGACTTCATTGTCAGAAATCCAGCATTAGCTAACAACAACATTTTTTGTAGAGTAAGATTTGCTCTATCTCTTACAGTTTACCAGTTATGCAAAAGCCATCCAGAGTAAATAAGACTTCATGGACTACAGCCAGAAAATTCAAGAGATACATTTCATTTGTCATAAAAATATCTCAGACATATGGCATTTTAATCAAAATCGTTTGCCATTTTCAAGAAAATCAAAATTTTCCATGTAAAGGTTAGTTTGGGGTGAAGCAATTTTCTTCAAAATCTTTGTATCGTATCCTTGAAAGACGCTAAACTTAAATACCAACTTTGGTTTTTAACCAACTTTTCGTTTTTCAGTTATGCTTTCCACAGACTGACAGACACATACGCGTGTGCACGCACACACGCACACGCACACACACACACACACACACACACACACACACACACACACACACACACACACACACACACACGCACACGCACACGCACACGCACACGCACACCGCACACACCACACAGCACATTTTTCTAAAAATGATTTTTTTTATTCAGGGGCCTCAAAACATGTATTTATGGTGAAATCTCGACATTGAATTTTTGGGTGGAATACAATAGTTCCCCCACTTTACTAAATGTAGTAGAGAAAGTAAGAAAGAGCTTTGCAATTGGTGTTTATAAACTCCCCTTACAAATTTATGCCACATCTTAGGACAGTAAACAAAAGAATAAGAAAGCGTGCAGCTAGTTGTGGTTGATATGGGTGATGCAGCATTGGATTATGTACCCAGGTTTTGATCGCTGCCCAGATAAATGTTGCTTAATTATACTTTGTCAGTTATACTTTATGATGGCATTAAAAGAACTCCTGTAGATGGGATAGGGTTGTGCACATCATAGGTTTCTGTAAAAACAGTACAATGCCCTCTCAGTCTTAAAGAATCATCAACCTTTGTGAAATACTAGACACCAGAAATATTATACTCCTAGGCAATTCCAGCATTAACCTCCTAGATAACACTAAAACATTAAGAAACTAGGTACTTAATTGCTTAACTTGGTACTATTTCTCTAGTAACTGCTAGCTTTGTTACATAAAATTAAGTTATTATTTGTTAAATAACAAACATTTCTCTTGGTTCTTTGTTGTGCATTTGGTTAAACCCAAAAGATAATGGTAAAATTAACTTTAATAAATATTAAGTATGTGCTTTATCCCTTAGCTTAGATGAAATCCTGGACCATGTTTAAGAGATACTTCTTTATTGTTTTGAAGAAAACTTTGATCCTAAATGTACTGCAACTTTTTATTTGATGGCTTATATGGTACTTGTTTTTCTCAGATTCTTGACAATGAAGAGCGTGTTGAGGAGCTGGATTACCAGCCATACATGATGGATCTGCTACCATATGCAAGATCTGGTGATGAAGGAGAGGGACTGAGAGAACTTCAGCAGGCCATGGGTGCTACTGATGAAGAAATGGCCATGCTACAGCAGCTTGGAGAAAGTAATTGTTGGAATTTGGAGGAGGCAGATATTATGGATTTGGATTCACAGAAAATGTCTGCTGATGCTGATAAAGAACCTTCATCAGAACCAAGTAAAAAAGAGGCACAAAAGAAATTACCAGAAGAAGAACAGCAGCAGTCAGCTAGAGAACCATCTGCAGTATCAACAGAAGAGCAGCCTAAGGCTTCATCACAAGAACCCTCTACATCTCCTTCAGCACGACTGCCACTGCCATTGCAAAGATCACTTCCACCACAACGGCCAACTTCACCATCCTTAATAACAAAACGAGTGCTTACAGAGGCAATTGCACGACAATGCAGCTCAGAGAAAAGAAGCCCAGTTATTCTAACAACACGGCGGTCATCTTCTGAAATGGTATGTTATATTTGGTTTCTAGAGCTAAAGTTAGTATCTGAATTAGTTCACATTCAGCACTAGCCATCATTGTAATATTTAAGTCTAAGAAAATACATTGATGCAATTTGGCAAAAGGATTATGAACATTTAGACTTTTTAATTGTACTACTTTATTCTTGCATACCATGATATATTGTTTTTTAATATCAGCAAAAGGCTACAAAAGGCCATCTAAAGTTCTGATAGCATTTACCTAAAGTACAGTGTTAAAAATTTTCTCAGAAAAATTGCTGATTTTCTGCTCCTTACATATGGCGGCTAGAATAAGTTTGTGCTCTATCAAAAAATGTCACCAGAAATATGTATTTCAAGGTCTCCTAAAAAAAGAACACTTTTAGGAGAGGGAGGTAGCATCACAACTGTAAAACGTTTACAGGTATTTAAAAAAAGTGTCTGATATTACAACAGGAGTTGTGATTGTTCAAAACTAGAACAAATGTTCCTATAAGTATATGTCCAAAAACAAATACTTGTTGACATACGAGCCTTTTTATTTGATTTGGGTATTTACAGTGGACTACATCCAACAAGCAAACTCTAGTGAGCACTTTCCTATCACAAATGTTTAACAGAACAATTATTGGGTAAACATCCATAAACACCAAATGGGAGTTTTGATGATTTCTGCCATTTTGTTCTTAGGTAACATTTGCATGTCATGTCAATAATTACTAAAGGAGATCCTCCATGTGATTACCATGTGTTCTTACACATGGTACAGCTCTTTTTCTCCAAGAATCCCTAACTCTTTCGAACACACTTGGCTGCTCTCAGATTTGGGCACATGCATTGGTTACATGATGCATTTGGCATACACCAATGTCTTTAAACGCCTCCATAGCCAGAAATCCAATGGATTGGGTCTGGCAAATGGGGATGCCATGTTAATGGACGTCCTCAACCATTCCATCTTCCATCAAATGTGTAGTTTAACCTCTTCAGCGATATGGACGTGAAATTACATCCATTTAAAATGACGGATGAGCGATATGGGCGTGTATACACGTCCTGCGCGTTTGTGCATTTAACCCTTATTTACCCCTTATCTAACTCAACTTGTTTTAATTTTCCCTTTATGAAACAGTTAAGTAAAGTCTATATACTTTACTGGCTTACCTTTATATGTTCCTTGTGTAGTGATATGCCTCAAAAGAGGGATAAACACACAAGGGTACATCTCCACATTCGCGAATTCCCTTCTTGCGATGCACGAAACGCTTTCGAGATGGGCTGTTGGTGGTATCCTTTTAGGATAATGTTTTCCTTGAAGTCTGAGAGGTGCAGGGGTTCTGGATTTTCTACCCCCAACGTGGTATTGTTCAATTAGGCTGCGAACTATTGACAGTCGGAAGTTCAGGTAGGTCATTGTCTTGTGTGGGTTTAGAGCTCTCCAAATTACCAAACAATTGTATAGACTACTGTTTCTTTCAGAGAACGTCTTATATTAGATGCGTTTGATAGAACAAAGTTAACTTTTCACCACAGTGAAGCAAAATTGTGCCATTTCAACGTTTTGTAAATGCAACTCAACTTTGCTGATGACGTACATGTATACTGCATATAATGAGTTTTATACCAGTTTTTGTTTCATTAAAATAACTTAATATTTACACAAAATACAGCTGTGTATATATGAAGCACTTTTAGCGCATTTAACAATTTAAATGCCCTGTGCCGGATATTGGGTAGCAGTTCTTGGCTCGCAGACATTTTAAATGGCCATTGCTCAAGAGGTTAAGTATTGTCGCACAATGTGTAGAAAATGGGGTGGTGCCCAGGAATGCATAAACCACATGCGTTGTCGTTCTACAAGCATAATATCCTCCAAAAGCATGGGTAACTCATCGCACAGGAATTGATAATACACTGTTTAGTGAAATGCTAGGAGTCTGTCACCCACAATTCCTTCCCACAATTTGAGACTAAAGCGATTCTGATGCCTTGACTACTTGACTGCTTCACCAAATGCAATTCACATTCAACATGGGTAAAATGGCTCATACCTCAACAGGTGTTTGTTTCCGGATATGTTTATAGGAACATTTATTCTCGTTTTGACCAATTTCAACTCCTGTTGCAATATCAGACACTTTTTTTAAATACCTAATATATGTGGATGAATATTTAGACACGTTATGCATCAACTAGCGATAGTCAGTTCTTAAACTTAGAGCTATGTCAGTTACAAGTTTTCAGAATTTTTTGTTTCTGGCTTAGAAGTTTTGGGCACATAATATGCATTTTGCGATATTTTATCTTGTAATTATTATTTATTTATGCCAACAAACTTGCTGTTGGTGTTTTTAAACACACAAGCCGTGTGTGGGCAAAGTTTAAGAGGTAGAACTGGAACTTAAAGCGGAAGGTCTGTGGTTCAAATCCCAGTTGTGGCATTGAATTTTTAAGTTCCAGTTCTACCTCTTAAATTTTATCTTGTGTTTTATAAGAAACAATAGATAAACTTTATGGATTATATTATTGGAGAGATATTTCACAATAGCATTTAGCCAAAACGTGAATAATGTGGCTGGAGTTTGCATCAATAATGCATTCGTAAGTGTCAAGCAAAGGCATGTACATGCTTTGTGCACATTACTTCTCCATATTTTGATATGCACAAAGCAGCTACATTAAAACCTACATTTTTTTATTGTATATATTTTTACATTAATCATGTATCTGATATAAGTATATCGTAATTTGACAAAGAGAAGCATTTTAAAATAGAACCAGTTTATTCATCAATTACAGATACTTTAATAATGAATTACTAAATACTGTAGAAAGTAATTTATAATAGAACACTGTTATATTATTCTTACAATAAACTTTTTTTTTAACATTAGGATACATTGCCCTGTGGCAGATTTTTGAGTGCTCTTGAATCTTAAGTGATTTACAGTTTATGAAAAAGGACCAATCCACTAAATGAGAATTTCAATTCAAATTAATTCTTGATTTATCTTTCACAAACTTGATGAGACATTATCTCATGGTGACTTAGATAAAAATTTAGATATTATAGAATTTTGAAACTTTCTTTTACTCTTATCTTAATATTGGGCCTGTCTGTACTTAGATAATTGAGCTAGAGTACAGGAAAATTTTCTACGTATATTATTAAAATCTACATAGGTATAAAGAATATATATTACCCATATCTTTCTAAGGTAGGTCATGTATATACAGGGTGGAAGTGAAATCTGCCAGAGTGAAGGAGGTAAGAGAGTGGATGTAAACTAACAAAAATTCCAATAACTTTTTTTAATTAAATGCACCTTTAAATAGATAATGCGTTTAAAGGTGAGAGTGTGGCAACATGACACTATCTGTTGATCGGGTACTCACCTTCTACTGGAGGATGAGTGAACTACTCTAATGCTCTACAAAAACCATTGAAGTAACATTAGCCATGTATGGATTTCTGATGTTTTGTTGCACTGCACCAGACACCAGAAAATTACATGAAAAAGTAAAGTTATGGCTAAGTACCCCGTATGAAAACATTACTTCAAATCTTACATTTCCATGTAATTACAAATATTTTATTTGGTAGGTTTAAAGGTCTGAATATCTGGCTTGTTCTATTTGAGAGGCTTATGCCATGATAAGATAATAACCTCACTTGGAATTGGATTCTTCTTTTAAATGCTGCGCAAAATTGTTTACTAACTTCCGACACCAGTTACAGTATTACATATATTAGGAAGTCAGAAATATGATAGAAACAGATGCTTCAAAGCATATTATTCATTTATATCATGAAAGCACATTTCATTCCCTTAGCAAAGGATTCTTTTATCTTGCCTTTCATGTAACACATAAGTATTTCATTTTATCCACATAGCACATATAAATCTTCCCTCACAAAAATTGTAAATTATCATTATTAATAATACCTAGGACATCTCCCCTTTACAAAGGGTACCCTTATGACTTAGCCACCATGTCCTCCAGTCATAGCCAAGGCCACAGAAGAGTGGGCATCACGAGGCTGAGTGCACTCCAGATCAGACCACTCAGTGAGGAAAAGTCCCCACATAGGTGCCAGGGATCGAACCCAGGTCCCCCACTCCAGAGGCAGGTGTACTACCACTGCGCTATGGGGGCAGTCAAATTATCATTAATGCTTTCCATTAATAATCAATTCTTCTTCCGATGCAGCATTATTTATAAACAAATTAAGTATTTATTATTTTTTAAAATATTCTCCTTTAACATCAATGCATTTGTGCACTCAATGAAAGCAGTCCTTAAAGCACTTTTGCCACTCTTCCTGAGGTACTTTTATAATGTTCAACTGTTAAGTCTTCCAACGTAGTGTCATATTGGACAGTGAATGAATGAAATGGGTGAAATGATGCTCAAATGAGCTCAAGATTCATAGAGCTTTAAGTTATCCGACATTTGTCTTCTCAGGATAAGGGAAAACCCCAGAAAAAACCTTATTCGAATAATTCACCCTTAGCAAGATTCGAACTCGCGACCTCTTGGGACGTGAGGCAAACACACTACTGAGACAGGCAGGGTGTATGATGGAAGCTCCATGATGATGACCTTTAGGGAATCAGTTGTTAGTTTTGCTGTATGCAACAATGCATTGTCATAACCCAAAATTATTTTTTGTTTCAGGCATTTTTCACAAACTTTTTAAAAAATTTGCAGTAAACAGACATTTGTGTACTAATCAGCAGTAACGGTACATCTATTTTTTAATGCTATAATAGCAATATGGCCTGTTTTAGGGGGGGAAACAGCAGCCTTCTTTTTACCACCAGTGCAAATTCATCAGACTTTTATCGGCTTAGGTTCTGTTCAAAAGATCCATTTATCCAATTGACTTTGCTGTTCAGAATTATAACAATAAATCAAAAATTCATACCATAATGATATTTAAACCAGTTCAAAGTGCTGCCTTGGAACTTTTTCAGAGGATTTCTACATCAATCAGTGTCTTGTTTTTGATTGGGAGTCAGTTTATGTGGAATCCTTAGACAACAAAATTCTCTCACATCTAACGGTTGATGTAAAAGGTTTTGTATTTTATTTATAATGTCCAAGTCACTGTGATAAATTTGCAAGGTGTCTGTCAATCTTCTTCAAGCGTTGCTCAAACAGTGGCAATATTTTCATCAGTAACAATAGTTCTTGGTGTCCTTCATGAAATTCGTCACTAAGAAAAAGCAGATATCTTTTTGAATTTGCTGTATCAATCATAAATTGTTCCCATAGATAAGACTTCTTTGCCAAATACATTTCTAAGCAGATCTTTGCATTGCTTAAATGTTAAGGACAATTTAAAGTCATAGCAAACCGTAGCCCAGAAATGTTCTCTTGTCAAATTCATTTTTGATTTTCAAGTTTTAAATCATGATAATTAACAACTAGTAAAGCAAATTAAACTAGATGACATGCAACTTTCAAAACTTTATAAAGTAGCAGTCAAACATAAACAAATTTCATTTGTTTTTAGAAACATGGCACTCTAAACATTTTCATTATTGCACTCATACCTTCACCTACTGTGTACGTGGTAGAGAAACTTACAATAGCATTGCTATCAGAGTTTTTTCACCATTCAAAATGCTGTGTATACCACAAAGTTCACTTGGTTTAGGTAAAGTTGTACAATTAAAAACTGTTAAACACTTAATTTTCAGTTAATGGTATACCATAAAGCTTTAAACGTTAATTAAACCAAGATTGCAAATGGGTATAAATGTTAAATTTCAGATTTTAAGGTAGAAATAATGCCCTAGCTTTTGTAACATTTTATTGTGACAAATATTTGGAAAACAATCCTTAAAGACAAACTTTTAACAGAACTGTCCATGCAAGCCATCCTCAATTTTGAATAATTTAATTCCATATCTGTTGTGATCTTGAAGCATTTTATGCATGCAGACAAATAGACAGACTGACAAAGCAATGCTGGAATTGGGAGCATGAATGAAGGCAGGTGAGAAGAAAGCTCCTGTGTACAGAGAGAGACAAAGATAATATTCTGTCTCTTTCATTCCTGCTTGCTCTGTACCTTGACTTTTCTCTCAATGGTCTCAGTGCACTGCAACTTTTACTCATTGCCTGGCAGGTGATGTGCAGTGTTGCAGTATGCATTCGCCATTCATGCTCCCAACTTTAATAACTGCATCACAGTAGCAAAGAGAGGAAGATGAAAGTAGTTATCCAACTCAAAGTACTAACAATGTTACTTTTCTTTCAGGGGGATTTTGAAGAAGTCTACACAGAGTGTGACAGTAAATTTGTTCCTTTTTCTCTGTCAGTAAAATAGAATTGGTGTAACTACATGGATGTATGTATATATTTTCAGATACAACAAATGGAGCGAGTCATTACCGGAAGAGGTGGTCTACGAAATCAAGACATGCTACTCTCACCTTATGAGAACAAAGATATGGTTTGTCCAGTATGTAGTCGATGGTATGTTGGTCTCTCAGCTCTCAGGGCACATCTGTCTGTTGCACACAACAGTTCCACACGCTCACATTCTCAGGCTGTTGTGAGTAAGTATGTTAGAATTGACATCAGGTTTTTTCTTAGGAGAATGTTTTAATGTGTATATTCATGATTTCACTGTGCTGATTGTTTGCTGAGAGGCAGATATATTAGTAACACTTGTTGAGGATTGACATGTCAGAAGTTGCTAACTTGTTATTAGACTGAAATATTTCAAGTTGTCTGCAATTATGGTATGTTGTGAGCAATCATTCTGAAATTGTGCAGTATCATTGTATTATGGGGCTCTAATGACCTAGCTGTCGACGGGCCCTTAAACCCTAATCACTCACTCACTCACTCATTGTATTATGGGCGATTTTGATGTTGAAAGATACAAACATAATGTATTCCAAGCTCAACTCTGTATTCCCACTAATTATCAACAACAGGTTACCAACTAAAAGAAAATAAAAATTGTTATATCATTTCTCTTGGCAACCAGGAACAAATACCACATGTACTCCCCCTCCTAATGTATGGTTAAAAATCTTGTAGGAAGTCGAACAGATCTCCCATTGCGCGTTGTTTGATTAGTACTATTTGGTAGTTCTGGTGTCAAAGTAGTGGGTTAATGTTTCACATGTGGGCATTCGGCTACTTCATGAGATTGGTTCACTAAATAGGCTGGTTTTAAACAGTCAGTAGAGATTGTGTCATGTTTATTATTGCAATTAATAATTAAGAATTTTCTGTCTCGTTGAATAACTTCGAATGGACCTTCATAAGGCTGTTGTAGAGGTTTTCTTACTGCATCTACTCACACGAACACATGGGTTGCCGAACGTAATGCAGGATGAACGAAAAATCATTTTAAATCTGTCTTATTTTGATGTACTGGTTGATTTTCATGAAATACATCTCTTAGTTGTTTCATGTATGATGTCATGTTCATGTCATCTAGTTGACTAGGAACAAAGAATTCTCCTGCCAGACGAACTGGTTGCATATCATTTTTGGCGATAATATTACTTAATCACAGGTGTACAATTGGAAGATTATTTACCCAGTCATCTTTGAGGTGCCATCTCAGTGCAGTCTTCAATGAACGATGCCATCTTTCCACCTTACCATTTGCCTGTGGATGGTAAGCACAAGTTCAGAAATGGCGTACTCCTAGTACGATGTTGAGACTTTTGAATAGTTCTGATTCAAATTGTCGTCCTCTATCCGTTGTCAGACTGAAAGGAGTTCAGTAATATGAGGTCCATTCAGAAATGAAAACGTGGGCTACAGATTCTGCAGTGATGTCTAATTGGAATTGCTTCTAGCCAAGAAGAGAATTGATCAATGATTGTCAGGATATATCTATATCCTTGAGATACTGGAAGTGGTCCCACAATGTCCATGTGCACATGTTCAAATTTTTGTTGGACAAGCGGAAACATTCCCAATGGACTTCTTGTGTGTCTGCCAATTTTTGAATGCTGGCATTTAACACAATCTCTTGCCCATACTTTCAGTTGCTTATTAGTCGAAGGTCATATGAATCTGCCTCGTATAAGATGTGATGTCTGCTAGGAGACGGATGAGACAAGTTGTGAAATAAGTCAAATACTTGTTTGCACATTGTTTCAGGGACAAATGGGCATCACAATATTGTTCATCACAATATAGTGAAATACCTAGACCAGGAACAGGTTTCAGTCAAAGTCTGAGAGCACTGTTGTTACTTTCTTGAAGGAAGTTTTGCAGAGCAGAATAATCCTTCTGAAATTTTGCCATGTTGCCGTAGTCAAGAGAACTGGTCATCTCCATACAAGAAAGATAGTCTGCAACCACATTGTCTTTTCCTGTTATGTTTCACATCAGTTGTGAACTGAGACGCATAATCCAGGTGTCTAAGTTGTCTCAGAGAAGCTTTCTCAGGATTTTGGTGAAATGCAAACGTCAATGGTTTGTGGTCTGTGAAGACTATAAGCGTGTGACCTTCAACTAAGTATCTGAAATGTTTGATAGATGCATAAATCACTAACAATTCACGATCATAAGTGCTATAATTCTTCTTGGTTTCTGTGAGCTTTCGGGTAAAGAAGGCAAATGGTTTTCTTTCTCCATTAGTCACTTTTTCCAGAGATGCTCCTATGGCTATTGCAGAAGCATCCACTTGCAGAACTAGTTGACAATTTGTTACTAGATGATAAAGGAGGGTTGCATTTATAAGCCCTGCTTTGCAAGTTTCATATGCTGTAGTTGGTTCTGGGGTCCACACCATAAGCAGACTTGAGAACTTCTTGTAATATCGCCTGAGGCCAAGCAGCTTTGCGAATAAACCATTGGTAGTAGTTGATTGCTCCTAAGAACTGGCACAGCATTCGGCATGTCTTGGATATCTCTGCTTCTATGAGAATCTGGACACACCCTGGGAGTGGAACTGTCCCTTGATTAGAAATTCGAAATCCTAAAAAGTCCATAGTGGTTTCTCCAAATACACATTTCGCCAGATTAAGATATCATAGTCTCTAAATCTAGAAAAAAGTACCCTCAGGTGTTTTTTATGTTCTTTTGTTGAGGATGAAGCGAAAAGGACATCATCAAGATATGCAAATGCAAATGACAGATCTCCTAAAACTTCATCCATAAAAAGCTGAAATGTTTGTGCAGTGTTTTGTAACCCAAAATTCATTACAGGAAATTCAAATAATCCAAAAGGAGTAATTATAGCAGTGTTTTCTATGTCTTGTGGTGCAACTGGTATTTGATTCTATGCACATACTAAATCCAGCTTGGAAAAAACACTTTTACCTGCTAGCAAGTATGTAAAATCATGAAGATGAGGTATGGGATACCTATCTGGTTTAGTAATTGCATTTAAGCTTTGACAATCTTCACATGGCCTCCAATTGTCATCTTTCTTTTTGGTGAGATGAAGAGGGCTTGACCAATTTGATTTTAAAGGTCTGCAAATTCCTAGATTCATCATCATTTGGAATTTTGCAGCTTGCAGCTTCTCTGGAGCCAACCGACAAAACTGGCATCGAACTGGGGATCCAGTGGTTTCGATGACATGAATTGTCTTGAATGCTAAATTCTCTTTTGGAAATACAGGTGGCTGTGTTATTTCTGGAAACTCTCAAAGCATCTCCGTAAACTCATTTGTATTATTAACACAGTGAAGTGATGTTACAGCGTTGTTGTGAGAAATGCAGGTAGGTACCGATAAGTGTGTGTCTCCATCTACTAGCCTCTTTTGTTGGAGATCAATGAGTAGATTGTAGAACTTAAGTATATCCGCTCCTATGATGGGTTGATTAACTGTCATTAAAACAAATGGCCAATTGTAGTTTCGTCTAAGACCTAGGTTGAGGCTAAGTAATTGCTCTCCATATGTTGGTATCGGAGCCTCATTTGGAGTGAATTGTGTGAATTTGTTAGGATCTTTCTGTTTATCTTTAAGAGTTGCTGGCAAAATGCACACATCACAAAAAATAAGACCAGAGTATGAATTTTGATTTCCTGCCAACAAACCCACTTACCAAGCTCATATCTCCACCACTAGAGACCTGCACCATCGATGGTATACCAGACTATACAGCTGTATTAATTAGTCAGTTGAAAGCTGAGGATGGAAACAAAGGTTTTCAAAAGCAAATGGAGATACAGGTAAACATAGCTGACCTTCAATTAAAGTACCTAGAGTTGGGCTTGAACTGAAGTTATTCAGTTATTAAACTACTGCCTACAGTAGTTTATAACTGTTTAATTCTGAAAAATGAGCGTCAGGTAACTAATACTTTCATCCCTGTGCTAGAGGTCTGTAGTTGAATTCATGGCTCTGGCGTAGTAATTTTAAATTGGCCCTATCCAAGCCACCAGCTCATGTAAAGTATCCCCAAGGCTCAGTATGGTTCAGAGTGTACAGTAAAAACTGTAGGTTCTGTCATTCAATCCTCCATCTTCATCACCTTTCTACCATTGGAGATAATGGACACTGCCCAGAGGGTGTCTCCAGCTAAAAAAGGATCCAACTGTCACTTGATGAAATAAGGTTTTCCTTAAGATTACAAGAGATCACATGGGAAGAATTGGAACAAACAAGCAGCCTGAAAATTGGGACCAACAGATAAACCTTGTGCAGGAAATAAACTTGATCCTTTCAACCAATAACACCACACACCATTCTGAATAAAATTTTTTGTTAACAACATTTTCATCTATCTGAAGTATACTATTACACTAATAAAATCCTCCTCCTCACTTTTTTTCTTTTCTTTTTTTTTTTTGAGGTTCAATAGTAGACCAACTTAAATAACTCGGCAGGTAGCAGTTCTCTCCAATCTTATTCTGAGTCAAGTCATCCTGCAAAGATGCATGCATAGTTGTTGCACTTATCTCAAATACATTTGTATATTAGTAATAATGGCAATGAGAGAATATAGGCTTTCTAGTCAGTATAACTAGAAGTTATTTCCAGGCTGTTGTGCCATGGTCTGCTGGAGGTAGATGATTCAGACATTTCATCCACAACTGCAGTGGACAGCTTCAGTGGCGCAGTTGAAGTCTCCTCAGACAAGGTTGCATTGCGCCTTAAGTGTTGCATGTCTGTGCTGCTATTTTTATAGTGAGGGTGGCTGGTCATCTGTGGTGTTGCTTGCTTCTGATAGGCTCACAATGTTTTCTCCTGTTCTATGAAGTTTCCTGGCTCTGATTAAAAACCCAATAGCATGGCATCCAGTAATTTTTAGACAGTCCATATTTACATCTCGAGGGAAGAGCAAGAGGATTAATGACTTCATTGTCAGAAATCCAGCATTAGCTAACAACAACATATTTACATCTACTTTATTCTCCTACTGGAAAGAGTATAATGTTATTACCTTGTACTATTTGAACTACCCCATTTTGCTCTTAGAAGTGACTTCATATGTGTTATATTTTTCAAAATATTGCACCTTTACTGCTAGAGTTTGCAAATAGCTTGTTGAGTTTTTCTTCCTTGATGTGGAGAATTCTTATCATGTGACATTCTTTACCACAGAGCACTGCACATCATCATCTTAGGCATGCATACACAGATGGACGAAGTTATTTAGGTACTGACTTGTGAATGGAAGGTCGGCACTTCAGACCCTGCAAGGACTGGCCTCCCTGACTGAGGTATTTTTAAGGTTTCTCTCAGCTTCCGTAACTATCAAATGATGGACAGGTATCCTGAACTTAGGCCTGGAATATTTCCTCCTGAGATTTTCTTTTCAAGTTATCATTACATTTCATGTATCAGCTGGTCCACTGCCTGTCAAGATATATGCAGTAAGAACAGATGTTAAACACTATTTATAAATAAATACATAAACCCCATACTGTTAAAATGCATTGTGTTGCATATTGCTACTTTTATGTAATTCTGTCATCCTCCATTTGTGTGGGGTAACATGCTAACCTCTGACTCCTGAGGCCGCTGGTTCAAACCTGGCAGAGGGCAATGAATTTGTTTGCATGTAAAATTCCTTAGCATAGCTTCCTTTGGAAGGGAATTAAACCATATTGTCCCATGTCATAGATTCATTACTCCTAAAGTAACCTAAAAGCTGATTAGGAGGTAGGCCCTTTAACAAATTTAAGTGGTCTTTATGCCCTACATAGAATGGGTTGCTAAGAACCAATGTAGATAGAGAGCAACAGTTATAAAAACTCAAATTTATTTATTTTTGGTGTGATTCCTCTGGAAATGATTTCACCTGATAATGAAGATCTACAAGATCTAAGAATTTACATCTATGGTGTAGCAAAAGCATTTCATATAATGAGTCCCTTCTGTAGATTTGTTTATTATGTTGCAGAACGTTGCAGATTTGTTACAAATCCAGATGGTGGAGAAACTGCAGTTTCTCGTCATGTTTGCCAGGTGTGTAAGGAGTTGTTGCCAGATGAACAAGGTCTAGCTAAACATGTTGCAGTTGCTCATATTGAACGAGGACATCTCAGTCGTGTGGTACAGGACCAACGTCTTGAAGGGTTAGTATCACAAGCTAAAGTTACTTCAAGGTTTTATTTGAATGGTTAAGGTGCTGCAAATATACTTAAAGTAGAAATTAAATTATCTGATCTTGCATAATAGGGCATGTAAAAAAAATTGTGTATATAAGCTTTACCACTTAAAGCACAAGATGATAATTTTATACAGGTTTGTAGCACAAATCTTGCAAAGTATGTAATCGTGGTTGCTATGGAGATAGAGAAATAAATAAATATTTAAATAAATAAATAAATCATCAACAACAACAACAACAACAACAATAATAATAATAATAATAATAATAATAATCTATTTATTCTAGAGTTATATGAACAATTGAACCTTGTGTGATTTTTTGGTAAATAGGAACAAAATATTTAGTAGGCACAATACCAATTGCATTGAGAGCATAACCTTAAAAAAGACAGTCCTATTCCTGACAGTTGGAGAGCAACGGCCGAAAACATAAAACTCAAGCAAACAGGAAATTTATTTCCAAAAGCTGGTAAACATTCTATGAAAAAACTTTTAAGATAACATAGAACGCAATGTTTCTAATGTTGTGGACAAAAGGCTCCTTCCACGAGTATACAAATTCAGGTAACAAAGCAGATGAAGTTCAATGATAAACACAAGAGCTGACTTATATTTTGAATGTCTTGGATAAAATTAGATTGTGTGTGTTCCTCTGACAAGTCAACTTTCTGCCTATCAGGAAAAGCCAGACATATATAAAGAATCAGAGGAAGTAAGAATCTGCATGTTTTGTTCAAACACAAATGCAATTCTTGCAAAGTTAATGTCTAGTATAGTTTAATGAAAGTTCTTATGATAAATCCCATCGTTTTTTGTAAACATACTCTTGACTGCCACGTCTTCCTCTTGGAACCATTTATCAGCAAGAGTACACTCTTACTTGCTAAGCTTACCCAGGTATTCAATGTTCTTAATGGCAGACAATGAATTGGTAACATGGACAGGGTGGGATGAAATATCAACTAAAATTCTAAAACATTCTAAATATGCATTGTTAGATATACTCACACACTTAATAAATGTATCACTAATACAGGAATCTTTCCCTGGCTGTTTAAAGATAAGTATAGTTTGCCCAATTTTGAAAAGGGTAGTAAAACACAAGCAGAAAACTACAGATCCATCGCCCTAATTGCAGTATTTGCTAGGCATTTGAAAATGTATTTCAAAACAGACTAGTAAGCTTTCTAAATAAATTCAAGTACTAAGTAAATCACAGCAAGGTTTCAGGAAAAATCACTCCACAACCACAGCTATAGCAGAACTACAACACACAATACTTGAAGGGCTTGATAATGACAAGATTACAGGGATATTCCTCGACCTGAAAAAAGCCTTCGACAGTATATCCCATGTAATGCTACTGCACAAACTTAAAAGTATGGTATGAGGGGGAAATTCCACGCAATATTAAAATCATATCTAGGAAATAGTGTACAGTAATCAGTGCTAAAAGTAGACATACAATAGAATCTATCACATCTAACAATGAAAATGTTAAAGTACTGGGGTACAGCAAGAATCAGTCCTAGGGCCAATTCTTTTTGTGCTCTATATAAATGATCTACCAAAAACTACACACTCTAAAGCAGTATCATATGCAGATGACACTTCAGTAATATTTAGCAACGACGAAGTAAATGGAATGGAGAAAATAATAGCTACAGAAACGCAAACTATGTATAATTATCTTACAGAAATAAACTAAAAGTAAATCTTAAAAAAACAAAAGTAGTCATGTTCCAACACAAAATAGGTATAATAATAAATGTTTGATTAGTGTAACAATAAATGAAGTGCAGATCCAGCAGTTAGATAAAATAAAGTTCTTAGGTATTATCATAGATGAGAACCTAAGCTTCAGAGATCACATTGATTACATATGCAAAAATATAGGCACAAATCTTTACCTACTAAGAAATCTAGCTAAATACCTAACTGCAAAACACCTAAAAATAACCTATTACAGAATAATACATCCATATCTACAGTATTCAGTTGAGGCATGAGGTAGCACTTGTCTAACAAACATGAAGAGATTAATAGTTTTACAAAAGAAGTGTATAAGAAGCCATATATAATGTAAATAGAAGAGAAGCATATAGAAATATCTATATAGAAAACAAAATAATAACTAGTATCTTTATACATCAACTTCATCATCTTAGGCTAAATTATAAAATGTTGTTATTGATAAAATCTACACATGGGTGTTGATTATTGCTGTATTAGCTCTTAATGTGTATAGTGATTCCAGAATTTAAGTTAAAATGTTTGAAAGTATGTTGTAATATTAGAAAAATTGTATACAAATATAAGACTACTACTTGTTTTGTATATAACCGGTACATACTGTTTGACATTGTCTATTGCTGTACTCGGCTTAATGACACTAAAATATTTATTATTATACATTTTTAAAGTAATTATGTTCGTAAACAGCAAAGAGGGAGACTGGGCAATATCAATAAAAACTATCATTGGTATGAAACAAGGGCACAGGATAAATGTAAATAAAAAGACAAGAAACAAAAATCCCTTAATAATGGTCAAAATACTGTTTAACGAACTACCAAATACTGTAAAAGTAACAAAAGGGAACTGGTAGAGGCTGTGGATGAACTACGATTGTAAACGATGTTACATTTTGTAAGAAATATTTTGACAATATCCAACAACATGTATACGTTATTACGGATGAACTGAATTTAATCACAGAATCATAGCTTAGCTTCCAAGGCAATTAGTAAACATCTTGGATTTATGGGGTCTTCGTAAAAGATCAAATGTATGGAACATCAATAGTTGACAATAATTTGAAGTGGAGAATCTGCCTTATGATTCACTATGTTGCTTGATACGCTAAGGAATATCTGGTAGGAGGTTGACAACCTGCTGCTAGTGTTGTTGGAATCTAATGAACATTAAATTTGTAATGCTTTAGGTATTAGAGAATGCTTAGTTTCATTTAAATACTTGTACTATATATTACTAACAGTCATTTCTTGGTGCTTTAAGTGGAACAGCTTGTACTTTTAGAAAGACAATGTTTCAACCAGCCCTCCAAGTGTATGTCAACATAAGTGTTTTTGTTTTTGGATCCCAGAATAAGCACAAACACTTCAGTCGGAGATCAGGGATTACGTACACACATGTCAACTGCTTTAGGTGGCCTTCTTACAAGAGCATTGAACAAGGTCCTAGGTAATGCTGCACGCAACGTGCAGTTACCTCTTGCTAGGTAAGTGTGTTTGTGTTTAACTGAAATATGCTATATTGTTTGTTTCCAGCACATGACTCCATTTAACATACGCATGTATAAAGTGCAGCACATTTCAGTGATTACAAAATAACAGCAATAACCATTCCTTCCTTCCTTCCTTCCTTCCTTCCTTCCTTCCTTCCTTCCTTCCTTCCTTCCTTCCTTCCTTCCTTCCTTCCTTCCTTCCTTCCTTCCTTCCTTCCTTCCTTCCTTCCTTCCTTCCTTCCTTCCTTCCTTCCTTCCTTCCTTCCTTCCTTCCTTCCTTCCTTCCTTCCTTCCTTCCTTCCTTCCTTCCTTCCTTCCTTCCTTCCTTCCTTCCTTCCTTCCTTCCTTCCTTCCTTCCTTCCTTCCTTCCTTCCTTCCTTCCTTCCTTCCTTCCTTCCTTCCTTCCTTCCTTCCTTCCTTCCTTCCTTCCTTCCTTCCTTCCTTCCTTCCTTCCTTCCTTCCTTCCTTCCTTCCTTCCTTCCTTCCTTCCTTCCTTCCTTCCTTCCTTCCTTCCTTCCTTCCTTCCTTCCTTCCTTCCTTCCTTCCTTCCTTCCTTCCTTCCTTCCTTCCTTCCTTCCTTCCTTCCTTCCTTCCTTCCTTCCTTCCTTCCTTCCTTCCTTCCTTCCTTCCTTCCTTCCTTCCTTCCTTCCTTCCTTCCTTCCTTCCTTCCTTCCTTCCTTCCTTCCTTCCTTCCTTCCTTCCTTCCTTCCTTCCTTCCTTCCTTCCTTCCTTCCTTCCTTCCTTCCTTCCTTCCTCCCTCCCTCCCTCCCTCCCTCCCTCCCTCCCTCCCTCCCTCCCTCCCTCCCTCCCTCCCTCCCTCCCTCCCTCCCTCCCTCCCTCCCTCCCTCCCTCCCTCCCTCCCTCCCTCCCTCCCTCCCTCCCTCCCTCCCTCCCTCCCTCCCTCCCTCCCTCCCTCCCTCCCTCCTCCCTCCCTCCCTCCCTCCCTTCCTCCCTTCCTCCCTTCCTTCCTTCATCCCTCCCTTCGTCCCTTCCTCTGTCCCTCCTTCCCTCCCAGACGCCTGCCTGCCTGCCTTTCTTTTTTTCTTTCTTTCTGTCTCTCTCTCTATTTCTTAGTTTCTTTCTTTTCCCTTGTTAGCACCTGTATTTTCTGTGTTTATAAAAATGAAATGAGAACACATGGAAATAAATAGCTTGTTTTTTAATACAGTTTATTGAATAACTTTTTTAGGATGCGTTACCAAACCATTTTATTGAATTTTTCACAAAGTAAAAACAAAAGATACAACATAGAATATCAACTTCACTAGAATGTTTCTGGAATTCTCCACTAGGAACCGCCACACACTCTCTCCGCAGTGACAGGGTCCATGTATTTTCGAGGGAAGGTGACTTGTCGACCTGATCTGGTAGTTTGTGGTAAAGGTGCACAGGGTTGATTGCTAGATGGAGAAGGTGAGGGAATATCCAGTGTTGATCCTTCTGATGTGTTTTCCATGTTGTGAGAAGAATATTCTTTTAGAATGAAAGCAGGTTTTAATCTGTCGATGCTAATTGTTTGTCTTACACTTGATGTCTCTATTTCGAAGTGTTTGTAATTGCAAGATAGAACTTGATATGGTCCGTCATGTGTCAGCTGAAGCAGGGTTCTAACTGCATCATGTCGAACGAAAACGAATTTGCTTGTCATGAGTTTTGGGTGAATGAATATCTTTTTGCTGTCATGATGTTCAATGGGAACTGTTCATCTGTTCTTTCATTTTGAATACGAAGGCTGGAATGTCAATTACTAATTTTTGTGCATTTAGGAATTCTCCTGGTAATCGGATTGCTGAACCGTAGGTCATTTCCGCTGGTGTGGTATCAACTTGCGGAATGACGTACCAGCGAAGACCTAACAAGACTAAAGGCAGCTTCAAAACCCAATCGTCAGACATCTGTGCTTTTAAAGCAGTCTTTAACTGATGATGCCAGCGCTCAATTTTACCATTTGCTTGAGGATGAAATGCTGTAGTTTTGATAAGGACAATGCCCAATGCGCTGGTTAGACATTTGAACAATTGAGATTCGAATTGTCTTCCTCAGTCGGTGGTTATTATTTGTGGCATTCCAAAACGAAATATCTATGTTGACATTATGGCAAATGAAACTGTTTCTGCTGTAATATCTGCTAGTGGAAGTGCTTCCGGCCATCTTGAGAAATGATCAATAATTGTTAGTAAATAGCGATATCCTTGTGATGGAGGTAAGGGTCCCACGATGTCAACATTAATATGATTGAATCTAGAGGTGATTTCTGGATATCGTCCTACTGCACTGTTGGTGTGCTTCCAGACCTTGCTTCTTTGGCACGGTGTAGATGCTGATGCCCAGTTCCTCAGGTCCTCAATCTTTCTCTGTTGGCAGATGGGCAAATGAAGCGTTTTTTGACTAAATTGACAGTAGCTTGAATACCAGGGTGTGCTAGATTGTGCATTGTGTTGAAAATTGTTTGTCGGAGCTGGTGAGGTATACATGGTCGAACCATACCTTTTGACATGTCACAAACAAGTTCTTTACCATTTGGTAATATTATTGTTTAAAGTGTAAGTGAGATTGAATTCTTGAGGTGTGTGAACTCTTTGTCACCTTGTTGATTCTCTGCAATTTATTCCATTGTAATAGTTGCAGGAATAGTGATTAACGCAATTCGTGTACAAACATCAGCAGCGACATTTTCTTTTCCAGCAGTATAACGTATGTCCGTAGTGAATTGTCCAATGAGACTAATTTGCCAGATATGACGTGGAGACGATTTCTCAGGACGTTGTTTGAACATGAAGGTGAGTGGTTTGTGATCAGTATAAATAGGAAAGTTACGTCCTTCTAGCATATACTGAAAGTGCTTCACAGCAGAATAGGCTGCTAAGAGTTCCCTGTCATAGGTTGAGTAGTTCTTCTCTGCACTTGTAAGTTTCCTGGAGAAGAAAGCTAATGGTTGTAAGTTATCGTCTTTGATTTGTTGTAGAGATGCACCAATGGCAAAATCTGATGCATCAACCATCAAAATTAACAGTAAATTTGAGGATGGATGAGCCAGAAGTGCTGAGTTTGCTAGGCTGTCTTTTAGACGATCAAAAGCCTGTCGGAGACTTTGGGTCCACTCAATCTTTCTGTTGTCATTCTTCTTGGCTCCTTGAAGACGGTTACAAAGCTTGGCTTGTTTGCTCGCCGAGTCTGGGAGTGCTCTTCTATAAAAATTAATGAGGCCAAGAAATCTACACAGTTCCTTAATTGTAGCAGGTAGCGGATACTTGACAATGATTTGTACTCGTTCATGTAGTGGAGTGATTCCTTTTTCAGATATCACATATCCCAGGAATGGTACTTCTGTGGAACTGAAAATACATTTGCTCAAGTTAATTCTAATGTTGAATTTACTCAAGCGCTCAAATAGCAAATGAAGGTGTTTCTTGTGCTCTGCTTCATCTTGTGATGCTACTAGGATGTCATCTATGTAGCAGTAAACGAACTCAAAGTCTCTCAGTATAGTGTCCATGCATCATGGGAAAGTCTGGGCTACATTTCTAAGTCCAAATGGAAGACGTAAGAATTCGAACAACCCAAATGGAGTTATTACTGCTGTTTTGGCTATATTATCTGGATATACAGGTATGTGGTGATAGGCTCTGACGAGATCTACCTTTGAAAATATTCGTTTCCCATCCAATTGGCTGTTGAAATCTTGAAAATTAGGTATAGGGTATCTGTCTGGCTTGGTGATGTGTTGAGAGCTCGGTAGTCTCCACAAGGCCTCCAGGAACCATCTTTCTTTGGTACTAAATGGAGGGGACTTGCCCAAGCACTCTTTGACGATTGGCAGATTCCCACGTTAATCATCTGCTGGCACTCTGCTTTGGCTGTCCTCAGTTTGTCTGGAGGTAATCGTCATGCTTGTGTCGCTTCTGGATGTCCCTCAGTGATAATGGTATGATAAAGGGTTGTATCTTGAATGTTGAAATGAATGTTTCCTTGAAGTAAGTTGGGAAATCTTTTTAGAATGTCAGCATGTTTATGGTCTGGTGGCATAACTCGAACTGATTCTATGCCTGATGCCTGAATCAGTGTGCCAAATGTTGTTGCTGAGGTCATGGAATCAATGAGTCGCCTATTCTTTAGATCTACTAAAAGATTGTAATGGTGAATGAAATCTGCTCCAATGATTGGGGATTGTACGTCTGCAACCACAAAGTTCCATGTAAAATTTTGCCGTATTTATACAGGTGCCATTTGCTGTGTAAAGTTTACGTTCTGCTTTCTTGTGACGATCACTATCTGAAGGGGGAATTACTGATATGTGGGCTCCAGTGACGACTAAGTATCTGCACCCACTGTTACTGTCTGTAAAAAATAGGCGGCGAGAAAAGTGGCTTCCATCACCTGCCACCGCTAGTGTGAAGCGTTTGAATTTGACTGCTTTGTAGAATGCTGGGAGGTTGGTGGTTGGTATGAGCATGGGCTCTGACATTTCTTTGCTCTATGGCGATATTTAAAGTAATACCAACATAGTGTTCCATGAGGGTTAAAACGCTGGCCTGACCTCGACCTATCTCGTGATCTACTTCGTAAGGATTGCGATGAAAGTGAGCTACTCCTTGAAGAGTGTGACAATGTTTTTAACTCATTGATGGTCAATGTCAATTCCGTGATCTGTGCTTCCAGTCTTGAAATACAATCGTTACCGGTATCGTTCATTTTACTGATAACGGCAGATGATGGTGACATCCTGTTTTGAGCAAATATATTCGATCCTGGTGGGGAAAATTCAATAATTTTGTCAGCCATAGTGGCTATGGTGTCAAGATCATCTTTGCTTATTGCTAATATGGATCGTGTGGTAACAGAAGGACGCTGCATAAATATGGTTTTTAAGAAGTCGTCTTTAACGTGCATACCAGCTAAAGTTCGCATCTCTCGCAAGAGTTTAGTCGGCCTTTTGTCGCCTAATTCTACCTCTGTTAATAGTTTCGTCACTTTGCTATTTTCTGACTCTTCAAATTCCTGAATAAGTCTAGTTTTAAAATCTGTGAATGGCGTGGTAAATAATGGTCGAGTCAAAAAGTTGGAAATTAATTCCACGAATCCACTTCTAACAAGGCAATCACATAGTTAAATTTTGTTGTTTCACTTTTATATTTAACGTGGTATATTGAGTGTCAACTTTAAAGAACCATACCTTAATATTTCTTTTCCAGATTGGTGGAATCTTCACTGAAACTTGTGCAAGTTCCGTTTCGTTTGATGTTGTGGTTAGCGGCCCTTCAGTGCTGTCGTGGTTGTTGTCCATGTTTTTATTACGAAATTCACTTCTTGTTCGGTAATCTAATCGTCAGAGGTCACCAATTTGGTTTTTGAATGCGGTTTATTGAATAACTTTTTGATGATGCGTGTTACCTAACCATTTTATTGATTTTTTAACAAAGTAAAAACAAAAGATAGCAACATAGAATATCTACTTCACTAGAATGTTTCTGGAATTCTCCACTAGAAACTGCCACAAGCTAAACAGAACTCCCTGTTCTATTCTCATTTTGTACAAGGTCAGTATCCAGCAAATCATGTGGATGCAGCATTTCGTACTTAAACAGATGAGTGACAATGCTCTTTCCTCAAGGTTAGTTTTGTGAAATAGTAGCAGCACGGCTTAACCCTGGTGCACATTATTAGCAGGAATGGGAAAGTGAATACATCATACGCAAGCAATAACAGGAATGGGAAGCAGCAATCGAACCTCAATTGGATTATTATAATTGAAATTTATATTGATTTTTGAGGTTAATGTGCAGCCATGGAAAAAATAATTGAGCGCATTAGGAGAGCAAAATATTTTTTAGTCCCACATTGTGTTGCTGCACGGTTTACTCAAGTAGATATTTCAAACATGCAGCTATGTTTATAGCTAGTCTATGTTCCTCTGTCAACACAACCTATTTGTGTGTTTGACAAACTATAACATATGGAACAGAGACTATCAATAAACTCAGTTGCATGTTGGAAATATCAACTAGTGTAAACCACGCAGCATCACGATGTGGGACTTAGAAAACTCTACTCTGCTAATGCACTCAATCATTTTTTCCATGACTGTACAATAATGGGAAGGGAACCAAAGCAGAAAGCGAAAGCAAAGATAGAAGGTCCAGAGAAGAAAGCATGTCATGTAGTACATGACATAAAAAAATTTATTTTTCCATTCAGATACCATTTGTTTATATCTGACCATGACATTTTTTCTACTCTGAATGTAGATTTGCCATCCTGGAAATTTAAAACTGAAATTATTGGCACTAAATGTCAGTACATCTTGGGCTATCCCTGACTGGGTCCTATGTGCTATGAATAGCCCTCTGCAATATGTACTTACAGACTTCACAAAAGTTTATACAATTGACATGTGCTGTTTAAGCTCCTTTTGATCTATGCTCTCCTTATTACAGTTTTTCTTCCCATCAGTTATTTAGCTCCCTCACTCATTTGTTTTCACTTTTATATGTCACTTTTTTCTGTACCTTTATCTGCTTAGCTTTCGTGTAATTCCCCCCTTTTTTTCTCGAAAAATTTGCTTGAAAACACTGGGGAGGGAATTATGCGAGTGATGCTTCTAGGAATTCAGAAAGGAAGGGAAACATGTAGTATTATGTAAACGTTATATAGGTATACAGTAATTTGTGAATGAACTGAATACACACCACGGTTTCATTGGACCTACAATGTATTGTTTCATTGTTTCTTTTCTCTGACTATTCTGCGGTCTCACTTACGTCACTATCATCACTATTTTCATTTATATTTGACTCAGATAACACATCTTTATGTTCACTATTCCACCATCTACATGTCGTCAGAACCATTAAACACTTTTTAAACACTTCTTAACAATATGACGACTTGTAACAAACTGACTCAGAAACACTTCTGCAACTTCACATTTCAATTTTACGATACGTTGTGACAATGGCAAGACGAATATTTTTGTGGCAAGCACTACGTCCATTGTTGTCCGTGACAGGCACTGCTGCGTCGATTGTTGTCCATTATCAAGTCATTTGAAGGCCGCTCCAATAAGAACGGACCAGGAGAGGGAATTATGCGATGTTTAATAGGTAAATAATTTTTAGTGATGAAAAATCATAGGGGAGGGAAATATGCAAGGGGGGCCTTATGCGATAAACTACAGTATCTTCTCTTGCTGCATTTACTGCACCACCTGAAGTAGGGACTATGGTCTTTGGTCTCAACTGCTATGCTGAGAAAATGCTTGTTTGACATAAGAGTTGAATGGTCTTTCAAATTTAGTGTTCTTATTAACAGAAGATAATTGTTGGAGATTTTAAGCTCTTAATAGTCATTGTATAAACAGGATACATTGGAAGTTAACAGTCTTAGTTTGCATATGATATACCATATTTATGCGAATCTAATGCACATCTTTTTTGGCCAAAAAAGGTCAAAGGTCTTAAAATCGTGGTGTGCATTAGATTTGAGTGCAGATCTATTCTGTAGAATGCCAGTAACTTCATTTAATTTTTTTGTTTATTACATCACAATGGATTGCTGGAGTTAACATACATACAGAAACTCGTGACAAGCTAGCTGCTTGTTTATCATTGGCCTATTATTAACCAATTTTAGTTACGATATGGAGGGCAAACAGAGAAGAATGTCTTATGATGCTTCATTAAAGGATAAAGTAATCCTGTATGCTGAAAAAAAATGGTGATTGAAAGGCAGGAAGGGAGCTCAATGTATCAGAGAAAAACATTTGCTTGTGGCAAACTAGTAACCATAGACTTTGCAGACTTTTTTTCAGTTGAGGTCTGCATGTTGGAAGTTTGCAATCAAACAATATTAATTCATTATTCTATTGTCAAAATGTATATTATTTGTTGCGTATAACCATATTAGTTTGTGCTAAATAAAAATTATTCTTTACATCAAAATTGAAACAATAATCTGATACTCAGTAATTGATGCACATTAAATTCATTAACTTCTAAGGGAGGGCCGCAACCCCGTCCCCCTCTTACCCTCCCCCTTTTGTGATGCCCATGCTGATGCTCGAGTGTCCTTGATGCTCCCCTTCAAAATCCCACAGATCCTTGTGAAATCGTTCGCCTTCCTCTTCGCTAAAGAAAACACCCCTTGATTTTTGGGGAAATAATTTAGATGAGAAAACAGAAAATGAATCTTGAGCCACAAACTCACAAAACTTTGGCACACAATATGCTTGGAAATGACTTTCAAATATCTCTAGGTGGCCAGTCTTTCAAGTTCAATATCAACTCGTAGCCTGCTATCCTACAGACAGGGAAAGCATGAAACTTTGGCAAAACCAGATTAGCCCAGCAGCATAGGAATAACTTTGAAGTTGCCACAAACTTGCTACTTGCATATGTTCACTATAGTTCAGTCGTGATTAAGTATAAAGTGCAGTTGTAAACTTCCATATTACGTTTCTTTGAAGAATGAAATGAAACGAGACGAGACAAGACGAGACAAAACGAAACCAGAAACAAAGCGAAATGAAACTGGAAATGAAACTAATTTCATCATTTATAACAATATGCTGTCCTAAACAATTATGTATTACATTCTCTAAAAGTGGGTGAAAAGCTGAATTACATATTTTTGTGCGAGTTTACACAATTTGTAATTTTTTAAAATTTATTTTAATTTTTAATTCATGATTTTAGAGTTCTCTTTGATGTAGGAACAACCATACTTAACAATTTCACTGCTAATTGTTGGGTATACCATTCTTGGAGGAAAGAGGAAAACAAAATATGCTAAGGAAAGGGCATTATGAATTTCAGTGACGGGTCGTGCAAAAATACTACAATATTACAAAAGTAAATAGACAAAATGCAGTACTCGCAGTGATGAAAAATGTATTCAGACATTGCTGCTCTCTGCTGAGAAACTACCTAACAGCTGCATCCCACAGAGCTGATCACTACCTTCTCAGTGGAGAGCATTTGCAAGAACAATAAGTTGTTGCTCTAAAATTGTACTCTGAAGAAAGGTCTTACTCTTCTCAAGAGATTAGAAACAACTGTTAGATTCGACAGCTGACACAAATATCCTCAATTTTCTTTTTTCTTCTTCTTCTGAGGGTAAATGTGGAGTAGATTAGACTGATGTTCAAAATAAACTGGTTTAGTGGCACCACTCAAACTGAAGTCTAGTACTGAGAGCTCACTCAACTTATGTCCCTAGAACACATGTTAAGTCTGGAGAACATTACATTAACATTAAAGGCCCTGTTTGCTTTAAAAAAGCATTGATGTGAAAATTAATTTAAATGCAAGCCATTTAGGATTTTGTTTGAGCCAGAACCCGAGTTTTTATCAGTACGCCAGCAATTAAAGTTGAAAATGTCGGCAATAATTCCATCCAATAACTCTGTCATGTATCTCTCTCCACTACAGTTATGCATTAGAATGTTGTGCATAGCTACACATCCATGTCTGCTAGTTCATATTGATGATGCATTGTGTCTCAACATTATAATAACAATTATTCATTTTCGAGTCATCTCTGGAATCAGGTCATATTAATCTGAGCCCTAGAAAGGTCCAGAGACCTTTTTCTAAGTCCAGAGTAAATAGTACTGACTAGTATGACTAGTACAAGGCGAGGAATGCATTTCTTCCATAATTTGTCATGAGTGCTTCTGCTACTGAGAGAGTTCATGATAAGAGGTGTGAGAAGTGCTGAGCATATTTCAGTGAATGAGTGAGTGTTTGTGTGTGTGGGGGTGGAGTTAAGGGCACGTCATTTGGGCCCCACTGAGTGTATTACATTACATAATTCCTTTGTTCTATTTTACTAAACAGAAATACCTACTTTAACATTGCAAAGAAAGGCACAACAATAAAACAAAACAATAAAAAAATAAAACAAAAGTCTAAATTAAATTTCTCATATTCCTCAATAAAACGCTTGATCATTAAAAATTTTTCTCATTCATACCTACAAGAAATAGAAACAAATGCCAAAGATAAAAAATGGATTACACTACTTTCCAATCCAGATATAATCCCCCAGAGACCAAGGAAAACAGCGGTTGCAGCCTTCCGACTGTTGACAAATCACGACTGCTTAGCAAGTCATCTCTACAGAATAGGTATCTCAGCCTCACCAATATGTGTCCTGTGTAACGATCCAGCAGAAATGAATGAAGACCACTTGAAGACCTGTGAAGCATTAAGATCAGAAGAAACTACAGTTCAAAAGTATTGGAAAGCACGAATGCTAATGGCTTCATTGCCAGATGCAAGGCACTAGAAAACAACAACAACAACATTGCTAGGCACGTAATGAAGGCGAGGACAGAATCCAATTTCAAAGGGAAGACTCAGAAGTAATACACAACAGGAGTATGCTATATATGTGGCTTACAGACTATTCGTCTATGATTGTGATGATCGGAAAAAAAAAGTGCAATATTTACACCATTTTCAATTTTCGATTCACATGCTGGCTTTTCCAAATACCCATGTCCATCATAGTAGGGATTCCGACACTTCAGCCGATAGCTTATTGTGCTCAGACTCTGGAAGGAAGGATGATATGAAAGTACCCTACAGGTGGCCAGAATTCATCACAGGCAGAACTACAACTACGATGGGTTCCTAGCATGCACAGGCAAGATAGTTCCAGCTGAACTATCAGTCCCCCAGGGATGGCGGCCAGCCAGCTGCTACGCCTTTCCTCAGCTAAGCACCGCATTTCCAGAGCGCCTCCTGACAGCGAATCTTCTGACTGTTACAAACTGGAAAGGTCAGATAGAATGAAATTAAGTGAAATGGGGGATGCAAAGAAAATATTCTTTTCCAGCATTCACCTGAGTGACTTGGGAAAATCCCCCAAAAACCCAAGATCAGGAATGTCGACTGTGGGAATCAATCCCACGACCTCCCAAATGCGGGCCAAAGACGTTACCGCCCGAGTCATCCTGCTCGGCCCTATATACCCTGTGGTGTATCACTTTTGAAGTGCAACAAAACTAATTATTTTGTCATGCTAACATTCATGACTGTATATCTATTTCTGTATTTTGCTGAAAATCCTGTACTTTAAATTTACTGTCTACGAGTAAACAAATCTTTTCATTTTGTCTAGCTGCAATTCTGCTATTATGTTGCTGTAACCACACACATGTTTTTGCAGATGAGACGTAAATGTATATAATTTTATAACATAAAGGAGCAGACAAATTAGAAGCTCCAATGAAGGAACTGAAAACACTAAAGCTGAAACCATTTGCTGGAGAGAAGTTGCTAACTTAACGAAAATAGATCGTTCCATTGGGTTATTTTGCAAACGTCATGGTCATTATTGCACTCAGTTTCCACAGATATTGAAGTCCCCATAAATTCGGCTGCACAGAAATCAGCTCTGCTGGTTTATACAAAAGGTAAACATAGATGGCAAACATTGTCACACAAGGACTACGCTGTACGCTGACCTATATTTTAATTTTATTTCTGTGAAACGTTTTGTCATATGAAATCTATGTAATAATTACTGCTGTTTCACAAAAAGACACATCCATACCATTGTCAGAAGTTTCAAAATTTAAAATATCCGTAAGAACTTTCCTACCCAGCTCATATTGCACTCCTAATTCGGTTGATACATTTACAATCCATTATCAGCTTGCTCTTGGATATTGTTTCCTGCTTCTTCATACACTGTCTCGCAAAATTCAACCAATGTGCTTATTCATAAATCATCTACTGTTGGTTGGGGCTCTAATGACCTAGCTGTCGACGGGCCCTTAAACCCTAATCACTCACTCTACTGTTGGTTTGACAATCTTCTTCCTCAAATAGGTAGTATTCGCTCTAAGACTTTTAATGTTGTTTCAATTTTCGAAAGAGAAGTGCGGTTTTCTTGAAAATAGGTCTACTTGTTTTGACATCCAGAAGCTCGTTTTTAAGCCGGGAGGTAATTCCAAAGTCATCTGAAATGAAACACTCACAACAAGCCTTAGAAGTTTGATTAGGCTCGAAATTATGCCAATTTATTTTATTCAGCCACGATCTGCGTCTGTTTGGTAATCTACCTCGATTTGGAAACTTATGAACACTTATTCCTAAACCTACATGTGATGTTTAAGCATTAAAAAACACAACATATAGGCATTTCCAACAGATCAGCACACAAATTTATGCATACAATGAGACAAATTGTTGTTGTTTTCTAGTGTCTTGCATCTGGCAATGAAGCCATTAGCATTCGTGCTTTCCAATACTTTTGGTCATAGGATTATTGTAGTGAACAGCCGGTTATTAGGGATTTCCAAGTCACTGCATTGGAAGTCTCATCATTATTCTTCAATTTATGAGAACAAAGCACGTTTTCACTGCTGTATTTTACTGTACAATCTGTATTACGAGAGTCACTTGATTTTAAGTTGCCTTTCTGGAAAATGTATTGAATATTCTTCAGACTTTGAACAACCTATTAGCTTCATTATTTCCATGGGTATCGGCAGATTTTTTCCAGGGGGAGGCCACATGTTGGAACTTCACAATCAAACCATATTAATTCATTATTTTGTTGTCAAAAGTTATAGTACTTAAATAAGGAAATAATGAAGCTATTAACAGTGAAGCAACAAGAATCTAAAGTTTCTAATTTGTTTTTACTTTAGGCTATAGTACTTGTTGTGGATAACCATATTAATTTGTGCTAAATAAAAGTTGTTTTTACATTAAAATTAAAATAATAGATAAATAGTCACTAATTGATTGCACATAAAGTTCACTAACTCCCAAGGGGAGGCCACAGCCCTTTGCGACGCCCATGCTAGTAATGTTTCAGCGATATGTCGTTCATTTGGAAGAATGATAATAGAAAAATAATTTTTCAGTGGGGAAAATAGGCAATGCTGATGAAATGCCAATTTGGTTTGGTATGCTGTGAACTAATGGTTTATGGTGTACAATAAATCCATTGTATTAAATAAATTTGAATAAAATACTATTATTTTCCTTCATTATTGCACTTTACAATCAATACAAACACTTTTTTTCATAATTTTAAATTTCAGATATGGGGTGCACATTAGATTCGTGTAAATATGGTATGTCACTTTGTAATATACTTTTGAGGTGTTGTATGTATACCCTTGTGTAGTTCTGAGTTGACCTTTCTCATTGTTCTCGCAGTCTTTATTTAAGAAACCTCAATATAATGATGTTATAAACATTAATTAAGCATCTCTTGTATTGATTTGGATGCAGTTTAGCTTAAGTAAATAGAATTTTCATAGCTTTCTCTTGCCCCATCTGACATAATAAAATAATATTCAACTTATACTTTTTATGCAGTCCAGGGAATTCTCCCTCGCCTGGCAGTCCTATGGCTCAGCCAACAGTGCAGTCTTGTTCAAGTGAACATCAGCAGTTTGCATGTACAAAATGTACTGAAAGGTAAGTAATTTAAATTATTATTAATAAATGAGTTGTGAACTGTATTTCCACATTATTCTACATGTTTCACTGAAGTGGCATAATGTATTTTACTGGGAACATTTGAAAAGCATCATTGCATACCATATTATGTCTGAAAAAGATGGCACTGCTATCAAACAATTACTATTACTTTTCAAGTTGCATTTAAATGGAAATAAAACATACTAAAACTACTATGAATAAAAAGAAGTATTGTATATAGTAGAGCAATATTATGGCAGTCGTGCTGTGACCGAGCGTTTAGACCACTTGACTGTCACCAAAGCGACCCTGGTTCAATCCTATGCATCTGCATGTGGGATGTGTGGTGGACACACTAGCACAGCAGCGGGTTTTCTCCAGGTTCTCTGGTTTCCCTTGCCATCATTTCATATCATCTACTTTCTCACTCTCACACCAGGCTTCGGGCTGATCACCCATCCTGGTTCCTCTGTATGATCAACTCCGGTTACAAAGACCACATATACTGGCTGGGAGGGCTTGGGGCACTGACCATGTCCCACTCTCCACCACTGGACCCCACTCATGACACCTGTAGTGGGCAGAGGTGGGGGATCCAGCCACCGGGTGGTACGCCAAGGCTACACTTCAAGGGCTATAGTGTCACAGGACAGGACAGAGCAATATTATGATTAATATTAATGGCATCAACAAATTTTTTAAATGCTTTTCTCTCTTGCTTATTCAAGAATACTTTTTGGGAACCTCTTCCCAACATTAATCATGTCATATTAAGACTAATTTGCATGTCCAAAACACTGCATAAGAAATGGTATGAAGTTCCAAACTAATTTTGTCTCAAGATGGACATAATGAATTAAAAGAAATGAGAAAAACATATGTAAATATCATAAATGCTGGCTTCTTAAGCCATTTGATTTATTTATGTAAACCACCTATTTCTTCATTGGTGTATTAATAAAATATCCTATTTCTAAATTACATTGTGTGCAGCACTGTTCTATGCATTAGAAAGCTTGAATCAAATTGAAAGAGATATTCACAGCTCCCAGACCTGAATAACAGCAGAGACTCAATTCAATCCATGAAGAATTGAACATCCATTGGTTAGTACCTGTCCATGAGCTAGATTGTTCATGACTTTGCTATAGTCATAACTTAAATGAAAGCAGTTTGTACATTAAGTACTTGCTAAGTATAATCAAATAGCTGTACAGTGACACATTAAGCTTTGTCACTGAGGAGGATCACCAATTAAAAGGCCTTTTCTGTTACCTATCTAAAAGTTTGAAGAACGAAATAATTCCTGAAATGTTAAGAGAGACAAAACAAATATTTAATATTTCTCCAGTGATATAACTGTTTTAAGCTATTAATCGTCCCGCAAAGGCATTTGGAGTATCCCTGAACAAAAAATTTAAAGTGGATTTTAAAGATAAATTGTTCATAGTTGCTGTACAAAAGATGAGTTTTTCTTTTAATATTTCCTGCATCATTTAATTTTACTCATGTTTAGCAATGGCTTAATTAAACAGTGACATATGTTATAGTTTATTTATTCAAAGTGGATTTTGAAGAGAAATTGTTCAAAGTTGCTAGCTTTATTACTAGCTTTATTATTCATCCTTTTAGAACATATACATGTTGTTGGATATATCAGGTTACATAGACATATATACACATGTTTCAGGCTTCGTCAGAATTCACTTTACAAACAGTTTCTAATTTACTCACAAATTAGTCTCAAATAGGATAGGGGCCATGGATTAGTATCATCTTCTATGTGAGAAACTATGGAATAATATTGAGATTTAAGACTTTTATACATCAGTTTTAATAGAAAATCTTGTTTAAAGCTCCGAGTTTCCTTACTTTGGCTGAGTGACATTGATAGTTTTTATACTCTGCCTTTATTTAATTACTATTCAAAGAAGAAATTTGCTAACTGGTAATGTGTACTCTTGTTTGCTGGGCATTTGTTATATGTTGTGATGAAAGCTATTCTTCCATATACCAGAGCAAGTGCATTTAGTACCTGAAACCTAGGAGGATTTATTTGTGAGTGTTATTATTAATGGAACAAGACTTCATGATTTTAAGATCTTAATAGTGGATATAACTGGAGGCCTGTGGTTTATTTACTTACATAGTTACCAGGTATTTCTACTATTGGAATACTTATTACTTATATTAGCAGTTTATAGTAACAAAATTCTGCTTTGAACATCGTACTGAGTAAGATAAATGATTTTATTCCAAAAAATAACTCTGGCAATTCAATGACATGTGATTCAAGTATTAACCTCGAAATGAGCAATAGCAACAAACCAGAAAAATGCTGTCATATCTGTGGAAAATCCTTTAAATCTGTTGCTATTCATATAAGTAAAGTACATCCTGATGCTTATCGAACAAATATAGCTTCCAAGTATAAGCAGCAAACAGAAAATTCTTACACGCAAGAGGAGAATAATGAGCTGGACACTCAAAATGATAAGAGCCAAAAAACTCATACATTGCATAAGGATGAACAAATAAATAAAAAACTAGGTGATATTACAAAGTTTGAGGAAAAATTAAAAGCCATAATACTAAAATCTGATATAGAATCATTTGAGTCGCTATGCCAAGAAGTGGTCAGCTATTTAGTCACAGCATTATCCTCCCTTTCTGGCCCTAAACATCCTGCCATCCAGTATTATAATGCATGAAAAAGTAAACAAATACGTCAGAGCAATTCATATTCAAATACCAAAAATGCCATAAGACTATCTAAACACAAAAGAGAATACAACAAAAATAAGTATCAATATGAAGAGTCTCAGTACCTGTACTATAATTGACGACGCAAGGTGGTCAGGAATATCATGAAAAATCAAAATGGTATACAATGCAACATTCCAACATCATCTATTTACCAACATTCTCAAAATATTTTTGAACAGGAGAATGAAGTAACTCTGTTAGCAGCAGTATGTACAGAGAATGATATAGAAATAAAGGAAGCAGAAATTAATGCTGCTTTTAGCCAGATTAAAGTGGATACGTCTCCGGGTCCTAATCGAATCATTGTAAAAGTTTTAAAAGAATTTAAAACCACTAAACTGTTGTGTCCTCTGGCTAATGCGATGCTGAAATTTGAAAAATGTCCGGAAGTATTTAAGGTTGCAAGAACAGTTTTAATATTCAAAAAAGTAAACCCTGATGAACTAATTGGCGCCCAATATCAATTTTTTCTATAATCAGACGTGCTATTGAAAAAGTAATTGACAGAAAACTGTGATCATTTATCGATTTTTGCGCTTATCAACGTGGTTTTGTTGTGCTCCCTGGCTGTCATATAAATACATCAATCATCAATGGATGTCTGACAAACTGTAAAGCTAACAAGAAGGACTGCTTGTTTTCCTTGACATCTCCAAGGCTTATGATAGCATAGGTCATGAACATATCAAGAGATGCCTGATGCGCACCAATATGCCAAACAACTTGAGAGCATTAGTTCTGAATCTCATTCAGGGTAATAGCATTGCAGTAGAATGTGGCATAAACAAAACATCGCCTGTTTTTCTACAAAAGGGAATTACCCTGGGTTCACCCATCTCTCCTACATTGTTCAATTTAGCGATTGATGACACAATTAAAGATATAACAGACCATGAGATTGAAAATTGCATGGATTTCAACTTAGCCCTGAAGTAAAAAATGTATTGGCCATGGCTTTTGCTGATGATATTGTTTTAGTAGCAAAGGGCGAAACATCTGCTCAATCACTTTTAGACTTAACTACCAGTAACGTTGCTACAATTGATTTGTATATCAATGCATTAAAATGCAATTCATAAATATCAAACAGGTAAACTTAGTGAAACTTCTAAAATAAAATTTGGCTCAAATGTTTTAGAGCCAATCAAAGAAAAAGAAAACATAAAATACTTGAGTGTAAATTTCATGAATGAAATCCAGTTGGATAAGAATAAGATAATCAAACGTTTGGAAAAAGATTCGAATTCACTTTCTTATTCCAACTTGCTCAAAGCAGGTCAAAAATTAAATATCATTAATCAATGTATTTTGCCTGGATTAGTTTATGCCCTTCAAAGTACACCACTGAATAAGATTCTGTCCTCCTTTTTAGAAGATATTGATAAATTAATAAGAACATTCATCAAAGAAATAGTTGGGCTACCACATGATTGCTCCAATGATATGATATACACTCCACGTGTATAAAATAAAAAATCAGAAATAAAAAAATTATAGACCAATAGCTCTTACTAGCATAATAGCAAAAGTGATGGAAAAAATGGTGTCATAGGTTAAACTGGTTTCTAGAATCACAAAATTTAATTTCCCCATGTCAAGCTAGATTCAGAGAGTTTCACTCTACAAATGAGCAAGTCTTATTTCTCAGTCAAGAAATCAAATACTCCTTCAGTAGAAAAGAAGATAATGTATCCGTTTTTATTGATTTCCAAAGTGCATATGATTCTATATGCAGAACAAAACTGCTAAAGAAAGTGAAAAAAATAGGGTTACAAGGTCCAATGTTTCCATGACTATGTCATTTCCTAACACAACGCTTTATTGCAACCAGATATGGAAGAAACATATCTGAATACAAACAAGTACACCGTGGCTTACCACAAGGCGCAGTGCTCAGCACAATACTTTTTAATATATTTATTAACGATCTGCCACAACAAATACAAGAATCAGGTGTGAAGTGTGCACTATTTGCTGATGACTTAGTAATGTGGACTTCAAAACCAAAAAGCAGAAGTACAGAACTAGAAAAACCCATGCAACAATCCTTAACCAACTTACAAAGGTGGACCAAAGAAAATTTAATGACTATTAATACAACAAAATCAAACTACCAAATCTTTTCACTAAGAAAAAAACCACTAAAAATAAAACTAAATTTTGAGGGTCAACAATTACCAGAAACAAAGGAATTAAAGTATTTAGGAGTTACATTTGATACCAAACTTACATGGACCAAACAAATAGAAAATGTAATACAAAGAGCAGAGAGGCGCCTTTCATTGTTAAAACGTCTTAACAGGAATGAAGTGGGGATGCTCTCAACTCTTAACACAACATACAATGTATATATAAAGCCATTATTTACTTACTGCAGCGAAGTTCTTGTAACAGCAAACACAAATAAAATTCAAATCTTTCAAAACCAAAGTCTGAGACTAATTACAGGTGCTTTCAAAACCACACCAATAGCAGCCATGGAAATACTAACTAACCAATACCCTATTGAATATGAAATAGAAATAACGACTCTTATTCAACACAAAAATTTGATCAGACTCCCATTCAATACATGGCACAAGAGAAATTTTACACACACACTAAAGACTCAGGAGCGAGCTTTCTTTTCAAAATTCAAGACATCAAGAAGAATGTAGACCTTCCCAATTCAAAGGAAAACTTCATATCTAAAGTCAATCCAACACAAACATTAGACATCACATATTATTTACACCTGACAGAAGAAGTTAAGAAAAGTGATACTCCAACTAGCATTCTAAAATTATTGGCATTAGAGACAATCCATACTAGATTTCCAGAACACAAATGGCTCTATATTTATACTGATGGATCATTGATATCAAACCAAGATGGAACAGGGGCTGGAGTCACGTGTCACCTCTTTTCCTATTACAAATCTTTAAGTTATGGAACTACTAACTTTGATGGAGAAATTGAAGCAATTCGAATGGCCGTACAAAATCTTTTGTACAGAATTTCACATTTTCTGCAAGCAGTTATTCTCTCAGATTCCAGGGCAGCAATTATAGCAATTACTTCCAAGTTGTCACCAAAAAACCAAACAATTATTAGAGTGTTGGAAAATCCTTACCCATCTAACAGCACTTCAAAAACACCTAGTCTTCCAATGGATACCAGCTCACTGTGGACTGAGTGGTAATGAGATGGCTGATTTTCTTGCAAAAAAGGGTACCGGCAATGTGCAGAAATCAATAGTTAATCTACCATTTTATGCAGCTAAAAGATTAGTCAACTCTGAATTCAAAAAAATTATTGAAAAATATTACTATGAAAAATCAAAAAATAAAAGATGGGAACTACCAAACATTCAAACAGTAATTCCTGAGTATCCTTGAAAAACAGCAGTTGCAAGCTTCAGGTTGATTACAAGACATGATTGTCTGGCAAAACATTTAAACAGAATTGGGATATATTCTTCACCACTCTAACCTCTATGTGATCTGCAAGAGGAAATTGATCGAGACCACCTTCAAATATGCCCGGCCACTTCTAATGCCCCATCCATCAGTGAAAAATATTGGAGAGCAAGAGGATTAATGACTTCATTGTCAGAAATCCAGCATTAGCTAACAACAACAACACACTCCACGTAATCTTCGAGGAATAGGACTAATCAAAGCTGGGTGTTAGGCTTATACACAACATTTCATTATAGCTCAGAAGCTTTCACAAATACAAGATGATCATCTACGCTTGTGTCAAGAAACTCAGAAAGAGAAGAAAGAAGCCCTTTCCAATTTGAGCATTGACATTAATGATGAAAACATGTCAAAATCAGGACGATGGCTTCGAAAACAATTACAACTTAAATTTTTTGATGCATGGTGTAAGCTACCTCACAAGGGAAAGGGGATTGAGGCATATAAGGAGAATCTCAGAGCCAATTCATGGATGAGCAACAGAAAAATCCTATCATGTTCTGAATAGACTAATGCCATCAAAAGTCATGTAACACATCAGCAGTAAGATTGCGAACAACACTATGTTGGCACTCAAATTGCAAAGAAGTGGAAACCCTTGGGCATGTACTAGGATATTGCCCAAAGGGAGAATTACTTCGCAACACTTGTCACCACCATGTGCGTTCATCCACTTCTACAGCCCTTCGTAGAGCCAATTGGGAGGTCTATGAAGAGGTCCATTGCCTGTCTGAGGATGGTAGCCATCAAAGAGCAGATATCATAGCCATCAAGAGAGATGCAGGAAAGAGTCTCATTCTTGATCCAACTGTAAGAATGGAGCAACATCTACAGCAGGCGACACAGGTGAACGAGGAAAAGGAAGCCATCTACCAACCATGCATTCCTCACCTTAGTGAGAGATATAATGTACCTGAAAATGCATGGGAGGTAAAAGGTCTAGTCTTTGGTGCCCGCAGAACATGCTTTAAATTCACAAGTACCTCCCTCAAAGCACTGGGTGTGCAATGGTCCAAAATTGTAAATATATGTTTACATGTCCTAAAAGACTCTTTACATATTTTAAATAATCACTTATATTGTATGTGTTAACCATTATCTTCTTGTTATAATCCTTTAATGTTTCTTTAGATATTTTGCATCTTAATTTTAATCATTTTTTTTTTAAATTTGACTTTGTCATATATCTTTGTATTCTGGATCTCTGTGGTCACCTGAAATGTCAAACAGATGTAACAATTTTTGTTTGTTTGTGAAAAATATATATACACAAATAGTAATTCTTAATTAAGTATTTACATTTCCAATGAGCATATGTTTATTATTTACAAATGTACGAGATCACTTACACTATGCACAATCTACAGTTATTTGCAAGAGTCCAAGATAATTTACGCTAGCACTGCTTCTATATTTATTTGCACATGTATGAAATATCACTAACACTAAGCTCTACCTACAAATTCTTCAATTCTATATAGGCTTTTACTTATTAGATAGTTTTTTTAACTTGTTCTTAAAGGAATTCCCTTGAGTAGATTTGATGCTTTCAGGAAGTTTATTAAATAGTACTGCACCTCTGATGTAAGGATCTGTGCATGTTGCAACTTTTGTTGTGCATTCCCTATGATAGTTATTTGCTGCTGTTCTGAAGATGAGGTTTTGTTTTGATCTGCAAATTTAGCAAATATATAATAGCAGCCACAGGTGACATAACTCATATTTCAAGACAAAGCTATTTCTTTGCAAATATCTTCCCACGAGGTATATGTGCTAATCATCATTTCCCTAACCAGTACTTTCCAGTAGTAGAAGTAATCGTCAAATAGCGGTTGCGGTGGCACCGGTGCTTCCTTAGGCATGAGTTAAATGTGCCTGAGTGTATAAGAAAATTGGAGAGCACTATCTTAGAGACTATAAGCTTCACTTATCTCAGTATTTGCTGTAAATTCTTAAAATTAAATGCAAACTCGTTTCATGATACATCTATTGTATCATTGGTGCTACTCTTGTTTATACTGGTGGTGATCATGCAAGATCACTTAATATTTCTATGTGTTACCAACCACTGAAAACAAAACAAATTTGTTAATGCAATCCATTGACGGTAATTCAAAATTCATTATGCAGTCCTTATTTTTCAAGATGAATATCTTTTCCCAAGCCATTAAATTTCTGAGTTCATTTAATTGTTTTAATAATGTAACTACTGGATTTATTTCATGATTAAATGACCAAAAATGATCTACCACAGCTGATTTATCAATGTTTATATTTAATATTTCTAAAATACTTCTTCATTTTGGTTTGCAAATGACCTTTTGTTTTACCAATATAAACCCTGTCACAATCTAAATAGCTGAGTTGATAAATTACAGATTTTTTATAATTTGGAATTATATCCTTTTATAGTCTCTAAGATATTTGTAGATTTGTATTGCTTCACATTTAGCAGCTTCAGCTTTTCATTATTTTGTTTTAATGATTTCTGCATTGTTTAATTTCAGCCATGTTTTGCAATGGCTTAGTTAAACAGTGACATATGTTATAATTAGGCTTAGTAGGTGAGCTACCAAATGCATGAAGTTATGCACGCTTTATCTGTAAACGTGTTCCCCACACTGTGCTGCCACATGCACCATGAATGCACATAACTTGAATCCTCTTTAAGGTAGCTGACCTATTAAGCCTAGCTATAATTGATGATCATTTATTTTCACCATGTATGAAATGTTCCTGTTATATGCTTATTTTATTTTCTACAGGTTTGCGAGTGATGCCCTCAGAGACCTACACATCTCAGCAACTCATCCTGTTATTCGTCGCTCTAGTGCTGATAGTTTGTCTTCCCAGGATGGGGGAAAAGAAAAACCTAGCAGTGTGAAAGTAACATTAGAGAAAGCCAAGCAGTGTGAAGAGGAGGGAGAAGAAGAAACAAAAGTCTTAACATCTGCTTCAGCCAAAACATTGCCAGTGATACCAGCCATGCCAGCAGCACCAATAACACAACCCCTGCCACAGCAAGCACCCCCACCACAACAGCCACCCCCCCCACAACCATCACCACCACCACCACTGCCACCACCAGCACCAGCCCAAATAGACAAGAGCACAGTTGTGAGACGGGAACAAGAAAGTTCAAATCCACAGTCAGAGGATGTAGCAACTATAAGAGCAAAGGCAGTAGCTGCATTAAAAGAACTGAGTACTCGAGACCGACGGGGTGGGATTGCTGCTGGTAATTCGGCACGTAAGAAATCAAAGGAAGATCGCTTCAGATTTCCTTTAGTGCGAAAATTTCCTCCTTCTACCAATCGATTTGCATCTCTTGCTGAGAAAAAGAAAAAAATATCCCCAAGTAAAGGCAAGACTGCAGATGAAACCACATCTCAGATGAAAGGTATTGATGTTTATGATTTCGAAGATGAAGTAGAAAAGGTAGAACCAATGACTAAAAGAATTGTTACACCTTCCAATGTTGTTACCCCAATTATCAACAAACCTGTTGTTCAAACAAAAGAATGTAGTGAATTAGAGGATGAACCCAAAAAGAAGAGACGATGGAATCGCATCATAGTGGACAGTGGTGATGATACCTCTGATGCAGAAACAGTGGTTTCCATTTTAGACAGTGATGTCAAACGCAAATGCATGTTGCCTAATGAAGAGGCGAAGAAAGTAGTTGCTTCTGCTACCATAGATGCTACTTCGACTGCAACCATGGTGCGCAGCTTACCAGTCAAAGGAGCTCAACATAAAAGGCATAGAATAGCTGGAATTGTTGTAGAAGAGCGAAAATCACGTATAAGAATACCTTCTGCACGGCGTCCCAAACGTTCTACTAAAACAGATTTGCTTATGTCTGTGTTTGCAAAGTCACGTTCAAAGATAGTTGGCAGGCCACAGTTGGATAGAGATGATTCTTCAGACTCAAGTCGCAATATATCGCCAGCCAGGACCAATAGTGATGATGAGAAACCAAGGCTTAAATGTTGAGTGACAGTTACCAGTCTGCTGTACTTTAAAATTAATGCCGATTATGTGATTCTAATCACAGAGACGGCTGTAAGTTACCGATATTGTGTTCAGAAATTAGAGTGGTGGTTCTTTTTTTAACCATATACTGCCAAATTGTGCCTTTTTTTAAAAGAACAAAGGTAAGCTTTGATTGAACTTAAGAATTAAAAAGGGATGAACTTAAATCTGGGAAAAAACAGTAAATATGCATAGTGATGGGTTTGAATTTTTGTTAGTATTTTGATTGGTTTGCATTGTAACCTGAAAGTTTATTTTGCTGATTAGATACTGGTCAGGGTGAGACTTTAATTTCTCATCTTTGAAGACTATGATTGGCAAGAGGGATAAGAAGCAGGATGGCAGGACTGTTGTGTTTGTAAAGCATGAATTTGTGATTTAGTATACAGAGTTGAGTTTATATTATCAATGCTACCTTTTTTGTTTTCCTCTCAATGCCACTCATTTCATGTTACATCTCCTGAAAGACTGCTTGATCAGATTGATAGTGAAAATATATTAATAATATCATAATTATTATTCCTATACGTGAAGAAAAAATACATACAGTCAAATATTTCAGAAGTTTATATATGCAGTTAGTCACATAGTTGAAAAAGTATATATATGATACCAATGAACCTAACCAATTCATGGGTTTAGAATTATCATGAGAGAAGCAGCTGTAAATCTTTGTGTATTTTTCAATCTTGGTTATAAAGAAATTAAAACAAAAAGAAAAAAAAAACATGTTTCTTGTACAAAATTTTCATCATGCCATTATTGAGTACTTGTGATATCAGCTACTCTAGCTTGCTGTGGAAGAGATTAAATATATCATTGTGTAAATATAAGAAATTACTGAATGGTAATAAAGAGTGTTCAGACTGGCACATTTGCCATCTATAGGTCAACCAAAATATAATGTTCTCCACCCTGTGTTTTCCTCTGGTAAGTAACCATAGGGGCATTAAAACTCAATGACTTCAAAGACTTTTTTGATGCCTGAATAAATAATTTTTTTCACAATGTTTTTATATCCATGCACCCATATTCCAGTTTCTCCTTTTATAAAAAATATAAAATGTGATGTTTTCAATTTAGAGCATGAATAACTCACATATAATGAAATTCAGAAATGTTAATTGGGAATCAGTGTAGAGAGAAACTCTATAAAAGTTTTGGATATAGATGTTGAATGTAAATGTTACTACTGAATACTAAGGATTCTATAAAATCAGTTCTACACTCTTGCATAAAGGAATGTTGTTCATTGTGATTCTTTTGTTGCTTTGAGACAGTTGGAGAGTTGAGGTTGGGTTTATATGACCCCTTGAGCTCAGACATGGCTTGCAAGTGTAAATGCATTACAATTATATTCAGTGCATCTGGCAGGAACTTAACTCTAAATTAGATATGTGCTAGTTTACCGACAAGGCTCGCTTTCAAAATTTACAATATACAAAAATGAAATTCTTGGAGTTTTCTCTTGACTAATACTAGTTTTATGTCGGTTAAGTTTCATTAAAAATGAGTTGTATTACGTATATGTTTGAAGCCAGCAACATCATTTATATCTTCTTTCTTGGAAGTTTGAAAACAATGTTGTAATCAATTTAAACCAAAAAGGTGAGTCGATTAATAATCCTACACAACACTTATAATTTATCAGAACATGTTTCGGAGGCTGGCTTTCCTCTATTATCAAACGGACATCGACCGATTCTCTCTGGTGTGGATGGTGATGTTTCCTTTTAGGTCTCCTCTGGTGGTGGTTCAAAGAAATTGCCGAAGATATCCTTCTGGGGGATGTCAAAATTGAATACTCTGTTACTATTTTTCAAAATGAAGATTTGTTCCCACGTGGACAGCTCTTGTTTTCCCGTTACATGTTTGAGGAGTTTCGGTTCTGGCTTTATGTTGTGGTTTTTTGTCCAAAAGTGTGTTACACAACATAAAGCCAGAATCAAAACTCCTCAAACACGTAACAAGAAAACAAGAGCTGTCCATGTGGGAACAAATCTTCATTTTGAAAAATAGAAACAGAGTATTCACTTTCGACATCCCCAGAAAGATATCTTCAGCAAGTTCCTCGAACCATACTCAGAGAAGACCTCAGAGGAAACATAACCATCCACACCAGAGAGAACCAGTTGATGTCCGGTTGATAATGGAGGAAAGTTAGCCTCCAAAACATGTTCTAGTAAATTATAAGTAAGTGTTGTGTAGTGCTATTAATCGACTCACCATTTTGGTTTAAAAACATCATTTGTGATAGCACTTGAGCTACTTAATAGTTAAGGGTCTTCTCTAGAAAACAGTTCCTTTCTCTGTGTTCTTTGCATATTCGTTTCTCTTTTTCTTGTAGAGTGTTTCAAAAGTCGCATCAAACTTTGAAGAATTATAAATTTTGTAAATTTTGGAGTAAGAAGGAAATAAAAGCATCAATTTATTAGCCAAACAGTGAGATATAGTTTTCACAAATTGGCAATTCTCTTAATTATTCTTGTCTATAGTGTGTGGCACACTGCTGTTTCTGTGAGACAGCAGTTTTCAACCAGTGCTTTGCTAGAGGAATAAGTGGTTACCACATGTAGCCTATGAACTTAGGATTGGGGGTGCTGCAGTAGATTTTGCTATTTCAGAATCTTACTTTGAAAAATAGCAGTGTTCAAAATACAGCCATCTATGATGAAGAGGTAAGGGAAACCAAAAAAGAAAGCATTATGTATAGATCCATACAATTGCAAAGGCTTAGGTACCATAAATTCACTGTTGAAACTTTTTTGCACCTGTACTACCTTATCTGGACAAAGTTTGAGTAAGTTTTAACACTGATAACCGAGCATAACTCAACTTGATCTTCTTTGCAAAGAAAGACCAGAAAAATGTCTACAGTTGAACCTGCTTTATACGTAAACTAGTTCTAAGTAATTCATTTTTATGCGAAATGTATTTATATGCAATTTACTGCTTATACATATTAAATTTCAGTGAAATACAACTGAGTTTCACGTAATTAAAATTAGCATATGCCATACGCATCTTAAAAGAAACTCGGGAGTACTTTCCTTATCTCTGTTGACAAAGATGTAAGCTAAGCGGGCAGCTTTCGGTCACGGAAGCAAAGACAAATAAGCTGTTGGTAGAGCCAGTGGCTTTTGGTGCAACAATATCATAGCAGCAAATGAGAAGCAAAGATTTAATTTTCAGTGTCTGTTTATTGTTGAACTGTGGTTTTGTCTTTTAGTTATAAATTTCTTTTAATCAGACATGGAGAACAAAAAAGGATATGCTATACACCAGTTCAGAAAGGAAAATTCAATTGAGAGATGGAACATAAACCAACTGAATTGCTTCAAATCTTGGAATTGCTTATACCATGCTATGTACAGTTATCAGTAACAAAATGAGGTGGTGCACTTAATGCCAAAAAAGTGAAACAATTAACTGATTTCTTTAAAGGAGGACCAAGTTCAAAATAGTGTTTTCTTCGTGCATATCTTTGTTGATGGTAAAATTTTACACATGTAGGCCCACTGAATAGTTTTTTTTTTTTAAAAAAACTATGTGATGCATTATCAAAATCTCATTTGTAAGTAATTCTGAGTTACAAGTAGTCTTCCCTCTTTTCCTTGATATACATGTAAGTCAGGTTCAACTGTATCCTGAAGTTTGCACTTATGCTGTACTAAGTTAAACAACTGTCACACCAGAGAGCATGATTGACAGTGTGTTAGCTGTGCACAGAGTTGGTGAAACTAGATACTATAATCTTTCCAGCCTGAGAATGGCTCCAAACATAGTACATTAGTGTCACTAGCACTTGACATCTTTTGAATACATATTTACGTACATTTGGAAGCTGAAAAAACTGCTATCTTATCTCTTAATGTTAGCTTAACCATGGCACTATCTTTGACTGCACTGGCACTGTTAAATGGATGTCCCTATGCTGCTTATTGATTTATGCCATCAATCTTAATTCTGGCATTTTTAAACACACAAGTCGTGTGTGGGCAAAGTTTGGGAGGTAAAATCGGAACTGAAAAATTCAATGCCACAGCTAGGATTTGAACCACAGACCTTCTGCTTTATGTGCAACTACTCTAACCATTAAGCTACTGTGACATTGAATTCTCCAACGGATTCATGTTTTTCCTGGTAGATCACAAAGAGAATCTCACATCAGAGATAAATATCCTAAGGGCAACTTACAATCATAAGTACCTAATGTCCTGAGATTAAATAACCTTTAGATGGTAATTATTATTTATGCCAACAAATTTAATGCTGGTGTTTTTAAGCACAAGGTATGTGTGGGCAATGTTTGAGAGATAGAATCAGAACTGAAAAATTCTATGCCACAGCCGGGATTTGAACTATAGACCTTCAGCTAATCCCAGGACATAAAGTATTTACGATTGTAAGTTGCTCTTGGGGTATTAATCTCCGATGTAAAATTCCCTTTGTGGTCTATTGGGAAATACAAATAAATTGGAGAATTCAATATCATACTGGCAAGTTGTCACAATAGTTTAATGGTTAGAGCAGCTACACATAAATGTGGAAGGTCTGTGGTTCAAATCCTAGCTGTGGCATTGAACTTCTCAGTTCCAATTCTACCTCACAAATCCCTATGCTTGTTAAAGTAAATGCATACATTTTATTAGTAATATGTGTTAATCAAAAAGTAGCAACATGACATCCCATCTCAGAATCACAAATGGTAATATCACTTGAATAATCTTCCCGGCTTATCAGCTATCTACTACTTGGTCACAAAGCATTTACAGTTGCACCAAGTGATTCTGATGTTAATTTAATGTTATCCTTAAAAGCAGGGTTATCGTAACATTCAAACAATAAGTTGTACACAATCAAAACTATTTTTTCATCATTTTTAAGGGCTTTGCCTCTTCTGTGTTTGTTTACATAACTCTGACCTACTAACTTGACCATGATTGTGATCTAAAGAATAATGCAGTAGAACAAGCATTGCTTTGCCCCAGTAAACAACACAGGAATAGGAATGGCTGCATTGCCATAATAGTTAATAGAAACTAATTGTTTAAATTAAACCATTTTTAAAATACTATGCTTTTACCCACTTTATTATTTGAATACAAAAAGGGTGAAAGTATGAACTATTTACATTGGCCTTAAAGGTGTGATGTGCTGGTGACATGCAGTTGTTTATAGGACCCTTTTGGGGCTGAATTGAATGTGGTTACATGTACTTTATGTGCTACTCGCAAAGATTTTGCTGATGTCACTCAGTAAAAAACAGTTACTTTCAGATGGAAATATAATACAGTGGAAATCGGATAATTCCAACATTTATAATTCAAAAACATTGTTAGTTTGAAGATTTTTCTTGGTGCCTTGAATTTTGTATTAAAGCAATGTAACAAAATAACATTTAATTTGAATTTCATTTTCCCTAATTCAAAGTTATTGTTCAGAAATGTCCGTCGAAAATTAATATAAATGTGGAAATTTAATAACTGTGTCCACCTGCCTCTATAACCAGGTCATTGCTCCAGAGTTGTTTTGTCATAAAGCAGTTGGAATGCAGTTTGGTGTGTTGAATAGCTTTGCTAGCTACCAGCCTTTAGCTTCTATACCAGCTCCCACATCCCCTTGTTTAAAATATGTGTGCCTTTAGTTGTCACTTAGCTTCCTACTGTGAAGTGTGCTGCAAATCAATGCCACTATGTCTCTTAGTAAACCATGTGTCCTGAACAAGAGTTCAACTTTTGCGGAAAAAGTCACTTTCATTTGGGAAGTTGAAAAGGGTTTGAAGAAAAAATCTGAAATAGTGAAAGGATAAGGCATGCCACTGAACAATTTGTCAACTTATCTGAAGAATAAGGAAAAAAATTTAAGCAGTGCCTGAGCGAAGATATGTGTATTTGTATTGCTGAACTGTGAATTTTAGATGTCACTTTTGTAATTCAAATTTTTTGATATTTTGAATTTTTTTCTTATCCCTTCAGCTTTGAATTATCCAAGTTCCACTGTAATAAGGTAGTTAAATTTGATGACGTTAACTCTGCAATCTTCTAAAACATTTTATCTCTGAAATCTTGCAAGTATCCGTCATTTGTGTTTGAGAAAGTAAAGTATTGATGTGATTTGGCATTACAATCATTAAGGATGAGAATTAAGGTTGTAAAAGGTATAATTTTCTTTTTTCTAATTTCCAGGTGACTACAGTTCACTTTCTGCCACATGGGCTATTACTTTTTCCCTTATTCCAAATATTTACCTCCACCCCTTTCCCATCTGAACAGGTACTAGGATCTGACTACCTCTGTAGCACTAGTAGACGGCCAAATATTGTTCATTTTCAGTACTAGTAATTGTTGACAGTCAACGTGAAAAGAGGATGTTTCATGTAACAGAAAATTGTTTTACTAATGTAAGAAACTAATGTAATCTGCCAATAAAAATGTAGCTGCCTGCTTAAAAGTTACAAAATAAAATATTGTTTTAATTGTACACAAAGTGGGAGGGATGCAGCTCCACAGCACTTAGACGAGCCACCCCTGATGGTTACTACAGAGAGATCCAAGTACATGGGAACAGCTGCGCTGTGTTTTTCCACTGTGGAGACAGAAACACAATACAGCAGCTGATATACACAAGGTCATGAGCATGGCTTGTTTTTCTCTGCCTTCCTCACATTGTATTGAGCTGACGCAATATTGTGCGGGTACATTATTACCAGTGGGCTTTATTATTTAGTCCTGCACTTAGTCACTATGGCTCAGCATTTGTTTTCTACTGCACAGCGTGTATTTATTTATGATTCGTATGTTAACTCAGTCAGCTTGCCAGGTGCAAATGCAATTTGCAGAAACATTTCCAGGTGTAAAAGTTCTAGGCCGTACAACAGTCCATAAACTTTACAATAAATTTCAGGCCACAGGAAGTGTTCAGGCTTGGAAATCTAAAATACGGAGTACAGTTCTTACTGAAGAAATATTAGACGAAATCGGTCATTGCTTGGAGAATTCCCCCAAAAAATTGCTTAGGCATCTTTCACAACAAACAGGCATTTCTTATAGCTCTTTGCAAAGAGCTACTAAATTGCTGAAGTTAAAACCATATAAAATAACTGTGGCACCCGCTCTTCAACCAAGTGATCCTGCAATCAGATGCACATTTTGAGTGGACTCTCAATATTGTATACAATGACAAAATTGGCCCACATTTAATATTTTTCATGGACGAGGCTTGGTTTCACCTTCATGGATATGTGTATACACAAAATAATTGTTATTGGAGCTCTGAGAAACCTAATATTGTTCATGAAATACCCCTTCATGCCCAAAAAATTGGTGTATGGTGCGCCATTAGTGGAGAAAGAGTTATAAGCCCAATTTTTTCCGAGTCAACACTAGACGCCCGTGCATGCATGAATACATTTTTGCACCCTTTTTTTAGAGAATTAACCAACAGGGAGTGTGATTTTCCCTTTTTTCTGCAAGATTGCAACAGCTCATACAGCCAATCTTTCGATGAGAACAATTGAAAGTGTGTTTCAGGACAGAATTGTTAGTAGAAATTTGTAGCCCCCTCGGTCCCCCAACCTAACCTCCTGCGATTTCTATCTCTGGGCTAACTTAAAACATAAAATGTACAAGACAAACCTACACACCCTGGAAGAACTGAAACAAAATATCTGTCAGGAAATTGCCAACATTTCTCAACATGAACTATGGTGAGTGATTTCCTAAGGAGGTGCCAAAAATGTATGGGCAACAACGGTGGCCAGTTTCAGCATCTGCTATAATTATATTGGTAAGTAAAGCCTTTAAAAGTACTTTTAAAAATGTTATATGATTTTATCCATGCTGTTCTATGACAGCGGCAGTTGGCGATGAGCGCAGAGGACCCGTACGACAAAACACAGTGCAACCAGTTTAGTCTTTTGGAACACCCACTCATTCCTGTTGCACGGGCTAATTACAGGATTGTGAATTGCATTGCAAAGGTATGCATTACAGATAAAGTAAAAACTTCAAATCATTAAGTGTTATTAATTCTCTTAATCATTGAGAAATTGTCCATTATAATCTTATATCCTAATATTTGATCATGGAGTCTTAGGTGCATCCTAAATGTCTATATCAGTTACTGATGAAATAATGTTTTAACAGAATAATAACCATAGTAAATACATAAAGAAACAAACTGTTCAACAGAATTATAATTTGTATTATACGCTCTCTAGAATATCATTGAATTTATTTTGCCTTTAAGCTTAAAATTATTACCCTAAGTAGAACATAAAATGGCACAACATTTGTTTAGTTCATTCTAATTAAACATGTATTTTTTGTAAGATTTGTTCTGTTATCTGCATTTTGCCTAAAGGAACAAAATGCCATTACTATTCCAATTTCCTATGTTTCTATGAAGTACATAATGTGATTTTTCAGTGTAAAATTAAGGTGTGTAGCATAATGCACTAATTTTAAAGTTGAATGTTGCAATACCATAAAAGTTTATCATTATTATTGTGAATGAAATCGGTCTTGTTACTTTTCTATCACTTTATTGTCTAATAAAGTTTTATCACATCTTCTCATAGTTAACACAGTCTTCCGTGCTATCACAACTCACAACTTTTACTTCTCATAATCTTGCTCAGTCCTTTCAGTGTCTTTCTCCACTTTCTCTGTCTCTCATTCACTATGACGTTGCAATCGCTCGACACTTGTTGAATCATCTCATGATGCACTGACACACACATAGCTATCTCACAGTCACTGACACACGGACAACTCATTTCCATAACTCTAACTCTCACTAACTCTGCTATTACCTCACCTCCTTATATGAAGCAGATGATGTCACATGAACCTTTTGCAAACATCTTCAAGCAGCTCGGCGGTGACATAACTAGATCTTTCTCGAAGGACCGGAAAAAATCCTTCTTGTATAGCTGCTTCAATTATTGTTACATATACACAAACAACTGCAGAGACAGCCTGACCTTGGGCACCTTTATTTGCTCGCCAGCCTGGTATACAGTGTGAAGTAGCTTAGCTCTGACAATGCTTTCTTTTGTGCCACACATGGCGTTCACATTATTATTTGAGTAATGCAAGGGAATCCCTTAGTGTGAAGTAAATTGTACTACTAGACTAAAATAGGACAGATTTTGATGTGTTTATAATGTATATAATGCAGTCAAATTTGATGCAAATTTTAATATAAAGTTACGCTATGCAATACAGAACTGTTTAATAAATACATCTCTTCTCAGAGAATTTGTTTATAGTAAACATCTCCAATATTGTATCAAATATGGTATATTGGTATACAGCATTTCAGATCAATTCCTTTTGTTTTGAGAAGACACAGTTAAGGTTTTTTAATAACTTAAAAAGAACTTCAAAATAATTTTATCACTAGCTTTACTGTTTCAGCAAGTTCTTAACAGATGTTTAGACAGTTTCCATATATCAGGCGAATTAATGATAATTGTTATAACACTTACAATTGTGTGTAGGTAAACTTGGAAAAGTAGAATCAGAATGTCTGCATAAAGCAGAAGATCCATGGTTCAAATCCTGGCTAGGGCATTGAATTTTTCATTTCTGATTCTACCTTTCAAAGTTTAGACAGTTGCTTTTATCCTCAGTACCTCACTTCCTAGGGTGGCTTGTAGATGGTACTTTCTGACGGACAATCAGTGTGATGAGGTTGGTTTGTATGAGATATCAAAATTTATGATTTATGGACCAAGTGTACCCTCACAATGAACATTACATTTTTCATTTTTAAAACTTTTGTTTACCCTCTTTCTCTTTTCTATGTGTGTATATTTTCCCTTAATCATCAAATCCATTTCTATAAGCACCTGAAGGAAGGTAGTCAATTTGAAAACAAGCTCACCACATAACTGTCGAACCAAGAAATGCCATGTACAAGCGACATAGGAAATACAGCAGTGAGTCTCGGCTGACAAAGAGACAATGGTCTCGGAAGCATATTATGTTTATGGTAAAAGGCGAAGTTACAGTGATTAAAAAGTTTATAATGAAGTACTGAATACAAATTCATGTTTGGGTCTAGCTAATTCTATTTTCGAATTGCCCATTTACGTGACATTGATCTTTTAAGTTGATCATAAAGAAATACTGTCATTTTCAGGAGCTCATGGTGAAATAACACAGCATATTGTCACTGTGGCCATGAAGCTAGTTACCAATGGCAGGGGGTGAGGATTGGCATGTGCCAGCCTGGCCTTCCTGTCAGGACGGGTCAGTCCACTTGACAGACAATGGCCATTGTGTGCCAATATTGCAACTCAAAAGTTAATTTCAGTAAGGTCCAGAAGTTCATCTTCAAGAAGGTTCTGCCATGGCCCAGGCACTATACAGATGGAAGATACTTGAGGTACTAAATTAAAAGTATAAATATATATCGATGAGCTGGTTAAAATGTTTTATATGAGTTCTTTCCCTGATGCATGGTGCATCAAGTGCTTTCCACCTGGCTCAGAGCCATGGGACAAAGAGTTAGTTAAAAGTATTAAGCAGACAGTGACTAACCTGAGCTAAATGCAGTTCACTGTGAGTTGCAATCTGCTAGATTTCTGATTTGTTTAGTCAGATAAGTTGTGTTGTTCTGAGTTTGTGCAATAGTCACTTAAGTGTAACGTTAGTGCTATGCTAACCACTTACAAGAAAAATGAGATTGGTGCTCTCATTTGCTACACTGATATCAGGAGTGGGATTCAGATCCTGAATGGAGGAACAACTTAATAGTTATTAACTGAAATGAAGATAATGGAATCCAAAATGAATAATGTATATTCCGGAACAGACAAAATGAGGAGCGGAATTACAGTGAATTCCGCCAAGGAGAAAATATAATCCTGCATGAAGAAAATAAAGATAGAAATGCTGGGTGTAAAGGAAGAAATAGACCAAAATGTCCGAGGTGAAGATGGAGCTATTGACGAGCAACTAGCCGGAGTGAGGAAAGATGCGGAGGAACTTGGCGACACGTTTACGACATCGAGGATGTCGGGGAATAGCTTAGCGTCCTAGAAGGAAGAGTCAAAGGTAGTACCAAGGAATTGAGGGCCACAGTGGAAGGAATGCTTCAGGACGAGACACAACGTCTGTGCGCGTCAAGCCACTCAGATAAAACGGAGCGTCAACCTTCATAGAGGTGCGCAACGTTGAGATACGAGAGCGCCCGACGCTTGGCGAGTACACCTTCCACAAGGCGCTAGCGGCCTCACTGAGGATGGAGGTGGTCCAGGTTACAGCTATTCCCACTTTGAGAACCAGGGGTATTCGGTACGTCGGGGACGGAGAATCAACCCAAGGGTGTCGGCGATCTCCTAGAGGTGTATTTTGGAGGTGTGGTCAACGAGAAACTAGCAAAGGACTGTCCGCGCCAAGTCAGTTGCCTGCGGGTGGACGGAATACCATGGGCCTGAGAAGGGAGCAACTAGTTGCCAAGGTAACCTTGGAGAGCGGAAGTATCCGACACGACCGGAATGGGAAATTAACTCAGGGATGTCTGTGAAGACGTGTGTTGGGCTTGCGGCCACTCGGGACGTCTGGCGAGAGACTGTCCATTACCAAGCGATGTACTGGGAATGTGGCCCACCAGGACACTTAGTGAAGGACTGTCATCAGCCAAATGGATGAGCCGGCGTAACGCGGGCACGTCGGAGCCACCCTCTTGAGTAACAGTAACAGTGCATGTCTTGAACAGACGAGTGGAGGACAACCACATCGCGGACGGCCAGATACAGTGGAGGCCGTGCCGGGTATTCGTAGACACAGGTGCAGCCGTGACTGTAATCAGAAGACCCACTGGCGGAAGGCTTATCATCAAGGATACCGATTCAAGGTCCCGCCAAATAGTAACAGCATCAGGCGACATCTTTCCTGTGGAGGAGGAGGCCTTGCTGGAATTGACCTTGGGGCGGAGAGTTTTAAGTTTTGAGTATTCGTCGCGAAGATCGCTGAGGAATTAATCCTGGGACTGGACGCCCTTAGGAGCTACGAGGTGACAATCGACTCGACAGGAGGGTGCTGCTAATCGGACAAGACAAAGTAGCGCTCGGAAGCTTCAACGAATTTCTTGGTTCTGCAAGATTACCCTGGTGAAGGTGGTGGTTGGGCCTACTGTAAGGTGGTTACGAAGGCGCACCAGGACGGTCAGCTTTCATGAAACCCCGTGGAGCGTATTCACAAAGTGCACAATATGGCCCGTCTACATACCAGATGGTGAACGACCGGATGGGGACCCGTCACGACCGGGAAACCTGCAGCAGAGGTTTCGAACAAGATGTTATGCATCCCTGCCACCCCAAGGGAAGATGCTGCCGGTGCAAGCTTGGAGCAGTGTCACTGAGGCCTGAAGACGGTTGCCAACGGCAGGGGATGGGGATTAGCGCGCGCCAGCCTGGCCTTCTACCTGCTGGGCCAGACCGGTCCACTTGATGGACAATAGCAATTGTGTGCCCGTATATCAACGAGAGAGTTTCTTTCAGTTGGACCCAGAAGCTTTGTCTTCGAGAAGGTTCTGCCTTGGCTCGGGAACTATATAAGGTGACTGACTCGGGCTCACAGGACAGAGTTTCACCGTTAAAAAGGTGTACTAAGAGTTCAGTGGACAGCGGCTATGGACCGGGCCCAGTGCTATTAAGTGTGAGTTGTGTTCCGGTAGACAGTTCAATTGTGATTCGACGGATAAGTGGTGTTTCCGAATTTGTACAACCGTAATTTGAGTGTAACGTTCGCATTATGCCAATCGCTTAGAAGACAAAGTGAGATTATCAGTAATGTGTGTTCTCATTTGTTACAGTATTGCAAAAATAATGAGAACCCTTCTAGGGTTCATATACAATGAAAATATGCATTGTTAAATATACTGTTACAGATTATAATAGTGGGTATATATAAATAGAAAAAGGTTTTATACATGAGTATCCTAAAGCAAATAAGTAAGAAAAAGCAGAAAAATAGCGGTAAGCAGCATGATAATTTTTGGTAGTTAATTTTTTAACGCTTCATTGTTGCAGATTGAATCATTCCACCATCTCTTGTTGCCTTCCACTGTTATGGAATGTTTCCTCAAAGATTCATGTTCAGGTGAAAGCTGTTAAGATTGGTTCCAGTTATCTGTACTTAATAATGTGGGCATGGAAATGCAGTCACTCTCGTTGCAGTCTGGAATTTAATAAGTGGCAACTTTTACAGCTGTCGCTAGACCAAAAGAATCGGACACAATTTAGGGGAAATCTGTGCAACAAGTTGTATTTTCTTTGTATGGCAGGATTTAACCTACCCCCCACCCACCGCATGTGTGGATTCATAGTATCTGCAGAAAAAATCCATCCCTTGGCATTTTTCTCGTGTAGCTTCTGTATGGGGTTTCTGATATACTGGCATCGCAGGTAGCATGAAATTCGGTCTCAGATCTGCTATAGTGAACAGCTCTCTGGTTAGTGCATAGCCACGAGAGTGTATATTTGGAAGAGACAGCACTCGATATGAATAGGGCTTTTAGCTATCCTACTTGGTCAGAGTTGTTCTTTATGGTTCCATATTATGATGCAGCAGCCTGGCCCAAGATTATCGGGATGTTAATGCGTTAGAAAGTCGGAGTGTAATAAAGAGATAAGTAGCGTGCTCGCCCAGCGTAAACATTGCAAGTGATATTGCCAGGTAACCAAAATCTTCTAGAAATTCCGCCGTTTAGAACGTTCTGGAACTGTGGAAATTTCCAAGCGAGTGCTCGCAGGTTGAGCTAATGAGTACACGAAATGTGTTAGTGAGTAAGCAAGTCAATGAGTTAGTGAGTACGTTTGTTTGCTTTTTTTTTTTTTTTTTTTTTTTTTTTTTTTTTTTTTTTTTTTTTTTAATTAACGTCCTTCAACGTAATGTCATATCGGACAGTGAATGAGTAAAATGGGTGAAATGAGCGCGACATTGGTCTTCTCAGGATAAGGGAAAACCTCGGAAAAAATCCTGCCTGAATAACTTACCCTAAGCGAGATTTGAACTCGCGACCTCTTGAACGTAAGGCAGACACGCTAACCATCGCGCTACCAAGGCGGGCGTACGTTTTCGCGGCGACCTGTGGTGGCGACTAAAAGCGCCTATCTCTGAGCGAGTTTGTGACGACTTGCAGCGGACTCGTTTGTTAGTACAAGGGATTCAAGAGTCTTGTATTCCACTCCCAAGGAGTGAGCCGTCTGGAAGAAGAGGATGCGTCGTGCGTATTATAGGTATTTTGGCGTGAAGAGATGTAAAAATGGCGCTAATTCGCGTTAGTGAAGTGATAGTATGGGTGAAGTGAAGTCTCAGTAAAAATTTAAACTCACTCAAAACATTGTAAATTGAGTGAAGTGACCGTTTGAGAACTTGAAAAAGTCGCACTGGTGTCAGAAGTGGGATTAAAAAGCCAAGATAAAGGAAATGCTTTACAAATTATTGGAACGTAGGAGATGAAAAGTGGCCGCGCCGTAGTCGAGTGGTTAGACCATTTGCTTCTCACCAAACCGGCTCGGGTTCGATCCCTGGCGACCACATGTGGGATTCGTGGTGGACGAAGAGGCGCTGGGGCGGGTTTCCTCCAGGTTCTCCGGTTTCCCCCACCATCTCATTCTACCGGTGCTCCATCTTCATTCCATGGGTCATTAGTGTCACCGCCTGCGATGCCGTATGTAGTAAAAGCGGGCGTTAAACACTACAAACTAGTACTACTGGAGAGGAAAAGTGAAATGAAGATCGGAAGAGAGAAAATTGACTCCAGAATGGAGAAGATGAAAACGGAAAAAATAACGAAGTGCAAAAAATGAAATCCGAACTTGGCCACGACATTGAGAACGAAATGGAGAATGTTAAAACGTATTGAAGACTGAAATAGAGAAAATGAAATCCCAACTAGGGCTTGACATTGACTCAGTTAAATGTGAGATAACTGCAAAGCTGAAAGCCTTGAAACACTACTTTGCAAAGGAGTCAAAAGATATTAAATCTGAGATTGGAAGATAAATGTTTGTGTCGGAAGAGCGCCTAGATCGTCTACGAGATCGAGTAATACAAAAACAGCAAAACCCCCGAAATTCGACGGCACTTTGTCCAGGACCGTTTAGTTTAAGGGATAGACGCCGACGGAGAGTATGACAAATTTTGGCTGCCCTGCAAGGGCAAATAGCAGAAACCCTTCGCACCTTCGCCGGAGGCTCGGCCGACAATCTGATTGTTTAAAAAATTACCTAGCCGCCGCATACCGAGTATAGTTGATGGTTAGGGCAGAGAATCCAAACGAGATCTTATAAGAATTCGCCATGGAGGTAGAGCGGCGAACACACCGGGCCCAGTCGAATTTATCACCAGATTAGGTATATATCCGGAGAGGCAGCCCACACATTTATTTGTGGCGTAGGAGACTGGGAGGTGAAACAACACCTTTTCCTGGTAGAGCATCGTAATGTCAACGGCGATGCTGGCCAGAGCTGTGACGGCTGAGAACGACGATTTCAGCGACAGCAACCACAGCGTCGTAGAACTAGGAACGGAAGAGCATCTGGCATTACGGGGAACCCGGAAACCTTAAGGCGGACTGCGAGTGTACCCCCAACCCAGGATCATAAAAATTACCAAGTGCTGTCGTGAAGGAGGATGCGCCGGCGCCGTCATTACCTTCCCCTCGCTTCATATTGAACGCCACGGCTGGGAACAGAGAGGATGCTAAGGTAGCGTATGGATGGATTCGGGACTGTCTCTGGAAGATGCTGATGGACGCGGGAACATTCACTTCCGCCAGGTCGGATGTGGTACGAGGACCATCAAAAAGAATGCCGATCAGTCTACACGATCTGGGAACTGCTCCAGATAAAACCCTGCGGGTGGTTAAGGAGGCTTGCTGGAGTTGACCCTTAGTATGAGCAAGCTAAAATGTGGGTGTTCGTTGCCGTAATCTGCCGTTATCTGGGTCTGGACGGCCATTTGTTCTTCGATGCCAAGGTGGACGTCGAAAGCCGCATATTGTACTAAGCCATCACGGGATCCTGCTGAACAGTCCAGAAGAGAGTTTAAGGCCAGTGAATCGCTTACTTACCGAACGAGAGGTAATTCCAGCATGAAGTGAGAGGGTGGCGACGGCGCGAGCCGAGAAATTCCTAATAACATGATTCCGGACGTAAAACCCCACCGAAATGGAATTTACGTCGAGAGTGGCCTACTTCCTGCTCGGGAAACAGTTCTGGTGAAAGTATTTAATGTCTCCGATCAGATCCGGAAAGAGAGAGTAGGACTGTCTTGGGAAAGTGTGTCAGCAGTCGCCTGTGTCATATTTAGGCCAGACATACCAAAAGCCGACCAATGCCGAGAAGCTGGATAGCCATCTGAATAACCTTGTCCAGGAGGCCGCTGAGAACCTCTGCGAGAAGTAGATCCTTAATCTGTCCGCGGAATTCCAAGGTAACTTTAGTCTATCATGAGATAATTATGGCCGAACCGGTGGAGTGATCTATCACATTGACACCGGGAATGCTTGACAGACAAGACAGTCGTCTCGGTGTGTCCTGCTACCGAAACAGAAGGAAGTCAACAACCAGAGAGTGAACATGAAGACCAGAGGCATAATAGACAAATCTGATAACCTGTGGTCATTGCTGGTAGTGCTAGTGAAAAAGGATGGAGATCTGCGCCTCTGTATGGACTACCAGAAGCCGAATGACGTTAAAACACGGATTGATGACACCCTAAATATCCTAGTGGGAGCCCAGTGGTTTTCTGGCCTGGAATTGAAGTCGTGGTACTGACAAGTGGCACTTCACTCCGACGACAAGAGAAGACATCATTTTCCACTGGATGTGGACTGTGGCAATTCATAGTAATAACGTTCACTCTGCAACAGCCCCTCTAAGTTCCAGAGACTTATGGAGCCTGTGAGAGAGGTCTCACATGCAAAATTTGTCTCCTCTATCTCGAGACATCATTGTTATGGGCAAGACATTCTAGGATCAACTGAATAACCTGAGGAAGTAGTTCTTAAGGCCGACCCCAAGCTAAATCCCAAGAATTGTCAGCTGTTTAATAAGTAAGTGCACTAACTAGAACACATCATTAGTACTGGTGGAATAGTTGCAGATCCTGGAAAGCAAGGAATGGCCTAGGTCAAGGAATAAACAGGAACTACAATGGTTCTTAAGCCTCTGCACATGCTACCAGAAATTAGTGGCAGGGTTATACAAATATCTTCAAAGATGCCTCAGCTGACCAAGGAACGAAGAGTCCTCAATGGATCTGATCAAACTAAGCCCTCTTTTCAGACCCTAAAAAATGAAATGTCCTGTGAATGTCCCTGATACTAAGATGCTCATCCCCAGTAAAAGGTTCACCATGGACGTGGATGCCAGTAAGTTCGGCATTGGTGGTATTCTGTTGCAAGAGCAGTGCAGAGAAAATTGAGTATTGGTCTACTTCAGAGAACCCGTCCAAGAAACTACCGTGTAACAAGACAAGAGCTCCTGGCTGTTGCAGAGATCCTGAAGCACTAGTACTTCCACAAGTGCCTTTAAGAACAGGACTTACACCTCTGAACGGACCATTCCGTCCTAACTTGACTGTGGGTTTTCATAATTTGGAAGGATAGACAACTCACTGGATCCACTGCCTACAGGAATACAATCTACCTCATAGCACAGGCCACAAAGGATAATTCTAGCATAGGTACCTTTTTCCCAAGACCATGTTGGAGAACCTGCAACCACTGTGTGAAGGTCAAGGTGAAGGAGAATGTTGCAGCCTTACTCCTAGTTGGTTGAGATGAAAGCACCTTAAAGGAAGCAGCTGGAGGATCGAGACACAGAGCCGATTCTGATGAACAAAAAAATCTGGCAAACCACCTGTGTGGATGGACGTCACTCCAAAGGGCCCAATCTATAAAAGCTATTGGGCTCAGGGGGACTCCCTGGTTGTCAGAAACTGCATGTTGAGGAGAGTGTGGAAGTCCGCGGTTGGAAGAACTAAAGTGAAATAGTGCTCCCAAAAGGCAAGGTGAAGGAAATCTTCAAGGAGATGCATGCCAGTACTACCAGAGGACTTCTGGAGGTAAATAAGATCCTGAAAAGTTATGTCGTGGATTATATTAGTTGTCTTCAAAGCAACGGAGAGAGATGATGCCAGCAATGCAACATTTGTGCAGAAGTCACAGTTCCCAGATTCACAGTAAGGGCCAGATACGACAGTATAATGTCGGAGCACCATTTGATGTAACTGCCATCAACATGGTAGGCACTTTCCCCAAGGACAAACATGGAATTGCTTCCTATTATTTGGCTATGGACTATTTCACTAAGTGGCCGGAGGTTGATATGATTCCCAATCAAGAGCTTTGACTGTTGCTAATGCACTGGTGAACAACTTGTCCTGTAGATTGGGCACCCCTTGGGAGCTGTACAGTGATGAAGACGAATTTTAAATCCAACTTTAGGCTTCTCCAGCACCTCAAGATCCACAAGACTTGTATCAATACCCTTCATTCACATTCATATGTAAAAAGATAAGTAGCGCACTCACCCAACATAAACATCAGAAGCATTATCACCAGATAAGCAGAATCTTCTAGAAGTTTTGCTATCTCAGACATTCTAGAACTATTGGAATTTCCAACAGGTGTATAAGAGAGGGCTCTTATAAATTTGGTGAGTATGTGGATGTATTAGTGAGTTAGAAAATCAGTGATTCATTTCTGCTGCAACAAAGAGTATCCCTCTCTAAGTGAGTTTGTGGCAACTTGCAGTGAGTCCTTTACTAAAAAGGATTCGAGACATCTTCTGTCAATTCCAGCAAGTGAACCACCAGAAGAAGAAGTTGTATTGTAACATGAAGTAACTGAAGTTTCTGAATTTATATTTTGTTTTAATAAACATAGGAGGAATTAATCAGTAATTTCAAATAAATGATTTAAAGTGTGTTGTTGCTAGTCAACTGAAAATTTATATGGGAAATCACGTTAGTGAAGTGACAGTGTGATTTAAGTAAAGTGTCAGAGAAACTGGAACTAGATCAAAACTAGTAAAACTTAGTGGAGTGACAGTTTGAAAACTGGACAAAGTCATAATATGTTGATACTAGTTAGCTTTTTAATCAGAATAATTGCAGTAAAGTTTAAAGAAAGAGTGTTATGGGTTGTGATAGCTGCGTTCAACATTTCAAATATGGGTGAGTCATATAAAACTTTCACCACAAGTATCTCTGGAACAAATATAAATTGAAAAACAGCTTTGACAAGCATGAAGACACTGAAGGAACTCATTAAAACGATAGACCATTCAAAAGAGTAAGCAGTTATGAATTTCAGCATAAACCTTGCTTTTTTAATGGAAATCTCATTTTTTATACACTATGTAATATGGAAAATAACAGTAAGAATGATGTACATCACAAGGTACCCACATTGTTTAGTATCAAGCTTTTTCTTTTCTTTGTTAATGTCCTCCAACGTGGTGGCATATCAGATAGTGTATCAAGTGTGAATTTCACATTAGAGACAAGACAACAAAAAGTGTTCATAAAATTATTTTTGTTGTTATCAATTGCACTGGAAATACCTAATACAGACCAGTCATAAAAAAAGGAACAGCAAATAAAAAGTTTATCTGTTCTTGTTGTTTGAACATCAACTTCATGTTACAATTTTTCAGGATGTAATTGATCCATTGTGATGTAACAAATGTCATTCTTAATTTTATTTTCATGTTATCAGATATCATCTATACCATACAGTATAATGAGCCCCTGCCCAGCTTTCATAACTAATAAACTATATAAAAGTTATGAGTTGTCGGAAGCTTTCACGGCCACACACCAAGAAAGCACAGCTCTCAAGCAATTAAATGCCAACACGGATATCATTGTCTGCTCTGCTGATAAGAGCAATGCCACTGTTGTCCTGAACCAGCTTGATCACCAGAAAAAGATCATAGAGCTTCTACAGCCTCATACTTACCGCAAACTTCAATGTGACCCTACAGCCTGTATTTTATGGAAAGCCAACAGTTTAATAAAAATGTTGTCCATACCACCTGAGGATAAACGCTGCATCGCTAGATCTGAAGCTCAACCTCCTAGACTCTATGGTCTGCCCAAGAGACATAAGACAGGAGTACCACTACGACCTATTGTCAGCGGCATTGGGTCCTCTACCTACGCTGTTGCAAAGTATTTATCTGATTTACTACAACCTCACATTGGCTCCATGGACACCTACATCTAGGTTTCGCACCATTTCATTACAAAACTACAGACCATCACACTGCAACCTCAGGATGTCCTTGTTAGCTTTGATGTCGTCTCCCTCTTCACTATGGTTCCCGTAAATGATGCCATCACACAACTGAAAAATCTCTTTCAGGATGACATACTGGCACTATTTCATCATGTGCTTACCACTACTTACTTCCAATGGAACCAGGCTTTCTTCGAACAGATTGACGGGGTTGCCACGGGCAGCCCACTCAGCCCAGTGCTTGCTAATTTCTTTATGGAATCCTTAGAGTCCCAGGCCCTAAGTTCTGCAAGTCACAAACTGTCTGTATGGTATCACTATGTGGATGACACTTTCGTCATTTGGAGTCATGGGGAATCAACCCTTGATGGTTTCCTACAGTATCTCAACAGCATCAATCCACGTATTCAGTTCACTATTGAGAAAGAAAAAGATGGACAACTGGCCTTCTTAGATGTTCTGGTCAGCAAGGGAGCAGATGGGACTCTTGGACATACAGTCTACTGCAAACAAACCCACACTGAACAAAAATTCCAATCACCATCCTAAGCAGAAACACACCATCACAAAGACCCTCACTGACCGCGCCTGCCCGTGAGCCTAACTCGTGACAACAGGAACTCTGATATCTGGAACAGACTTTATATTCAAATGGTTACATGGCACAAGAAGTTCGCAGAGCAATACACCCACCTGCTAACCTTGAATGGGATCCACTCAACCGCAAAGGCATTCCTGCCTTACTTCAAAACTGTCACGGATAGAATAGGATGCCTACTCATGCGCCACAACATCAGAACTATCTTCAAATCTAACAGACAGATTAATACCTTGCTTCGGTCAGCCAAAGTTCCCAGGGACCCGCTCGCTTCAGCCGTTGTTTACCAGATTCCGTGTTCCTGCGGTGCAGGTACATAGTACCACCCAATGCAGCATCAACACCCGACTTACAGAACACAAGAGGTGCTGCCGGCTGGGACATACAGACAAGTCAGCGGTCACTGAATATGCTATATGGGCCGACAGCGAACATGTAATCCAGTATAAGGAGACTACTGTTCTTTCATCTATGCCATACTACCACACCAGACTATAATGTGAAGGCATAGAAATTTACAAACACCCCAATAATTTTAACAGGAAGGATGAAACTCTAAAATTGAAAAAACCTGGCATCTGATATTCGAACATAAAAAAGAAGCATTAATGCAGAAACATCACGTAAACCAATCAGCAATCAGACACACTCCTCCCGTTCAAGCCCAGCCAATCCCCTGTGAGCGGCCCACATTATAATATGGCACCTCCAGTCATAAACGATTCTGTTGTAACTGAACCCTCACCGAGAAGACTCAGACTATGCCACCGATGATGTCCACCACAGGTGTGGACGAAACGTCTGGACCTCAAAACTCCAGGAGACCACGGCTTTTAAGCCCGGAAGAAATCTCTAGCCTTAATTATATAAAAGTTGTTTCTCAGTTCTTATTTTTGTTTCAAAGATTTTGTAGCGGAAGTTTTTCCTGATATTTGGGTAATTCCTGCTACTTGAACCTATCACTTGATTTTAACTGACTTTGACCGATCAATTTCCTCCCCTTCTAAAGATCATTGATACTCTCTTTTCTTCATTAAGCTTGAATTCTATGTCCTTTGCACAAGTCATTAAAACACTGATTCTGTGGATAGGTCACTTTGAAGTTGAGGTTAATGCAATATCATTGTTTTGCTGGTGATGAGAACGGCCCCTAGAACACTCTCTGTATTACATTACTTATTTCCATTCAGTATTTAGTGAGAAGGATTTTACTACAGTAATTATATTCTTTTAAAATAGTTGCATTGTAGTGATCATAGGTTAAACCCCTTGCAGGAAAAAGTTTTTGTATTATTATGATTTATACATCAAACATTTCTCCTTACACTTATAGCAATCATCCAGTTACTCTGATTTCAAACTCTGCTTGTTTGCTTCTAAATTAGTTAAATATGAATGTTATAGCTTGTAATTGCCTCAGCTGCAGCTCGTAAGATTTGCTTAGACCACTGCATTAAAAAGGAAAATGTTGACAGAGTTCTAGAAGTAAAACAGCATATACAAAACTGCTGTTTAATACTTTGTTTATATTGGTGTTATAAAATAGTTTCACACAATTGATCGGTCGGAGCTGAAAGGCATTAAGTCAAAATGTTCACTTTTCTTTTTATTGCACATTCTGAACTAACTAGTCAAGGCGCATCAAACGGCACTGAAAAGCATTAAGTCAGCCTTCCCCTTGTATGGTAAAATGCTGTTGTGAGTAATGTGAGCGGAGGAGAAAAGCATTAAGTCATTGACTTACTACCTTTGAAGCTGTAATAATCTTCGTGGCCTGGTTATTGGATCGCCATTTGAAGCTGAAGTCGTTGGTGACGTGACGTTGCCCTTCGATGTAGCTCGCCTCGGCTAGTTCTGCATAAGATCTCTTTATCTCGGGTTTGCGTAAGTGTAATGGACAACCCAAGAACAACTTTTCATATCCTTTATTTCAAATATTTTCGGGAGATATGCCGATTCTATATGTGTATCTGTAGAGGCATCGCAATCACATCCGCGCAGCACGAACTCCCGTACTGGTCTCTCGTTGAGTAATGACTCGACGCTTCTCTCTTACCCACGCTAAGAAGCCGTTCACCTCATTTGAATGTCATGACGTCATCCAAGAAAGCCTCGTATCCAAAACGCTATTTCCTTTTCCCGCAATTTAGAAATGTCCCTTTCTATTATAACATGTTCTTTTATGAATTTCAAATATATAATTACTTTTTTTAGGATTAAACGATGTTTACTTTATATTTTATTAGATATCTCGCGCGACTTTTAAGGTTTGTAGAACTGACTTTCGAACGTGTATTTAAACTATGTGGTATGACGTCATGACTCGTTAATTTCAAACCAATAATGCGTTTATTCTACAAATTTAACGACTATTATTTACTCATATCTTGCTCACCTTACAACACTTCCTGCTATATTATCTATTTATGTTATTACTCAATATTTATCGCAAATCTCATATCCGGCAATTAAATTAAAACGTGTCTTTTTCAAAAGCCCATTCGATCGGAAATCTAAATTTCGGTATCAAATGCCCCCATTTATGTTATTTTATTATTTTATAATAAAATAATGTAAATGTCTTGCCCGAAAGAAAAATTAAAAATTACTCCTGTATTTTGAATAATCGGCAACACTCCCATTATATACAATTTTCAATTACACTGTTTTTGAAATTGGTTATTAACACATTTTCTCATTAATCTTTTTAACATGACAAACAATTGTACACTTGACTAAACATTAATCCTTAAATACTAATTACAATATGTTATGGTTTCTTCTGTGAAGCTTTTATATAAAGGTTAAATTTCAAGAGTCTTTCTTTATACTTCCTTCTTTTAGTTCATGTTTGCTCACTTCGCTCTCACTATCACTTGCACTGTGATTTTTTTACTTTTGTTATTGTAACACATATCTGTACTATATCCTTTAAGCACTAAAATGTACATATATTTATATAAATCCATTACACTCTTCAGACAAATTCTTTCTTTGTCTTGCTGTGATAACTATCTATACATCTAAATATTTTAACAAATGTTTTACAAAGTAAATATTCTGTTTTCTCTCTATGCAGAGATGAACATTTTAACAATCTTTCTGAAGCTGTTATTGTGAGCTCTATACAATATATTTTTAAGCTCTTTGTAGTAGATAGCAATTCACATTCTGCATTTTTCATGAATATGTAAGTACCTGACCAATATATGATTTTCAAGTAAGCTAACAATTACAATTTATCTCAAAGCTGATTGGGCGCCAATAGACAAATGACACTTCCAATTTTTTTCTTTTACATTAAATCAAGGTTCCAAGGCACCACACGGTTTCTTGTATGGTCGAAGGAGTTGTTTATGCCATCTTCCCAGATATTTTTCATTTTTAACATCTCTTAATTCATAGGTATGATAACCAAATTTTGATATAATTTCTGCAGGACCTTTATATAACAATTCCATCCTTTTGTTCCTACCTCTCAAGGCACTTGATAACTTATGGTCTTTAACTAGTACCCAATCGCCTATCTTAGGTTCCCATTTATGTTTTCTACTCTTTTTCTTTAATTTTCGCTTCTCTGCCTTTTTCTTGATTCGTTCAAAAGCAATTTTCGCTCTTTCTTTTTCACTTAACTGAATGTCATTGATTTTCAGTGTTTTTGGTTCCCCGATCAATATTGGTTCTGGTTCAATTCCTAACATTAATTTTATTGGTGCAAACCCAGTAGTTACATTAATGGTGTGATTGATAATCTTTTCTATCAATGTACAATATTTCACCCAATCCTTGTGATTATGATGTGTAAGTACACGTAAATAAATTCCTATATCTCGGAGGACACGTTCTGTTGGATTCCCTGATGGAAAGTATGATGAACAATAATTTAGTTTTCTCACATCTAATGTCACCCTAATCTTTCATTGGCCTTATTTACAATACATAGGGGATTCACAAATTCTGAATTCGAAATTTCAATAACCTCATCTTCTAACATTGACTTTATAACTGCATCTACCTCTTCTCTTATTGTACTAGGGATAGCTCTCGCTTTATGTGTAAAAGGTTTGATGGGTATCATCTCAAACGAATGAGTATAAATATTACATTTACCAGGTTTCTCAGAGAATACTTCTTTATTTCGGATTAATATTTCAAACAGTTTATCCCTCTGTTGTTCATTTAGTTGATCAGCCTGAGTTACCTTTTCCCTCAACAATTCTTCTAAGTCTTCACTACTCTCCCTATCATAGTACCTAGTTGCATCAGAAACCCTCAAATTGTCTATGAAATCATTTTTATCCCATTCTACATTTTCTTTATTATCGACACTGTACTCTTTGACATTTACTTCAGTTAATTCCATAGCTCCTACTTTAACATATTCTACAAAGAATGTATCCCCTTGGATTTCTTCTTCCTCTTTTTCTCTTACAATAGTTTCTGAACTACTATCTTCCACAAAAGGCACTATAATGGTCTCATCTTCAACTTTCATTTCTAGAATCATGTTTTTAAAATTCACCACAGCTTCCCAGGCATAAAGACAATCACAACCTATTATAATATCTGTCACAAGTCTTCCTACAATCAGAAATAAAATTCCAAGTATTCTCCCATTTATTTCAATATTTATCATTGCTTGAAATTTTACTCTCTCTTTTCGTTTTCCCACAGCTAGCGAGCAATATATCCCATTAACTGGTAAAGACATTACTTTAAAGCCACTACTTTGTAAATTATCATAAAAATTTTGTGAGCATACTGTGCTATTTGATCCCGTATCTATAATTGCATTGTATTGTTTTCCATTTACTCCAATTTTGATTTTAGGTGGATCTCCTACTTTTTCGTTTTCGTCGATTCTATTTTTCCATTCTCTTTTCTTTTGTATCATCATTTGCCTTCCAGGACTATTTATTTCCGAGTACTTATCACAATCATTACTAGGATACCCAGTTCTCACTGAAGGCGCGTTTGACCGGGTCTGGCGTTTCCCTGATTTTTATGTATGGCTCCTGTACTATTTCCCAAATTGTTACTTCTGTTTTCCTGCATTAAATCGGGGTTACTTCCTACCATGTTTTTGACCGTGTTAATGGCCTCGACCATTTCCGCATTTTCGGGGGAATTTCGTCCATTAGAATACCTTTCTTCCTGTCTTGGTGACCTCGTTCTAAACTCATTATCTCCGTTTGTCCAATACCCATCATTTGAATTTCTACCATGTCCAAAATAACGTCCCCGTCTACCTCGATCAAATCTATTTGTATTCATATAATTCACCCTTATATTTCTTCCCCTTTGATTACCATTTCTATTTTGGTGACGCCCTTCCTGGTTATATCTACCTTGATTTTCCCACCGGAATGATTCCATCCTTGGTACTGGTCCTTTATATCTTTCCCTAATCTCACTTCTATTCTGATAATACTGTGCCCCTTGCCCGAAAGAATTTACAGTTTCTTTTTCTTCATATTTATTTCCAAATGCGTGTTTTGGCTTATTGACTTCTAAGGCTGATAATAATTCGATCATAGCTGCAATGCTATCGGGTCGAGCTATGATTAGGTAGTGTTGAAGCGTTTCCGGAAAATGTGGAGTAACTATATTTATTAGATCTTTTTCATCCAAGGGAGGGTCCAACATCTTCGATTTTCTCGCTATTCTCATAAAATAGTTGACCATCGATTCCTCCGATCTAGGATTAAATTTTCCATTGCTTAATTCAACTCTAATATTAGCCTGCCTACTAGCTCCCCAATATCTGGTTAAAAAGATGTTCCTAAAGGTCCTGTAATCATTATTGTTACCCATAGAAAGGCCTAGCCAATTGGCAGCATTACCCTTTAAGTATTTTCTTACTATCACCATCTTGTACTCCTCTGGTATACGTTTCACCGTGAAGTACTCTTGTAACCCTTCTAAAAAGGCTTTAGGATCATCTGAATCTTCATTTTCAAAAACTGGAGGTGTCATTTCATTTAAGACATGGTTAGGCCAATGTAAATTTGAATTGTCACCTGTCCCTGCACTATTTCTGAGATCAGAATGGGAATTACTGTTACCTCTATTTTGCATCGAAATGTCAGCTGATACACCTGGTATTGCCTCGTTTCTTGCAACTTCATTACTAAGATTGTTGTGATTACATGCATTTTCATTTAATTTCAAATTTTCTAAGGCCTCTTTTACCTGAGTAATTTCTGTTACTACCCCTTTTATTTGGTCTGTAACATCCTCCAAATTTCTAGCCTGCCTTTCACTTTCTACATCAGATCTTTCTATTCTAACTTTACACCCCTGTAACTCTTCTCTAATTTCTTCCCTGTCTTTATCTAACCTTTGTACTACCTCTTCCCTTTGTTTGTCTAATCTATATGTTACTATTTCCCTTTCTTTATCTAATTTTTCACTCACTTGTTGACCTAATTTCTTTTCAGAATTCTTTACTTCTTGCCTTATTGTCTCTAATTCTCCCTTAACCTGTTCTACCTGTTCTCTATTTTCTTTTACTTCACTACTAACTTTATTAATTTCCTCCCTAACTTCTTCCCTAAAGGTTTCTAAAGCTCTCTTCTGATTTTCCAATTGCATTCCCAATTCCTGTTGTCCCTTCTCTAATTTCTGTCCTAACTCTGTTCTTAATTCTTTACTAGTTTCATCTATCTTTTGACTTAACTCTGTACTCATCTTTTGACTTAACTCTGTACTCATCTTTTTCACTGTTCTTAATTCTTTACTATTTTCATCTATCTTTTTACTTAACTCTGTACTCATCTTTTCCACTGTTCTTAATTCTTTACCATTTTCATCTATCTTTTTACTTAACTCTGTACTCATCTTTTTCATTATCGTTTGAAACATATTCTCTATTTCTGACATAAATGCTGGCCTTTCTGAATTACTACTAAACATTTCTGAACTACCTCTAGGTGTTTCTCTAACGTTCTGATCTTCTACTTCTTGGCATATTCTGCTACCAATTACATTCTGATTAAATTCTTCCATCCTACTTACACTTTTCTCAATTTCCGGACTATCAAAACCTAAAAATCAGTGTCACTGTCTTCCATTTCTAAGCTATTTACATGTGTTTTTCTACTCACCAAAATTTTCAATATTTTCACTATTTCACTTTAACTGCACTTAAACTTGTTCACTACACGTTTCACAGATGTTGACACGCTGGGCACCTTCTTGTCTGCTGGTTCGATGCTGATCTGGTCGTCTTGGGGGTTTGGTCCATTCTTTCGAGGCCCCACGTTGGGCGCCAATTTGAAGCTGTAATAATCTTCGTGTCCTGGTTATTGGATCGCCATTTGAAGCTGAAGTCGTTGGTGACGTGACGTTGCCCTTCGATGTAGCTCGCCTCGGCTAGTTCTGCATAAGATCTCTTTATCTCGGGTTTGCGTAAGTGTAATGGACAACCCAAGAACAACTTTTCATATCCTTTATTTCAAATATTTTCGGGAGATATGCCGATTCTATATGTGTATCTGTAGAGGCATCGCAATCACATCCGCGCAGCACGAACTCCCGTACTGGTCTCTCGTTGAGTAATGACTCGACGCTTCTCTCTTACCCACGCTAAGAAGCCGTTCACCTCATTTGAATGTCATGACGTCATCCAAGAAAGCCTCGTATCCAAAACGCTATTTCCTTTTCCCGCAATTTAGAAATGTCCCTTTCTATTATAACATGTTCTTTTATGAATTTCAAATATATAATTACTTTTTTTAGGATTAAACGATGTTTACTTTATATTTTATTAGATATCTCGCGCGACTTTTAAGGTTTGTAGAACTGACTTTCGAACGTGTATTTAAACTATGTGGTATGACGTCATGACTCGTTAATTTCAAACCAATAATGCGTTTATTCTACAAATTTAACGACTATTATTTACTCATATCTTGCTCACCTTACAACACTTCCTGCTATATTATCTATTTATGTTATTACTCAATATTTATCGCAAATCTCATATCCGGCAATTAAATTAAAACGTGTCTTTTTCAAAAGCCCATTCGATCGGAAATCTAAATTTCGGTATCACCTTTCAGTCCCGTGCACTGATTCTCGGCGGTGTCTAAGAAAAATGTATGACTTGTACTGTGGTACTTATCAGATACAGCTGTGAAATATGACTTCTGTAGGCAGCATTTTCGGGAAAACTATTACTATAAGTTTGACAGACCACAAATAGATGTTTATTCTCTTTGTGAGGAACTTCATGCCAAATTAAAAAGTCCACATCTCTGTGAAGCTGAACTTGCAGCCAAATCACATTTGGACGTTCATTTTCGAAGAAGCCAAAAATTTTATAACTCCCTGAAGAAGGCCAAGTCTGACTGTCTTGAAAATGAAGAAATGGGCGCCATTGCCTTTGACTATATGCAGAATTTGCCCTTGCTGGAAATACCTGTGCAAGAAATCTTTAAATCTTTTACATGCGGAAACTGTGGGTAAATGTATTCAGCATTCACAATTTAAAGGATGACTGCTCTGTTATGTATCTTTATCATGAGGGTAATGGGAGAAAAGGTGCAAATCAAGTGTGCACCTTTTTATACCATTACATTAAAAGTTATATTACAGCCACCATTAAAGATCTCAGCTTGTTCTCAGATGGATGTACTGGACAAAACAGAAACCACACAATGGTGAGAATGTTACCTTTATCTTTATTCATCCTTTTAGAACATATACATATTGTTGGATATATCAGGTTACATAAAATGCTAAAGTAACTATCTCAATGGTAAAAAATCTTCAAAATCACAATTGCAGATATTCATCTATGTCATAAAAAGCCCTCTCAATTAAGTAATTTTTTAAGCATTTATTAAACTTGGAACCAGTTGATTGTTTAACTGTGGTTGGCAGCTTATTGTATAAAGTTTTCCCAATTACAAATGGATTTTTATCAAAGAATTTCTTACTCTTCACTTCCCTATACATATTCTCTTTAGTTCTTGTGTCATATTTATGTATACTGCTGTTACTCCTTATATTTGTAGTTCTCCTAACTAGTAAAATAACTAAAAATATATAATGCAACCACTGTAAGAATTCTTTCTTTTTTAAAAATTTCTCTACATGAGTCCCTTGATTTTAGTGAACAAACAATCCTTACACACCTCTTCTGTAATACCAATAATCGTTTTAAATTCTCTTTAGACATTGTACCCCATAATTCAATACCATAATTCAAATAAGAATGAATTATTCCATAATAATGAATTATTCCATGTTTAGTTTAGCTCACTTTCCACTTGCCAGCCAGATTCAAAGTCCCATGCGCCTACAGTAGTTTCAAAATAGCCCACTAGATTTCACTGCATGACTAGCAGACGATTTTCACATCTGCCAACATTGCTTTTTACACTACACTAGTTTTTGTTGCCAACACATTAAACACAAATGCACTCACTCATATCGTTGCCGCCACAGACATACACTGCTATCGCCTAGTGCAACTCCATACTATTGTTGTGGATTCTGTACATTATTATTCTGCTCATTGTGTACATTATTTTGCTCTTGCTCACACAGATGTGTCGCTAGTGTGAATTATTGTGTATATTATCCTTATTGCCTTGTTACTGGGTCCACGATACGCTGGCTCATTCTTTATTATTATATTATTTTATTATATTATTATTTTTTTAAATTTATTTATTTATTAGGAGGAAACTAAAAAACAAATCATGAAGTTTACATTGAATTTAAACATTAACTTTGCATGCCTTGATGATTTTCTTGTGATATTGTTGATCACCCAAACCTAGCTGAAGGTTCTCAGGAACCTTATGTTGATGATTATTATTATTATTACATTTATGTTATATATTATTATTATTATTATTATTATTATTATTATTATTATTATTATTATTATTATTATTATTTATATATAATACTATATATTATACTTATATTTATTATATTTATATTATAATATATTAATATTATTATATTTTTATTATGTTTACTATTTATCGTTCTTTTTTGTTTATTTATGTTATTTTATATTACTATTTTTAATGTTATTAGATTTATATTATATATATTATATTTATTATATTTATATTATTTTTATTTATCGTTCTTTATTATTTATTTTATATTATGTTATTTTATTGTATTATTATTTAATATTATTATATATTCCCTGCATAGCATTCGAGTCCTCAACAGGCCCTCGTCGTACATGAACTGCATGCATGCCTCTTCATTTAAGCACAGAGGCGCCAAATCCAATATACTGATAATCCTCGCCATTGCACTAGTTGCTTCTAAGAAGGTCAACAGCATACTGCCAACTCCCGCAAAAACATTCAAACTTACTATTGGCAACAAACTACTAGGGACATTCTGCTGTTGTCAGTGCTGCATTAACACAGTAACTTCGGCAAATTTCGTGACCATTCATACACACTGCCGAGTGGGACTTTGCCGAAATTCTGACCAAGTCATCGCGGAAGCTAAACTAAACAATATCCTCAATCTTAAATTAGGTTTATCCAAATAGTGTGCCACGTAATTTAATAAATAGATACCCTTACTCATTTTCTTGCATATATAATTTACATGTGCATGGGATTGACTGCAACTGGTAGATATGAGGCAATTACCCACATGTTTCCTGAACAGGGTCATTCATACCTACCATGTGACAGAGATTTTGGGTTATTCAAAAAGAAAATTAAAAGTTGTGATAGAGTTTATACTCCGAGAGAATATGTTGAAATAATAGCAAACAGCAGAAAGAATGTGGAAATTCATGTTACAGAATTTGATGAAATTATTAATTTAGCTAAATGGTGGCCATCATACTTTAAGAAGAGCATGATATCCAGAGAAAGTGAAGAACTCCCAAAAGATAAGAAGCAAGTGTTTCCCTCTTAAAGTTCAAGCAATTCAAATACCACAGTAACAAGATTGGAGAGACTAAAGCATCATTTTGCATTGACTCGCCTGTCAAACATACATTCTTTCTGGGAAAGTCCCACTCACTACAGCATCTTACTCTCTAAAAAGGCTTACAAGGACAAAGTTGCCATAAACTTTAAAAAGATTCAGGACATTGGCAAGTTAGTAAAATGTGTTCCTCAAGATGCTATACAGTTTTATGAGAGTATTCTGAAATGGCCAACAAATGTGGTTCAAAGTGATTCTGTGTAAAGCAGCTCTCAAAGTCACATGTTTGTATGTTTGTTTTTCCAAGTTAAATGGTATTTAGGGAAAGTGATAGTCATTTTATAATTTATTTTACTCTGTTCATTTGTTTATGTTTATAAACATGTATATGACTAATAAAAGCATCATAAATTTAAATATCAATGCCAATCTGCAGTTCAGTAGTGACTGCTGAGCTGAAAAGCATTAAGTCCGTTTTTGAAAAACGATAATTCAGATGAAACATTCAGATTATTTTTTCCCCTCAGATAATTCATTAGTAGACATTACTTTATGTAAAAATACATAAATAATCTACATTCATTTGCTTTTGTTATACTTATACAGTTTTTTCCTTCTCCTGAAAACTTGTAAAAATTTACTTAATGCCTTTCAGCTCCTATCAATTCAATTGTGTACACAGGGTAGAAGGTAACTAACAGCCCATTAGCATCAGTCTAAGAGTTAATCTAACACGCCAGTCTCCATGGCCAGGCTTGGAAAAGTGCCTAGCTTTGTATTTCATGGTGCAGGGAGTTGGTCTGGGTGGCTCAGTTGGTTGGACACTGGCCTACTTATCCCATGGTCGTGTTCCCACACCGATGATTTTTAAATGTGCTTAAAAACAATAACTCCATGTAAATAGATTTACTGGCATGTAAAAGAACTTCTGGGGGATGAAATTTCAGCACACCGGCAATGCTGATGTGATTCTGGCAATTAATGATGCAGAGGGTTGTGAGTTTAAGTTATGCCTGGGGCATGGGTGTGTGTGCGTGCATGCGTGCGTGTGCGTGCACGTGCGTGTGTGTGTATTCGGCTAGTGAAAGGAGCAAAACAATCGGAAAACAAAGGAAAAGCAGAAAAGAATAAAAAAAAGGGTAAAAAAATCTGATGTGTTGGACTCGCATGACTTTCTCTACTCTTGTACTAACTATTCTTACAAACTCTTATTCCTATATCTTCTTTGTGCTAGCTAAGATAAACATTTGCAGAAATTATCTTATTGCTTATTTCCTTGCAGGTACAAGAGAAACATGGGAATACAGTAGACTTTGGGCAATAGTCAAATCTTTTAAAGCTTTCAAATTCCACTCTCTTTGCATGGTTAACTTATAAAAAATGAATAACAATGTTCCATTCGACAGAAGTAAAAAGTCACACAAATAACAAGGTGTATCTCTGAAATGGTTACTCTACAACTAAATTTATGCAGACATAAATTGTGTATTTTAGCAAAATCTACATTTTTTTGTATTGTAAAATTTGGTCTATCTCTTATAGTTTACCAGTTATGCAAAAGTCATCCAGAGTAATATGATTACAGGGGCTATAGCTAGAAAATTTAAGATATACATTTCATTAGTCATAAAAATATCTCATACATATGACATTTTAATCAAAATGATTAGAGCCATTTTCAAAAAAATCAAAATGTTCGAAAAATTTTCCATGTAAAGAGTAGTTTAAGGTGAAAAAATTTTCTTCAAAATCTTCGTGTCACATACTTCAAAGACACTAAACTTAAAGACAAACTTTGGTTTTTAACCTACTTTTCATTTTTGGGTTCTGCTGACAGACCTTTTTCTAAAAATGCCTTTTTTTTAATTCAGGGGGCCTCAAAACATATATTTCCAGTGAAATCTCGATATCAAATTATGGGGTAGAATATAATACTTTCTCTACTTTACTATACATAGTAGAGAAAGTAAAAAGCATTGTTCATGAACATTTACTGCATTATTCCCTTAGTGAAGTTGTTTCCTTCTTTGCCTAATGCTTCAATGAGAAACACACATTGCCAACATTTCAATGTCCAAAGTTACGTTATGTTTTACTTGTATTCTAGAATTTATATCCATTAATGGCATCATGTAGAATCTAACCCAATCCTTTTTCTACAAGTATATGCAAGCGTTGCTATCATTTACCTAAAGTATGATGAAACTATTGCTTTATTAATAATTTATGTGTTATACTGGCTGAAAGAGCAATTTAAAAAACTAACATAATGGGTATAAATGCTGTATGCATTAGGGTTACCAGATGTATCGAAAGTCCTGGACATGCTGTACATTTTAACCATTTGTCTGGTGTTGAGGGGGGAATTTTTGAGAAGTCCCTGATGTCCTACACTTTCAGAAACAAGCAGTGATCATTTGAAAATGAAGTGGCAACTGGGAAAATAGAATACAATGCTAATGTTGAAAGAGTATTTTCACTAATAAGAGCACAGTGGACATATGAAAGAAACAGATTATCTATTGATTCAGTAAGAACTGTTCTTTTAGTGAAGTACAATTTTAAACATTTTGTGTGGAATTTTATTTCTTGATTATATTTCACACAAGCTAGATGTTTGGCACAAGATTACATCTTCAGAGAAGCACGACTTACTGTTCGTGATCACATTTAACACTACATGTCTCAGGATTTTAAGAAATTATGTAAGTGTATATACCTAATGGTATATAAATGGCCTTTAAATTCTAAATTTACATTATTTTTGTATTGACCAACAATGTCCTATATTTTGTACTACATTTTTTACCATTGTATCCTACATTTTTATCAAATTCCTACACTTTTACTTTCTCTACTAGTAAGTAGAAGGAAGTATTGTATTCTACCCAAAAATTCAATGTCGAGATTTCACTGTAAATATGTGTTTTGAGACCCCATGAATCCAAAAAAAGCATTTTTAGAAAAAGGTCCATGTGTGTGTCTGTCAGTCTGTGTGTTTGTCAGTCTGTGGACAGCCTAACTCAAAAGTGAAAAGTCGGTTAAAAACCAAAGTTGGTATTTAAGTTTAATGTCTTTCAGGGGTGCGACACAAAGATTTTGAAGAAAATAGCCCCACCGTAAACGACCCTTTACACGAAAATTTTTTTGAAAATTTTGATTTTCTTGAAAATGGCTCTAACATTTTGATTAAAATGTCATATGTTTAATTCATAACTTGTATGACAAATTAAATGTATATTTTGAATTTTCTGGTTATAGCCTATGTAGTCCTGTTTACTCTGGATGACTTTTGAATAATTTGTAAACTGTAAGAGATAGACAAAGTCTTACTACACAAAAAACGTAGATCTTACTAAAAAAACACAATTTATGTCTGAATAAATTTTTTGGTAGAGTGAACCATTTTGGAGATATTCCTTGTTATTTGTGCCAGTTTTGGAAAACTGAAACCTTTCATGAAATGGATCATCATTGTTCTTTTTTTTTATATGTGAAGCATGCAAAGAGAGCAGGATCTCAAAGTTAATTAAGGAAATTCAGGGAATTAGGATCTTAAAGCTTTAAAAGATTTGACTATCGCTCAAAGCCTACTGTAGTCTAATATTCCCCTTGCATCTATAAGGAAATAAGCAATAAGATAATTTGTACATATGCTTATCTCAACTAACATGAAGAAGATATAGGAATAAGAGTTTGGAAGAATAGTTGGTACAAGAGTAGAGAAAGTCACGTGAGTGCAACACATCAGATTTTTTACCATTGTGTCCTATATTTCCATAAAATGATCTGGTAACCCTTGTATGCATACATTGTGTAATAACAAAGCAGAGCACTCTTCAGCAAGGTTTCTGATCTGTGACATATTGGGGGTTTAAGTTTGGGAAACCAAAGGGCACCATTTGCTTTATAATTTCATTATCATTAGCTTTATAAAGAGTTCAGAACACATGTGCTGTTATCTTGTAACAATGGTGTAGCAGGTTGCATTGAAGTGTTTAAACCATTCACTTCCCAAATCAAAAGAAAGAGAATGGAAGTATACTTAGTCTTATAAATCCAAATGTGTGCTATTAACTTTTGGAGTGCTATTAAAATCATAATATGGAATTTAAGTCAAAGACAATGTTTAACATAAGAATGCTCTCTTGTATTTATTATCAAATGACAAGTTCAAAATTGATTAAGCTGCTAAAATTCCATTCTTTAGAGATATGCAGCCATCAGTGTTAATTCCCAGACAACTCATTCCATTTTCTTCTACTTTTCAAACAAGTCTGTACTGTCTTCAGGTATTGGAAGTTGGTGACAGTTTTGTAGAAATCAATTAAGAGTAAAAACTGAGTTATTATGTCTGATGCAAAATGTAATGGCTGAAGGATCGATACAACATCCAATCATTGGCTTGCCATGCCTTGTGCTGTTGTATAGCTAAAAACACTGTGAAATCATGCTGTAAAGCCATTGATATAGATATAATTTGCACCCACAAAATTTATTTGCACAACATGAAAGAGAATAAGTCAGACATCAGCCGCTATTAAATTTTGTGCCTACCATAATTACACAAAACAATATTCACTTTTTAAATTTCCTGGAACATGTTACAGGCTAGTTTTTTCTATTATCAACCACACATTAATGGGGAAAACTGGTCTCCAAAACATTCCAGAGATTTGAAGAAGTGAGTGTTGTTTTGCATCTTTAATCAACTCAGTTTTTACTCTTAAATCTTTACTATAATCTTTGAAAAAGTTAAAGGCATATGGAGGCGGGCCGTACTGCAGACTCCAGCAAATCCTAAGCTTGCCCCTCTTACCAGTGTTGCCGAATGTGATACACGCATCTCACATGCACTTATGTACAGAACCTCTGCTTGTACATGCACTACACTTGGCAACAGCACTCCACTTGAGCATTGGCCAATGTTCACATGCCCTTAACTTTTGCGAGTGATACAGTATGCTCAATGTGCATAGCATTTTCTTTTATTCTAATATGTATCTGTATTATCAAAATAAAATTGAATTATGTGACAAACATTGGTAATGTTTAATGGGATGTTTAATCTGTTATGGCACACAAAACCATCATTAATGTAAAAGGGCATATAAAACCACACAAACTTTTCAAAATGTGCATTAGATTATAATAGCCATTCCACTAGAAGAGATTTAGGAACATTCTCTGTAAATGCAGTTCCAGAAACACAATGTGCTATTTCCAAGACCTGTTAATAAGTAGATAAGCTTTGCCAACCATAATCAGATTCTATGAAAATGAATGAAAAAGAGAGGGAGGAAAGTAGGTACTAAATCAAAAGTATAACTGCAAATCTATCAATGGATGTTTATTGAATTAATTTTGAAAAATCCAGGTGTTACCACTGTTAGAAAGACACACACGCAAAGCATCTTGACATAGACTCATTTCCCTGTGAGGTGGTGAACCCAGTTTATACATTATATCCAAATATGAACAGAAGAGTTGTGTAGCCAGTAGAATGTCTCCTGATTCCATTGCTTCCATTCCCTTCTCAAATTGGTCCTCACACTGTGCTACATCTACCATCAGCTGCTCTAGGTGATGCTTACATTTTGAACAACGCAGCTGTTTCTTTTTTGCTCCACGTATTGGTACCAAATGGCTGCAGCGGGGGCATCTGCAATGTTCATATTAAAATAAATTACTCTCAGCTGTAAATCCAATAATGGGAAATAAGAAGCTAGTTTTTTTTCTGGCTCTGTTCTTTCTGAAAGATCATTTCTATAATTTTATTTTATTGGAGTGTTTTATTTATATTGCATATTCCTTACCTTATATCTGAAAATAACATAGTAAAGAATGTGTATTCAAAAGACAGAGCTTAGAATCAAACGACATTAACTCATGTTGTTTTGCTTTTATTCTAAGCCCTTGAATATTACATTGATGACGATGACGTCAACAACAACAACAATAATAATAGTTAATGATAATAATTAATGATAATGGTCATATTCATAATAATAATAATAATGATGATGATGACAATGACGACGATGATGATAAAACCATAAGGGAAAGAAAAAGTATCCTTACAATATGAGCATATGGCAAATAATGAACATTAGATGTTTTGAATGTTTTATTAACCTCATTATAACTTGAAAGTTGAATTAAACTTGAAAAATTACATGTCATGGCCAGGACTGGTGCTTTGGATCTTTGGGGAAGAAAAATGAAAGGGTAATTGTCCAAATATAATTTAACCTAACAGTGTGCTTAATTGGGAGAAAAATCTGGAAAATACCAAACCAAGTAGCCAAGGCTATGAAGGCACATACTCATGAACTGGAATTGTGTAATTAATTGTTCTTCACATAATAGCTGTGTGTAGGACAAGGTTGGAAATGGTAGAATGAGACAGAAAAGTTCAAGAACATACTGCGATTTGTACCACGGATCTTCAAGTCTGTCCGGCCACTCTTACCTTATAGTTGGTTAAACTAGAAGCCTGGGACTTAAGTACTTACAATATGGTAAGTTACCATTAAGGTATGTTATCTAATATGGGTTTGAGATCTCCTTGTGTGGTTTATCGGGAAAATTCTACCCTCTCCAAGCACAGTGCAGTTCAAACTCTGCCAGGGTCACCCTCCGTGATAGATTTCTTCCAGTTTTTTCTCAGTGATAATTGGCAAATGCATTTCCTTTCCCAATTATCACTTCATTTCATGTATCATGAGTGTCCATAACTATGCTGCCATCTTCAGAAAGAATGGGCATCAAACAAAAGGAGAAAGAAAATAAAATCTTTAAAAGAATATCTTGGAGTATTTGATATTGTCTTGAAGATATATCAGATAAGTCTGATTCAATCTCTTTAATTTGAGTTTACAGACCACCAGTGTATAAGCTCAACCATCAAAGCATCATTATAATTTGCTGCAAATTGTTCTTAGCCTTTAATGAAATTACTTTATTTATAGAAAGAACTGAGGTTCTGTTTGTTTGTTTGTTGTGTTTAACGCCCGCTTTTACTACTACGGCACCGCAGGCGGTGACACTGATGATACATGGAATGAAGATGGAGCACCGGTGGAATGAGAAGGCGGGGGAAACCGGAGTACCCGGAGAAAACCCACCCTGACGCCGCTTCGTCCACCATGAATACCACATGCGGGTCCCTGGGATCGAACCCGGAACTGAGGTTCTCAGCACACTTTTTGCATATCTTCGCTGCGTACTCTCACCATCCAAACAATAATAAACTTCATGATTCTGAAAGTTCATTTCAGTTTCAAAATAATTTTTTTGCAGCCTGTTTTGTTTGGTTCTTTTTTAAAGAACTAAGTTAAGCTCTACAGTTTCTGCTGGGAAGATGAAAAATGTCTATCACCAGTATTATTTCACAATATTCTCAGTGTCATCCATAAATTATTGAGGACATTTAGATTGAATAGTTTCTTATTCTGTGATTTATACATGCAAAAACTGACTAAAGCAACCAACATTACAGAAATATCATGTGCATAATTGAGTACAGTGTATATTGCAGATATATTTACTCAGTAATGAAACAAAGTTATAGCTGACAAAAAAATTTAATGGCAGCTGGCAGGAAAAGTTGGTCAACACAAAATCCAATCAGAGGTTTGCGAGGCCTTGCTTCCTCTTCTTCTTTTATTCCCTGCTGCCTTTTAACTAGCGTTGGAATAGCCTGATTCTATTCATTTTCTCCATTCTGTTCTATCCTCAGCCTTCTCAGTTTGGCCAATGTCTTTTCCAATTTGTGTCAAGTTCTTTTAATTCTCTCCTCCAATGTCCCTCTTGGTCTCCCTCTATCTTGTTTTCCCTCCGCACATATTTCAAAGACCTATTTCATTTTTGCTTCTTCTCCCATCAGTCTTATGTGCTCCAACCATTTTAGTTATCTCTCCTCTATCATATCAACCATTGTTTTCTTCTGTCCCATCTACATTCTAACTCTTTCATTTTGTATTCTGCCTCTTCTTGTTTTCCTTGCTATTCTTCTCAAGCATTTTATTTCCACTGCTGTAACTTACTTAAATGTTGGTCTTAAGGCAGGCTCACACTTGGACGCGCAGAAGCGAAGTGCGATGTGCCGAAAAATATCTTTTCCATGTTAATAAATGGAACGGCTCTCACCTAAGTGCAGCGCGACGCGTAGAATTTCAGCTTTCCACTGGCTTCCGCTCGCAGAGAATACTTCTTCTTCTTCTTCCGCGGCTGTGGTTTCACAATCGGTATCAATTGTGTCTCTGTCGGGAGTATTCGTGCTAATCAAGGTCAGCTAATGCCAGTAATGAGGGGTGGGGTGGTTTGCCGGAATAGGCTAAATGGCCTAAGATGTGAAGCAGAAGAAGAAGAGGAAGAGGAAGAAGAAGCGGAAGAAGACGAGGAAGAAGACAAAGAGGACGAGGAAGAGGAAAAAGAAGAAGAAGAGGAAGCGGGAGAGGAAGCGGAAGCGGGAGAGGGAGCGGGAGCGGGAGGGGAAGGGGATGGGGAAGAGCAAGAGCAAGAGCAAGAGCAAGAGCAAGAGCAAGAGCAAGAGCAAGAGCAAGAGCAAGAGCAAGAGCAAGAGCAAGAGCAAGAGCAAGAGCAAGAGCAAGAGCAAGAGCAAGAGCAAGAGCAAGAGCAAGAGCAAGAGCAAGAGCAAGAGCAAGAGCAAGAGCAAGAGCAAGAGCAAGAGCAAGAGCAAGAGCAAGAGCAAGAGCAAGAGCAAGAGCAAGAGCAAGAGCAAGAGCAAGAGCAAGAGCAAGAGCAAGAGCAAGAGCAAGAGCAAGAGCAAGAGCAAGAGCAAGAGCAAGAGCAAGAGCAAGAGCAAGAGCAAGAGCAAGAGCAAGAGCAAGAGCAAGAGCAAGAGCAAGAGCAAGAGCAAGAGCAAGAGCAAGAGCAAGAGCAAGAGCAAGAGCAAGAGCAAGAGCAAGAGCAAGAGCAAGAGCAAGAGCAAGAGCAAGAGCAAGAGCAAGAGCAAGAGCAAGAGCAAGAGCAAGAGCAAGAGCAAGAGCAAGAGCAAGAGCAAGAGCAAGAGCAAGAGCAAGAGCAAGAGCAAGAGCAAGAGCAAGAGCAAGAGCAAGAGCAAGAGCAAGAGCAAGAGCAAGAGCAAGAGCAAGAGCAAGAGCAAGAGCAAGAGCAAGAGCAAGAGCAAGAGCAAGAGCAAGAGCAAGAGCAAGAGCAAGAGCAAGAGCAAGAGCAAGAGCAAGAGCAAGAGCAAGAGCAAGAGCAAGAGCAAGAGCAAGAGCAAGAGCAAGAGCAAGAGCAAGAGCAAGAGCAAGAGCAAGAGCAAGAGCAAGAGCAAGAGCAAGAGCAAGAGCAAGAGCAAGAGCAAGAGCAAGAGCAAGAGCAAGAGCAAGAGCAAGAGCAAGAGCAAGAGCAAGAGCAAGAGCAAGAGCAAGAGCAAGAGCAAGAGCAAGAGCAAGAGCAAGAGCAAGAGCAAGAGCAAGAGCAAGAGCAAGAGCAAGAGCAAGAGCAAGAGCAAGAGCAAGAGCAAGAGCAAGAGCAAGAGCAAGAGCAAGAGCAAGAGCAAGAGCAAGAGCAAGAGCAAGAGCAAGAGCAAGAGCAAGAGCAAGAGCAAGAGCAAGAGCAAGAGCAAGAGCAAGAGCAAGAGCAAGAGCAAGAGCAAGAGCAAGAGCAAGAGCAAGAGCAAGAGCAAGAGCAAGAGCAAGAGCAAGAGCAAGAGCAAGAGCAAGAGCAAGAGCAAGAGCAAGAGCAAGAGCAAGAGCAAGAGCAAGAGCAAGAGCAAGAGCAAGAGCAAGAGCAAGAGCAAGAGCAAGAGCAAGAGCAAGAGCAAGAGCAAGAGCAAGAGCAAGAGCAAGAGCAAGAGCAAGAGCAAGAGCAAGAGCAAGAGCAAGAGCAAGAGCAAGAGCAAGAGCAAGAGCAAGAGCAAGAGCAAGAGCAAGAGCAAGAGCAAGAGCAAGAGCAAGAGCAAGAGCAAGAGCAAGAGCAAGAGCAAGAGCAAGAGCAAGAGCAAGAGCAAGAGCAAGAGCAAGAGCAAGAGCAAGAGCAAGAGCAAGAGCAAGAGCAAGAGCAAGAGCAAGAGCAAGAGCAAGAGCAAGAGCAAGAGCAAGAGCAAGAGCAAGAGCAAGAGCAAGAGCAAGAGCAAGAGCAAGAGCAAGAGCAAGAGCAAGAGCAAGAGCAAGAGCAAGAGCAAGAGCAAGAGCAAGAGCAAGAGCAAGAGCAAGAGCAAGAGCAAGAGCAAGAGCAAGAGCAAGAGCAAGAGCAAGAGCAAGAGCAAGAGCAAGAGCAAGAGCAAGAAGAGGAAAATTATTAAATTATTGCAAACTCAACAAGATGTCTTTTACAGTAGATGTTCAAAATGTGCTCCGTGAGAATTTATGCAGGCATCGCATCTTCTTAGTCAATTTTGCCCTGCCCATGTTAGAGCTTCTGTGTTCTGCTCAATCTCTAGGGCTGCTTCAAACACACGTGTGAGAAGATCAAGTGTTGCACTCCACGTGTGTTGCAATCGTTTTGCCCTAAGCAAGAAGCATATCTAAATACTCTTGATTTGTAAAGATATCATAGATCTGAATGCACTTAAGGCACCTGCAGCACTGACAGAGCTTGCTGTTGTGCACGGATGTCACGGGGGTAGTTGTACTGTCAACATTCTGCTCTTCACGTGTGCTAATGTTGCGGGGTTGCCAAGCGTATGCGCACAACTTTATTCCAATAGACATGCTGGAATTCAGTCCTTTCATATCATTTTGTGGCTGAACGAATCATTTTAGCAACATATGGTAAAGACATAAATAACGCATCTTTTGTAGCTCTACCTCGCTGTTCTAATATCAGAAGTAAATGATAATGGAGTGGGGACATATTCGCAATCACACTTATGACCAGTTTTAATTTTTATTTATGAAAGTATACTATAGAGGAAAATGGTACAGGAACTTATGTTTCAGTTTAACGTCAGGAAGTTGCCTTTGAAGTCTGCGCACTCATACCCCTAACACCTTGTATGTCCTTCAATAAATAACCGAACTAATTTAATTGTTTTTAAATAAAGCGCCCTGGAGCACCATGGCTGCTAGTGGTGGAAAGGTGGATCCTTCCTCTAGCAGTGCTGTGAGTGCCAGTTATGCAGAGTGAATCAGTTGGAAGTTAGAGCCCGATATGTGAGGTCGTGTTTACTGCATCCACCATGGAACTGAAGTTGCAGCAATGTGCATCAATAATGTTTTTAGTTCTGTTAGACAAAACTCCTACAGAAACCTTTGAAATGGTGCAGCAAGCATGCAAGGACCAAGCTTTAGGCAAAACACAAGTCTTTGAGTGGTATATATGTTTCAAAGCGGGACATGAAGACCTTCAAGGTTCTCCGTGCCTTGAAAGACCCGTAACAGCAAAAACGAAAGTCAACATTAGCACAATTGACATAATTGTGCAAGACGATTATCACATAACAATTTCAAAAGTTGCAGACATAATGCATTTCTCTGTTGGAACTGTAGACGACATAATTCGCAATGATCTTGGCTATCAAAAAGTTGCAGTGAAATGGGTACCGCACATGCTGAAGGACAAACAGAAGGCTCACACGTCATGACATGTCAACAATGGCTCGGAAGGTTATGACAGGAGCCAGACTTTATGAATAGGGTCATCACTTGTGACGAGAGTTGGTTCCACCATTACGACCCGTTAACTAAACAGGAGAGTTCGCAGTGGAAACATTCATCGAGCACTAGGCCTAAGAAAGCAAAAGTTCAGAAAAGTGCAGGAAAGGTCATGCATCTCGTATTCTTTGACAAACACGGCATTCTGTATGATCATGTTGTAACTAATCAATGCACAGTAACTGCTGCTTACTATTGTGACGTACTGAAGGGGCCACTGAGGAAAAAAATTGCCAAAAAGCGACCAGATCTCGCAAGGAGAGGATGGATCTTGCATCAGAATAATGCCTCTGCTCATCAAGCTCGTGCAACTCAAGAAGTCATCACAGAAATGGGTATTGAGATCATGCCTCATCCACCTTATTCTCCGGATCTCGCACCATGCGATTTTCACCTCTTCCCTAAAGTGAAACAGGAGCTTCGTAGTCGCCATTTTCAAAGTGATAAGGAGTTGAACAACGTTATCATAGGTATACTGAACAGACTGTCCAAAAATGGGTTCAATGAGTGTTTTGAACAATGAGTAAATCGTTGGAATAGTTGTATTTCATCAGAGGGAGAATACTTCGAAAGTGTGTAGGTAAATGTTAGTGAAATAAAGCCATAATGTGTTAATTAAAAAAGTTAGTTTGGTAATTTATTGAAGGACCCTTATATATATAAAACCATTTAAATTACAACTTTGCATTATTTTTGCATTGACTGATAATGTCCTATATTTTTGTCAAATGTTCTATTTTCTTTTTTACCATTGTGTCCCGCATTTCCATAAAATATTCTGATAACCCTACTATATCAATTGCTTTCTAGAATATTTGAAGCATTTCAAGAGTGATGCAACTCCTTCAGGCAGATGTTAGTGGAATGCATAAGAAGTACCAGGGAAGGTATAGTCAAACTATGGCAGCTTTTGAAGGTTGAAGGGAAGGTACAGATCTGCAACAAGTTCAGAGACAGAGAGAATCAATGCAACTTTTTTCTTCCTCTTTGCTTCTATTTACTTTCCCTCTTCCTCCTCTACTTTCATCTATCAACATCAGTAAGCAGTAATTATTATTTATTTATGCCAAACTTACTGTTGGTGTTTTTAAACACACAAGCCGTGTGTGGGCAAAGTTTGAGAGGTAGAACTGGAACTTAAAAATTCAATGCCACAACTGGGATTTGAACCACAGACCTTCCGCTTACCGAGCGAACGCTCTAACCACTGAGCTATTGTGACAAACTGCCAGAATGGCATTAAATTCTCAAACCAGTTCAAATTTCTCCTGGTAAACCACAAACGCAGTCTCACATCAGAGACAAATTACCCCAATGGTGACTTACTATTGTAATTTGTCTCTGATGTGAGACTGCCTTTGTGGTTTACCAGGAGAAATATGAACTGGTTTGAGAATTTAATGCCATTCTGGCAGTTTGTCACAATAGCTCAGTGGTTAGAGCATTTGCCCGGTAAGCGGAAGGTCTGTGGTTCAAATCCCAGTTGTGGCATTGAATTTTTAAGTTCCAGTTCTACCTCTTAAATCAGTAAGCAGTATTTTTCTGTATAGATAATTTATTTACAGTTAAGCTAATTCCAATGTTTAAAATTCTTCACTTCATTATCAGCATGAATATCAATAGCATGCATGGATACATGACTGCTCTTTCTGTGCTTCATAAGAGCTTCAGAAACTTTGGAAAGCAGTCAATTCACAATAGAATTAAAAGTTTTGTATAGAAGAGCATAAGTTCTACAGCTTCAATAATTTCATTAATAGATGTATTACTTACAATTTTCACATTTATTCTGCTCATTATTAAAACTAGAAATACAAAGTATAAAAAGCACCTATTACTGATTTGTAAAGTGAATCTTACCTAAGTCTAAGAGACTCATTGTTTAATGTATCATAGGTGGGCCAATTCTCATGACAGGTTTGGCATTTGCACTTGAACCAGTAGCGTGATGCCAGCATTCTTTGCCGTTGTGCCAAGGATTGTTTAGTAAAGATAGGGCCATAATTTTCAGGTATCTCTTCATTACAGCTTATGGGACGCAGTGCTTGTAGTACTATATTTTTTCCAATAAAAAACCTGAAATGTACATAAATTAATTTTGAACAATAACACTTAGATTTCTGTGAGGATGAAGGCAACAACAGAAATATGGGATGATGTGCACAAAAATAAGATAGCTCTGTTGAAATGCCTCTCACAACAATTTGGGAGTGCTTGTGAGCAGAAATGCCTTGCTTTTCACATGACTACAGATCAATATGTTGTGGCTGAAACTGCTCTCACTATTTTGAGATATCACTGACATTTGATTCAATACTTAACCCTTGCTCTCCAATTTTCCATGATTTTACAATCATCAGAAGACTGTGTTAAGGTTTACTGCTAGATTGTGTGTTTTTGTAGCATATATTTGTGATATATATATATTAGCTGGTAGAATATTGTGTAGAAAGCAGACATGCTAAAACATCATTTCACTCATATTCTACTGTCCGTTCACCAGCTCATGGCCTTAGGGGACTGAAGGGGAAGGGAGAGGCATTCCACGATTGTGTAACCTGAGTTTTGTAAACTTCGTAGATGACATTGCTGCTTGTTAGGTTACCAACTTCCCTTCAATGTTATTCCCACTATATTTGCTTGCTGATATGTTAATCTCTTAATTTCAGTTAAAAATTGGATGAGTCACTAGTGTTATTTCGGAAGTAAAGAAAAGAGGAGTGTAGGAGTAGATAAACCCCTGGCTAAGAGTGGTGTGAAATCTGCTGTGATATCGTATTTGTAGAACAAAGGGTTTCAGAGTGACAGTTCCACATCTAAAATGATTTTTACAGGATGATAGAAACAAACAAACCTAAAGAGGTTTCTAAAGCAGATGCATTTTTGGTTTCATTGGGCCACATTGTCGTTTGCTTGTCCCCATACACATGTGATCTCAACCCAATAGAACTAGCTTGGGCCAAGGTAAAACAAATAGAGAAATGTAACAGGTGACTTTTCCTTACAGGAATTACACAATATAGCACTCGAGGGTATATCACTTGTAACTGAAATAGGATGACAAGGTTTTTGAAAACATATAGAAAAGATAGAAAATAATCAGTAGGAGGAAGATGGAGAAGTTGAAAATATTGTTTATAAGTTAAATGTACTCCATGAACTTAAAAATAACATTTAAGTTCTGCTACTTTGAGTGATTTCTTTGCTTTGATCTAGCGTGAATACACATTCCAAGGCTGGCAACATTATTGCAAGCATGATCAGAAGCACAACTGCTGCTTCAGATATCAGAATTGTTTACTGACATTACTTACTACATTGCTCCCAGGGACCATGAGCTGGTGAATAAACTGTAGTCAGCAAAATATATTAACATTTTCTTTTCTTTGTTTGCTTCTTTAACACCAGCATTTTTTTTTTACCAAGAGTATGCTCTACTGTACCTGTAATTGGAGGTTTAGTTACATCTTAGAGGAAAGAAAGAAGAATTTAAAGATGCACAATCCAAATTCACATTATGCCAAAGTATCAGATATTACTTGATCCGTAGTATCAGAAATCAAAATTGAAAAGCACCATCATAATCACATGCATAATAATTAAGTATAATGATGACAAGTGAATTAAAGCAAACAATTTTAGATAAGCTGTGAATTGAAGGTAAAAAAAATTGAAGGATTTGGAGAAACACTTCATAGTATGAGGGGCATAGTGCAACACATTCTTTTTTCTTAAAGCAGGTTGATTTTATTCAGGATTCAAGTACACCATATTATTCCCCAACCTTTTGGCTATAAAACCCTATTTTTCAACATAGCCTGTGTTCAGTGTTATGGCCTTATGCCACCTTAATGGAAGAGCCTGTATGCCTGCATGGTACCACTCTAGTAGTATATGTTGGAGCCAACATCTTATTGCATCAATAACTCCCCATCATCCACCTAGTGCTTCCCATGGAGTGCATCCTTCATTGGGCCAAACAGATGAAAGTCGGAAGGTGCGAAATCTAGGCTATAGGGTGGATGAGGAAGAATAGTCCACTGTGGTTTTGTGAGCTCCTCCCAGACTTGTGTGGGGATTTGCATTATCATGGAGAAGTTCATTTGCACTTTTGTCTATAATTTGTCTACAAATAAGGGTGTCTGCACATTCCAACATTGCAGGAATCAATGGCACCATTTTGTTTTTGCTTACTATATGAGTCGTCTAGTATCAAAACCGGCCAAGCCACAAAATTTTGAATAGCGAGTTTGTATTATAAACTGAAAGTAGGACAAATACTCTTTCTATTGATAAATTAATATGCATCAAATCTGGCCAAGACAGTATATTACATGTCATTGAATTTAGAGTTCTGCAACAGAATGGACCAATTCATGCAGGAAGTGTATTTAAGTCAATGAAGAAAGTTATTGTTACCATAACATTCTGCTTTGGCATTTTTGCTTTGAAACCTTATTATCACCGGCTCAACAAACTATCAGCTCTAAATGGATATGCAGAAGTTAAAAATATTTTATTACTTTAGCTGCAGAAGGTATGTTGGTATAAATGACCTTTTTAATTGGCACAAAAGCATTTTCGTTAATGCCATGTTATTCACATACACCAAAGAAGTTTAAAGTTAAAGTTAAGTTAAAAATAATTTATTACTTTAGCTGCAGAAGTTATGTTGGTACAAATGACCTGTTTAGTTGGCACAAAAGCATTTTCCTTAATGCCATGTTATTCACATACACCAAAAGTATGCCAGATATTGCAATCTAATATAAAGTAGGATTCAGGTGTGTAAAATTACATCTATCAAAGCGCTGTTGTTTTAATAGAGAATTTATATTATTATACATGCAAAATCTCCCCACTAATTTTTGTTCTGTTTTAATTTTATACTGCAATTTTTATAATTAAGGAATAAATTATGTTTTTTTATTGATGTTGGGTACCAATTGAAATAAGGTCTTTCTTATTTGAAAGATTTAGAATTAGAAAAATGTCTGTCTGCAACAAAACTGGCCAACTGGAAACTTAAAATTTTGAAAAATATAGTAAATCATTAATATGATTTTCCAATGAATCCATCATATGGAGCCTAATAAATATTAGTAACTTTCGTTGGTTTGTCTGCTGAAGTTTTCAATGAATACTGAAAAAGACATATTTTTTGACTTGTCCAGTTTTGATACTACGAGGTGCATCCAGAAAGTAAATCCTGATTGTACCCAGAGATTGCACCACCAGTCAGATAGGACGTGCGCAGGAGAAGAGAGGAAGTATACGGTAACTTTGCAGTAAAGTTTCAGTTTTGTGACGGCAGTAGTTACTGCTCTGTGCTAAGAGAAAATGGCTGCTCCGATATTGTCTCCCACCAAATGCGAGGTTAGTACAGTCATCCGATTTCTGCATGCTCAAAAGCAATCTGCAGCAGAGATCCATCGCCAATCGTGTCACGTGTATGGACAAAACATGTGTGACAGTAAGGTAAGACGATGGTGCAGGCAATTCACGGAAGGAAGAACCAATATTCATGACGAAGATCATAATGGCCGACCATCCCTGGTGACGCCAGAAGTGTTGGATAGTGTGCGGAAGCAATTGTGCAGAACCGGCGCTTCACAATTTCAGAACTCTCTTGTCAGTTTCCCCAAATGTCTCACTCGCTTTTGCACGAAATTGTCTCCCGGTGGCTTGGTTTTCACAAAGTGTGTGCAAGATGAGTGCCTAGACAACTGACAGATGAACACAAAACCAGACGTCTGGCCGCAGCTTTGACATACCTACAGCGATACGCAGCGGAAGGTGAACAGTTTCTCGGCAATATTGTCACTAGGGATGAAACATTGGTGGCGAATGCCACACCAGAGACAAAACAACAATCAATGCATTGGCGGCATAGCGGTTAACCTGCAAAGATCAAATTCAAGCAGACAATCTCTGTCAAAAAAATCATGTGCATTGACTTCTGGGATCGACGTGGGGTCCTCTTGTGTGGCTTTTTACGGCGAGGGTAGACCGTAAATGTTGATTGATATTGCCAGACGTTGCATAAACTCAGGCGGGCAATCCAGAACAAGAGACGTGAAATGTTGACAAGAGGCATTATGCTTGGGCATGACAATGCAAGCCCCATACAGCCAACACCATACGAAATGTGTTGAATAAGTTTGGATGGGAGGTCTTAGAACATCCACCCTACAGTCCTTACCTCGCTCCAAGTGACTTTCATCTCTTCTGTCTCATGAAGCGTTTTCTGGCAGGAAAATGTTTTCACAGGACGCCGAGGTGCAGAATGGAGTGACTTCGTGGCTGCGGACATTGGCGGCAGAATCCTATGACTTGGGCATACAATTAATGGTGCACTGTTGCGATAAATGCTTCAAAAATGGTGGCGACTATGTTGAAAAGTAGCCACTGAGTCTATGTAATTATTCTAATTAATATTTATTATTTAGTGATGTTTTTGTTCCCTTTATCGGTAACTTACTTTCTGGATGCACCTTGTAGACGACTCATGTGGTTTTCACTTGATAGGGAGATAGATTAATTTTCCCTGCATTAATATAGCATTTTTAAAAGCTTCCCCATTAAAATGTTACTAATTACTATTTCTTTTCTAGTAATTTACTATCTTTGTTCAGTTTTTGTGTCTTCTGTATCAATTGTATTGAATGCTTATCTCTTGCATAATTCTGCAGGACTTGAAATGAAAACTATACTGCCTTACTTAAGAAATATTCTATAGGTGGTTGCTTGCTCTTAATAATGCCACTGCTGCATCTCGCTCACTCACTCATCAAGACTAGCTGCTGAGTTTCACTTCCCAGAAAGTCTTTCTTTCTTTCTTTATTCAGCCTTTTAGAACATATACATGTCATTGGATATATCAGGTTACATAAAATACATGCATTGAAAAGTAATAAAAAATACAATAATGTTATATATACTACTAATACCAATAAATAACGTTTGTACATGGTTATCAATAAAATTTACAAATTTGGTTACATCAATTGTTTATGATTCTTCATTCAAAAATTCCTCTAGCGAGTAAAAACAGCCATTTGTACAATATTTTTTGAGCTCCTTCTTGGAAACTTTATAGTTTTGGATGTTCTTTGTATATAAGGGGAGTTTATTGAGAATCTTCTTCCTTTCATAGAAGTTTGAAAACAGTGTTGTTATAATTAATTTAATTTAAAAGGTGAGTCAATTCACATATCATCCATGGGCCTTTGATAAATTTAAAAAAAGTGTTCAAGGAATACAACATTCAGCTAGGACCAGTAAACCATTACTTCATAAAAAACCTGCTACTTGATACCGAAATTTAGATTTCAAATCGAATGGGCTTGATAAAGACACGTTTTAGTTTAATTGCCAGATGTGAGATTTGCGATAAGTGTTGAGTAATAACATGTAGATAATAGAGTAGGAAGTGTTGTAAGGTGAGCAAGATATGAGTAAATAATAGTCATTAAATTTGTAGGATAAATGCATTATTGGTTTGAAATTAACGAGTCATGACGTCATACCACATAGTTTGAAATCACAGTCAAAATTCAGGTCTGCCAACCTTAAAAGTCGCGCGATATGTTTAATAGAATATAAAGAAAACATCGTTTAATCATAAAAAGGTAACTATATATTTGGAATTCAAAAAAAGAACATGCTATAATAGAAAGGGACATTTCTAAATTGGGAAAAGGAATGAAATAGCATTTTGGATACGAGGCTTTCTTTCGATGACGTCATGAAATTTAAAATTGGAAAGAACGTTTTCCTAGCATGGGGACGCCAGGAAGCGTGATCACTCGCCCCAGACCGGTAGTGGACGTTGTGGTGTACACACGTGAGTGCGATTCCTCTGCGAGTATATATAAGTATCGAAAGTCGGCATAACTCCCGAAAATGTCAAAAGAGTGAAAAATAAATAATCGACAAAAGTTCTTCTGGGGTAATCTATAAAACATACCTACGCATACCCTGGATTAAAGAGATTTCATGCTGAACTAGCCGGAGCAAACATCACCATTCCGCTACAAATGGCGATCTAACGTGAACCATCTTATATATATATATTTTTTTTTTTCGCAACATACTTTCAAACATCAAAGATGCTATTCCACCTAACAAAAAATCAGGCATATACCAAATTGAATGCAGTGATTGTAATGAAATATACATAGGAAAAACTAAAAGAAATTTAGAAATTAAATCCAAGGAACATGTTAAGAACATCAAGAGTAAACAATTAGAAAAATCAGCAGTTGCATCTCACTTTTGGACAAAAAATCATGACATAAAGCTAGAACCAAAACTTCTCAAACACATAACCAGAAAACAAGAACTGTCCACATGGGAACAAATCTTCATTTTAAAAAATAGAAACCGAGTATTTAACTTCGACATTCCTCAGAAAGATATTTTCAGCAAGTTCATTGAACTGTTACCAGAAGAAACATCAGAAGAAGCATTGCCATCTGCACCATGAAACACCATGGAAATCCAGTTATTGTCTGGTTGATAATGGAGGAAAGTTAACCTTCGAAACGTGTTCCGGAAAATTATGTTGTAAGTGTTGTTTAGTGTTATTAATTGACTCACCTTTTAAATTAAAAGTTTATTGAGAAGTTTGCATGCTGAAGCTGTTAGTTTGGTTTTGTATAACTGTAATGAATGCATTTGTGGTGGATAGTTGTGTTTATTTCTTGTAAGGTGATCATGATCATTTCTATTTAGTTGTCTATTACTAACTTTAGCTTTTAAGTGCAGTATGTCTGATGTGTAGATTATTTGAATCCAAGTTCCTCTTTGACAACCAAAATGCAACCTCTCCTCTTGACCTCTGCAGCAAATGACAGCTCCTCTATCAAAACACTTTTAATGGAACTTCATAGTTTCATTTCATAAAATAATCTGCTCTTTAAGCATTAATTTGATGTTTGAATGAACTTTGTAGTTTAAATTTGAGTATGCATTCTACTGCTTTGAAGTTTGAAAAATCTAGAGACTTTAAATTTTAAGAAATTTATTGTTAAAGGCTAAAATGTTAAACTTTCAGTAAACTATTCGCTCAGAAATATGCTATCTGTTAATGCTACACATTTAACAGTAGCAAGAAAGTTTCAAAAGCAATACTAACTTTCCTAAATTAAAGAGTCAGAGCAATTTGTACAAACTAGCTCAGCTGCCATACCTATTTTGAAAACCCTCATCCACAATGGAAAACTTAATTTCAATACATTTTTAGATGGAATATTTAAGTAAACTAGTTACCATGTTAAACATAAAGAACAATAACAAATCTGAAGTTATTAACAGTGAAGAAACATAAATCAATAAATATATTATGAGGAGTGATTAAAATATAAACAGTACTTTTGCCAGAATACCGTGCAAACAGATCCTCCTACTCCACCAGGATGGAAGGTCAGTCTGTTAGGTAGGAGGAACCAGCTTGGTTACCTGCTTTGGTATGTTTTGGCATCAGTGCAGCCATGAGTGAACAACAGGTTCCTTCGTGTGTTGTGCAATGCATTATTATAAAGTTTCTGACCAATGAAACGGTTGAGCTCTCAGAGGTTTTAACTCATTTGAAGTCACCATTTAGGGACACTACACTATCCCAGAATCAAACGTCTACTTCGGCCAGACAATTCTAGGCTGGCCGAGGAATTCTGGAAAAAGAAGGTCGCACTTGACGCCCAGAGTCAAGTATCACAGATGACAACATTCATGCTGTTCAAGAGCTTATTGAAGGTGATCGCCACTGTACTGTTGAAGAAATAGCATCAGAAATGTGTGTCGGCATTAGAAGTGCTCATACCATTATCAGTGAACATCTTGGATTTAGAAAGATTAGTACTCTATGGGTTCCGTAGTTGTTAACCCAGCAGCATAAACTGACCTATTTTGGAGATCTGTGAGAGACTTCTAAACCGATTCTGGCAAGAGGCGGAGAATTTTATGAAGTGCATTGTTGCATGTGATGAGACATGGGTCCATCATTACACTCTGGAATCCAAAATGGCAAGTAAAGAGTGGTGAAGTAAGATAAAGCCTGCCCAGTAAATGCCAAAACCTACCTCTCAGCCGGAAAAGTTCTCGCAGCTGTGTTTTTTGACCACAGGGGAGTTTTACCTGATAAATTTTTCACAATTGATGTAAGGTGAATGTGGCTTACTATTTCCAATTGTTAAGATCAGCAAAAGCCGCCTACTGAAACAAAAGGTGTTGTATGCGCATCAGAGATGTCACCCTTCCCTAAGACAACACTAAGCCTGACACCGCCAGTTTAACAAGGGACACATTGGTGATAAGAGCTTCACGGGTGATCAGCCGTGTTAAATTTAAGAAGGTCGAGCTTTCGGCCATTATACTCTCCATGACCATCTTCAGGACTAAAATCATTTTCGACCTTCTTAAATTTAACACGGCTGATCACCCGTGAAGCTCTTATCACTAACGTTCGCCGTGAAAGCTTCAAATCTTACAACAAGGGACACATTGGAAGACATGCACTGGAAAATCCTTGACCACCCTCCCTACAGTCCTGACTTGTCTCCCCCAGACTATTTTCTGTTTGTGTCCATGAAAGAATTGCTTGGAGGGAAAAGATTCGAAAACAGGGGAGCATGTACGCAATTAGTACATGACACATCCTCAAACCTTTTTTTTGAACAAGGAATTGTTGAGCTTCCAAATCGTCGACAAAAGTATGTAGAATGTGAAGGACATTTTATAGAGAAATAGTGAAGGTGTCACTTGTGTATAGATTTAAGCAATAAATATAAAAAAATAAGGACCATTTATATTTGAATGACCTTAATATAAATATTTAGAGACTAGTCTTCACTTATCTTAGATTTAAATTGTGAATATAGGGTAAACTGCAGTTTTATGATAGTTTAAACCACAATTTATTCTGGTCGCCAATATTTCTATTAAGAACAAAAAGAACCAGATTTGAAACTTTTTAAAAAGATAGCATTTGATCATTAAGAATAGATTAAATGAATTAGCAAAGTTTTCTTGAGGCTAACATAAGACAGGTAACAAATATATCTTCAGAGAACAGTGTAGCGTTCTGACTTCAGATTGTATTTACTAAATGCAAAACCAGAAAAAAGAAGAGCTTACCTTGCTACTGCTGGGTGACAGTCATGATTGAACTTTGCTACTGTAGGATAAAGACCAACAGCTATATAATTTAAACGGCCCTTACGGAATTTGTCTGGTGCTTCAATGCATGTCTCAAAAATTTCATGAGCATTGAATTGTAGAAGTTGTAGATGATGTAGAAGAAGTGAGCCTATATAAAGTTCTTCTTCATTGAGTTGAGACCAATCTGAAAAATACAAATAAGTTTCAAACGTTTTGTTTGCAGTAACCACTGATCAATGCACAATTAAAGTTTATTAATTTAAAAGTTACCCATACAGATTTTAAGCAACATGAAGTTATCTTTATTACAATACATGTTGCTTACATGCTAGTATACTCAGAAACTGAATTTCCCTGACGTAGATTTCTTAAAAATGGAGCAGCCAAACCTTCCTTCCTACCTAGAACCACCAATGTGATCAAATTGAAATGAAGTTAATGAAGAGCATGAATACAAAACAAACCTGTTACTCAGAAGTTGAAGAAATGTGACATAATAATCAGGTGCACATAAGAGAAAGAATTAGAAAGAATTTCAGAAGAAAAGGGCATTATCACGCTAATGTCTGCAGTATTTGATATCATTTTTGGGAAGAAGGCCATAACGTAGAAAAAGAAGGAAAGCTTGAATGAAATCTATCAGAAGCAATAACTAGCTATCAATGTTTGGGAATGATCTACTGCAGTACCCCAATTCTGGCGTTATTTGACAGGAAAAAAGTATTCACACACCACTATAAATGTAAACATAGAAATCACTAATGAACCGCTTGTAGCAAGGAACACTTTTAGGGGCAAGCGGCACCTCTTTCATGTTGTTTCTGATATGTGGTGAATGCTGTACAACAGAAAAATGGGCCAGCAGCTAATTCAAAGAGAGAAAAAAAATATCTTAATAAGAATAGTCAAAAAAGATGCTAAATTGACAGTTTCTGTATTGTCTGTGCATGTTAATGATCAGTTCAGAAAGGAAACGTCTGTTTGTTCTTAGTAGTACAGGCTACAGAGCTAGGATACCTAGAGGAAAACTATACATCAGCAAAAGAAAAAGAAATTGAGACTTGAATATTTTTTAGGCATATGAGCAAGAACACAAGTTTCTGCGATAAAGTATTATCCACAGATGAAAGCAAATATAATATAATTGTAAATGATAGCAGAATTTTGGTGTGGAGAACACCAAATACTGAGCTTGGACCCAAACCATTCAAGCCATAGTGAAGCATGGTGGTGAAGGAATTATAGTATGGGGATGTAGAGCTATATTTGGTGTTGGACAACATCTTTTTGTTGTAGGTAACATGGATAGATTTCAATAGTTCAATATCCTAAAGGAAAATCTGCAAAAATGTGTTGCTATTTTACATTTAGGCCCAGTTTACTACCATCAATAAGACAATGACCCTAAGGGTACTGCAGAACTTATTATGCAGTTATTGTACCATACTTCCCATGTTATTTAAGTTTACAACACAGAGAATAAACCTTAATCCAATTGAACAACTTTGTAATACACTGAAAAAATGGTCAGAAAACATGAAATACAAAGTAAGATGGCTCTGAAACAATATCTACAACATGAATGGCAAAGTATTACACCATTGTCTCAGAGACTGCCAAAAAACTGGTTCATTCCATACCAAAGAGGTTAACGAAGTGATACAAAGAAGAGGAATGTCTACAAAGCATTAACATTGTAATTATATTTTTGTACATTGTCATTTTCTTTTAATGTATGAATATTTTTTTCCCTGTTCCTCGTAGCCAGTTGGTACACAACTTTTATTTACTTTTTGCAGAAAACTAATTTAGTTAATCTGTTCATACATACTGAAGCAGGAGGAAACCCCATACTGTTAGATTACCAAATAACATCTCTAGTTTTGATCTCTAGTCCCAATAAATAAAGTTATTCACATAAGCAATGATGTATGAATACTTTTTTCCATGACTGTATAGGTATATGTTACCTTTATTTGTTGCTGTATTGAAGAAGTTGGCACTCTGTAATATTCTGAGTAAAAAAAGTGCCATTAAACTTCTGTGCAGCAAATCATCTGGAGATCTTTTGTTAGCCAGTGTTACTAGATTGTAAACATCTACATATGTTCCAGGAGCTGAAAATATAAATACATGTCAGTTAATTGCATACAGTGATAAAAAGATACTTCATTATTTTGAGAGGTCTAATCATAATAAGTATAATCATAGTAATAAGTATAATCTGTGGGTCTAAGACTCATTAAAACGAAGGAAAAAAAGAATCCATTGAACAATAAGCAGGGCAGGCCAGAATTGCCATCGTGCAAGAACAGTATTGGAGCAGTGTGATGTCATTGAGAATACATGGGAGCCAAGTGCAGGTGAAATAAGCGTGTATTGGCAACATGAGGCACATTGTTAATGTAAGCAATATTCCAACCCCAGACCTCTCTGTTAAAATAAACACGATGCAGTTATCTATTAATTGTTCCTGGTGGTGAACCTTCTGTAGTACAATGACTAGAAGTAGAAATCTCTATTGAGCATTTAAAAATACTTCATATAAAACTATGGATGTAGTTTATCATACATTCCCTAAGGATGTAAAATTACAGTATGAATGGGTGTCACAGTGTAAAAGAGCTGATCTGATTAATGTTAATAATGCAAGAATTTGCTCAGATTGTTTCCTCCCTGAAGATTATTAACAGGATTTAAAACACGAGCTTCTAGGATCGACATTAAGAAGAAAATTAAAAAGCAAAGCTGTGCCTTCACAAAAAAATCCAAATTGGCATGAAGATACACCGGAGACTACTGTGGCAAGTACCAGCAAGGAAAATGTGTAAGTAATCAATAAATATTCATATTCTTAAGATAGCATTTCTGTATGTAATTAATTTCGAATTTGTTTCATATATTTGAAGGTTAGAGACATTGTCTGTGTATAATAATAAGGATAATTACAGTGATATTAAAATAATAATGATGATGGTGGTGGTGGTGGTAGCGGTGGTGGTGGAGGTGGCGGCAGCGGCGGTGGCGGTGGTGGCAGTGGTGGTGGTGGTGGTGGTAGTGATGATGTGGTTCTAACAAGATTATAAAATAATTTGTTTTAATTTATAGGCATTATCAACACGAGATCGCCAATGTAAATACAGGACAGTACGAAAGAGAGCATTCTTTACTTTATCAGCTTCATCTCCAAAGAAAACTAAAGTTTAACAGTCAACAAATGCAGAAGTGGTTCCTGGCCAAATTTGTTCTTTGCTTAATGCTAATAGGAAAGTGAAACGGGATCTGAAAGATATTGCTAATGCTCTCACATTAAGAGCCCTTTCGCCTAAGACATATGCATACCTGCGAAAAAAGAACTATCCTTTACCTTCCTGATCCACACCCCAAAAATGGGTCTAACAATTCAAGTGCAGACCTAGAATCATTAAGAAGTGCTATGTCTAATGAAAGCACAGGCAGAAACATTCAGGCCTTTTGAGGATGTAGCAGAACTAAATTTTGACGAGATGATGATGGTGATGATGGTCGCGTGTGCTACGGCTCATCAGATGATGTGATTTTGGGACCCAATGAAAACATTATAGTGAACATGTTTCATAGTTTGTTTGCAGTATTTGACTTTGATATTACTATGATCAGTGAATTATTATTAGATGGAATAAAGCAGCTGGAGGCAGCAGGCATCAGGATTAAAGCAGTAACTTGTTACATGGCTAGGAAGAATTCAAAGGTCTGGAAGGAGCTTGGAGCTTCCACATCAAAAACCTACTTTTCCAACAATGTGTATTCAGCGAGAAGGGTTTTCGATGACATCCCTCACTTGCTTAAGCCGCTTAGAAACCACGTGTTAGACTACGAGTTACACTACTTAATAATATTGTACTCAACAAACAGCTATTTGAAAATCTTCTAGCAACCCAGAGTGGAGATCTGAGCATAATACATAATATTTCAGAGGCTCATATAAGAGTAACTGGACATGCTAGACAGAATGTACAAATGGCAGCACAATTATTCTCATGTTGCACTGCTCACAATGTTATATATCTATTAAACAAAAATAAAGAAGGAAGCCTAATAGAGCTCATCAATTACATGTTTGATGTTTTAATTTTAAGAGTTCCAGTGGATCAAAAAACACCCCTCCAAAGTGCCTATGGCCTCAACCTTTGGAGTCAGGAGAACACACTTAGATACTTCCTGGAAGTATGCTCTATCATGCACTTTAACAATAAGGAAAGCTTGCTGCCATTCCAAAAGGGCTTCATTATTTCCATAAACTCTCTATCTGGACTTTAAGCTGAAGGGGGGCAACCTACATCTTGACTTCCAGACTGAACCAAGATTGCTTGGAAAAATGCACATGCTAATACTGACAGGAAACACAGGAGAAGGGCCAATATTTCATCTGCTGAGTTTAGAGCGCTGAAAGCACTGCGACAAGACGCGACTCTAACTGTGCTTCCTGCTGATAAGGGCAATGCCACGGTCATCATGGAGACCATGGATTATCACCAGAAAATTACGAATCTACTTGAAGATCCCTCTTTCAAGGAACTGGATAAGGATCCGACGACCAAGATCACCAGAATAACTACAAGTCTCATAAAAAACTCCAGCCTAACCACTGTAGTACAGAAAAACATCATTCCGCACGCAGCAGCTCCACCTAGACTCTACGGACTGCCAAAAATTCACAAGCCTGAAGTACCCCTTCGACCCATTGTGAATGCCATAGGCTCACCTACTTACCTGGTTGCCAAACATCTTACTACTCTACTGAATCCGCTGGTGGGTGACTGTCAACACCATATTGCAAATTCCAGCCACTTTATACAGAAAATTTCAGCGCTGAAAGTGGACCCGGATGATATTTTGGTGAGCTTTGATGTGGAATCCTTGTTCACCAGAGTGCCGCTAGAGGACTCACTACAGCTCCTATCTGAACGGTTTCCGGAAGACATCACCCAGCTTTTCAGACACACGCTCACTTCCATATACTTCAATTACAATGGCCAGTTCTTCGAACAGACGGATGGGGTAGCCATGGGTTCACCGTTGTCACCTGCTATTGCCAACTTTTTCATGGAGAGCTTGGAACATACTGCCCTGGATACCACCTCAGACAAACCAAAGGCATTCTTCAGATAGGTGGATGATACCCTTGTTATCTGGCCACATGGAAAAGGAAAACTTTCCGCCTTCTTAGACCACCTCAACAACCTACATGCGAACATCAAGTTTACCATGGAAGTTGAGAACGATGGTTCACTCCCCTTCCTAGATGTTCTGGTCTACAAGAAGCCAGATGGCAGCCTAGGTCACACGGTATACAGGAAACCAACACACACCAACCACTACTTGGACGCCTCCAGTCACCACCATCCTACTCAAAAGAAGACAGTTATCTCCACCTTGTTTCACCAGGCTTTCGATATTGCGGATGAAGACCACATTAAGCAGGAACTTAAATACCTACGAGACACATTGCTGAAAAACGGATACAGTGATAACGACATCAAAAAGGCATGCGAGAAGGTTGAAAACAATCGAAACAACCCCCAACGCCTCACTCAAAGAATGGATAGCTGGCCGAACAAAGCCTACATACCATTCTATGGTTCCGTCTCAAACAAGATCTCCCGCATACTCACTAGGTATAACATCAAGACCTTCTTCACGCCTCCAAAGAAGATCCAAGAATACCTTAGGCCGGTAAAAGAACCACTTCGACTCAAGGTCCCAGGAGTTTACAGGATTCCTTGCGAATGTGGTAAAGTGTATGTAGGCCAAATAGGACGCACAATAGAAGAAAGGTGTAAAGAATATCAACGCAATATCAGGCTCCTACAACCAGATAAGTCAGCAGTGGCCGAGCATTGTATAGAGTATGTCCACAAAATAAACTTTGAAGACATCAAAGTTCTGGAGCATACGGATAAATACTGGGACAGAGTCATTAAGGAAGTCATTCAAATCAAACTAGATCTAAACAATTACAACAGGGACCGCGGACTTCAGCTAAGCCCTGCCTGGACAATAGCCATGAAACACATTCACAACAGCAACTATAGTGATTCTGGACCAAGTACTGCCCCTCAAGAAAACACTGTGGCCGGTGACAAACATAGCCCAAAACAGCAGGCCCAATCACAAATTGTCACCCGCTCATTGGCCAGGGCAACGCAACCCCCCCCCCCCCCCCACCTAACATTGTATATATGGGAAAGCTGATCGAACCGCAGCCGTTCCTACCGGAACAGACCACGCGTTTGGAGCCCAAGAGTCCAGGGAAATATCATCGAACCTTAAGTGGTTAAAGCGGCGAGATCGGCGAGAAGTGCCCTTCCTCAAACCCCAACCCTATCCTTCCTTGTGGTGAGGTGTGTGTAACCCGCTGAGTAAATCTCAGTGAGCCAAAAGACGAAAGTCTTGTAGTCCATAGGGACTACACATAGGCACAGGTTAACACAAACCGCGCTTTTCAGCAGCCACCTCCTCTCTAACCTAAGTCTTTTCCTGGCCAAAGAAGATGCCTAGGCTTCATTCTAAGGCCAAACCCCCTAAACCTCCAGATCCCAAAACTACCCGCCGACGCGTCCTGACTAAAAAGAAGACCACACCGCTGCCTACAAAATCTGTACCCTCTTCATCAGCTAGCGAAACAGAATTGATCATCGACGAAACACAAGGAACATACACACAACAAGCACAAATACTATCACCTTTACCTTCACCTACGCCGACAACTAGCAAGACACACAATACAAGACAACACCGCACACACTCAGTCAGTTCCAGCAACAGCTCAGTATCCCAAGCACATGACATAGCAGACCATGACTCAGACTCAAGCCCAGAATCAACGACACAAATTGGAAACCGACTAAGCACACTACTCGACCACACGACCACACAGACGCAAAACACAACAACCTACATACCACCCACACCTCACGGATACTTTACCCTCTACATAGTCAACTGCCACCCAGAGAAACAAAATACGTGGTTCATAAGGAGCGTCATGGCAAAGACACACCAAAGTACCGACTCACTTTTCCGAGCACAGAGACTACAACGAAACACATTTGCCTTGACTTTCAAGAACCAACAGCAAGCCGTCACATTTACACAAGTAGTCCCCATCCACCACTTTGGCAAATATGCCCACTACGCCAACACTCTACCACAAGACCGACCCACACCAAACCCTGACTCAGCAACAAGACCTAAGAAAACCTTGACAGCAGTCATAAAAGGCATCCCCTACGACATCACAGATGACGAAATACTTCACGACATACGAGACACATACCCTGCAATCACCCGCGTTTCACGAATCATTAGCCAAAACCGACAGACACAACTTGTGCGCATTTTCAGCACTTGCGTCACCACAATTAACACGATACTAAAAGAGGGCGCCGTCATCGAAAAACAAATTTTTCGAGCGGAACCCTCTAAACACACAGACAGACACGTCCCATGCCGACAATGCCAAAAATACGGACACCACAAAGAAAACTGCACGCAACAACCCATATGCTTTTACTGTGGACATAACTCCGACACAAGACGGTGCAACCACCCTAACAAACACAGCACCCCCTACTGCGCGACCTGCCGACAGAATGGGCACTACACTGGACAAGTAAAATGTCCAATGTACCCCAGACAACCTCCGACACAACCGGAACATACAGCTAAGACCTACATCTTCCCCCACAACATCCCCACACCACCCAAACCAACACAAGTGACTGACTGGCCCCAAACAAACTACCCAAAGATCCCTGAATCAAAAACACACATGACAGAACACGAAACTGTAAACACGTTCCAAGAAGTAATCACACAGTCAGAGCAAGTAATCAAATCCCTACAAGACCAACTTAAAAACATACAGCAAAACATAACGAAGTACATACGCGACATCACCAATACGACAATCACACAAATACTGAGCACACTGATACCACCGATATATGACATCACACCACCTGCACACAGAGCACGCTTCCTTCAAAACCTGACGCAGACAGCACAAAAGACGCTCAAAAAAGCGGTCAACACGACAAGAGTCGGCAACCAGCTGGCCATCTTCATTGACGATAACACTTAATCAAAAACACACGTACAAATACACCATTACACAAACATAGACATACAACACAGACAAAAGCTACACATATGAGCTGTTGCAGCAACACACACACAAAACTACACAATTGAACAAAGTCTCGGTCTTCTCAGAGGGTACAAGCCACCGCCACACATATAGGGATGAACTCACATACCAATCCACACAGCCACACCACGAACACATAAAAGGCACTCATGAAAGACCCCTCCGCCTCGTAACAAAACAAAAATCTCAAAACGCGGCTGAAGAGGGATAGTCCCTATAACAGCCAGGGCATGTTGCAAAACATGCCCAAATAACCTTTTTGCATTGCATTGCATTGTACCGCGGTCCGTGGTGCAACTCACCACTACAAAGGTGAAAGAGGGGAAACCCACAAAGGTACCCCTACCTCTATTCCTAGTAACCGTAGAGAAACAAGGGGAGGGAACCCCTAAGATTGACGAGGTGACTTGCCTGTACTATACACGGGTCACGATTGAGCCTTATCACGGCAGGGAGGGGCCAGCCCAGTGCTATAAATGCCTGGGTTTCCACCACTCAAGCTTTGCCTGTGAGAGGACTCTCAAGTGTCTCCGTTGTGCGGGCGAGCACCTGGTAAAGGCTTGCCCGGTACCAAAAGAAGAAAGAAGGTGCGCCAACTGCAATGGATCCCACATAGGGATCTATCGCGGGTGCCCTAGGAGACTTGCGATAATGCAAGGCAAACAGGGCAAGGCTGACACTGAAGTCAGAACAGGGGTCTCTTTCGCCAAGGCCCTGGCGAGACACGAAGGTGCTCTCGCACAGGCCGAGACCGCGGAAGTGACCCCTACAAGCCGGGTCGCCGCCACAGTAGCTGAGCCGGTCCCAGATAGCGCCACACCTACGGTTGCGAGCGGCGAGACAGCTCCAACAACCAGCAGTGCTCCAAAGGAGCAACGTCCCCAAAAGAAGGGGAAGAAGAAGAAGTCAGTGGGTAAAACCACACAAAAACCTGCTGAGGGGCAGAATCACAACAAAAAAGTTGAGAAACTCCCCTCTCCACCAGCACCAAAAGCTCCAGCTGTGTCAGCCAACCAGCGACCAGCTGAGTCCACCAGTGCTGACCCAGCCACTTCTGAGGCACCAGAGCCACACATCTCGCAACTATCCGTAGGTGACACATTTGCATCTGAGGACATGGCTGAGTTCATACAGTTGGCGACCTGGTTCGCAGACTTGGTTCAGCGTTCCCTCCCAATCCTACGACGCTGCAGGGAAACCATCATCAACCCCGGGATTTCCGCTGTGCAGAAGCATCTCACGGTGCTTCAAACGGCTAAGGACCTCTATTCTAACTCCACAAGCTCGTAATGGCGCATAGAACTGTGCGTTCATTTCGAGCTGCGTTCTGGAACGCAAATGGAGTTAGAGACCAGAGACCTGGCCTGCTGGAGTTCGTGGACAGCCATGGGATTGATATCCTGATGGTCTGTGAAACGCACTTGCACGCTGGTGTACAGTTTAACCTGCCAAGTTACGCCGCTCATCGGTCTGATCGGGTCGGCCGACAGGGCGGTGGTACTGCCATTTTCATAAAGAACCATCTCACCCACACTCCTGTTACCATTCCTCCGCTACAACACCTGGAGGCAACCGCCATAAGGCTATCCTTGGGCGGGAACGATCTGGTGCTTGTGGCGGTATACGACCCGCCGGATGGTCACTTCTATGAAGCGGACATCACGGCACTCCTGAACCTACACCACAGGGTTTGCATTGCAGGCGATTTCAACGCAAAACACCCAAGCTGGCACAGCCGCACCCAGAACGTTAAGGGCCGGGGATTGTACCGTCTCATTAGCGGAAACCCCGCCCTTCACGCGCACGGGCCGAGAGGTCCAACCTACTACCCGGCACGCGGCGCCGCGGACATCATCGATTTCATGGTCAGCAAAAACATACCATTTCACTTGGACCTCTCTGTGATTAACGATCTGGACTCCGACCACAACCCTGTTGTGGTGGATGCAGACGTTAATCTCACTGCCCTGGGAGTGCCGGACTGGGTGGATGAAGTCGACTGGGATGCAGCCGTCCTAGCCCTTCAAAACTCTGTGGAAGCAAATCCTCGAATAGACTCGATAGAGGCTCTCGAGGAGGCACCCACGGGGTTTTCTACCTCCGTCCTAAACGCGGTGCGTGCTCACACGCATCGCATTCCTACCGAAGCACCAAACCCGACATCTATCGCTGTCCCACTAAAACGCCTCATTCAAGCAAAGAATGCTGTCAGACGGCTATGGCAGAGATTCCGACATCCTAGGATAGGAGTAATACACCAGAGGTTCAAATCCCTGGTGAGACGACTCCTAAGAAAACATAGGCAAGCAGCTTGGGACGAAACAATGCGTCGCGTAAACCTCCAAGAGAGGAAACCATGGCGCATCGTCCGAGCCTTGAGGAAAGATAAATCTGCACACCAGCATCCAGTGCACAGCCCTCGGGGAAGACTAGTCTTTGAACCGAGGGAAAAAGCAGAGGCACTAGCAGACTATCTGGAGACTCAGTTCCAGCCTAGGGTAGATCCTCAGAACGATGACCATACTGACCTCGTGGAACAAGCGGTAGAAGACTTCCTAGAAGTCCGACCCGCGGGCCACGAGGAGTTCCACATCCCGGTAGTTACCCCTCGCGAGGTAACTAACACCATCCGGCACCTAAAACCTAGTAAAGCCCCTGGGCAGGACCGTGTAACAGCGGAAATGCTCCAGCACCTACCCCATAGAGCCGTGATGCACTTGACCCGCATTTACAACGCATGCCTCAGCATGTGCCACTTTCCAGCTGTCTGGAAACAGGCGCGTGTGGTATGCGTTTTGAAGCAGGGAAAGAATCCGGTTTTTCCATCTAGTTACCGTTCCATCAGCCTCCTACCAGTTGTCTCGAAAGTGTTCGAGAAACTGTTCCTGTCCCGCCTCGGACCTCTTTTAGAGGAAAAAGGTCTCCTACCGGAACACCAGTTTGGTTTTCGTTCTGGTCATTCCACGACTGAACAACTACTGCGTGTAGCCGAGAAAGCTTCCCTGGCTTACCAGGAGAGGGCTAAAACGGTGGCAGTGTTGCTCGACGTGGAAAAGGCATTTTCTACCACTTGGCATGAGGGGCTTGTCTACAAGCTCATACAGCAGGAAATCCCCCCTCCATACATTTGCTTGGTGGCTAGTTTCCTACAGGAACATAGCTTCCGGGTGAAGGTGGAGGGATCATTTTCTAGGGAAAGGCCCATTGGCGCAGGAGTCCCCGAGGGCAGTGTACTGTCACCGGCACTTTTTGCAGCTTACATGGCCGATCTCCCGACGCACCCCAACACACACATCTGTCAGTATGCGGACGATCTCATGATCTTCGCTACTAACAAGAACCCGCGCTACAGTTACCGACAAGTACAAGCCCACCTCTGTGCCATCAATAGATGGTGCGAGAACTGGCGTATGTCTATAAACCCGGAGAAAAGCTCTGCGATTCTCCTGGCTAATGCGAAAGTCAACCGGCTCCCGCTGGACCTCGTGCTTCGGCGCCGTCGGATCCCCTGGGTCACTACGGCGAAGTATCTCGGGGTCACGCTGGACCGGCGGCTGACGTATAGACATCACGTCAGGGGCAAAGTACTGCAAGGCCACGCTGCCCTGCGGCAGTTGTACCCCATCCTCAGTTCCCAAACCATGCCCCTACGCCTGAAGCTTCGGCTGTATCGAGCGATCATCCCGCCTATGGTCCTGTACGGATGTGAGATCTGGGGAGTGGTGGCTAGGTCCACCTTCATCAGGCTCCAGACGTTGCAGAACCGGGCATTAAGGATGATCTATGATACAGGCCGAAGATTTCCTGCCCATATCCTACACGAACATTCCGGTATCCCGTACATTGTCGACGTGATCAAAACTCGCGCTCGAACAATGTACAACAAACTCCAGAACCACCCTAACCCTTTGGTGAACACCCTGGGCCAATACGACCAGAGACAGCCGCGCCGACTACCATCGAAAAGATTGCCGAAGGACATCTTAAGTCCGGCGATCTAATCTTAAGATGGGAAAGGCGAAAATGCAATCTGTACTCAAAACAGAGCGAATCACCAGTTCAGTTCACTTCTCAGCGAGTGACTGACGGCCAGAACCATGGTAGGAATTAGCGCGTAAAATTCGCACACAGCTCACCTGCGGACCAATCCCTACCTACAATCCCTCCCGTTACTATAAAAACCCCTGTTCCAACAAAAAATTTCCCAGTGAAAACATCCCTGTAGTGACACCGTCAAAACCATCGCGCAGGTAAAGCCGTATGACGGCTAGGTACTGCGGTAAAGACACTCGACCGGGGGAACAATCACCTCACCTCCGTTCGACTCGAACTGGAGTCTGGAGTCTGGAGTCAGACAAAGTCACTACGGCGAAGTATCTCGGAGTCACGCTGGACCGGCGGCTGACGTATAGACATCACGTCAGGGGCAAAGTACTGCAAGGCCATGCTGCTCTCCGGCAGCTATACCCCATATTCAGATCCCAAACCATGCCCTTACGCCTGAAGCTCCAGCTGTATCGAGCGATCATCCCGCCTCTGGTCCTGTACGGATGTGAGATCTGGGGAGTGGTGGCAAAGTCCACCTTCATCAGACTCCAGACGCTGCAGAACCGGGCATTAAGGATGATCTATGATACCGGCTGGAGATTTCCTGCCCACATCCTTCATGAACACTCCGGTATCCCGTACATTGTCGACGTGATTAAAACCCGCGCTCGCACAATGTACAACAAACTCCAGAACCACCCTAACCCTCTGGTTAATACTCTGGGTCAATATGACCAGAGAGAGCCACGCCGACTACCATCAAAGAGACTACCAAAGGACATCCTAAGTCCGGCGGTTTAACTCTGAAGATGGGAAAGGCGAAAGTACAATCTGTATTCAAAACAGAGAAAACACCTGTCTCAGTTCACCTCTCAGTGAGTGACTGACGGCCAGAACCCTGGAGGGGATTAGCGCGTCACCTGACTGGCCGGAAACGACCAATCAGAAACCGCGCAGAGCCCGCTCGCGGACCAATCCCTTCCAACCACCCCTCCTGCCCCTATATAAACCCCTTGTTTCCATTAATCATTTACCAGTGCAACACACATCCCTGTAGTAATACCATCGAAACCATCGCGCAGGTTAAGCCGTATAACGGCTAGGTACTGCGGACATGACACTCGAACGGGGCAAATAAAATTGCACCCGCTCGACTCGAACTGCCTCTGGAGCCTCAGAGAAAGTGCTTGTGAGAGGCAACTCAGGTGCCTTCGCTGTGCAGGAGAACACCTGGTGAAGGATTGCCTGACACCAGAAGAAAATAAAAAGTGTGCCAACTGCGACGGGAGCCACATAGGCATCTATCGCGGTTGCCCGAAACGACTTGCAATTATGCAAGGAAGACAAGGCAAAGTACCAGAGATCCGACAGGGGGTGTCTTTTCCACAGGCAATGTCGGGGCACGTAAATGCCCTAGTACAGGCCGAGAATGCAGGGGCATCCCCACAAAACCAGGTTGTCAGTCAAAAGACAACGCCAGTCCCAAGTGTCACTCCAAAGGCGGGCACAGAACATCCAGTGCCACCCCCCAGTGTTGCCCCAAAGGACAAACGCCCTCCTAAAAGGAGGAGGAAGGGGAGAAAGGCTCATGTGACTGAAAGTGCAGAGCCAGAAAAAGCCACGACGACGACGACGTGCTACTGGCAGGCTGAGGATTTTTTTTTTCAGCCCGACGACTTTTGCTGCGTGCCTACCCCTGTTAGGGCTTAACCGCAGATAGGATATTTGGGTAAGGGGTTATGTAGGGTGACTTGTTTTTGGTTTAGGTTGGTGTGGGTTAGAAGGGAGCACTAAAGCCCCTTGACAGCTGTCCTGCAGGATGCAACAATGTTGGCATTCTGACGATTTGAAAAAGGATTTTTAAAAATGTTTTAAAAATTGTTTTAAAATTGGTGTTTTGAATTTTGAATTTTGAATTTTGGTTGGGGAAGAAATTTTGAAGAGGATCAACTCTCTGTGGGGATCTTTGGAGATCAGCTTTAGCTACTGGTGGATGTTCTCCATGGTTATGGGGCGTGTCCGCAAGCCATGCGGGGTACCCTATACGCCTTGAAGCGGCGAGTTGATGGATCATAGTCCCCTAGAGACCTAACTAGGGCGCTTTGATGGTTTGGCAATTTGGCGTATAATTTAGCAGCCCGGCGCCTAATTTCATCCTCCACGTATGGAAGAGATGAGGCTTCGTGAAGTAGTCTCACTGGGAAGGGTAAGGGGACAGAGAAGATGGACCGAAGTCCTCTGTTCTGAGCCCTCTGGAGCCATAGGAGCCAACTACCTGCAGCCATGCCCCACACTTCACAAGCGTAAAGCATGAGGGGAACTACAAGAGCCCGGAAGAGGTGTAGCTTTAGGCGGACTGGCATCTCGGACCTCAGCATGGGGTACAGGGAGGCAATAGCCCCCTGAGTCCTTGCCGAGAGGTCTCTGATGTGACCGCGGAAAGTCAGACCCCTATCCAGTTTGACTCCTAGGTATGTGATGGAGTTTGTCCACTCGATCCTTCGGCCTCGAAGGTGAAAGGTGGGGCAGTCTGCGGGGATGTGGCGCCTCGTGAAGAGGATGGCGTGGCTCTTGTCCGGATTAACGGACATTCGCCAGCGCCGGCACCACTGTTGGGTTTGGCGGAGGTGTCGCTGTTAGGGATTGAAGGCTCTGAGGAGGTGTCGGTTGGTGCAGTATAGCAATACGTCATCGGCGTACTGAGCTATACTGACCTGTGGTTCTGTGGGGAAGTCTGCCATGTAAACACTAAATAGGGTGGGGGACAGAACAGAGCCTTCGGGGACTCCGCCTCTGACTGGCCTGATTGTGGAGGTTCGCCCCGCGACTGTGACTTTAAAAGTCCGATGACGGAGGAAACAGTGTAGTATGTGGATGAGCTGTGTGGGTAGCCCCAGGTGGATTAGCTTGTAGAGGAGCCCTGCATGCCAGGTCGTCGAGAAGGCTTTCTCCACGTCCAGTGATACCGCAGCAGTGAAGGCACGTTCCTGGAAACCCAGGGCGGCAGCCTCCACCACCCGCAGCAGCTGCTGAGGCGTAGAGTGCCCAGGACGGAACCCGAACTGATGTTCGGGGATGGCTTGAATGTCCCCCAGCAAGGGGGACAAGCGGTTTAAAATCATCCTCTCGAAAACTTTCGAGAGGGTGGAGAGGAGGCTAATGGATCGGTAGTTGGATGGGTGTACCGGGTCTTTCCCGGGCTTCAAGATGCAGATCACCCGGGCCTCTCTCCACTCTCGTGGGAAGTGACCCAGGGCGAGGCACATGTTGAACACCCTGGTCAGAAAGAGCACGGCGTTGAAGGGAAGGTGGCGAAGCATGAGGGGTGTAAGCCCGTCAGGTCCCGCCGCCTTTTTGGGTTTGAGACGCTGGAGTGCGCCCTGGAGTTCGCTTGGGCGTATTACCGGGAGTCGGACCGCGTCCTCCGGGGGGCGTCGAAGAAATCGACGTACATCCCGGCGGACACGTTCCGAGTGGTGGTAGTCCTGGGGGTCTTCTCTAGGACACATGGTACGTTCCAGGTAGTCGGCGAAAACATTGGCTTTGGCACTGGGTTCATAGGCCAGGCCTCGGGTGCCTTGGAGAGGGGAGGTATATTGGCCTCGACGGTTGCGGAGGCTTTTTGCTATCCGCCACACGTCCCCCGACTCAGTGCCCAGGCTGGCCATCTTGTCCTCCCATGCTTGCACTCGGTGCTCGCGTAGGCGGGCGCTGACCAGTCGGCGCAAGCGCCGTAACAGGGCTCTGTTGTGGGGTGTGCGGTGCCTCTGGTATAGTCTCCGTGCCGCCCAGGAGCGTCGGATGAGAAGGATGATGTCCAGTGGAAGGACATCCGGGTGAAGGGGTGCTGGGCCTTGGACTGTTAGGTTGAGGGCAGTTCGTGTCACGATGGATGTGAAGGACGAGACTGCCGCCTCAAGGGTATGGGTGTCTGTGATTCTTGGGTTGGGTGGGATGGAGGTGCGAAGGCAATTGCGCACACCCTCCCAGTCCGTTTCTCGGGTTGATCTCGAGCAATCATGACTCGCAATCCTAGTGTTGATTTCAGTCAACACCGGATTGTGATCTGACTGGAGGGCGTTTAATGATCTGAGGGTGAGGTGAAATGGTAGGTGTTTGATGATCGCGAAGTCGATGACTGAAGGCAGTCCTCGACCTAGCGGGTGATGCGTGGGTTGCCACGGACCCTCAACACGAAGTTCGGGGTCCGCGTCAATGAGTCGGATGATCGCATTGCCTCGAGCATCTGCCCGTCGGCCACAGTGCCAGCGCTGGTGCTTGGCATTGAAGTCGCCGGCCAGGATGGCGTTAGGATACAGGGCCAGGATGGAGAGGTAGTCGTTGGGCACGAACTGCCTGCGTGGAGGGTGATACACAGAGACTATCATGACTTCAGTACCGTCGAGTTCCATGGTGATAGCCGTGGCCTCTAGGGTTTGAAGAGGTGGGAGTTGGACTGGACGGTGGACCACGTTCTGCCTAACGAACACCGCCGTTCCGCCACCAGGACGGCCTTGACGATCTGTTCTATGGCAGACGTAGCCCGGAATGCGGAAACGGTCATTTGGACGGAGATGTGTTTCGCCGACTAGGATGGCGTCAAGGGCATAGGTACGGGCAAAGTGGGACAGCTCACCCGCCTGGTTACTCAGTCCACACGCGTTCCAGAACGCGAGCCGAAACGAGGCACAAGACCTAGTTTGACCCGCCATTTCGGGCGCGTGCGAGGAGAGATGTCAGGAGGGCAAGCCCCTCCATGGCGATCAGCGTCTTTCCTGCAATGTCGCTGGAGAAGAATCTGGCTAGGAGCTCGCAGATCTGTTGCCCGTGGGATTGCAGAACTTGCTGCACCCACTCGAGCAGGTCCGCGAGCTGGAAGCCAGGGGTTGAGGGTGTGGTGGTTGTGGATATGATGGTTGTGGGTGGGATTGGAGCTGGTGAAGACACCTCAGCCCTGATCTCCCCCTGAGGGCTTTGAGGAGTGGTCGGGCCACTCTCCTCGGCCGTTCGGGGTGCGGTTCTGGGCTCCCGGGTCCTCCGCCTCCTGGGGAGGGGGGTTGCCTGGATGGGTTGGTTTGCCTGGGGCTGGTGTTGTGTATGTTGGGGCTGTTGTGGTAAATCTCGGGATGTCCTCTGAGCCACCGACGTGCGCTGGGAGTATGTCCCCCTAGAGGGGGCGGTCGGTGAAGGTGCCTGTTGCTGACCTTGGGCGCTAGAGGGGGCCGAAGTCCCCTGCGCAGGTTGGGGTCGCCTAGAGGCGATAACACGCTTCCGCGTGGAGCACCCACCGTAGCAAGCCACGTGCTTTCCCTTGCAATTTGCGCAAGTGGGTTCGTCCGTGGTCGTACGAGGGCAGGAATCCTTCATGTGCGCTTCGCCGCAGCGTAGGCACCTGAGATTGCGGTGGCAAAAGTGGCTTGAGTGATTGAACCCAAGACACCTGTAGCACTGAGGGGGCCCAAAAGAGCTCCTCACTGCCTCCACCTTCACCCGGAGGTAGCAAATGGACGAGACCCCGTCGATTTTCATCTCCGGGTTACTCGCCCTGTCCACCACCACCAAGAAAAGGGGGATTGGTCTCTTGGGCTCGCCACTCTCACCCGGCTTTGTGAGTTGCCTCACTAGCCTAGGGGTGATGCCTTGGCGAAGAAGGTCCTCCTCGATCTCGCCCACGGGCGTATCCACCGGAAGGCCTCTGATGATTCTTCGGACGTCCCGAGATTTATCGAGGCCGAAGGTGAAGTATGGGAGCTTTTTCCTGTCCAAAGAGCTCAGGAGAAGGTGATAGTCTTCCACGGTTTTTGCCTGAAAGACGTACCGGCTCTTCCTCCTTGTGACAGGGCACGCCGACGAGAGCGTAGGCATGACTTCCTTCAGGAAGCCTACCATGCCCTTGAAGTCGTCCACTATCACTGGTGGAATATGCCGTCTTCCTTGTTGGCTAATCTGTGGAGCTGGTCCATCAGTAGGGATGTTTTTGGTGACCTGTTGGCGTCTTTTCCGCCGGTTGACCACCTCACGAAATTCTGCCTCGTCCACCTCTGTCGAGATGTCTGAGGAGGAAGCCTCATCCTCGTCCATCCTGGACGGTGCTGACGAGACCATGGTCCCATCGGTATAGTATTCCGCGTCTGAATACGCGCGGGAGTGGTCAGAGTCAGACTCTGAGATAGTGCCTATCCGCAGGGAATTTTCGCGAGAAGCGCCTGCGTTAGGGGGTTGATCATCTAGTGCCAGACGTTTGGCGTGGCCTTTTCCGCCCTGTTGGCGTTTACGGCGACGCCGGTTGGATCCCTCCGGAGCTGGGCTCACGTGAGGGGAAGTGGGTGCGCCAGAAGTACTGGGCATAGGTGGATCCTGCAGAACAGGCATTGGCCTGTGCACGGGAGGGTTGGGGTGGGGTTGGGAGCCTTTAGAGGTAGGCATGCTGCTCTGCACCCTGAGGTGCAGTGCGTACAGGGTCGACTGACTGTCCTCTTACCTGCAGTAGCGGTTGCTGAGAAGCGTAGCCAACAGAGGACCAGACACCCAGTGGATGCGCCTAAAAACCGCCCTAAGGCGTTGGCTGCGGCCTTGTTGGCTTACCGTTACTGTTCTTGCAGAAGCAGCTAGGTTGACTGTTAGTCTGGTATTGCTTGCTCATATATCGAAGCTCTGGCAGAAGCTGGTCCTCGCGGGGGAACAGTGTGCCTGGAACAAGGTAGCCAAAGTCCGTACCTCAGGAGAAACGGACCGGCCAGCTCGGAGTAGCTCGTAGACTGGTTGGCTGAAGCTCTGCTGCGATGTTCCTTCTTCCGCTGCTCACTGGCGAATCTGCCCATCAGAAAAAGCCACGGTGGAGGCAGGTAACAAAAGTGTTGCCCAACTTTCCCCACCAACTGCTCCAGCCAATCAGGCACCAGCCGCTACAGCCAACCAGGCAACAGCTGTTACAGCCAATCAGGCAACAGCAACAGCGCAGCCAATCAGCGCTGGCCCGTCATCACAGACTGGCTCTATAAGTATAACCCACACAACACCACGAAAACCACGAATAAGCACTCAGTCACAGGTCTTGGGAGACGCCTTCGGCTCAGAGGACATGGCGGAGTTTATTGAACTGGCAACTTGGTTTGCGGACCTTGTACAACGTTCCCTCCCCATTCTACGGCGCTGCAAGGAGCAAATCCTCAACCCAGAACTATCGGCTGTGAAGAAGCATCTTATAATGCTTCAAACGGCCAAGGAACTCTACGCTGACTCCACAAGCTCTTAAATGGCGCATAGAAATGTGCGATCATTTAGAGCTGCGTTTTGGAACGCAAATGGAGTCAGAGAGCAGAGACCTGGCCTGTTAGAGTTTGTAGACAGCCATGGGATTGATATGCTTATGGTCTGTGAAACACACTTGCACGCCGGTGTACAGTTCAGTCTGCCAAGTTACGTCGCCCATCGGTCTGATCGGGTCGGCCGACAGGGCGGTGGTACTGCCATTTTCATAAAGAACCATCTCACACATATTCCCGTTACCATTCCTTCACTACAACACCTAGATGCAACCGCCATAAGACTTTCCTTAGGCGGATGCGACGTGGTACTTGTAGCGGTATATGATCCTCCGGATGAGCGCTTCTATGAAGCGGACATCACGGCACTCCTAAACCTACACCAAAGAGTCTGTATCGCAGGCGACTTCAACGCCAAACACCCAAGCTGGCACAGCCGCACCCAGAACGTGAAGGGTCGGGGATTGTACCGTCTCATTAGCGGGAACCCCGCCCTGCATGCACAAGGGCCGAGAGGTCCAACATACTACCCGGCACGCGGCGCCGCGGATGTCATAGACTTCATTGTCACAAAGAACATTCCATTTCACCTGGATCTCTCGGTGATTAACGCTCTGGATTCTGATCACAACCCTGTTGTGGTCGACTCAGACGTTAATCTAACTGCGCTGGGAGTGCCTGATTGGGTTGAGGAAGTCGACTGGGATGCAGCCGTCCTAGCCCTCCACAACTCCGTGGAAGCATGTCCTCGAATAGACTCAATAGAGGCTCTCGAGGAGGTAGCCACGGGGTTCTCAACCTCTGTCCTAAATGCGGTGCGTGCTCATACGCACCGCATTCCTACCGACGCACCAAACCCTACAGCTATCCCTGTTCCACTGAAACGCCTCATTCAAGCGAAAAACGCTGTAAGAAGGCTATGGCAGAGATTCCGTCACCCTAGGATAGGAGTAATACACCAGAGGTTCAAATCCCTGGTGAGACGACTCCTAAGAAAGCATAGGCAAGCAGCCTGGGAAAACACGTTGCGACATGTAAACCTCCAGGAGAGGAAACCATGGCGCATCGTCCGAGGCTTGAGGAAAGATAAAACTGTACACCAGCACCCTGTGCATAGCCCTCGGGGAAGACTTGTCTTTGAACCGAGGGAAAAAGCAGAGGCGCTAGCAGACTATTTGGAAACTCAATTCCAGCCTAGAGTCGACCCTCAGAACGACGATCATACTGACCTCGTGGAGCAAGCAGTAGAAGACTTCTTAGAAGTTGGACCTGCGGGCCACGAGGATTTCCACATCCCGATAGTTACCCCTCGCGAGGTAACTAACACCATCCAACACCTAAAACCTAGAAAAGCCCCTGGGCAGGACCGGGTAACAGCGGAAATGCTCCAGCACCTTCCCTTTAGAGCCGTGATGCACTTGACTCGGATCTACAACGCGTGCCTAAGCATGCGCCATTTTCCGGAAGACTGGAAGAGGGCGCGTGTGGTATGCGTGTTGAAGCCGGGCAAGAATCCGATCTTTCCTTCTAGCTACCGTTCCATCAGCCTCCTACCAGTTATCTCGAAAGTTTTCGAGAAACTGTTCCTGACCCGCCTTCGACCTCTTTTAGAGGAAAAAGGCCTCCTACCGGAACATCAGTTTGGTTTTCGTTCTGACCATTCCACAACCGAGCAACTACTGCGAGTAGCCGAAAAGGCCTCCCTGGCTTACCAGGAAAGGGCCAAAACGGTGGCAGTGTTGCTTGATGTGGAAAAGGCGTTCTCTACCACCTGGCACGAAGGGCTTATCTACAAACTCATACAGCACGAAATCCCCCTCCATATATTGACTTGGTGGCTAGTTTCCTACAGGAACGTAGCTTCCGAGTGAAGGTGGAGGGTTCATTTTCCCGAGAAAGGCCCATTGGCGCAGGAGTTCCCGAGGGCAGTGTACTGTCACCGGCACTCTTTAATGCTTACATGGTCGATCTCCCCACGCACCCCAACACTCACATCTGTCAGTATGCGGACGATCTCATGATCTTCGCAGCAAACAAGAACCCGCGCTACAGCTACCGTCAAGTACAAGCCCACCTCTGTACCATCAGTAGATGGTGCGAGAACTGGCGCATGTCTATCAACCCGGAGAAAAGCTCTGCGATTCTCCTGGCCAACACGCTGGCAAACCGGCTCCCGCAGGACCTCGTGCTTCGGCGCCGTCGGATCCCTTGGGTCACTACGGCGAAGTATCTCGGGGTCACGTTGGACCGGCGGCTAACGTATAGGCATCACGTCAGGGGCAAAGTACTACAAGATCACGCAGCCCTACGGCAGTTGTATCCTATCCTCAGCTCCAAAACCATGCCCATTCGCCTGAAACTCCAGCTGTACCGTGCGATCATCCCGCCTCTGGTCCTGTACGGATGCGAGATCTGGGGAGTGGTGGCAAAGTCCACCTTCATCAGACTCCAGACGTTGCAGAATCGGGCATTAAGGATGATCTACGACACTGGTTGGAGATTTCCTGCCCACATCCTTCACGAACATTCCGGCATCCCGTACATTGTCGACGTGATTAAAACCCGCGCTCGAACAATGTACAACAAACTCCAGAACCACCCTAATCCACTGGTGAATACTCTGGGACAATATGACCAGAGAGAGCCTCGCCGACTACCATCTAAAAAATTGCCGAAGGACATTTTAAGTCCAACGGTCTAATTTTCGCAGATGGGAAAGGCAAAATGAATACCTGTACTTAAAACAGAGTAAATCGCCTAACTCAGATCACCTCTCAGTGTGTGACTGACGGCCAGAACCAGGAGGAGATTAGCGCGTCACCTGATTGACTAACCAGCCAATCAGCATGTATGGGCAGTGCCCGTTCATGGACCAATCCCTACCATCATCCATCTTGTCCCTAAAATACCCCTGATCCCAAACATTCCCAGAGTTTAAATCCCTGTAGACCAAAACACCATACTATCGCGCAGGTAAAGCCGTATAACGGCTAGGTACTGCGGTAAAGACACTTCGGGTGGGGGAATAAGCTTCCCCACTCGACTCGAACTGCCTCTGGAGCCTCAGACAAAGTGACTAATGAGGAACTTAAGCATCTCCCGAGAAAAGCTCTGGTGCAACTAACCAAGATATTTAACGCCTGTTTGCAGCAAGGCTATTTCCCCTCTACTTGGAAACGAGCTAAGGTTATCATGCTCCCAAAGCAAGGGAAAAGCACCAGACAACCGCAAAACTACCGTCCCATTAGTCTTTTGTCTACTATTGGTAAACTGCTCGAAAAATGTATCCTTTCTCGACTTCAAAAACAAGTCTCGGCAACACATGAACTCTCAAATTCACAGTTTGGCTTTAGAAAAGGACATTCCACTGAACTACAGCTCCTCAGACTAACTGATGACGTAACAGAGCAATTTAACAATGGGGCTTCAACGTTGGCGCTATTTCTGGACGTAGAAGCTGCATTTGACCGGTGCTGGCACAATGGCCTTATTTATAAACTGCACCACAATTTCCCGGCTCTTCAAAATTATCTATACTTGCTGCACAATTTTCTAGAAAACCGGCAGTTTTACGTCCAAGTGGGCCGCTCCTCCTCACGGGAGCGAGTGATGCGGGCTGGCGTCCCACAAGGGGCAATAATGTCCCCTTTTCTGTATATATTATTCACCAATGATTTCCCAGTGGACGCCAGATGCAAGGTCGCCATGTATGCTGACGACACTGCAATATACAACCACCATAGAAATCCACGTTTCGGCCTTGCAGAAATGCAACGTTATGTGAACAACTTCCTCTCATGGCAACATGACTGGAAAATCAAAATTAATCCCGACAAATGCCAGCTGATTCATTTCTCTAAGCGGCGTCACACTTTGGCAACGGACCTAACGGTCGGTAGTCAAGTATTGCACTGCCGTCAGCAAGTTAAATACTTAGGTGTCACCTTGGACCGCACAATGTGTTGGTCCACCCACATAAAAAATAGCGCCAATAAAGGCAGACAGCGGCTAAAGTTGTGCGCCCCCATCTTCCGTAGTAAACAGTTGCGACTAAAGTCAAAACTTATACTATATAGGTCATTTATTCTCTCGGTGGTCCTGTATGCATGTGTGGCCTGGGCTAATGCCTCCAAAACTGCCCTCAAACAACTCCAAACCCTCCAAAACCTCTCCCTCAGAAAAATCCTCTCTGCTCCACTCCTCACCACCACCCAAACTCTTCACCTCGAAACTCATATCCCGTTCATCCCGGAGGCAATAGACAAAAGAGCAATGGCGGCATGGACGCGCATTAGGAACCACGAAAATGACGTGATCGCTAACATCGGCAAAGGCGAGCCGAAGCACCGCAAACATACTAGGATAAAAATGTTCTAGAAGCGGCTTGGCTCGCCGACTAATGCGCGTCCACGCAACCTCGTCCCTAAGCCACATACATGTTCCGGCAGAGGCCCTCGCCTCGGAAAATATTCAGGAGCTGCCACCGCGGGACAGTGTACATAGTGTAAATAGTGTAGTGCGCTGGGACGCATATTTCTGGTGTGCCCAGTGAAGATGTGTGTGTATGTGTGTACGAGTGTGTGTGTGGGTGAATGCGTGCGTGTATGTGTCTGTATATAATTTGTAAATATGTACATATGTATATATAACCCAAAGACGAAACAGACAAAAGACAAAAGAAAATTATTCTTCGTGACCTACAGATGGTCACCGTATGGTTTTTTTTTGTAGACACCGAAAAAGTGTATATATAAACAAAGCCAAATGTAAAAAAATGTTAAATATAGCCTGTAAGCCGGGCCCATTGTACCGGCACCAGGCCAACACTTTTCTAATAAATAACTTGAACTTGAACGGTCATTTCATTCTGACGAAGGCCATGGAGTTTATAATGGCCGAAAGCTCAATATTTTCAAACCTCACACAGCTGATTGCCCGTGAAACTGTAATTAATAAACACAGGAGACATTCCCTTGTCTGCAAATGTGTCTCTTATGGGAGAAACTGCTGAACTGCCCTCTCATATTTCCCCTACAGAAGAAAGTGAAGAAGACTTAGCAATCTTCATCAGCACTGAGTTATGTATTAACACAACATGTAACATGACAGCTGACTTAGATTGCACTACTGACTTCACTGAACATGAGTCTTTTGCAGGCACCAAATGATGAACCATTCAATGTGTGATGACTGTGAATCCCAAGATGCACTGAAATATCTTGCAGGCTACATAGCTTTTAAATGCAAGAATATTGGCTGCTCCTTGGGCTCAGTTCCAGAAGTGCTTCTTCCAGACTCCACTGTTATTGTTATGGTTCAAAATGACTGGATCACCATTATCTCCAAAGCTGGTCTTACTTCTCCATCACTTGAGTGGTTCAATCAAATAAAGGAGTTTGAAGTTATTTTCTGCAGATTTCATGGGCAACAATTAGCTAAGTGTGAACAAGTGATGCAAAAGTTAGTGTCCATCCTAAGTTCCAAGTTCCCAGAAATCCATCCAGAACTTATCTCCCTACATTGAGGACAAGAACCTTCACTAGAATAAGGCACTTGAATAAAAAAGTGAAGGCAGACATGATGAGGAAATGTGCTGCAATGAAGGCTCTTTAGTGGATTGCATCATCATTGGCCTGAGCTACTTTCAGTAAGTAATGTGAAAACTAATATACGTAATAAAATATTTAACTATTAATATTATATGATAAGATGAATATACTATTGTAGCATGCAGTGTTTGTTATTTCTTTACATTTAATGAAACATTCCGTCTATTTTTACATTTATGTGATGTTTTATATTGAGCAATAGCACAAACCAAATGCAGCACTTTAACTATTGTAGTAAACCAGTATTCTTGATGACATAATGAGTGACAGCCAATAGCAGCATGATTCGTCAGAATGGCCTACTATAATCTGTGGGCCTAACTCTCTATTCTAGTTTCCAGTTGCCTTGAACAATAAGAGTGAAGATGGTGGCAGTTAGCATGACTATGAGAAGGGTGGCTCAAATTTTACATGAAAGAAACTGGTGGAAATTCATCAACAGAAGTGAGACAAGATAGTAGTGTTCCGAGTAACAACAGTGAAGGAAGTAGCAGAAATAAAGGTGATATGATACAGAACATAAAGATATCAGAATCAAGAGATAAAAAAATGCTGGTAGTGAAGCATCCTGCATCACATGAAGAGGAAGTGATAGCATCATTGCATAAGGTAATAGACATGCTAAACACAGATCTAAAAAGTTCCAATTTGAAAATTCATGAACTAAATTACAAAATGAAAACTAGTACTAGTTTTGCAGAAGTGGTAAACCAGAAATCAAGAATGCAAGTAAATGAAACGATGCATCATATGGGAAGAAATACTGAGCAAGGGATGGCCTAACATGATGTCCTTCACACAAGGGATGGAAGCGCTCAATAAGGAGTGGTTCTTTCTTGGGACAGCAGCAAATCTGCCATAAGACCTTCCTCCTGTTTGCACTTTTTTGAGCTCTTGACATGCCAGTTACAACAGCACAAGACTGGACACAAACATCCAGCAAAATGGTCATTCAGTGGTACCAGCATTTGAAAGATATTTGCTCCAGATGGCTGATTGCTAATCCCATAATGCTTGGGGGACCTGATACTGTTGTCCAATTGGATGAAAGTCTATTGGCCCAGCCAAAGGATGGGCGAGGGTGGCCTTTTTGGCAGCGCTGGGTGTTTGGTATGTATGACTGTCACAGGTACCTAGGATTTTTGGAATTTGATAGGGATACCGTATTGCCGATAATAATCATCCATGTACTTCCAGGTACAGAAACACATACTGATTATTGGAGGCCTTATCTTGCACTACCAGCAGTACCAGTAATACACCTTATACACATTTTTGTGTAAATCATAGTAGAAATTTTGTAGATGCTGTGATAGGCACATGTACCAACAATGTAGAATGTTACTGGAAAAATGCTAAAACAGAAATTGAAGGAGATGTCAGGAACCTGTGAGGCCCATTCACCACCCTATGTGGATGAGTTTATGTGGAGGCAACTCCATGGGGGGAAGACTATAGTGGCCTTCCAGAACATCCTATTGCACTATGTCAGTTTTATCCTGTGTAAGGCTGTATTGTGAACATCATTATGCTTGGTGAACTTCATCACTTACTGCTGATGCCCAACATATACCTGGATATCCGTATGGGCTCCTGTGGCTGTTTTAACAGCCTCCAAATTCTTCTGAAAGAGCATATGAAGGGGAGGAGAAATAAAGGGGATAAGTCTATTGAGTTTTTATTCTTTATGAAACCTGTGAAATGTAAGATTTGCATTGCACTTATCAGATTGATCAGAAATATGTTGAGTCCATGTGAAAATGGAAGAAAAAGAAATGAGCCAAGTGGATTAAAAGAGATCAGTCTGACTCAAATGTTCAAATAATGGGATTAGTCCAATATAGGAGTATGCAAGCGGAAACAAAGAGATCAGTCTGCACATCGTGGTTGTATTTGACACTTACTGTCTACAAGTTCAGACATGTTTCAACCTACAATATCTCTGTAATTTTTCTTTTGCCTCAGTTCAACAACATAGTGTCTTGTAAAGTTATTTGATTTTGTTGGTGAGTTTGTGATTTTTTTATGGATTTTTTTATAATGGAAGAAAATGGTGATTTTTCAATGAACATGGGAAATAAGGAAAGTAAGAAGAGGAACACTACTGGTTGGATGACAGATATAGGAAAAAAAATTAACTTAATGACACATGTGAGTCATTCCATTTCAAATCGCACAAAATTTGAGCACCACATCTCCGATTTCATTGAATGAAATGTTCTGTGAATGAAAAAATGATACACCTACTCTTTTGTTTGTCTGTAAATTCACTATTCTGATAAATATAAAACATCGAATTTTTAGATATTTTATGCACACCGGTCTATATAAATATAAATAAATTTGATATTATTTTTCAGATAAATATAAATATGATCTGTGGCTCATTTTGAACATTGAAATATATACTTCATTTATACATTAAATAAAAAATAATTAGTTTAATATTTTCTAGTTTTAGAAATGTAATGGCGGCAAGTGCAAATCTATTATTGGAATTTTAAATTGTGGAATGTTAACTTTGTGCCATATGAAGAGAGTGATTGACAAAAGTATCTGCTACAGCTACTTCAGTGTTTGTGCTTGACAGTTTGGCCTTGACAGAACTGCAACACATGGTACGCAAACAGCTGCACTCAGCATATGTACCTCTTGACCTCACAGGCAGTATAATGCCCGACTGCAAGGCTTGGTAAGTTATTTAATTTCTCTGTATTTATTTGGAATTCCAATCTGAATTTTTTCTAGGATTATATGGCATCATCAAGCTACATTTTAAATTTTTTTCCGGAAATTTAAAGTAAAACGCTAATATTGTCAATGGTGTTTGTAACATTAATGACTTTGTAAAACTAGAAAATATTAAACTAATTATTTTTTGTTTAACATATAAACAAAGTACATATTTCAATATTTAAAATGAGCCACATATTATATTTATCTGAAAAATAATAACAGAGATATTTATATTTATGTAGACCAGTGTGCATAAAATATCTGAGAATTCAATGTTTTATATTTAGCAAAATAATTAATTTTCAAACAAAAGAATAGGTGTATAATTTTCTCATTCACAGAACACGTAAATTTAATATCAATGAAATTGGAGATAAGAAGGTCAAATTTTGTGCGATTTGACACAGATTGACTCATGTCCAAGGAGAAGATTGTAATTATCGAATGAAGCATTTTCAAGTTGTGCCAAACAATACTAAAAACTCAACTCTTAATCATTTTAATCTTATGACTGACAAGGACAAGCAGGATTCATATTTGTATGGTCTAATATCTGTTCTTCCTGTAGCTAGGTGTTGCAATAGAAAACTAGAAGGAGAAGCAAGAGTTAATGAAGCAACATTCAAACACAGAGTGCATGAGATTGTAGATGATAGTAAAGTTATTGACTGCCTCCATAGTGCAGTTGGTACCGCGCTTGCCTCTGGCACGGAGGACCCGGATTTGATCCCTGGTACCAGCATGGGGAATTTTCCCCCACTGGGAGGTCTGGCACGGGGTGCACTCAGCCTCGTTAGGTCCCAGGGGGGACTAATTGAGAGTTACTTGATGGAGAAGTAGCGGCCCCAGGTCAAAAAGACCCGCATAACTGGTCGGGAGGGTTTGGGGCACTGACCATGTCAGTGATCATGTCAGAGAAAAAATTGTCTAGTAAACTACATGATTGAACATTGTTTTAATAATGTACTAGCAAGGTACGTAAGTTACTAGCAAGGTGTTTTGAAAGTAAAATAAAATTTGTCCATTCTCATAAAAGCAAGGTAAATTCAGTGGATTTCTTTACTAAAGATTTCTTTGCTTTTACAGTGTCTAAATAAAGAAGATCAATTCATGGAAATGATCCCCTTCATTACAAGAGTATTTTGCATTTTTTTTTTCTTTTTAAAAGTTAAACAGTGGACCAAAACGATTTTATTAATTTTTACTATACATATATAATTATATGATGTTTTACCAATAATTTCAATTGAAAAAAAATAGATTACAATAAACATAATATAGTTATTAAGTTTCCTATGCTTTAAAATGCTCTCCTGAAAAATTGTAAAAAGTGGACTTAGCTCCTTTATTTCTCCTACCCTTCATTTGGTTATGTCTTTGAAATAAAAAATTAAAATGTATTCCTTTCACCTGTAAACTATCACTTCCTTTCCCAAATCCCAAATAATGATTAATAATAGAAATAAATATTAATAATAAAGTAAATAATAATAAATAATGATAATAAAAATAATAATTAATAATAACAATAATAATAAAATTCTGTAATGAATACATCACGAAAGACTATAATTTAGCTTTAATTTGAGCCAAAGATCAAGTAATTTTTTTTTGTTATAATCGGAGACATGATTGATCAAAGGGTGAAGTATGCACGATTTTTGGGACATTTCTAAAATTAATATCTGCGAAAATAATTCTTTTTTTATAAAAGGGAAGAAACAGGAGCCAAATGTATTTTGTTCCAAAACACGTAAAAAACATTTCAAGAAAATTGGAGATATTAAGGTCAATATGTAACATATTTTATGCAATTTGACATTAGTATTGCATGAATTGTGCAGTAAAGAGCCAAGGGATATGAAATATCAAATTTAATAATATATAACTTATGTGAAATTATACAAGTATGAATTGTATGTTGAAGAGCAAAATAAAAAGTTTAAAACGTGTACTTCTTTTCCGCAAGCAATAGAATATGAATTGTATATGTAAGAGCGATGTAAGTGTGTCATTGCAGAGGGCAGTGATGGTGGGAACTTGCTAGGAGGGTGTGGGCAGTCACGTGATGTGCAGTCATGATGGGGCAGTCACGTGATACTGCACAGAGGTGTGGTGGGAGGTTGCAGATTGAGGGGAAATTCCACGGGTCCCAGAAGTACAACATTGCCACATAGTCGACAAACAGTTCAGTTCAGTACAATCTGTGGTTCAGTCTAAGAGACAGTCAAGTGCAATTGGTACCTGAGAATTGAGTGCAGCTGAGTGTCGAAATGGTGATTAAAGTGCACTTAGCAGAAATTCAAACAATAATTTTGTTACAATACAATATGTCAGCAAGGAGCTTAATGAAACATTGCATAATTTTGAATTTATTGATATATGCTTCAACAGCTCGGTTTCAAACACAAAGCATTTCATCATGTTATTCTTCCACTTTCATGCAATTTGCTTTTTGTGTACCTTTTACTGGCAAATTATTTTTATTAATTGTATTTAAAGGATTGGATGCATGTTCATATATATGAAGCACACCATGCACTTCTTTGCCGGTGGTGCAGGGTTCTGGTTCACAGGAACCGATGACAGAACTGTGTAAGAAACACTGGTGGCTGTCACCATCCACCTATTCCTGTTTAGATTCACTATTGACATTTTGTAAGTCAATATCATTGAATCTCTATAACCTTTCTCAAGTTCTGTAAAATATGAATAGCTTTGATTATTACTCCAAGTAATTTGCATGGCCTACTGATCCCAAGGTTCCAGATTCAAACCTGGTCCAGAATAATGGTTTTTAAACTTGCTTAAAAGCAATAGCCCCATGTTAGTAGAACTAATGGCATATACGAGGAAATTCCTGAATACCAGCAGTGCTGATATGATCCTGGAAATTGACAGCATTTTTAACAAGCAAAATATTGAAACCACCAATGCAGTCAAAAGTTCCGAACTGGCTGTGCGGTGTTTTGCCTATCTGTGTCCTTGGTGCTCATTGAAATCTGCCACTATCATAGAGAGGTACAGAGGAAACCATAGAAAAATTTTAAAACTACTTTTAAAGCTTATACTTACCAACTTTATGAAAGGAGATGCTGAAACTGGCCACTGTTGCTGTCCATACATTTTTGGCACCTCTTTAGGAAACTATCCATCACTCGCCATAGTTCATGTTGAGAAATTCTGACAATTTACTGGTGGATATTTTGTTTTAATTTTTCAAGGTGTGTGTAAAGCCATTAAAAGTAGTTTTAAAATGTTGTTGTTTTCTAGTGCCTTGCATCTGGCAATGAAGCCATTAGCATTCATGCTTTCCAATACTTTTGAACTTTAGGACTCATATTCATGTATGTGGCTTTCATGTAACTGTTTTCTTAACGGGCACCAGTTTTACAATGTGGCAGTTACATCACCCGACTTAAACCCCCATTTTGCAAGGGGGACCACACCTATCGTTGGTCAACGGGTCCATCAGACCTAGCCGAGAGGACTAAATAGGTGGTATTTAGATCCACCAACCTTCCCCTCATGTGCCTCTGAAGGACGCTGTTGTGCTGTGATAGGCCAGCACATATGTAAATGACATTTCCTCCATTTTAGATGAAACAGTTATACCGCTGTGATTCGGTATAGTTTTAAAATGTTGTATAGTTTCATCTGTGCCTTTCTATGATAATGGCAGATGGCAACGAGTGCTGAGGACATGGACAGGCAAAACACTGTGCAACCGGTTCGGAATTTTTTTACTCTCAGTATTTAAGTAATTTGTGTATTTTGTGATGGTTCCTAATGGAGAATCCCAGAAACTTTTGAGTTTTGTTGATGTTCTTTGTTTAACTTCTTAGTTTTATTTTCTTTGTTGCTTTTCTTCGGTTTTCTTTGTTCAAGTGAATAAATGGTTTGGTAACAAGCTCAACAATAGGTTATTTAAAAACCGCATTAAAAACCATATTGGTGATCTCTGACATGATTAGATTACCGAACGAGATATTTCAAAGTGACTAATAACTAAAAGAAATGCATATTTGAATGGGAAAGCGAAGTAATAGAAACATGGACAACACGGACGACAGCACTGAAGGGCCGCTAACCATAACATCAAACGGAACAGAACTTGCACGCATTTCAGTGAAGATACCGTCGATCTGGAAAAGAAATATTAAGATATGGTTTCTTCAAGTTGAAGCTCAATTTACCATGTTAAATATAAAAAGTGAAACAATAAAATTTAACCATGTGATTGCCTTGTTAGAAGCGGATGTTGTGGAATTAATTTCAGACCTTTTGACTTGACCATTATCTACCATGCCGTTCACAGATTTTAAAACTAGAATTATTCAGGAATTTGAAGGGTCAGAAAACAGGAAAGTGATGAAACTATTAACAGAGGTAGGATTAGGCGACAAAAAGCCGACTCAACTCTTGCGAGAGATGCGAACTTTAGCTGGTATGCAGGTTAATGACAAGTTCTTAAAAACCATATTTATGCAGCGCCCTCCTGTTACTGCACGATCCATATTAGCAACAAGCAAAGATGATCTTGACACCATAGCCACTACGGCTGATAAGATTAATGAATTTTCCGCACTAGGATCGAATATAAGTGCTCAAAACATGCAGTCGCCATCATCCGTCGTTATCAGTAAAATGAACGATACTGGTAACGACTGTATTTCAAGACTGGAAGCACAGATCGCGGAATTGATGTTGACCATCAATGAGTTAAAAACATTGTCACACTTTTCAAGTAGTAGCTCACTTTCATCGTGATCCTCACGAAGTAGATCACGAAATAGGTCGAGGTCAGGCCAGCATTTTAACCCTCATGGAACACTATGTTGGTATCACTTTAAATATCATCATAGAGCAAAGAAATGTCAGAGCCCATGCTCATCCCAACCACCAACCTCCCAGCATTCTACAAAGCAGTCAAACTCAAACGCTCCACACTAGTGGCGGCAGGTGATGGAAGCCACTTTTCTCGCTACCTATTTTTTACAGACAGAAACAGTGGGTGCAGGTACTTAGTCGACACTGGAGCCGACATATCAATAATTCCCCCTTCAGATAGTGATCGTTGCAAGAGAGCAGAACGTAAACTTTACGCAGCAAATGGCACCTGTATAAATACTTATGGAGAGCTCTTATTAGGACTCTACCTTGGTCTACGGCAAAATTTTACATGGAATTTTATCGTTGCAGATTTGCTGTCCCCAATCATATGAGCAGACTTTATTTACCATTACAATCTTTTAGTAGATCTAAACAGGCAACTCATTGATTCCATGACCTCAGCAGCAACATTTGGCACACTGATTCAGGCATCAGGCATAGAATCAGTTCGAGTTATGTCACCAGACCATAAACATGCTGACATTCTAAAAAGATTTTCTTATTTATTTCATGAAAACATTCATTTCAACATTCAAGATACAACCGTTTATCATACCATTATCACTGAGGGACATCCAGTAGCAACACGAGCACGAAAATTACCTCCAGACAAACTGAGGACAGCCAAAGCAGAGTTCCAGCAGATGATTAACGTGGGAATCTGCCAACCATCAAAGAGTGCTTGGGCGAGTCCCCTCCATTTAGTACCAAAGAAAGATGGTTCCTGGAGGCCTTGTGGAGACTACTGAGCTCTCAACAACATCACCAAGCCAGACAGATACCTTATACCTAATCTTCAAGATTTCAACAGCCAATTGGATGGGAAACGAATATTTTCAAGATAGATCTCGTCAGAGCCTATCACCACATACCTGTACATCCAGATGATATAGCCAAAACAGCAGTGATAACTCCATTTGGGTTGTTTGAATTCTTACATCTTCCATTCAGACTTAGAAATGCAGCCCAGACTTTCCAACGATACATCGACACTGTACTGAGAGACTTCGAGTTTGTCTACTGCTACATAGATGATATCCTAGTAGCATCAAAAGATGAAGCAGAGCACAAGAAATACCTTCATTTGCTATTTGAGTGCTTGAGTAAATTCAACATTAGAATTAACCTGAGCAAATGTATTTTCAGTTCCACAGAAGTACCATTCCTGGGATATGTGATATCTGAAAAAGGAATCAGTCCACTACCTGAACGTGTACACATCATTGTCAACTATCCACTATTTGCTACAATTAAGGAGCTGTGTAGATTTCTTGGCCTCATTAACTTTTATAGAAGAGCACTCCCAGACTCAGCGAGCAAACAAGCCGAGCTTTGTAACCTTCTCTATGGTGCCAAGAAGAATGATAACAGAAAGATTTAGTGGACCCAAAGTCTCCGGCAGGCTTTTGATCTCCTAAAAGACAGCCTAGTAAACTCAGCACTTCTGCCTCATCCATCCTCAAATTTACCATTAACTTTGATGGTTGATGCATCAGACTTTGCCATCGGTGCATCTCTACAACAAATCAAAGACGATAACTTACAACCATTAGCTTTCTTCTCCAGGAAACTTACAAGTGCAAAGAAGAACTACTCAACGTATGACAGAGAACTCCTAGCAGCCTATTCTGCTGTGAAGCACTTTCAGTATATGCTAGAAGGATGTAACTTTCCTATCTATACTGATCACAAACCACTCACCTTCATGTTCAAACAACGCCCTGAGAAATCGTCTCCACGTCAGATCCGGCAAATCAGTCTGATTGGACAATTCACTACGGACATACGTTATACTGCTGGAAAAGGAAATGTCGAAGCTGATGCATGTTCACAAACTGCTTTGATCAGTATTCCTACAGTTATTACAATGGAACAAATCGCAGAGAATCAACAATGTGACGAAGAGGTCACACACCTCAAGGATTCAACGTCACTTACACTTCAGACAATAATATTACCAAATGGTAAAGAACTTGTATGTGACATGTTCGACCATATATACCTCACCAGCTCTGACAAACAATTTTCAACACAATGCACAATCTAGCACACCCTGGTATTCAAGCTACTCAGGAAACGCTTCATTTGGCCATCACTAAAGAAGGACCTGAAGAGCTGGACATCAGCATGTATACCGTGCCAACAAAGCAAAGTCTGGAAGCACACCAACAGTGCAGTAGAATGATATCCAGAAACTACCTCTAGATTCAATCATATTAATGTTGACATTGTGGGAAACTTACCTCCATCATAAGGATATCACTATTTACTAACAATTACTGATCATTTCTCAAGATGGCCGGAAGCACTTCCACTAGCGGATATTACAGCAGAAACAGTTTCGTTTGCCATAATGTCAACATAGATATCTCGTTTTGGAGTGCCACAAATAATAACCACCGACTGAGGAAGACAATTCGAATCTCAATTGTTCAAATGTCTAACAAGTGCACTGGGCATTGTCCATATCAAAACTACAGCATATCATCCTCAAGCAAATGGGAAAATTGAATGCTGGCATCGTCAGTTAAAGACTGCTTTAAAAGCACATATGTCTGACGATTGGGTTTTGAAGCTGTCTTTAGTCTTGTTAGGTCTTCGCTGGTACGTCATTCCACAAGTTGATACCACACCAGCGGAAATGACCTACAGTTCAGCAATCCAATTACCAGAGCATTCCTCAATGAAGAAAAATTAGTAATCAACCTTCCAGCCTTCATATTAAAATTGAAAGAATAGATGAGGAGCCTAATACCAATTTCCATTGAACATCATGACAGCAAAAAGATATTGTCACCCAGAACTCATGACAAGCAAATTCATTTTCGTTCGACATGATGCAGTTAGAACCCCTCTTCAGCCGACATATAATAGGCAATATCAAGTTCTATCTCACAGTTACAAACACTTCGAAATAGAGATATCAAGTGGAAGATAAACAATTAGCATCCACAGATTAAAGCCTGCTTTCATTCTAAAAGACTATCCTTCTCACAACATGGAAAACACAGCACAAGGATCCACATTGGATATTCCCTCATCTTCTCCATTTAGCAGGTAACTCTGTGCACCTTTACCACAGACTACCAGATCAGGTCGACAGGTCACCTTCCCTCGAAAATACATGGACGCTGTCACTGCGGAGGGAGTGTGTGGCGGTTCCTAGTGGAGAATCTCAGAAACTTTCGAGTGCAGTTGATGTTCTTTGTTTAACTTCTTAGTTTTATTTCCTTTGTTGCTTTTCTTCATTTTTCTTTGTTCAAGTCAATAAATGGTTTGATAACAAGCTCAACAATAGGTTATTTAAAAATCGCATTAAAAACCATAATTTCATCTGATCAACACTTTGAGCTGAAAAAAGTAGCAAAAATAATCATAAACAGTCATATTTACATTTATTTGGAAAAGAATGGTTAAGCATATTTAAAAGTCTATTACCTTTGTATGTGGCTCTCTGTTAGAACTGTTCATATCCATCTTAAGAGTAAAGCATATTGTACCTTTTATAACATTCAGCAAATAGTTACTTCAACCCACAAAGCAGACGAGACAATTGAGCAAAAAGGAAGCAACTATAAGGAAACAGCAGAATTCATAGCTCCATTAATACCATAATTAAAATTAAAACATTGACAAAATATAATACTACCACTGTTGTACCTTTTACCACAGCACATGTGGTGGACATTAAAGGGGAACAAGACACAAAAATGAATATTTAATTCATCATATCAGTTTATTTGTTGTCAAGAATAGATAGCAACATAGGCAGTTTCAGCATCCCAAGATAAGTGGTTCTCATGTTACTTGCAGTTTTTGATGTGACTCGTGACATCAGTTATTCCTATGAACTCAAACAAGACATGATGTTTTAAATGACAAACAAGGTTCACACATTAATACCAAGTGATAAACAGCAGTCCAACACCTGCTTTGAAAATGAATGAATGTAGCAGTGGCGTGTGGTCCATGTACGCAAGGTAAGCAGTGCTTACCCTGCACAATGCTACAAAATTATTTATATTACATTATCTAATAGTACGTTCTGAATCTATGTTAAGAGCTTGGCTACTGCAGTTGACCTGAACTAAGTTTTCCGTTTTATGTACAACGATATGCTCTTAATATGTGCAATCATGCGTGCAACAACGTACAGTGTCTGTGAGGATTTGTTTCCGTAGGTTTTCTGGTCAGCTCGGGCCCCATCGTGGCATCAGCTCAAGAGAAGCACATGTGTTCAGTGCGGGTCTAGGGGAATGACCTTCCAGCATTCTCCAGTTTAATAAGTTTCTTTCAAGCGAATACTTAAGTAACGAGTGACTTTTTGCAGTGAGTTTAGCTTTATTATTCGATGACAATTGTGATATCACTGACATCTTATTAACAGTTGATTTATGATAGATTTTTAGATAGTTTACCGCGTGCCGTGCTAGAGCAAGGTAAGCAGTTTCAAATAGTGCATACACTAGTGCTTGAAGCTTGGAGAGGGGAGGAAGCATGGAATCTTTGCTTTCTATGGAGAGCAGAACTGCTGCATTGTGTACAATATTATCTCACAAAGTTTTTCTTCTAGAAATTATGAAGAAAAGATTAAAGTTGTGCAGGAAGGAAGTCCAATGCCTGACCTAAACATTACTACTCCAATGAAAAGCTGTGTAAGAAAATTCAGTTCACAGCTGTAATATATTAAAGAATGGCTTATTGGTTGCCCGCACAAACAAAAGCTTTATTGTTGGTGTCTCCTGTTTGCTAACGCAAAATATGTATGGTCTAGTGGCAGGTTCAGTGACATGGGGAACATCCATAAAGCAATTGTTGTTGTTGTTTTCTAGTGCCTTGCATCTGGCAATGAAGCCATAGCATTCGTGCTTTCCAATACTTTTGAACTGTAGTTTCTTCTGATCTTAATGCATAAAGCAATTAAAAACACAGTTTGACTAGCACTCATCTCCAAACTATCATTCTACTGAAAATATTTGGCAAATCCAGAATTGACCATTTACTGAATACTCAGAAGAAAGTGAGGGAAAATCAGCACAACGAACTAGTAAGAAAAAATAGAGAAGTAATGAAATGCCTAATTGACATTGTTTGTTTTTGGGGGAAACAGGAATTAGCATTTAGGGGTCACGATGAGTCATCAGAATCCAGCAGCAAGGGGAATTATGTGGAACTTGTAAACCTGCTTTGTCTGTATGATGACAAGTTAAGAGCTTTCATGGAGCAGGGGACAGCGGGCTATCAAATCTGATCCAGAACGACTTAATTGAGTCAATAAGTAATGTTCTCATAATGGAGACAAAGAGAGAAATCAAAGAGACAAGTTTTGTTGCCATTAGTTTGGATGAAAGTACAGATGCTGCAAATTTATCCCAACTTTCTGCAGCAGTGAGATTCTTTGGACCTGACGGTGACGTTCAAGAAAGATTTCTCCGCTTTATAAATATTTCAGATGATCGGTCAGCTGGTGCATTATACACAATTGTAAAGGAACTCCTGGATGAATTTGACTCTGGGGAAACGCTAGTTGCTCAGATATATGATGGTGTGACTGTTATGGCGGGGCATTTAAATGGACTTCAAGCAAAAGTACTAGGATCATTTCCCCAAGCTCTATTTGTGCACTGTTTCGCCCATAGATTCAATCTAGTTCTGTCACAGGCGGTTTTACACATTCGAGAATGCAGGATATTTTTCATGACTGTTAATGGAATAGCAGCATTTTCTCCCAAGTCTTCTAAGAGAACTGAGGTCCTGAATAATGAGATACACAGAAGATTGCCGCGTGTTTCACAAACGCGCTGGAGCTACAGCTCTCGTTTGGTGGAAAGAATATATGAATTCAGAAAATAACTTTTTTCATTGTTTGAAACTATTGCAAATGCAGATGATAAATGGGATCAAGATACTTATACTGCTGCACGTGGTTTCATAAGTACAATGGAGGATTTCATCTTCAAATTTGTTAGAGATGTTTGCTATAATATTCCCCATCACGGACATTCTGTATGATATTCTCCAAGCAAAGTCATCTGATATTGGATATTGCTTATTGAAAGTTATGGAATGTCAGAGGGCCTTAGGAAAGAAGCGCAATTCCTTCAATGAAGTATGGGACAAAGTTGAAGAAGCCATTGGTGATCCACCGCCTACAAAACATCATACCAGCAGTGATGGTTTGAATAGGAAAATGCACTACAAACATTTGTATTGTGAGGTTCTGGATATGCTTCTACTCCATCTCAGAGAAAGATTTGGTAATGTTGAGTCTCTGTGTTTTCTGGAATTGTTAAATTTTAAGAACTTCAACAAATACAAATCGTCTTTTCGAGAATTATCTTTTCAATCACTAAAAGAGTCCTCTGGGACAGTCTTTGACTTTGTTGCGTTGAGGTCACAATTCTCTGTCACTTGTCTCGAGACATGCATCATAAATCTGTGAATGATCTTCTAGCCTTCATAAAAAAAATGAACTGAACAGAAAGTATAGTGAAGTGACAAAACTGTGCGAGTTAGTGTTAACTATTCCAGCAAGTAGAGCTGCAGTTGAACGTAGCTTTTCTAAACTAAAAACCATAAAAAATTATGCACGCAACACTCAGGGATAGGAAAAACTTTCAAACTTGTCTTTGATAGCACTAGAGGAGCTTCTGGTAAATCTACAACAGGATCCCAAATTCTATGATCTTGTGATTGACGATTTTGCCAAGAAAGGGAGGAGAATCCAGCTCTGCTTCAAATAACACTAAGGAAAATCATCAATATTTTGTTACAAAGTAATGTACAGGATAACAGTGATACTATTATTTTTAATTGCATGTACTATGTATCAGCATATTTTCGTTTAACCATTTACAATGAGATTGCTTACCCTGGCCAATACCTTCACCACACGCCACTGGAATGTAGTCTGTCATTTTCAGTTTGAACCTAAAAGATATGACTTAAACCATTATGATAGTGATTCCCACACAGTGTGAACACCAAAGACAGCGCTGATTCCATGATTGGTTTAAGTTGAAGGCCATTACATGAAAAATATGTTATTTTTGGGGAATATCTGAGAGGAAGATTGTGGTATTTCTCCAAACTTCCAGTGTGTATAGAATGTCGAATATGAGTCAGATCTTTTAGGAAGAGCATGATAAGCATTTGATTTGCCTTTAATCCATAACTTATTTATTTAGTCTTCTTCCAACAATTCATGTCCACAAACTTTCCATTCACCAATTTTAGCCATTTATGTTCATTTGCATATGAGCAAGAATTAATATAAATTTTTCAATTAATATGGCACTGTTCTCGCCACAGTTTAGTGCAGCTCACCATAAGTGATTATTTGTAGCGGCTCTTGGATGAAGATGGTGAAGGATCAATTAGTGTCTTACTAGAACTTGAAGTATCTTCATTTTTCCTTATAGTAGGAATAACTCCAAGTTTTAAAGCTGCTTTTTTAATAACTATGTCTATTCATAATCATGCCCCTAAAATAGAAGGAACATAAACAAGTACTGGGACCAGACAAAAGATCTTTTCTTTTGCAAAATTCTACCCCTATCCTATATCTTTTGGGAGATTTGTCTCTGGAAACAAGTGAAAATGAATTCCCTTGTATGTTTCGCTTCTTACATTGCAGCCATATACACAAGATTGAGACATTTTACTTTTCACAATATTACATTGTTTGTATTACATTAAACTGTCTCAGTAACCCCACCATAAACTACACTACCCTTGAACTTTAATACCAACAAGAACAATTTATGAAAACATATTAGTGCACATACAGCAGTAAGCAAGTTGTGAATTTCCACATATCTGCATCGCATGGATGGAGTTGATGACGTGTAAGTTGTTTAGTATTTCGCTTGCATAGCAATAATGGTATTGCTTAGGAAGAAAACAATCTTACCACTGCATTTTAATCGCCACAACCTTAATTTAGGAAGAAATATGATTTTTGTGTTTTGTTCCCCTTTAATGAGCTAAGCACTTTTTTGTTTCAATATGTTAATTTTAGGACCATATGTATTGGACTTTTTCCTTACTGATGAGGACTTTCACCTTCAAATACTAAAACTTTTTATTTTAGCATCTTGCAGACCCTACATTTCTGACCCTGCAAATCATGATATTTCAAAGAGTAGGAAATATTATGGAAATCTGCAAGAATACAAAACAAGAAAAAGAGAGAGGTAAAGAAAATAATTGTTTAAACTCTGTGCATTGTGATGAAACTGAAAATTTAAATCTTTACCATGTGTGGTTTCCTGGGAATCCAACTGAGGACGAGCATCTAGAAAATATTTCAGTCCAGACTGTGTGATGATGCGCAGAGCAAGGTGACAAAGTATACTCATGCCAGATCCAATTAGTAGATCCATATAATGGCATTCATAACGATGATATGTGTTTAGTGCTGTATCCCTACACTCAGTACTGCAGAATGCAATGCCACTACAGTCAGGGCAGCCGATTGGTGCAAGAAGTCTGTAAAACATTGGTACAGTTTATGTCAATGCATGCAAACAATAACTGCTGGCATGAAACTTTCAAAGTCAGAAACTTAAAAAAATAGGCTACTCCAAATGCTATTGCTTTTCACAATGACCTCTGGTACTTGTGTACTTGTACCTCCTTTCTCTGTCTCTCACTCTCACACACCATCGCTCTCTCTCTCTCTCACTCTCTCTCTGAAATGGGTATTCTTAGCAATATTGTGATTTCCTTTATAAAAATGTATAACTTACATGGTAGTAATTTGCTTAACTATAATAAATGAGTCCTTTACTCTGCACTAGTTAGCATATCTCTTACAAATTTTATTAAAATCAGTGTTTTTAAGAACTCTTAAAAATGTAATTGGGCTCAGTTATACTTACTTACCAAACAAAGTATTAACTACAAGTAAAAATTATTTTTTATAAAAGTAACGAGTAATATTACAATTAAATTAGTTACAATCGAGTTCTCCAGACTCACTGGATTTATTAAGTAACAATAGGGATTACACAAATCTCTTTGTATAATTATTTAAATAGCAAACTCCATGGAATAACATTGTAAATTCATTATTGATTTTGCTTTTAGATATTAGGTAACATAGGAAAGATATTTCCAAGATCAGTGCAGTTTGCCCAGATCTTCATGACACTCCCCCACTCCTGAAGCATAGAAATGCAATAGAAGAGACATGACCACTTGCATAATAGGAAAGGTGGGGATCAGTGTATCGCTCGCTCTCACTGTGATAACAACACAACAATTGTTTATGATACAATATGATTTGAAGCTTTCCTGGCGACGAACATATTCAAGATGCTCTTGGGCTTCGAGCCAGGATGAAGATGGGAGAGATGTACACTCCCGAAACGTCAATGTCTTTTCATCACTACACCTGGTTCGAAGCCCGAGAGCATCTTGAATATGTTTATGATAGATTAACATACACCACTTGTGTATGGGATTGCCTGAGTTCTGACATCATTTGCTATTCCCCACAACTCCAGTTACTTCTCCTTAATTTCTCCTCTTTGTATATGTGAAGTGTCACCAAGACCTGGACAAACTGTACAAGATGCAATCTTACTATCATAGAAAATGGTCTACAATGATAGGAGTGTTGTTGTTTTCTAGTGCCTTGCATCTGGCAATGAAGCCATTAGCATTTGTGCTTTCCAATACTTTTGAACTATAGTTTCTTCTGATCTTAATGCTTCACAGGTCTTCAAGTGGTCTTCATTCATTTCTGCTGGATCGTTACACAGGACACATATTGGTGAAGCTGAGATACCTATTCTGTAGAGATGACTTGCTAAGCAGTCGTGATTTGTCAATAGTCGGAAGGCTGCAACTGCTGTTTTCCTTGGTCTCTGGGGGATTATATCTGGGTTGGAAAGTAGTGTAATCCATTTTTTTATCTTTGGCATTTGTTTCTATTTCTTGTAGGAATGAATGAGAAAATTTTTTAATGATCAAGCATTTTATTGAGGAAATGAGAAATTGAATTTAGACTTTTGTTTTATTGTTGTGCCTTTCTTTGCAAGTGAGTCTGCAGCTTCATTCCCCATGACTCCACAGTGTGCTGGAATCCATTGGAGATGAACAGTCTTATTAACTTTTTGGAGTTGTGTTAACATTTTGTAGCATTCTCTAATTTTTGTTGACTTCTTTGTAGTATTTGAACACATTCCCTGAATTGCAGCTTTAGAATCTGAAAGAATTACTGCCTTGTTAAATTTATGGGAAGATTTAATAATTGTTGGAGAGCAATGTGTATAGCCTCTATTTCTCCATCATAATTTGTTGTGTCTCTGCCAACAGAATGATAAAAGGAAAAATGTGAACACATAACTCCAGCTCCAGTAGGATTTTCCGTGGAGGATCCATCAGTATATATGTGCAGCCATTCTTCTGTGGGATACCTAGTATTGATTGTTTCCAGAGCTAGAAGTTTTTGAATTTCTTTTGGTGTGTCTGATTTACTTATTTCCTCTATTAATTCCAAACTGAAGGTAGGTTGCAATAATTCCAATGGATTTTCTCTTATAAGTAGATTTTCTCTGGTGTTAGGAATGTTCAATTTGGATTTAATCTGTGTTACCTTTTCTAGGAAACTTCTATGAGTTTTAAGGATTGAAGGGGGGAGGTTCTCTTCTGTCCATTTAGAGTTTGGCAGTCGTAACATTTTCTCGTGTTGGAGCAATGCTTGTTCTTCTATTTTTGTTGTTATTGATGGGGTCTGTGTTAAGGCAAGCATGGCATCAATAAGTGTGAATTTAACTGCTCCAGTGATTAGGCGAAGAGCCTGATTTTGTATTTGTTCAAGTTTATTGATGTTAGCATTTGCTGCTGTTATTAAAGCTTCAGAATAGTACAAGAGGTTTGGTTTAACATACATTTTGTATGTTGTGTTAAGGACTCTCCTTGAGCAGCCCCATTTAGCACCAGCTAACCTTTTCAGAATTTGCAGTTTCTTTCAACCTTTTCTGAGATGTTTGTTATATGTTTTTTCCAACTTAGCTTTCTGTCGAAAGTAATGCCTAAGTATTTGGCATCATCAACTGCTTTGAGTGGTTTACCATTATAATTTATGTTAATATTAACTGGTTTGTATTTTAGTGTAAATAATTCATAATTTGTTTTTTCCACATTGATTGTCATGAGATTTTTGGAGCTCCATTCATGTACTTTGTTTAGGGCTGTTTCTATTCTGTCTTTAATTAATTCAGGTTTTTTTGGAGAGCCTGAAGTCCAAATGACTACATCGTCAGCAAATAAAGCAATTTTGGTTTCTAAAGTTTTTATTATTGATGGAAGGTCATTTATATATATGTTAAAGAGTGTTGTGCTCAGAGCAGCACCTTGTGGAAGTCCTCGACGTGTTTGTTTATATTTGGAAATGTATGTATTATATTTTGTGGCACAAAATCTTTGTGAAATAAACTGAGTTATCCATTTAAGCATGTTACTTTTCACACCTATTGATTGCAACTTCTCAATTAATTTTTTTCTCCAGACTGAGTCATATGCTGATTTAAAATCAATGAATACTGCTAAGAAATCCTCCTTTCTATTGAAAACTTCCTTGATGTCTTGGCTTAGTAGGAGTACATTTTCACTTGTACTATGATTCTGTCTGAAGCCGGTCTGTGAACTATTAATTAAGTTGTAATATTCTAGGAACCAGTTAAGTCTAGATGTCACCATTCTTTCCATCACTTTTGCAATAACACTGGTCAAAGATATTGGCCTGAAACTATTAATATTGTTTGAGGGTTTGTTTTTCTTTGAAATCGGGATGATAATGGCTTTTTCCAGTTGGAAGGTACAGTCATTCTCCAACACGTGTTATACAGTTTAAGTAGGATTTCTTTTCCTTTCCTGCCAAGGTGTTTAATAAACTCTGGGTGGATCTTGTAAGGTCCTGGAGATTTTTTGTTCTGTAATTGTTCTATTGCTAAATCTAGTTCTGTTTCGTTAAAATCCTGAATAAAAATATCATTTCGTATATCTTTTGGCTTATTAGTTTCTCTGATAGTTTTTTGGATAGCTTTATCTTGTTTTTTATACACTTGGGGTATTCTTTGTGACTGAGCATAAGACTTGTTAGGGGATTCTGCTATTACCCTATCTGTAGTTAAGCTTTTGTTATTATATTTTAATGGTTCAGTTGTATTTTTTGATAATTTTGCTTTATTAAGAAATTTGTATATTTTATTTCCATCTTTCCTTTAGTCCATATGTTCTACAAAATTTGTGAAACTGGCCCTCTTTGCTGTAATTAATTCTTTCTTAAAAATGGCTGCTTTTCTTCTCCAGTTTTGTACATCTTCTGGACACTTGGTTCTTTCGGCTTTGACTCTTGCTATATTTCTTTCGTGTTTTAACTTAGATAAAGATGGAGACCAAAAGTAGCTATATTTCTTTAACTTTCCTTTGGGGATATGTGTTTTGGCTACTGTCAATAATATTTCACAAATTTTTTCATTCATTTCATCTGTTGACTTGAACTCTGATTCTAACAGTATATTACACTTCCCTTTGTGGCGGAATGTCGTTGGTCTCTCGTTGTGTCGCCCTTTGATTTGGTTAGTTCCGGCTAGTCAGGATGAGATCTCTTTCTTTATCTCGGGTACGCGCAGGTGTTATAGACTACCCAAGAAAACCTTTGTATATTGTTTATTACTTCTTATATACTTTCGGGAGTTATGCCGATTCTATATGTAGAGGAATCGCACTCACGTCTGCACACCATAACTTGCAGTACTGGTCTGGGGTGAGTGGTGACGCTTTCTGGCGTCCCCACGCTAAGAAAACGTTCTTTCCAATTTTAAAGCGAGCCTCGAGAAAGCCTCGTATCCAAAATGCTATTTCCTTTTCCCGCAATTTAGAAATGTCCCTTTCTATTATAACATGTTCTTTTATGAATTTCGAATATATAATTACCTTTTTAGGATTAAACGATGTTTACTTTATATTTTATTAAATATATCGCGCAACTTTTAAGGTTGGCAGACCTGAATTTTGACTGATTTCAAACTATATAGTATGACGTCATGACTCGTTAATTTCAAACCAATAATGCGTTTATACTACAAATTTAACGACTATTATTTACTCATATCTTGCTCACCTTACAACACTTCCTACTCTATTATCTACATATGTTATTACTCAACACTTAACGCAAATCTCACATCCGGCAATTAAATTAAAACGTGTCTTTATCAAGCCCATTCGATTTGAAATCTAAATTTCGGTATCACCTTCTATCTCATTTTGGAAACTGGACCAATCTGCTTTTTTAAAATTCCAAGAAGTTTTAATTTTTGGTTTGTTACTTTTATTTATTCGACCTCTTATGGAGTTTATGGTGATTCTGTGGCCTGAATCTGGGTCTTCTATTATTTCTCTTTTTGTATTGTCAATTATGTCAGATGACACCATCAGAAGATCAGGCTTTGTACCCAAACCATTATAATGAAGGTAAGTGGGTGGATCATTTGGATTAAATATTAATTCCATTGTTGATAAGTTTAATAGGTCTTCTATGACTCTTCCTGCTGAATTTATATCTCTGTAGCCCCACCTAGGGGAGTGTGCATTAAAATCACCTATTAAAATACTTCTGGGTTCTATGGGAATAGAATTTAGATCTAGTGTATTGTGTGGAGGATTGTAGATACTGTAAATTCTATAGTGGTAGTTACTTTTCCATACTTCAATTTTAACTATTTCTGATTTATCTTGTTCTTCCATTGTTTTTTGGATTTGAATAGTAGCTTTCATATTTCTTTTAATTCCTGTAGGAATGTTTTATACTTAAAAATATCTGTGATATAGTTAGTGTTAGGACCGCTTCCGTAGTGCAGCTGGTAGTGCGCTTGCCTCTGGCATGGAAGAACCGGGTTCGATCCCTGGTACCAGCATGGGGATTTTATCCCCTCTGGAATGTCTGGCATGGGGTGCACTCAGCCTCATTAGTCCCAGGGGGACCAATTGAGGAGCTACTTGATGCAAAAGTAGCAGCTCCAGGTCATGAAGACTGCATAACTGGCCGGGAGGGATCGGGACACTGACCATGTACCACCCTCTAGTACTGCACCCCACCAATGATGCCTGTAGTTGGCCGAGGTGGGGGATGCAGTGGCTGGGCGGTAAGGCTTGGCTCTTCATGGGCTGTTGTGCTGGGGCTTAGTTTTTTAATAGTTAGTTTTAATTCCATAGTATAATTCTAACAACATTTAAGACTCTTTTGCCATCTCACTAAATGTAAATACTGCAGATGAATGGAGTGGAGTAGTTACCTGTAAATATGAAATTGTCTACTGGTTAAATATCAAAATAATGAAATAAGCAAGGCTTTTTTAAAAAGCGATCAACACCAATTTTTACCTTCAGTAACAGTAAAGGTCCCCATAGTCAGGTGGACTCTAGTGATGCAGCTTCGGAAATTCCACTTCCCTCCAACATGGTATTGTAAATAAGGTAGTGCTGATGAGCAAAACATGTTAACATTTAGTTAACTGGAAATTAGATGTCACCACAAACCTGCCTGAGCATCCTTTCAATAATAGTGAGCAAATATAATGTGCATGGCATTTGTAAGATGTCGCCCAGCCACTCAAGGGTTAAAATGGGTTCTAAAATTAAAATTACTGCCATAAATGTAAGAGCCTACTTATGCTTTTGTTAAAGTTGCAAGGTGCCTATTCCAATATGATACTCGTACCCAAATACAAAGAAATAGAAATGCATTGGCATAATATAACCTAGACAGTTCTGAGTTCTGTGTTTTTCTCAAAGCATCGGTTTCATAAAATATCCTGTTTTCATACCGACCAGTTCTGTTCTTATGAAAACATATCTATAAGTAGTTTTGCATGCAATATTTTATTCTGTTCCTTCCTCCTCCATTTTATTTATCATCTTATTGTAAATGTTCCATGCTTTCATTTCTGTAATAAGTGAAGAACTTGCCTTGTGTAACAATGGTGGCAGTGTGTGCCAAATTTGTCAGGAAGCAGGCATGAGGCATATGCTGGTTCCACAACGATTGTATCTCCTGTTGCAATGTCCTTTGTAGCTACAGCATACCGACCCACTTCGGGATTTGAATGGATATTCACAAGTTTTGATGCACCAGGTAAATCTGGGTTTTCACCTCCAGTTAAACGTGGTGTACAGTTCTCTGTTACTAATAAAAAATAAAGGTAACATTAGAGGTAAATAATAATAAAATATGATGTTACTGCACTTGGCATGTCCCCTTTGGTAATTGATAGGGTAGGGACAGACTACCCTCAGGAATATAGATATTGCTAGAAATTGCATTATCTTAAAACCTAATATAAACATAATTAAAAAGTATTCATTGCCGTAAATAGGTGATCCATAATCTGCAAGCATCCTATATTGCAAGTGCTTATTTTATTATTTGTGATTTTTATAAAAGAAGGTAAAGAACCTGTTAGTAGGATAATTAATGTGCCATACAGTGATAGACATAGGTATCTGTACAGCTACCAATAAAAAAGAAAATATTTTATTTTGAACATTTGTACATTTAAAAACACAAACACTTGTCACATATTTGAACTTCAAACATTCTATTAGCTTACTTATATATTGGCATTACATTTATGGTGTTCTACAAAATACAAAAAAAAATGTTTTTCTCAAGGGCTGTATTTGTACAGTGATGGTAAACAAAGAACAAATGAGAGAGCGTAGACTTTCACGGCTGGAGTCAATATAATGAGTAGTTATTTCCAGGCTGATATGCTGTGGTCTGTCGGAGTTTAAGTACCCAGACGTTTCGTCCACAGCTGCGGTGGACATCTTCAGGGGTGTGGTTGTAGTCTCCTCAGAGAAATTAACGTGGTGTCTGAGGTGTGGACTGTCTGAGCTGCGGTATTTATCCCTCAAGCGGCCTCTGCTGATTGGTTTGGATGACGGACAGCAGGAGGGAGGGGGTGGTCTTCACCCAAGGTGTTATTTCCTCCTGATTTGGTTCACTTGAATTTCTCCTGTTTTTTGCCCTTTTTGAACCAACACATCAGTAAAGATGTCCAACACAGCTTTGAATGAAACATCTGGGTGCTTAAACTTCAACCTGATGGGGCCGTTCAAAAGTGGCAAAAAACAGGAGAAATTCAAGTGAACCAATCAGGAGGGAATAACACCTTGGGTGAAGGCCGCCCCCTCCCTCCTGCTGTCCACCGTCCGGACCAATCAGTGGAGGCCACTCGAGGGATAAATACTGCAGCTCAGACAGTTCACACCTCAGACACCATGTTAACTTCTCTGAGGAGACTACAACCATGCCACCGCAGCTGTGGATGAAACGTCTGAACAGACCACTGCATAACAGCCCGGAGATAACTTCTAATTATAAAGAACAAATGGTTATGTAGTAACCCACAATGTGCCTGTCACCTATGACTGTAGTGCTGCATGCTGGTTGTGTTGTATGAAGTGATTGGTGAGTAACAGAAAGTGAAATTGGGTCGTAAAGGAAAGGAAACATCTTTAGACCTAAGGGAGATAATTGTCAACAGAAAAGATTGTATTCTGAAATATCTTGCATCGTAGGAAGAAGTCATTCCAGAGTGCAGATTGTCATTAAACATTTTAAAGAAACCCACTGCTAATAAATGAAGATACAGTGAACCGTCCACAGAAACTAAATTCTGGAGAACAAACACAGGTGATGAAAATGGTAAAGAAAAATCCACAAATTGCCTCTTCTGAAATCATTGCATATGTAGAAGAACAGTATGGGAAGCAGTAACGTCCAAGACAATAAGATGACTCATAGTCGTACTGGATTCCATTCTACAGTACCCAGAAAGAAGCCATGTATCAACAGAAAAATCAAAAGAGGAGGTTAGTGTTTGCAAAGGAATTTGTAGGAAAGGAGGAAAGGTCAATGCATTCTGGGAAAGTTTTATTTTTAGACAAAAGTAAATATATTTCATAATGATGGCTAAATGCACATGTGGAGAAAGTTAAATAAAGCCCTGGATATTCAAAATTTGCAAGCAACAGTTAAACGTGATGGTGGTGGTGTTATGCTCTGGAGATGCATGACTACTTCTGGTGTAGGGAACTACTATTCATTTAGGGAAGGATGAACTCAGATGGCTACATTAACGTATTTAAAGGTAATTTGAAGAAGAGTGCCTAGAAGTTAAATTTAAGTGACTATTACTACAATGACCCTAAACATACTGCAGATATTGTCCATTTATGATTGCTAAATAATACTGCACACACTAAAAATACCTACACAGTACCCAGATCTCAACTCCATTGAACATCTATGGGAGATAGAATAAGAAAACACCACATATACAGCAAATCTCAATTAAAACAGCTACTTGTGACAGAATTGCATAATATTTGTGCAGAAACAACTAGAAAACTTGTCCACTTAATATCCAAATGACTGGGAGAAGTAATTTATAGAATAGAAACCCTTATAAAATATTATATAGAAATATTATATAGAAATATTATACTAAACATTAGGAAGATTTTCTAAAAATTATTTTGTTTGTATGTATATATGAGGGTCCTTCAATAAATAACTGAACTAATTTTTTAATTAATACATAATGGCTTTATTTCACTAACATTTACCTACACACTTTCGAAGTATTCTCCCTCTGATGAAATACAACTATTCCAACGATTTACTCATTGCTCAAAACACTCATTGAACCCATTTTTGGACAGTCTGTTCAGGATACCTATGATAACGTTGTTCAACTCCTTATCACTTTGAAAATGGCGACTACAAAGCTCCTGTTTCACTTTAGGGAAGAGGTGAAAATCGCATGGTGCGAGATCCGGAGAATAAGGTGGATGAGGCATGATCTCAATGCCCATTTCTGTGATGACATCTTGAGTTGCACGAGCTTGATGAGCAGGGGCATTATTCTGATGCAAGATCCATCCTCTCCTTCGAGATCTGGTCGCTTTTTGGCAACTTTTTTCCTCAGTACGTCACAATAGTAAGCAGCAGTTACTGTGCATTGATTAGTTACAACATGATCATACAGAATGCCGTGTTTGTCAAAGAATTCCTGCACTTTTCTGAACTTTTGCTTTCTTAGGCCTAGCACTCAATGAATGTTTCCACTGCGAACTCTCCTGTTTAGTTAACGGGTCGTAATGGTGGAACCAACTCTCGTCACAAGTGATGACCCTATTCAGAAAGTCTGGCTCCTGTCATAACCTTCCAAGCCATTGTTGACATGTCATGACGTGTGAGCCTTCTGTTTGTCCTTCAGCATGTGTGGTACCCATTTCGCTGCAACTTTTCGATGGCCAAGATCATTGCGAATTATGTCGTCTACAGTTCCAACAGAGAAATGCATTATGTCTGCAACTTTTGAAATTGTTATGTGATAATCTTCTTGCACAATTATGTCAATTATGCTAATGTTGACTTTCGTTTTTGCTGTTATGGGTCTTTCAAGGCACGGAGAACCTTGAAGGTCTTCATGACCCGCTTTGAAACATATATACCACTCAAAGACTTGTGTTTTGCCTAAAGCTTGGTCCTTGCATGCTTGCTGCACCTTTTCAAAGGTTTCTGTAGGAGTTTTGTCTAACAGAACAAAAAACTTTATTGATGCACATTGCTGCAACTTCAGTTCCATGGTGGGTGCAGTAAACACGACCTCACGTATTGGGCTCTAACTTCCAACTGATTCACTCTGCATGACTGGCACTCACAGCACTGCTAGAGGAAGGATTCACCTTTCCACCACTAGCAGCCATGGTGCTCCAGGGTACTTTATTTAAATACAATTAAATTAATTTAATTTAAAAGGTGAGTTAATTAATAACACTGAACAACACTTACAACAAATCTTTATTTTAAAAAATAGAAACCGAGTATTTAATTTCGACATTCCTCAGAGAGACATTTTCAGTAAGTTCATTGAACTGTCACCAGAAGAAACATCAGAAGAAGCATCAACATCCACACCATGAAACACCATGGAAACCCAGTTATTGTCTGGTTGATAATGGAGGAAAGTTAACCTTCGAAACGCGTCTCGGAAAAATATGTTGTAAGTGTTGTTCAGTGTTATTAATTAACTCGCCTTTTAAATTAAATTAATTACAACAACACTGTTTTCAAACTTCTATGAAAGGAAGACAAATTGGTTCGGTTATTTATTGAAGGACCCTCGTACATATACACAGTAATTATGTTCCTGTACGAATACTCATGTCCTTGAATTTCAACCTGTGAGAACAAAGATTTTATTTATTAATGCAAAACAAAGTAAATTTAATTCCATTATATCTATATGTTAATGAGGCATGTTTTGCTCTTATTGGGAACCTTGTTCTAAATTTTGTGGCCGGAAAATATCTATTCAAAAGAAAATCTTTTAGTTTGTATTTGCAACGGTACAAATACTTATATCCATGACTGTATGTGATGCAGCATAGAATTACTATACAATAAGCAGTGGGAAGATCACAGACATTCCTTTTAGTATCAAAATTAGGTATATTAGGCTTTTGAATTTTATAAGAATGATGACCACTAACCTAGATTATGTTTTAAGAAAGAGATATGTTGTTGTTAACTAATGCTGGATTTATGACAACGAAGTCATTAATCCTCTTGCTCTCCAACATTTTTCACTGATGGATGGGGTGTTAGAAATGGCCGGGCATATATGAAGGTGGTCTCGGTCCATTTCCTCTTGCAGATTACATAGAGGACAGAGTGGTGAAGAATATATCCCAATTCTGTTTAAATGTTTTGCCAGACAATCATGTCCTGTAATCAACCTGAAGCTTGCTACTGCTGTTTTTCGAGGATACTCAGGAATTACTGTTTGAATGTTTGGTAGTTCCCATCTTTTATTCTTTGATTTTTCATAGTAATATTTTGCAATAATTTTTTTGAATTCAGAGTTGACTAATCTTTTGGCTGCATAAAATGGTAGAATACTATAGATTTCTGTACACTGTCGGTACCCTTCTTTGCAAGAAAATCAGCTTTCTCATTACCACTCAGTCCACAGTGAGCTGGTATCCATTGGAACACTAGGTGTTTTTGAAGTGCTGGTAGATGGGTAAGGATTTTCCAACATTCTATAATTGTTTGGTTTTTTGGTGACAACTTGGAAGTAATTGCTATAATTGCTGCCCTGGAATCTGAGAGAATAACTGCTTGATGAAAATATGAAATTCTATACAAAAGATTTTGTAGGGTCATTTGAATTGCTTCAATTTCTCCATCAAAGTTTGTAGTTCCATAACTTAAAGATTTGTAATAGGAAAAGAGGTGACATGTGACTCCAGCCCCTGCCGCATCTCGGTTTGATATCAATGATCCATCAAGGTAAATATGGAGCAATTCATGTTCTGGAAATCTAATATGGATTGTCTCTAATGTCAATAATTTTAGAACACTAGTTGGAGTATCGCTTTTCTTAACTTCTTCTGTCAGGTGCAAATAATATGTGATGTCTAATGTTTGTGTCGGATTGACTTTAGATATGAAGTTTTCCCTTGAATTAGGAAGGTACACATTCTTCCTGATGTCTTGAATTTTGGAAAGAAAGCTCTCCTGAGTCTTTAGTGTATGTGTAAAATTTCTCTTGTGCCATGTATTGATTGGGAGTCTGATCAACTTTTCGTGTTGAATGAGAGCCGCTTTTTCTATTTCATATTCAATGGGGTATTGGTTGGTTAGTATTTCCATAGCTGCTATTGGTGTGACTTTGATAGCACCTGTAATTAGTCTCAGACTTTGGTTTTGAAAGATTTTAATTTTTTTTGTATTTGCTGTTACAAGGACTTTGCTGCAGTAAGTAAATAATGGCTTTATATATACATTGTATGTTGTGTTAAGAGTTGCTCTGGAGCATCCCTACTTCATTCCTGTTAGACGTTTTAACAGTGAAAGGTCCTTTCTGCTCTCTGTATTACATTTTCTATTTGTTTGGTCCATGTAAGTTTGGTATCAAATGTAACTCCTAAATACTTTAATTCCTTTGTTTCTGGTAATTGTTGACCCTCAAAATTTAGTTTTATTTTTAGTGATTTTTTTCTTAGTGAAAAGATATGGTAGTTTGATTTTGTTGTATTAACAGTCTTTAGCAAGTATTTTCTTTGGTCCACTTTTTTAGGTTGTTTAAGGATTGTTGCATGGTTTTTTCTAGTGCTGTACTTTTTTTTTTTTTTTTGGTGTTGAAGTCCACATTATTAAGTCATCAGCAAATAGTGCACACTTCACACCTGATTCTTGTATTTGTTGTGGCAGATCGTTAATAAATATATTAAAAGCGTAGTGCTGAGCACTGCGCCTTGTGGTAAGCTGCAGTGTACTTGTTTATATTTAGATATATTTCTTCCATATCTGGTAGCAATAACGCGTTGTGTTAGGAAATGATATAGCTATGAAAACATTGGACCTTGTATCCCTATTTTTTTACTTTCTTTAGCAGTTTTGTTCTGCATATAGAATCATATGCACTTTGGAAATCAATAAAAACTGATACATTATCTTCTTTTCTATTGAAGGAGTCTTTGATTTCTTGACTGGGAAGTAAGACTTGCTTATTTGTAGAGTGGAGCTCTGAATCCAGCCTGACATGGGGAAATTAATTTTTGTGATTCTAGAAACCAATTTAACCTATTTGACACCATTCTTTCCATCACTTTTGCTATTATGCTAGTAAGAGCTATTGGCCTATAATTTTTTATATCTGATGCTGTTTTATCTTTCTTCAAGAGTGGGACAATTATTGCTTTTTGCCATTCGGCAGGTACAGTGGTGTTCCAGGATAGGTTGTAGAGTTTTAGTATTGTTGTTTTGCTGTTTTTCCAAGGTTTTTTATGAACTCTGGATGTATGTGATCTGGTCCAGGAGACTTTTTGTTTTTTAGATTATTAATTGCAATGTTCAGTTCCTGCATATTAAAATTATGAAAAAAACATTGCATAATGTGTTAGGATCACATTCTCTTTCTTGTTTCAAATCTTTCTTAAATTCTTTACATTCCTTTTTATTATTTCTTGTTACTTTATGTGAATTAGCATAACATTTATTGAATATTTCGGCTATGACTACATCATTTACTATTATTTTATTGTTGTGTATGATAGGTGTGCTGTTGTTTTCTTTCCAGTCCTTGACATTTCTTATGAACTTATGAGCTTTGTTACCATCTGTCCTATAATCCATTTTTTCTAAGAAATAATTAAAGTGATTTTTTTCAGCTGTATTAATTTCCTTTTTTAGTGAGGCACATTTCTTCTGCCATATTTGTGTATCTGATATGTTTTTCGTTTGTTCAGCTGTATTTCTAGCTATATCCCTTTGCTTTTTCAGTTCTTCTAACTAGGGGTTCCAAAAGGGTTTGAAACTTTTAATTCTTCCCCAGGAATATGTTTTTTTGCGGTTTCTAGGATGACTTTACAGAAATTTTTGTTCATATGATCTGGTTGGTCATGCAGCTGTGAGTTTGTTTGCTCTTTAATTTTATGTTCCAGTTCAGTTTTATATTTGACCCAATCTGCTTTTTTGAAGTTCCAATACAGATTCGTGTGACATTGACTGTTATTTGTATTATCTAGTTTTATATCAGCAATTACTGCTCTGTGACCAGAACTTGGATCTTCTATAACTTGTTTTTTAATTTTTGAAACAATATCTGTTGTAGCTAACAAGAGATCTGGCCTTAGAACCGTCATGTTACACAGAATGCCTGCTCCAGAGTAATGTATGTAGGTTTTGGGATCTTCTTTATCACAAATCAATTCAAAGATTGTGGTATTCAAAACTTCTTCCACTATCTGCCCTGTAGAATCCACCTTTTGATAACCCCATCTTTTGGAATGGGCATCAAAATCCACAATTATGATTGTTTTATTTAATTGGTTGATAAGTGAGAGGTGAGGTTCATTCCTGTGGGGATTGTAAATACTGTAGACATGTACATGTGTTTTGTTATCCCAAAAATTTAGCTTTATTAGTTCAGCTTTATCTGTCTTATCCATTTCTTTAACAATTTGAAAGGAGGATTTAATATCACTTTTGACTCCAACTAATATTCCACTACTTATCTGTCTATTTTGGGGTAGTAGGTGTAGTAAAAGACCAGTAAAACTGAAGTATTTAAGTTGATCATTTCTTAGATTTGCTTCTTGTATGACAAATATGTCTATGTTATAGTGAAATACAATTTTATTCAGTTCTATTCTTTTTGTTTGGGTGAGACCACCTGCGTTCCATTGTAGAATTTTAATGTTAGATCTTCTATTAATATAATGTTTTGGTTCTCTAGAAGTAGTCCCTGCCCGGAGATCCGAATGGGGGACTATTTTAACTCTGGAACATTTTACCCCTCGAGTCATATTTGATAAATATTGAAGAGACTTAGCAGTAATGGTAACCGCTTTTTAGAGAGCACCATATTTTTATGTTTTGGCCGTTACATCGCTGTCTCACAACCCCCAGAATGCCTGGAGGACCACACCTGTTGTTGGTTTACGGGTCTCACCGACCTGACCGGGAGAATTATCAAAGTAAATTCACCAACCATATCCTCTGATTACCAATCAGAGGATGTATTACATGCCATGACAGGTCAGCATGTTAGGGGTTAAAGCAGTGGCGGCTCCTGGGGGATCGCATACTCGCAACTGCACAACCACTAGCTTTTTCTGCATGCGAATGTGTATAGACATGCATATGAGAAAGTCGAATGTCCAACTTTCTTGTACGTATATGAACTTGCTCGTTTAATTTTCCCGCGCCCTCTTTACCAAATGTCTGCTCATTCCAATTCAGTCAACAAGCTGAAATGCATAAACCCGATTTTGCAACTGGTGAAGGTAGCTTTTAGGCGAGGGGTACGCAAGAAGCGGTGCAAAGCTTGCATTTAAGAGCATGGCGAGTTGAGGCAGCATAATCGACAAGGCCAACACATGTGATTCTTACTGCGCAAGCATACTACACTCTTGTACAAGTCCCTCCATTTTCCTTGCTACGAGCATTTCTCTCCCGTTTAGCTGAACCTACTAGGCAGCCAACATGACGGTTCTAAATGTAATGTAGCCATCTTCTATACTATATTAATGTTATAAATACAATTACATCTAGTCTTATTAAGCGATTATAAATGCATATAATTACTCTTCATGTCATAATTTACTAAGGCCAATACTTCAGTTTGGAATAGTTATTTTGTTACAGTGTTCATTACTGTTTGTTATATTTGTGTTCTGGCAGCAAGTTGCATGCAGTTGTGTCTGCACATAGCGGGAAATTTGAATCAATGAAAGTATGGAAACGAATAACATGGTGAAACCAAAAGGGATAAATCTTCCGGGTTTATTTTTATAAGAGAAGCTGTTTTCCGTGCTTATTGTTTGTGAGTGAGAGAAATGGTGTCTGGACAAATAATAGTTCTTGTGATATTTGTCATTTAAAACAAAAAGTAGCAAAACATAAACACTCAATTGCCCATATGAATTTAGAATTAGAATTGTGTGGTGTGTGTTAAGAAAGAAAGGGAGTAAAGGTGGAGAGGATGTAATGTACTGCACACTCAATTCGACAAGTCACAAGCCGCCACTGGGGTAAGGTTTTATAGAGAAATTAGAGAAATGGATAAGTTGGAAAAATAATAGCCCTCGGGAACCCTAATAGCATCGGGGTCGGAAGAGAACAAGAGATGACCAAGGTAAGGTCAGATAGAAAAGCTACAGTGAAGAGCAAAACACCATTAAGTGGAAGTAATGTTCTGCTCAGCTTGGGTACCTTGTGGTTGCCATTCACATATCTCCTAAACAGAGACCCCTGAGTAGACCCCTTTTAAGTGTGAGGATTAGTTTTATATACTTCTTCAAGTTGCCCTAAAAACAAAATTTGCATGGCATAAGTTCAGGAAAACAAGCTGGCCATAAACCCTTAGTAATAGTTTTATTCTCAATAAACTGTAATGACTCATCAGCTGTATGCACTGTGACAGAGTCCTGCTGGAAATGTCCAGACCTACATTCAATGCCCATCAGCTGTTCGAAACATGGTGTCAGTATATTATTTCTTGAACGAAACTGAGTTTATCTTACCATAATATTGGTTGTTATATGACCATGTAAATGAAACCATGCTTCATCACTGAACAGTATTAATTGTGGATCAATTATTCTATCAGTACATTCCTCAAAATCCAGTTTCAGAAACTTACTCGACTCTGGTGATCATGTGGTAGCAATTACTGGAAAACAGTAACCTTGTACAGTGTGAGTTTTAAAAGTTCTCTTGCATTCCATACTAACACTTTTGAAATATCAGTTTCTTGTGCAAGGCACCTATGAGATTTTCAAGATAACCGTTCTAACCTTTCTCCAATTTCATCTAATTTCTGTTCTGTAAGCACATGTTGTTTGGCCTTTCTTTTGCCATCACAAATTTATCCCAAGAAAGAGATATAAACAGGGGTTTGCAACCATTGACATGACAGCAATTAGATTATTGCTGAAATGCTAGTTTGCATTACAAGTCTGAAGTTAGTTCGTTACATGTTTAGCATAACACTATTTTTAATTTAGACCAGTAGGTAATGATGTTAAATACTAAAATTGTAGAAGTTTTATTAAAAGATTACAGGGTGCAATATTTAGATAAAATAAAACACTGACTTGGACAGCATTTAAATGGATTATATATTCACTTATATATGTATATGAGGGTGATTTCAAAAGTTCTGCACAGTCTTTTGTTATAATTTCAGTGGGATTACATTCCTTGGAGGTAACTATTATACCCACTTTAGATAAAAGTGCTGCAGTGGTACAGTTTCATAATACTTCAATATATAACTTTTTTAAAAACATAAAAACACAGCCAACATTACATCATATCCGCTTTTTTAATGCACAATGCATATCTATTCTTATTCTATACAGTACTACCAACTGTTACATTATTACATTAAGAGAAATTGCTTTCTACCAACATCTTCGTTACACTGAACAAAATAATTTATTTTACAATATCCTTTTACAGGCCTTCAATATAATCCCCATTCATCCTTATGACAGCTTCCTAACGTTTTGGCAAATCCTGTAATCCAGATAAAACACTTTCACTGTTGAGCTTCTGATCACTCCGGTCACTTCAGTGGAGGAAAACATTTCCCTTGCAATGGTTTCTTCAACTTGGGAAACAAATCAAAGTCTGATGGACTCAAATCAGGACTGTACAGTGGATGGGGCAGTGCTTCCCATCCATATTTCTCAAAAATCCCACTGATACGGCAATATGAGGTCTTGCATTGTCTTGCAAAATGAGGGTACCAGCTGCAAACATGTCAGGCCTTTCCTGACAAATTTTTGGGTGCAATATATTTTACAGAAGTAGCCTGTAGTACGCACCTGTTACAGACGTCCCCTGGTGGACTATTTGTTGCTGTGACTCCATTAAAGTCATACACAAAGATAATCAGTTTCATCTTCAATTGTTGGTGGCAGCATTTTTTTGGGCATGGAGAATCTGGGTGTTTCCATTCAGACAACTGTGACTTGAATTCTGGCTCAAAATCTTGTTTCCAGGTTTTCTCTAGTGCAACAATCCTTTTCAGGAACTCCTCTCCTTCTGTTTGTTATGATAAAAGCAATTCTTCTGCGATTCTTTGGCGACACACTTTCCGCTCGTCACTCAGATGATGAGGAACCAATCTGGCCGCAACTTTTCTCATCTTTAAATTGTTAGTAATGATTCTGTAAACAGAAGCGACAGACATTCTGGCCTCATGTGCAATTTCCTCATATGTTTTTCATCGATCCTCTTGCAAAACGTCATTAACAATAACCTCAGATGTGTAATCTGTTGCAGCTGACAGCCTTCCACTTCTTGGGTTGTCCTCAGTGCTTATCTGACCTTCACAGAAATGAGCAGACCACTGTGTTACTGTGCTATGATCAACTACATTATCCCCACACGCCTCTCTCAAAGTGTTATGAATTCCAGTTGGGTTCTTTTCAGGTAAAGATTCAATTTTGATGTAAGATAGCTGATCACTATATGTAATCTGACCTGACTTGGTTTCCGCTTACATCTTAAAACTGAATTACTCACGACACAACCAAGCTAACCAGCACAAACATATACAGCTGTCAAGATGAAAGTCTGACTCACAACTGACACAAGTTTCAACTTGATCATGCCATGAGAACGGTCATGCATGTGCCATGTGCAGAAATTTTGAAATCACCTTCGTACAAAACTTTTTCTTTATGTGTAGGTTTTATCAGTCATATTGTGTGAAATGAGCATTGCCACTGCAATTACTGGACAAGTACCAAAGTCAACTTGAAGAAATGATTTATAATTTATTATTCTCCAAGTATGAAATGCTTGAGTTTAATAACTCTACATTAATGTTGTTAATATTTTTTATTGATATAAAATAATCTAAAATGTCTTTAAAATTTAGTACTTAACAATTGGAATATAATTTTGCTATGAGTTGCTAGATAGAAAGTATCCTATAACTAAAATTTCTCTATTATACACTTATTTTGTTTCTACTAGAATAAGCTTAGTAGCTAATAAATTCTATAGTATTAACAACCTGTCTGTGACATTTTGCAGTTGCGCCCCATATTTCAATCCCATAACTAAAATGTGGATATATACATCCAAAATAGATCATCCACAGAAGCCTAGTGTATTTATAACTTTGAAAATATCTGAGTAAGTATATGGATTTATTGCTATTACATATACGATCTATATGGTTAGCCCACGATAACTGTTATTCCATTCTACTATTATTCCAAGAAACCTGTATGATTTTACTTCTTCAATAGTGTTATTAATTGGGTGGTGCTGTAGCCAAGCGGTTAGAGAATTTGCCTACCACCTAGGCGGCCTGGGTTGGAACCATGGGAACTGCATGTGGTATTCCTGGCATACGAAGTGGCATCAAGGCAGGTTTTCTCTGGGTTCTCCAGTTTTCTCAGCCATTCATTCCACCAATTGCTTCATTATCACCTTTCCAATCATTGATTTTGCTTGCATTTCATATCATCCTCTTCCTCACTATCATACCTAGTGCTTGACTAACCATCCGCTTCCAGGTCTTCACACTGTCTGACCCATAGCTTCTTGTGCTCCCCAGCAGGTGTTTGACCCTAGGCACTGGCTTGTAGGGGGTGTAAGTCCTACATAGGGGGAGGATAATCAGGTAACGAAAGAACAATAGTGTTATTATTTATTTTTAAATCTATGTTAGAGAAGAGTTTATTTGATGTACTGGACCACATTACTTAAGTTTTTGACATGTATTTTAGATTGATGGATTCAAAGTATTTAACTAGTTATTAGTAGTGTAATTTAGGTTTTCATTTAAGGGTTCTATTGTCCTGCTCAGCAAATGGCATTTGTGTCATCTGTGTAAGTTGTGACAGCTTTATCTTGTGGATAAATAATATCGCTGATGTGAAGCTTTAGTCATTCATATTTATTCATATTTGTTGACATGTTAGTATGTTACACATTTTTCAAATGGAAAACATTTAACTTAGTCTAAAATACCTACCTTTAGTGTCTGCAGATTTGCTTACGGGCAAGTTGTCCAGTTGAGCAAGTTCATCACCAATACGAAGGGTTGCAGCTACAGTGTCTATAGTAGGTCCAGCCTCTTCTAGAAGTTTTTGTGCTAATTGCAGTGATACACGAGCCTGTGGTATTTGTCCCAGACCACGATAGCACCTTCCCATTCGCCAGTAGAGTTCATATCTGCAGATACAGGATAGCTTTTTTCAAAAACCACATTCTAAGCTTTTTACTTTCTATACTTCTTATCTACAGTAAGTTGCAATCCATCAAAAAGTTTGAAACCAAGATTTTACCAGGAATAGATCTTTTGAGGCTCCATGGAACTAAAAAATAAAACCATGCTTGGAAAAAGATGTGTGACATAATACAACTCAAAACAAAAAGTCAATTAAGAATGGGCTTGGTATTTAAGTTCAGTCTCCTAAGCACACAAGATAAACATTTCCAAGGGAATTCTCCTACTTCAAACTAACCTTTACATGGAAAATATTTCATAATTTTTTATTTTGTCAAAATAGTTATAATTTTAAATAAAATACTGTATGCTTGATGTACATGCATGAAAATAAAATGCACATTTTTACTTTCTCTACTGGTAAGTAGGGGAAGTATTGTATTCCACCCAAAAATTCGATGTCCAGATTTCACCGGAAATACATGTTTTGAGGCCCCCTGATTAAAAAAAAAACAGTTTTAGAAAAAGGTCCGTGTGTGTGTGTGTGTGTCTGTGTGTCTGTCAGTCTGTGGACAGCATAACTCAAAAACGAAAAGTCGGTTAAAAACCAAAGTTGGTATTTAAGTTTAATGTCTTTCAAGGATGTGACATGAAGATTTTGAAGAAAATAGCCCCACCCTAAACTACCCTTTACATGGAAAATTTTTCGAAAATTTTGATTTTCTTGAAAACGATTTTGATTAAAATGTCATATGTTTGAGATATTTTGATGACAAATGAAATGTATATCTTGAATTTTCTGGCTATAGCCCCTGTAGTCGTATTTACTCTGGACGACTTTTGCATAACTGGTAAACCGTTAGAGATAGACCAAATCATATTTACAAAAAAATGTAGATCTTGCTAAAATACACAATTTATGTCTCAATAAATTTTCTTGTAGGGTGAACCATTTCGGAGATATTCCTTGTTATGTGTGTGAGTTTCAGAAAACTTAGAACTTTCGTGAAATGGGTCATCGTTATTCATTTTTTTATATGTTACGTGTGCCAAGAGAACGGAATCTCAAAGCTTTAAAAGATTTGACTATCGCACAAAGCCTACTGTATTCCAATATTCCCCTTGCACCTATAAGGTAATAAGCAATAAGATAATTTGTACAAATGTTTATTTTAACTAACACGAAGAAGATATAGGAATAAGAGTTTGTAAGAATGGTTAGTGCAAAAGTAGAGAAAGTCATGTGTGTGCAACACATCAGATTTTTAATAATAGGCCAGGAAATCCTTTTCATTCTGAATTAGTTTTGAATAACTGATAAACCTTATGAGATAGGCAAAAACCTTACTGCATAAAACATGTGGATCTCATCAAAGTGTTTGTGAGATTAGCCATTTCCAAGATATTCTTTGTTAGTGGTTTAAATTTTTAAACACTTATGCTTTTTGAACTGTCCATGCAAGTGCATGAAATTTTAAAGCCATCCCACATTGATCCACTTTTTAAAAACCTATCATTCAGTCTATCTCTTTGCTAAATGTACCTATAATGAAATGTGTATTAGGCACATATGTATATTAGAAGGCACATGAGGCGGAGCTCGAGAGGGCTCACCTAGAGCAACTGTCCTATCATACTAGAAACAATATATTCCAGGCTTATGGGCCATGGTCTACTGGGCTTCTTCTTCTTCCCAGATGTTTCGTCTGCGACTAGGGCAGAAATCATCAGTGGCAGCGAGGCCAAAGTATCCTAGAGGAGATTTCAACAGCAATTGTGCTGCTTTCAGATTCAGATTCAGATTATTTTATTAAAAGAATTTTGTCTGGTGCTGGTACATGGGGCCCAGCGTACAGACTTAATTTATCATTGGATTACAATTTTTTTGATATTTACAACAAATATGCATTGGGTTTTAAGAAAACCCATACAGTGACCCTCTTTTGGGCCACCGAGAACAGTTCTCTTGTGTATAGTTCTTGGGTATGTGTTTATATTTTGTTTTTGTCTTTTTTCGCTTTTTTCTTGCTATATACATATTTTTTTTACACACATGCATTCTCTCATTCACTCTGGCATATCATGTTGTGCTGCTTTCTCCGTGGGATGCAGTATTTATATCAGTGGTTGGAGGGGAGGTCTGTTGTGATTGGTCCAGATGGGCAACGGGCTGGACCAATGTTGGTGGTGTGTTGTGATCTGCTGCTGTCTGATTGGCTTGTGTGGAGTTCTTGATTTTTGCTTTTGTTAGCGCTGTTTGCCTGTTAAGTTTAAGGCCTTCCTCCTTGCAATTGAAGTTGTTTTTATGCTTTTGTATTTCGATGGCTTCACGGAATAAACAAGAATAGTAGCGGGACGTTGACACTAGAATATCTGTGTTTTTGTACTTGATGATGTGTTCACCTTCTTCTTCTATGGCATGTTTTGCCATTGCTGAATTTTCAGTCTGACCCAAAAAACCAATTCTTTTGTGTTAGTCAATGTGAGTGTTTATGCTTCGCTTTGTGGTCCCAATGTACACTTTGCTACATGAACATGGCATTCTATACACTCCTGCTGTAGATAGAGAATCCCTGGGGTCTTTGGCTGATCAGAGTATATTGCAGATCTGTTTTGTGGGTTTGAAAATGGTGTCAATGTTATGGCGTTTGAGTAGCTTCCCAATGCAGTCTGTCACTGATCTGAAGTACGGTAGAAAAGTCTTACTATTGTTATTGGATATTCGTGTGGTGGTGGAACCTCTCTTAGGGTGTAATGCTCTGTTGATTTCACGTTTAGTATAGATTATCACTGGAAATTTGACATTCTAATATGCCTTGGTGTATGTGGTAAGAATTTTTGAGGCAGCCTGTACAAAGACCACTTTTCTACGACGTATGGTTCTTGAGTTATTGCTTCGAGAATAAACGACTGACTCCCGTGTTTATGCTTATGTATGCAACTTCCTATCTTGTCTGTGTGTTTTATTCTTTTTCATTATGCAGTTATGGAGTAAGACATTACGAAGTGTCATTTGGAATTGCGTATTGGTGCTGTTTTTATTGAAGCGTTGTTTCACGTTTGAGCGATGAGGCTCTTATTTCTCTCAGGGTGTGGTAACGTATGGAATGAAAAATCACACAATGTTTCTTCACCACAATGTATTATTTTATTAACACTTTTTCTCGATTTTACATTTAAATAAATCCTCTTAGCAGTTTTAAATTATTTAAGTCTTTCCACTTTTTCAAAAAGTGGAACAAAAGCTTGATGAAAGTCTGGTAAACGTTCTACAATGTTCACACACTACCAAAATACGTCCTATCACCTTGGACACGTAGACTCTAGTCAAAGGAGTCCGGCGTCATCTCACGTGATACTACCTTTCTCGTATACATCCGTGTATGCGTCCATCAAATAGTTCCCGTATTGTTAGGGAAGCAATCTTTAGCTATCCTGATTTCGCTTTTATTATTGAACACATATAATTCTAATATTTATACATATATTAAAATTAAATATGGAAATATTTATGACGTCTTTAAACAAACTTAGTTGTTCCATAGCGGATAGAAGAGAAAGTGTGAGCTCTCCCGCTAGTTTACTGCATGATCTGTGGTCCCGTGGCAACTGAACGAAACTGCGGCGTGGCGATCACAGTCGCCTTAAAATGTGGCCGAACTGCGTAGTATGTGATTCGGAAGTACAGACAATTTTATACGTATGCGTTGTGTGTTGTGAGTAATTAGGTACATAACTTGTGAAATTGCTTCTAATTTTGTGCATAAATGTGTGTGTTCTTCAAAACGTAAGTTTCAAGCAACATCAATAATTGATTAAAAATGCCAACTTGTTTTGTACCCGGGTGTCGTTCAAGACACACAAACTGCTCAGAGGCTAGACATATTTTTACTCCTCCTAAAGATAAAAATCGGTTTTACAAATGGGAAAAGTCTATTCCTAGGAAAGACACTAAATTATCTGTTAAATCTAGTATTTGTGACAAACATTTTCCAGAGGACTTTTTAGTGAAAGTTGATTCATTCGTTGTGCATGGAAAACTAGTTGAAATCCCTAGAATTAAATGGCGGTTAAAGCCAGGGGCAATTCCCTGTATATTTCCTAATTTACCCAGGTACTTAACTACAGTGCATAAATCCCGAAAATCTCCACAAAACAGAGACAAAAAATTACTGAAAAAGCAATATTCAACAATCAGTAAATTACCAGATGCAGGATCCAGTCAACCAGTTCTCATTTCAAACGCGCCATCCTTCAACAATGAGGAATTCACAGAAAAAGTTCTAATTCCTCCAAGGTCACAAACACAAGTGTCAATAATGAAATTGCTACACTGAAGAAAAGAATTAGAAACCTCAATAGAAACTTAGTTAGAACTAAAATCCTGCTATCTAAAGAAAGGGCTAAATTAAAAATAGTAGAAAAGAAATTCGCTACTAATTGTTGCAAACATAAACGCAATTTAAATTATTTAAGTAAAAAACAAAAGCTGGTTCTAGATACAATGCTTAAAAAATACATAATTTGCATTATGGTTTAATTTTTCAGCGTAAAATCATGTAAGCAGATATTTCCCACTGTTCTTCGTTAATTATAATACCCATTATTGTAAAATACCATCCTATATTATGTGTCAAGGAAAGACGATGTTTCAAAACAGTATTTCCAATATTCCTGCTTACGATTTTAGGTATTTAAAATGCTAACTGATAATATGAAACCCATTTTCACCATGCATTCGTGAACTAAAGTCAAGTGACCGCGACACCAGTGCCATCTTGCGAGCGAACCATAGTAACTCCCGAAGAGCTCACACTATCTCTTCTATCCGCTATGGTTGTTCATAACAATGAACATTAGTAACACGTTTTTGTCATTTAACCATCTCATACCAACATCAAAAAACAAATTACACTCTTAACAAATATTCACATAAACGATTTTCTTTTGGGGTCTTCTAATATTCTGCCTCAGTATAGTTAGTTAATAAATTAACTGAACCACGGAACACTGCAGTTGTGTGCAAATTCTTCAGTTCAGTTCAGTTCAAGACCAATCCCTAACACAAATTGTGCTTTGTGTAACTGTGACAATAAGCAGAAAATTCACATGTTTACATTATGTTTAGTGAAGCCTTAACAGTGTCATTTTCAAAGCCTGGTACTAGTGGCGCAGGTACTAAGGGTAAAGTACACCACTCCCAGGCCAGAAATATTATTTTTAAAGTGTACAGTTTTTTTAAGTAATTGGCAGCTGAGGAAGTGAGTGTAAATAAGTATGTTAATATTGAGTGTTACACTTTATAATGTTATCATCATTAGCCTTTGCTGCGCAAGTTTACATTCTGACAATTTGTGACACGACAAATGTTTCTTTCCTCGTTCCCTCCCCGTAACCTCCGCTCTCTGGCTCATCACTTGGCAGCAGTGCAGCCACCATGTACATGCATTGGTTCAGCTCATGTGCCTTCTAAAACCGTAGGCCATATAATTAAAGTGTGTATTGATTAACAGGAAGTAGACAGAAGAATAAATTTTTGTAAGAACAGTTTGTAGATGAGAAAGTCAAATGAATGCATCACACCACATTTTTACTTTCTCTACTGGTAAGTAGAAGGAAGTATTGTATTCCACCCAAAAATTTGATGTCAAGATTTCACTGGAAATATATGTTTTAGGACCCCCTGAATCCAAAAAAAGCATTTTTAGAAAAAGTTCTGTGTGTGTGTGTGTTTGTGTGTGTGTGTGTGTGTGTGTGTGTGTGTGTGTGTGTGTGTGTGTGTGTGTGTCTGTGTGTCTGTCAGTCTGTGGACAGCATAACTCAAAAACAAAAAGTCAGTTAAAAACCAAAGTTGGTATTTAAGTTTAACGTATTTCAAGGATGCAACATGAAGATTTTGAAGAAAATAGCCCCACCCTAAACTACCCTTTACATTGAAAATTTTTGGAAAATTTTGATTTTATTGAAAATGGCTCTAATGATTTTGAGTAAAATGTCATATGTTTGAGACATTTTTATGACAAGTGAAATGTATATCTTGAATTTTCTGGCTATAGCCCCTGTAGTTGTATTTACTCTGGACAAGTTTTGCGAGATAGACCAAATCTTACTGTACAAAATATGTGGATCTTGCTAAAATACACAATTTATGTCTCAATAAATTTTCTTGTAGGGTGAACCATTTCGGAGGCATTCCTTGTTATGTGTGTGAGTTTTGGAAAACAAAACTTTCATGAAATGGATCATCGTTGTTAATTTTTTTATGTATTAAGTGTGCAATGAGAATAGAATTTCAAAGCTTTAAAAGATTTGACTATCTCACGAGCCTACTGTATTCTAATATTCCCCTTACACCTACAAGGAAATAAGCAATAAGATGATTTGTACAAATGTTTATCTCAACTAACACAAAGAAGATATAGGAATAAGAGTTTATAAGAATGGTTAGTACAAGAGTAGAGAAAGTCATGTGAGTGCAACATATCAGATGTTTTAATAATAGACACACAGAGAATATGTTCCAGCATATTATGTTTTGCATATTCTGTCTAAGATGAAAAATAAAACCTATATATCTGGGTTTGTTGTTTGGTGGTATATTCTGTGTCAGACTGATGCCAGGTCAAATGATGTGTTGAAACAACAATGCTTAGCAGTTTGGTTGTTGTATATTGAGAAGTAATCCTTTACGAATTGCAAATCTGATAATAAACTCTTCCTCTTATTTGCGCAGCTGTAGCAGTATCTCAAAAAGCGCAAGTTGATGAGGACCTAAGGTCCAGCAGTGCAAATGTGTATGTGTACTGAAGTGAGGATAATCTTTTTTACATGGAAAGTCTGAAAGAACCAAGCATTATCTTATACTCGGTAATAGAAATGTCTGAAAGTGAACATCTGGAAAGATGAGGACCATGCAACACAGGTATTGTGTATGCATATTTGAGTTGAAGGGTGAATCCTTGATGATTGGCAGATATGATAACAGTAAGTGCTGCCTTTGCACCATTAGTTATTGCAGTGTCTCAGAGCAACTAGGAATAGCAATAGTAAATTATGGTCAAGATTACAGACATGTGCACTTGCACTTGATTTGAGCAGTGTATCTTTTACAAAGAATAAGGTTGATATCAGCAAGAACTGCCTCATGTTCATTCAGTCGGAGCAGTTAGCAACTTGAGCACTTATGTATACATAATTGAGCTAAGTCATGAATCCTTCACAAATGACAAGTTTGACATGAGTAAACGCTGTCTCATAGTTGCTCAGCTGCTCATAGTAGCAGTTAACAAGATGAGTCTGGTGGTGCATATGTACGAGGGGCATTCAGAAATGATTTACAATTGTGTTGTTTAAAAAATACTGCTGCAGCAATGGGTACATTCTCTTGTAGGATGATGAACTGATACTAGTACATCATGCAGACACTAGATGGTAGTTGTGAAGAGAGTGTATAGTGAAAGAACAGCACTTCTTTGTTGCTTACTAGAGAAAATCATGGACAAAATGAAACATGATTATGATGGACAAAGATGGACTGCATGGCTTTTGTGGCCATAATTTCTCTGTTAATGCACCAATTTCAACAAACCAGCTAGTGTATTACAGGTCTCATAACGGAAACGGCTCCAAAAATTAGGATGAAAATTCATATTTAGTTAACATTTTGCTTTTCAAATTTATCTAAATAAGTATCTTCTTCCCCAAAAAAACATAATTAAAAAAAGGAAAAGAAAAGAAAATCCGAGAGGAGCTTGGTCGCCCAGGTACTGTATATATAAACAGGTATGGTAAAGTTTAAGAGGTAGAACTGGAACTTAAAAATTCAATACCACAACTGGGATTTGAACCACAGACCTTCCGCTTGCCGGGCGGACGCTCTAACCACTGAGCTATTGTGACAAACTGCCAGAATGGCATTAAATTCTCAAGCCAGTTCGTATTTCTCCTGTTGGCATAAATAAATAATAGGTATGGTAAAATTGTTCATTTTACTTTTATAATTGTTGCTTAGCTTATTCATGCACTGAATAATGAAGTTCAGTGCATGCACTGAATGCACTGTTCATGAAGTTAAAATTTAATCAACAACCCCTTATTGCCCAGATCTGGTATACCTAGTTCTTTTTTCTAGTGTTTAGCACCCGCTTTTACTACATATGACATCACAGGCAGTGACACTGATGATATATGAAAAGAAGATGGAGCACTGGTGGAATGAGATGGCGAAGGAAACCAGAGAACCCAGAGGAAACCCGCCATGTGCCACTTTTTCTATCACAAATCTCACGCACAGTTGCCTGGTATTGAACCCGTGCTACTTTGATGAAAGGCGAATGGTCCCCTGGCCACAGTGTGCCCATGGTAGGCATAGTGATAGCCCAAGTCACAATCCCAGCATACACCATTGCCTGCTGGGCATGCACTGGACTTTCTTTTAAGTCTGCATATTGTATTCTACAAGCAACTTGGCAAATTTTGTAATGATCTATTAGAGGTCCTTTTCATGCAGATCTTTAGAGGAGAAAATAAGAATCAAAGAGCTAGGTTGACCTAGCTAATTTAAATCTAAGCTAAAAGGCTATAGGTAGTGCTAAAATAATCTAACGTGTTGCACTCACATGACTTTCTCTACTCTTGTACTATTCTTACAAACTCTTATTCCTCTATCTTCTTCATGTTAATAGAGATAAACATTTGCAGAAACTACCTTATTGCTAATTTTCTTGTAGATACAACAGGAATATGGGAATACAGTAGGCTTTGAGCAATAGTCAAGTCTTTTAAAGCTGGTTGCTATATGAAGACTTTGAAATTCTGTTCTCTTTACATGGCCAAGAGATTAAGTAAACAATGATCTTCCATTTGCGAAAAGTTTAAATATTGCTAAACTCACACAAATAACAAGGAATATGTCCAAAATGGTTCACTCCACAAAAACATTCATTTGGAGATAACTTGCATGTTTTAATAAGATCTACATTTTTGTACAGTAAAATTTGGTCTATCTCTTACAGTTTACCAGCTATGCAAAATTCATCAAGAGTAAACAGGACTACATAGGCTATAGCAAGAAAATACAAAACATAATTTCATTTATCATAAAGATAGCTTAAACATATGGTATTTTAATCAAAATCATTTTTGAGAAAATCAAGATTTTTCAAAAATTTTCCACGTAAAAGCTTATTTAGGGTAGAGGAATTTTAAACAAAATCTTTGTATCGCATCCTTGAAATGTATTAAACATAAATGCTAACTTTGGTTTTTAACAGACTTCGTTTTTGAGTTATGCTGATTACAGGTAGACACACACACACTTTTTTCTAAAAATGCTTCTTTTGGGTTCAGGGACCTCAAAACATATATTTTCAGTGAAATCTCCTCATCAGAGTGTGTACTCTGGCCCACAGAGTTGTGTCTGTCTCTGATCCCAGCCACCTAAAGCAAGAACTACAGCACCTGAGGCACACTTTCCACCAAAACTGCTACTCTGTAGACGATATTGAAGCCTCAATCTCCAAGGTCAAGAGAGGAAAACCACAATTTCAGCAAACACCAGACAAACCGACCGCCACTGCTTGGATCCCATATACTGGCAATCTGTCTGGCAGAATCAGTAGAATTCTCACAAAACACAACATCAGAACCATCCACAAGCCGCCTTTGAAGATCAAACACCTAGAGAGACTGGTAAAGGACAAACTGGACCTTAATGTACCAGGGGTATACCGTATCCCCTGTGAATGCAGGATGCTGTACATAGGGCAAACTGGTAGGACCATTTCCACCAGAGTTAAGGAGCACGAACGGTCTATATGCTTAATGCAGCCTGACAAGTCACGCTGGCGGAGCACTGCTTTGAAAACGACCTCAGAGCTAACTTCAAAGAATGACCATTGTGGCAAAATGTAGTGGTTTATGGGAACGGAGGGTTAAGGAGGCTCTGTCCATCCTCCGAGAAGAGCACACTGAACTGGGACGTTGGATTGCAGTTTAGTCCCTCCTGGAAACCAGCCTTAAAGTTGGAAATTGACCAGCTCAGAAAATACAGATTCCAACAGAGTGGTGAACCACCTCCACATTAGACTGGGTGTTTTCTACTCGGTACGTACTAGTGGACAGTACATATACTGGTCCCTTCACTCTTGCTAGTCATTCATCATCCTGATGATGGGAGGGATGTACACTCCCGGCACGTTGATGGCTCTTCATCACTACACCTGGCTTGAAGCCCAAGAATATCTTGAATATTTGCAAAGTTGTGTCAGAAAAAATAAATATTTTAGCACATTGGTACATGTTTCACAAGTTGTCTCTGTATTCAGGTGATTAAATTTAAAGCATTTTGTTGTTTAACGATTCTGTCAATGCCAGGTTCACATCAGCATTGTCGGTGTGCTGGAATTTTGTCCTGCAGGAGTTCTTTTACATGCCAGCTACTGACATAGAGTTGTTGTTTTTAAGCACACTTAAAAACCATCAGTCTGGGCCAGATTTGAACAAGTGACCTTGGGATCAGTAGGCCAACATCTAACAACTAGATGACTATTCAGGTGATGATGTACATGTACATACACAGCTGAGGAGTCAGTCCTTGATGAATGGCAAATCGTACATAGTGAATGCTGCCACACATTTGTTCAGCTCATTAAGGTACAGACTCATGAATGGGAGGTAAGTGGTTCAAGTTTTGCCAGGACTGTTGTCCATTACTGAGATTCTTCTCACCCCTCATGACTGGTAAATGTTGGAGAGGTACCTTAAACTTTGAGCTGCAATATTTCCTTACAGATTTTATTTCCCAGTCTCACTTCATTTCATATCACCAATGTCACTGTCCGTACTGATACATGAAGTGAGAATGAGTGTTAAGCAGTATTACAAAAAGAAAAACAAAAAAGAAAGAAAGAGAGAAAAAGAGGGAAAGGTAGAGAAAAAGGATAAAAGAAAGGAAAGAGAGAAAGAAATAGTGAAAGAAAGAGGGAAATCGAAAAAGAGAGACAGAGGGTGAGAGGGAGGGAGAGGGATGTAGAAAGAGAGAGATGGAGAGAAAGAGAGTGAAGGAGAAAAGGAAGGAATGAAGAAAGGAAAAAATGAGAGAAAGAAGTTAAGGATAAGAAAGAAAGAGGGAGGGAATAAGAGAAAGAAAGTAAGAGAGAGAAGGGAGGGAGGAAAGTAGCAAGAAAGGAAGGAAGGAAATAAAAGAAAAAATCGTTTAGCTGTAGTGCTAGGATGCTACTAAGGTCCAGATGCACACATACCTGAGCTGAGGGGCATATCCTTCGCGAATGGCAAGTCTGATATCCGTAAGGGCTGCCTCATACTCGCTCAGCTGCAGCAATGTCTCAGATCGTGCAGCAAGGGCGGCCGCGAGGTAAGGTCCTGGTGGAGCACGTATGACTGCTTGACTGTGTAGTGCAAGGACCCGTCGGGTAGGGCCTGCGGCAAGGAGAGCACGTTCACCCTCTGAACGTCGTTGCCCCGACACAGTTTCAGATTTGGGTCTATAAAGCGATTGCACATTATTCAAAACAGCAGCAGCAGGGCGTAAACAAGCTAAGAGACAGGCTTTCTCATCATCTGTTGGAAGTGCAGATGGTGCTTCAGGACTTTCGCGTACTTGTGCAGCCCAGTCCAAGAAGAAGCCGCGATCATTCGATTGTAGTGTAACCGCGTTGCACCTCGCCGTGTACTCCGGATCATCCTCCATGCCGGCAATATGTTTTTTTATCACTAGACAGAACCACAAAACGCACTCTGGCTATATTTATATACTCTATCTATAGCTTAACGGGGCGACCCGATTTCAGTCGGGAGCTCTCGCATCGTAGTGCACATTACTTAACACGTAGCGCACCTAAATAATCGCCGCTCTACTTTGCGAATATTAGGGCGGTTTGTTATTACCTTTTGACTGTTTAAAATTACATTGTGACTATCGCAATTCCCTCATTTCATTGAACAGTATTCGTTTCAAATTCATGTCTATTGTAAGTAATGTTTGTGTCCTGTATTTTTTCTCATTTAAGAGGTGTTGTATGCGACCCAAAGGATACATATCGAATTTTCATTAAAATTTTCATTGAGGCCCTATAAATCGAAAATAATATTTTTACAAAAATAGAATATCATGTAGAACGTGTGTGAGCGCGCGGTTAAATAAAATTATATAATTCGTATTCAAGCACGGATCTTTAAATAATGCATAGAAAAGATTTTAAGGAAATGTTCCAACCCCAAACACAAATAGCCTTCAATAATATAAATGTATATTACGTTTCATTTTCTCAAAAATGGGTGTAATGATTTGATTGAAACATTACAGCTTTAAGATACACAGTGTGCCTTGTATTTTCTGTTCATAGCTGATGAAGTATTTTTCAAAACTGAATGCACAGCAACACAGTTGTCTTTTTCTGGCGTTAACACAGTCTAAGCCTTTCGTGATATTACCACAACTGTTTTCTTCTCGAAACCTTGACTCACTCCATCTGTCTTTCTCACTTTCTCCATCTCTCAAACAGCTGACTTCGTTGATGAATCACTCAACACTCATTAACTGCTTCGCTATCTTCTCCCACGTCGCGCCGGTTCTCACGCAGCTGACCCCCTCCCCACACACACACACACACACACACACACACACACACACAAACACACACACACACGCACACAGAACTAAAAGTTGGACTCACTCCCTCCACCTCGCATCCTTACCTTATATAGCGGAAATGACGCAACAGGGTCCTTTCTCGAACTTTTACAAATACGCTGACTGCCGGACACTTCTTCAATAATCTGGAAAATCCCGTTTTGTTCTGCCGTTGATTGTGGCCACGTGTTCATAACAGCCGGTGAGGCAGCCTGACCTTGAGCGCTTTTGATACACGCACCGCCAGTGGGGTGGGGCATCCCGGCCCCGACTGTCCGCGACCGGCGGCACAGTAAGAACAAGAATGAAGTATAAAGGGGTAATGAATTGCAGGAGCATCTCGTCCTTTGGAGCTTTCAAAGCTTAGCGTCTGAAGAAAAGCTTAAAAACAGGGATATCGTCGTCATCGTCATCATCGTCATCATCGTCATCGTCATCATTATCATCATCCAAAGTGGCCCGGGTTCGATACCAGGCAACCACATGCAGGCGCGGACCTAGAAATATTCGATAGGGGGGCCCGGTTCCGGTCCACTACCACTTCTTAATAATTAAATTCATACTAAAACGTGACTAGCTAAATATTTAACTGAAAGAAACAATGTTTAAAGGTAGTACATACCTATACCAATTTTCATAGAAATCGGTTTGTCCATTTTGTGTGATGAGGTAACACACATATGGCATTTATAGCAATAAAGTAGGATATGACAGGAGGGCCCGGGCCCCCTGACACCCCCCTGGATCCGCACCTGACCACATGTAGGAATCATGGTGGATGAAGTGGTGCTGGAATGGGTTTCTTCCAGGTTCTCTGGTTTCCCCCGCCATCTCATTCGACCAGTGCTCCATCTTCATTCCATGTATCATCAGTGTCAGTGGTGCTGTATGTAGTAAACATAGGCATTAAACACTACCAAAAAAATCACCACCACCACCACCAGCGCCACCGCCACCGCCACCACCACCGCCACCGCCACCGCCACCACCACCGCCACCACCGCCACCACCACCATCGTCATCATTTATCAACATAATCATTAGAGTATGTTGTTTTGATTCTGTCACCATTGACTAGATTTGAAGGGGCGATTTTCTCCCTTTGCACACACTGCTACATAGAACTGTCAGATAGCGCCCCTAGCAGTGTAAAACTGGAGACTCCCTACACTCTCTGGGGACTGGTCACAAAAAGGCGTGGCTTACAGCAAAGCATGGCTAGCTGTAAGAGAGGGGAAAGGGGAAATGTGACTAGTTTAGTGAGGATTAGGGTCTATTTCAGTTTTGTCAAATAGTGTCTGTATGTCTAGTGGTTGTTGCAATTTGTTTGGTTTTTACATTTCTGGCTTTCTTTCGTTATGAACAAGGTCGATTTTGTTGTTGACAATGCTATTTCAGACATTAGATGACTAAGAAAAACTATGAATTAAAGAGTTAGGCCCTGACAATACTAATCTGTCACTATACAGAAACACAAATCATAGTCATGTTCTTTTAATCTAGATGGCGCAGAAAGAAACCATGGTTGACAGCTAGTGAAATTAAGAGAATGTTGTTTTGCTTAAACTGTTTGTTGTTAGATGGTGATGCTTTATGCGCAGCTCATGTTATCCGTGACCTCAAACATCTTTCAGAAAGAACTAAGTCACCTGCAATAAGTTCTTTTCACTCTGGGAACTCCTTAACATTATGTTTGTTTGGAGCGGCAACGGGCAACCGGCAACGGCCAACGGCAACGGCAACGGCAACGTCCAGCGGGCAACGGGCAACGGGCAACGGCAACGGGCAACGGCAACGGGCAACGGGAAACGGGTAACAGGCAACGGGTAACCGGCAACGCGTAACGGGCAACGTGAAACGGGCAACGCGAAACGGGCAACGAGTAACGTGCAACGTGTAACGTGCAACGTGCAAAGTGCAACGTGCAACGTGCAACGGGCAACGTGCAACGTGCAACGGGCAACGGGCATCGAAACCGGCAACGGGCAACGGGCAACCCGCAACGGGCAACGGGCAACGTGCAACGTGCAACGTGAAACGTGCAACGTGAAACGTGCAACATGCAACGGGCAACGGGTCACGAGAAACGGGCAACGTGCAACGTGCAAAGGGCAACGGGCAACGTGCAAGGTGCAACGTGAAACGTGCAACGGGCAACGGGCTACATGCAACGGGCAACATGCAACGAACAACATGCAACGGGAAACGGAAACGGGCAAAGGCAACGGGCAACTGCAACGGCAACGGCATCGGCAACGGCAACTGCAACGGCAACCTGCAACGTGCAACGTGCAACGGGCAACGTGCAACGGGCAACGGGCAACGGGCAACGGGCAACAGGCAACGGGCAACGTGCAACGTGCAACGGGCAAAGGGCAACGAGCAACGGGCAACGGGCAACGTGCAACGGGCAACGGGAACGGGCCACGGCAACGGGCAACGAGCAACAGGCAACGGGCAACGGGTAGCGTGCAACGGGCTACATGCAACGGGAAACATGCAACGGCCAACACGCAAGAGGCAACGGGAACGGGCAACGGCAACGGGCAACGAGCAAGAGACAACGGCCATCGGGCAGCGTGCAACGGGCAACGGGCTATATGAAACGGGCTACATGCAATGGCCAACATGCAACGTGCAACGTGCAACGGGCAACAGGTAACGGGCAACGAGCAACAGGCAACGGGCAGCGGGCTACATGCAACGGGCAACATGCAACGGCCAACATCCAACGGGCAACGGGAACGGGCAAAGGCAACGGGCAACGGCAACGGGCAACGTGCAACGTGCAACGGGCAACGGGCAACGTGCAAGGTGCAACGTGCAACGGCCAACGGGCAGCGGGCAACGTCCAACGGGCAACGTGCAACGTGCAACGGGCAACCGGCAACGTCCAACGGGCAACGGGCAACGTGCAACGTGCAACGGGCAACGGGCAACGTGCAACGGTCAACGGATAGCGTGCAACGTGCAACGGGCAACGGGCAACGTGCAACGTGCAACGTGCAACGTTCAACGGGCAACGGGCAACGTGCAACGTGCAACGGGCAACGGGCAACGTGCAACGTGCAACGGGCAACGGGCAACGTGCAACGTGCAACGTGAAACCTGCAACGTGCAAAGTGCAACGGGCAAGGGCAACGGGCAACGTGCAACGTGCAACGGGCAACGTGCAACGTGCAATGGGCAATGGGCAACAGAAAGCGTCCAACGTGCAACGGGCAACGGGCAACGTGTAACGTTCAAGGTACAACGGGCAACGGGCAACGGGCAACCGGCAACGTGCAACGTGCAAAGTGCAACGGGCAACGTGCAACGTGCAACGTGTAACGTGCAACGTGCAACGAGCCACGGGCAACCTGCAACGTGCAACGTGCAACGGGCAACGTGCAACGTGCAACGTGTAACGTGCAACGTGCAACGAGCCACGGGCAACCTGCAACGGGCAACGTGCAACGTGCAACGGGCAACGGGCAACGGGCAACGTGCAACGGGCAACGGGCAAAGGGCAACGGGAAACGTCCAACATGCAACGGGCAACGGGCAACGTGCAACGTGCAACATGCAACGGGCAACGGGCATCGTGCAACTTGCAGCGGGCAACGGGCATCGGGCAATGGGCAACGGGCAGCGGGAAACATCCAACTTGCAACGGGCAACGGGCATCGTGCAACGTCCAACGTGCAACGGGCATCGAGCAACGGGCAACGGGGAACGAGCAACGTGAAACGGGCGACGGGCAACAGGAAACGTCCAACGTGTAACGTGCAACGGGCAACGGGCAACGTGCAACTTGCAGCGGGCAACGGGCATCGGGCAATGGGCAACGGGCAGCGGGAAACATCCAACTTGCAACGGGCAACGGGCATCGTGCAACGTCCAACGGGCAACGTGCAACGTGCAACTTGCAGCGGGCAACGGGCATCGGGCAATGGGCAACGGGCAGCGGGCAACATGCAACGGGCAACGTGCAACGTGCAACTTGCAGCGGGCAACGGGCATCGGGCAATGGGCAACGGGCAGCGGGAAACATCCAACTTGCAACGGGCAACGGGCATCGTGCAACGTCCAACGTGCAACGGGCAACGTGCAACGTGCAACTTGCAGCGGGCAACGGGCATCGGGCAATGGGCAACGGGCAGCGGGAAACATCCAACTTGCAACGGGCAACGGGCAACGGGCAACGTGCAACATGCAACGGGCAACGTGCAACGTGCAACTTGCAGCGGGCAACGGGCATCGGGCAATGGGCAACGGGCAGCGGGAAACATCCAACTTGCAACGGGCAACGGGCATCGTGCAACGTCCAACGTGCAACGGGCATCGAGCAACGGGCAACGGGGAACGAGCAACGTGAAACGGGCGACGGGCAACAGGAAACGTCCAACGTGTAACGTGCAACGGGCAACGGGCAACGTGCGACGTCCAACGTGCAACGGGGAAAGGGCAACGAGAAACGGATAGCGTGCAACGTGCAACGGGCAACCGGCAACGTGCAACGTGCAACGTTCAACGGGCAACGGGCCACGTGCAACGTGCAACGGGAAACGGGCAACGTGCAACGTGCAACGGGCAACGGGCAACGTGCAACGTGCAACGTGCAACGTGCAACGGGCAACGGGCAACGTGCAACGTGCAACGTGCAACGTGCAACGGGCAAAGTGCAACGGGCAACGGGCAAGGGCAACGGGTAACGTGCAACGCGCAACGGGCAGCGGGCAGCGTGCAACGTGCAACGGGCAACGTGCAACTTGCAACGGGCAACGTGCATCGGGCAATGGGCAACGGGCAGCGGGCTACATGAAACGGGAAACATGCAACGGCCAACATCCAACGTGCAACGGGCAACGTGCAACGTGCAACGTGCAACGTGCAACGGGCAACGGGCAACGGGTAACGTGCAACGTGCAACGTGCAACGTGCATCGTGCAACGTGCAACGTGCAACGGGCAACGGGCAACGTGCAACGGGCAACGGGCAACGTGCAACGGGCTACATGAAACGGGCAACATGCAACGGGCAACATGCAACGGTAAACGGGAACGTGCAACGGCAACGGCCAACTCAACGCCAACGGCAACGGCATCGGCAACAGCAACTGCAACGGCAACGGCAACCTGCAACGTGCAACGGGCAACGTGCAACGGGCAACATGCAACGTGCAAAGGGCAACAGGTAACGGGCAACGAGCAACAGGCAACGGGCAGGGGGCTACATGCAACGGGAAACATGCAACGGCCAACATCCAACGGGCAACGGGAACGGGCAACGGCAACGGGCAACGGCAACGAGCATCGTGCAACGTGCAACGGGCAACGTGCCGCGTCAACGGGCAACGGGCAACGTGCAAGGTGCAACGTGCAACGGGCAACGGGCAACGTGCAGCGGGCAGCGGGCAACGTGCAACGGGCAACGGGCAACGTGCAACGGGCAACGTGCAACGTGCAACGGGCAACGTGCAACGGGCAACGGGCAACGTGCAACGGGCAACGTGCAACGTGCAACGGGCAACGTGCAACGGGCAACGGGCTACGTGCAACGGGCTACATGCAACGGCAACATGCAACGGCCAACATGCAACGGGCGACGGGAACGGGCAACGGCAACGGGCAACGAGCAACAGGCAAGTGCAACGGCAACGGGCAACGGGCATCGTGCAACGGGCAACATGCAACGGGCAACATGCAACGGCCAACACGCAAGAGGCAACGGAAACGGGCAACGGCAACGGGCAACGAGCAAGAGTCAACGGCCATCGGGCAGCGTGCAACGGGCAACGGGCTATATGCAACGGGCTACATGCAACGGCCAACATGCAACGGGCAACAGGTAACTTGCAACGAGCAACAGGCAACGGGCAACGTGCAACCTGCAACGGGCAACGGGCAACGTGCAACGTGACACGTGCAACGGCCAACGGGCAACGGGCAACGTGGAACGTCCAACGTGCAAACACAAACGGGCAACGGGCAACGTGATACATGCAACGTGCAACGGGCAACGGGCTATATGATACCGCCAACATGCAACGGGCAACGGCAAACGGGCTACGGGCAACCGGCAACGGGCAACGGGTAACGTGTAACGTGCAACGTGCAACGTCCAACGGGCAACGGGCAACGTGCAACGTGCAACGGGCAACGGGCGATGGGCAACGGGCAATGGGCAACGGGAAACGTCCAACGTGCAACGGGCAAAGGGCAACGTGCAATGTGTAACATGCAACGGGCAACGTGCAACGTGCAACGTGCAACGGGCAACGTGCAACGGGAAACGTGCAGCGTGCAAGGTGCAACGTGTAACGGGCAACGGGCACCGTGCAACCTGCAACGTGCAACGGGCATCGGGCTAGATGCAACGGGCATGATGCAACGGGCAACATGCAACGGTAAACGGGAACGTGCAACGTCAACGGCCAACTCAACGGCAACGGCAACGGCTTCGGCAACAGCAACTGCAACGGCAACGGCAACTTGCATCGAGCAACGTGCAACGGGCAACAGGCAACTCTCAAATGGCAACGTGCAACGGGCAACAGGCTACATGCAACGGCAACATGCAACGGGCGACGGGAACGGGCAACGGCAACGGGCAACGAGCAAGAGGCAACGGGCACCGGGCAGCGTGCAACGGGCAACGGTCTACGTGCAACGGCCAACATGCTACGGGCAACGGGAACGGGCAACGGCAATGGGCAACTGCAACGGCAACGGGCAACGGGCAGCGTGCAACGGGCAACATGCAACAGGCAACATGCAACGGCCAACATGCAACGGGCAACGGGAACGGGTCACGGCAACGGGCAACGAGCAACAGGCAACGGGCAACGGGTAGCGTGCAACGGGCTACATGCAACGGGAAACATGCAACGGCCAACACGCAAGAGGCAACGGGAACGGGCAACGGCAACGGGCAACGAGCAAGAGACAACGGCCATAGGGCAGCGTGCAACGGGCAAAGGGCTATATGCAACGGGCTACATGCAACGGCCAACATGCAACGTGCAACGTGCAACGGGCAACAGGTAACGGGCAACGAGCCACAGGCAACGGGCTGCGGGCTACATGAAACGGGCAACGTGCAACGGCCAACATCCAAGGGTCAACGGGAACGGGCAACGGCAATTGGCAACGGCAACGGGCACCGTGCAACGGGCAACGTGCCGCATGCAACGGGCAACGGGCAACGTGCAAAGTGCAACGTGCAACGGGCAACGGGCAACGTGCAACGTGCAACGGTCAATGGATAGCGTGCAACGTGCAACGGGCAACGGGCAACGTGCAACGGGCAGCGGGCAACGCGCAACGACAACGTCCAACGGGCAACGGGCAATGTCCAACGGGCAACGGACAACGTGCAACGTGCAACGGGCAACGCGCAACGTGCAACGTGCAACGTGCAACGGGCAACGGGCAACGTGCAAGGGTCAACGGATAGCGTGCAACGTGCAACGGGCAACGGACAACGTGCAAGGGGCAACGTGCAACGTGCAACGGGCAACGGGCAACGTGCAACGTGCAACGGGCAACGTGCAACGTGCAACGGGCAACGTGCAACGGTCAATGGATAGCGTGCAACGTGCAACGGGCAACGGGCAACGTGCAAGGTGCAACGTGCAACGGGCAACGGGCAACGTCCAACGGGCAACGGGCAACGTCCAACGGGCAACGGGCGACGTGCAACGTGCAACGGGCAACGTGCAACGGTCAATGGATAGCGTGCAACGTGCAACGGGCAACGGGCAACGTGCAAGGTGCAACGTGCAACGGGCAACGGGCAACGTGCAACGGGCAGCGGGCAACGTGCAACGTGCAACGGGCAACGTGCAACGGGCAACGGGCAACGTGCAACGGGCTACATGAGACGGCAACATGAAACGGCCAACATGCAACGGGCGACGGGAACGGGCAACGTGCAACGTGTAACGTGCAACGTGCAACGAGCCACGGGCAACCTGCTACGTGCAACGGGCAATCTGCAACGGGTAACGTGCAACGTGCAACGGGCAACGGGCAACGGGCAACGTGCAACGGGCAACGGGCAAAGGGCAACGGGAAACGTCCAACATGCAACGGGCAACGGGCAACGTGCAACGTGCAACGGCCAACGGGCAACGGGCAACATGCAACGTGCAACGGGCAACGGGCAACGGGCAACGTGCAACGGGCAACGGGCAAAGGGCAACGGGAAACGTCCAACATGCAACGGGCAACGGGCAACGTGCAACGTGCAACGGCCAACGGGCAACGGGCAACATGCAACGTGCAACGGGCAACGTGCAACTTGCAGCGGGCAACGGGCATCGGGCAATGGGCAACGGGCAGCGGGAAACATCCAACTTGCAACGGGCAACGGGCATCGTGCAACGTCCAACGTGCAACGGGCATCGAGCAACGGGCAACGGGGAACGAGCAACGTGAAACGGGCGACGGGCAACAGGAAACGTCCAACGTGTAACGTGCAACGGGCAACGGGCAACGTGCGACGTCCAACGTGCAACGGGGAAAGGGCAACGAGAAACGGATAGCGTGCAACGTGCAACGGGCAACGTGCAACGTGCAACGTTCAACGGGCAACGGGCCACGTGCAACGTGCAACGGGAAACGGGCAACGTGCAACGTGCAACGTGCAACGGGCAACGGGCAACGTGCAACGTGCAACGTGCAACGTGCAACGGGCAAAGTGCAACGGGCAACGGGCAAGGGCAACGGGTAACGTGCAACGCGCAACGGGCAGCGGGCAGCGTGCAACGTGCAACGGGCAACGTGCAACTTGCAACGGGCAACGTGCATCGGGCAATGGGCAACGGGCAGCGGGAAGCGTCCAACTTGCAACGGGCAACGGGCATCGTGCAACGTGCAACGGGAAACGGGCAACGTGCAACGTGCAACGTGCAACGGGCAACGGGCAACGGGTAACGTGCAACGTGCAACGTGCAACGTGCATCGTGCAACGTGCAACGTGCAACGGGCAACGGGCAACGTGCAACGTGCAACGGGCAACGGGCAACGTGCAACGGGCTACATGAAACGGGCAACATGCAACGGGCAACATGCAACGGTAAACGGGAACGTGCAACGGCAACGGCCAACTCAACGCCAACGGCAACGGCATCGGCAACAGCAACTGCAACGGCAACGGCAACCTGCAACGTGCAACGGGCAACGTGCAACGGGCAACATGCAACGTGCAAAGGGCAACAGGTAACGGGCAACGAGCAACAGGCAACGGGCAGGGGGCTACATGCAACGGGAAACATGCAACGGCCAACATCCAACGGGCAACGGGAACGGGCAACGGCAAAGGGCAACGGCAACGAGCATCGTGCAACGTGCAACGGGCAACGTGCCGCGTCAACGGGCAACGGGCAACGTGCAAGGTGCAACGTGCAACGGGCAACGGGCAACGTGCAGCGGGCAGCGGGCAACGTGCAACGGGCAACGGGCAACGTGCAACGGGCAACGTGCAACGTGCAACGGGCAACGTGCAACGGGCAACGGGCTACGTGCAACGGGCTACATGCAACGGCAACATGCAACGGCCAACATGCAACGGGCGACGGGAACGGGCAACGGCAACGGGCAACGAGCAACAGGCAAGTGCAACGGCAACGGGCAACGGGCATCGTGCAACGGGCAACATGCAACGGGCAACATGCAACGGCCAACACGCAAGAGGCAACGGAAACGGGCAACGGCAACGGGCAACGAGCAAGAGTCAACGGCCATCGGGCAGCGTGCAACGGGCAACGGGCTATATGCAACGGGCTACATGCAACGGCCAACATGCAACGGGCAACAGGTAACTTGCAACGAGCAACAGGCAACGGGCAACGTGCAACCTGCAACGGGCAACGGGCAACGTGCAACGTGACACGTGCAACGGCCAACGGGCAACGGGCAACGTGGAACGTCCAACGTGCAAACAGAAACGGGCAACGGGCAACGTGATACATGCAACGTGCAACGGGCAACGGGCTATATGATACCGCCAACATGCAACGGGCAACGGCAAACGGGCTACGGGCAACCGGCAACGGGCAACGGGTAACGTGTAACGTGCAACGTGCAACGTCCAACGGGCAACGGGCAACGTGCAACGTGCAACGGGCAACGGGCGATGGGCAACGGGCAATGGGCAACGGGCAATGGGCAACGGGAAACGTCCAACGTGCAACGGGCAAAGGGCAACGTGCAATGTGTAACATGCAACGGGCAACGTGCAACGTGCAACGTGCAACGGGCAACGTGCAACGGGAAACGGGCAACGTGCAACGTGCAACGTGCAACGTGCAACGGGCAACGGGCGATGGGCAACGGGCAATGGGCAACGGGAAACGTCCAACGTGCAACGGGCAAAGGGCAACGTGCAATGTGTAACATGCAACGGGCAACGTGCAACGTGCAACGTGCAACGGGCAACGTGCAACGGGAAACGTGCAGCGTGCAAGGTGCAACGTGTAACGGGCAACGGGCACCGTGCAACCTGCAACGTGCAACGGGCATCGGGCTAGATGCAACGGGCATGATGCAACGGGCAACATGCAACGGTAAACGGGAACGTGCAACGTCAACGGCCAACTCAACGGCAACGGCAACGGCTTCGGCAACAGCAACTGCAACGGCAACGGCAACTTGCATCGAGCAACGTGCAACGGGCAACAGGCAACTCTCAAATGGCAACGTGCAACGGGCAACAGGCTACATGCAACGGCAACATGCAACGGGCGACGGGAACGGGCAACGGCAACGGGCAACGAGCAAGAGGCAGCGGGCACCGGGCAGCGTGCAACGGGCAACGGTCTACGTGCAACGGCCAACATGCTACGGGCAACGGGAACGGGCAACGGCAATGGGCAACTGCAACGGCAACGGGCAACGGGCAGCGTGCAACGGGCAACATGCAACAGGCAACATGCAACGGCCAACATGCAACGGGCAACGGGAACGGGTCACGGCAACGGGCAACGAGCAACAGGCAACGGGCAACGGGTAGCGTGCAACGGGCTACATGCAACGGGAAACATGCAACGGCCAACACGCAAGAGGCAACGGGAACGGGCAACGGCAACGGGCAACGAGCAAGAGACAACGGCCATAGGGCAGCGTGCAACGGGCAAAGGGCTATATGCAACGGGCTACATGCAACGGCCAACATGCAACGTGCAACGGGCAACAGGTAACGGGCAACGAGCCACAGGCAACGGGCTGCGGGCTACATGAAACGGGCAACGTGCAACGGCCAACATCCAAGGGTCAACGGGAACGGGCAACGGCAATTGGCAACGGCAACGGGCACCGTGCAACGGGCAACGTGCCGCATGCAACGGGCAACGGGCAACGTGCAACGTGCAACGGGCAACGGGCAACGTGCAACGGGCAACGGGCAACGTGCAACGTGCAACGTGCAACGGGCAACGTGCAACGTGCAACGGTCAATGGATAGCGTGCAACGTGCAACGGGCAACGGGCAACGTGCAACGGGCAGCGGGCAACGCGCAACGACAACGTCCAACGGGCAACGGGCAATGTCCAACGGGCAACGGACAACGTGCAACGTGCAACGGGCAACGCGCAACGTGCAACGTGCAACGTGCAACGGGCAACGGGCAACGTGCAAGGGTCAACGGATAGCGTGCAACGTGCAACGTGCAACGGGCAACGGACAACGTGCAAGGGGCAACGTGCAACGTGCAACGGGCAACGGGCAACGTGCAAGGTGCAACGTGCAACGGGCAACGGGCAACGTGCAACGGGCAGCGGGCAACGTGCAACGTGCAACGGGCAACGTGCAACGGGCAACGGGCAACGTGCAACGGGCTACATGAGACGGCAACATGAAACGGCCAACATGCAACGGGCGACGGGAACGGGCAACGGCAACGGGCAACGAGCAACAGGCAACGGGCAACGGGCAGCGTGCAACGGGCAACGGGCTACATGCAACGGCCAACATGCAACGGGCAACGGGAACGGGCAACGGGAACGGGCAAAGGGAACGGGCAACGGCTACCGGCAAGTGCAACGGCAACGGACAACGGGCATCGTGCAACGGGCATCGTGCAACGGGCAACATGCAACGGCCAACATGCAACGGGCAACGGGAAGGGGCCACGGCAACGGGCAACGAGCAACAGGCAACGGGCAACGGGTAGCGTGCAACGGGCTACATGCAACGGGAAACATGCAACGGCCAACACGCAGGAGGCAACGGGAACGGGCAACGGCAACGAGCAACGAGCAAGAGACAACGGCCATCGGGCAGCGTACAACGGGCAACGGGCTATATGCAACGGGCTACATGCAACGGCCAAGATGCAACGTGCAACGTGCAAAAGGCAGCAGGTAACGGGCAACGAACAACAGGCAACGGGCAGCGTGCAACGTGCAACGTGCAACGGGCAATGGGCAACGTGCAACGGTCAACGGATAGCGTGCAACGTGCAACGTGCAACGGGCAACGTGCAACGGGCAACGTGCAACGTGCAACGTGCAACGTGCAACGGGCAACGGGCAACGTGCAACGGCCAACGGGCAACGGGCAACGTGGAACGTCCAACGTGCAACCAGAAACGGGCAACGGGCAACGTGCAACATGCAACGTGCAACGGGCAACGGGCTATATGACACGGGCAACATGCAACGGGCAACGGCAAACGGGCAACGGGCAACCGGCAACCGGCAACAGGCAACCGGAAAAGGGCAACGTGCTACGGGCAACGTGTAAGGGTAACGTGCAACGTGCAACGGGTAACGTGCAACGTGCAACGTGGAATGTGCAATGTGCAACGTGCAAGGTGCAACGGGACGATCAACGGCTAACCCGCAACGGGCAACGGGTAACGTGTAACGTGCAACGGGCAACGTCCAACGGGCAACGGGCAACGTGCAATGTGCAACGGGCAACGGGCAATGGGCAACGGGCAATGGGCAACGGGAAACGTCCAACGTGCAACGGGCAACGTGCAACGTGTAACGTGCAACGGGCAACGTGCAACGTGCAACGTGCAACGGGCAACGTGCAACGGGAAACGTGCAGCGTGCAAGGTGCAACGTGTAACGGGCAACGGGCAACGTGCAACGTGTAACGGGCAACGTCCACTGTGCAACGAGCAACGGGCAACGGGCAACGGGCACCGTGCAACCTGCAACGTGCAACGGGCATCGGGCTACATGCAACGGGCAACATGCAACGGTAAACGGGAAGTGCAACGTCAACGGCCAACTCAACGGCAACGGAAACGGCATCGGCAACAGCAACTGCAACGGCAACGGCAACCTGCAACGAGCTACGTGCAACGGGCAACAGGCAACGGCCAACTGGCAACGTATATCGTACAACGGGCAACGGGCTACATGCAACGGCAACATGCAACGGGCGACGGGAACGGGCAACGGCAACGGGCAACGAGCAACAGGCAACGGGCAACGGGCAGCGTGCAACGGGCAACGGTCTACTTGCAACGGCCAACATGCAACGGGCAACGGGAACGGGCAACGGGAACGGGCAACGGCAACGGGCAACTGCAACGGCAACGGGCAACGTGCAACGGGCTACATGAGACGGCAACATGAAACGGCCAACATGCAACGGGCGACGGGAACGGGCAACAGCAACGAGCAACAGGCAACGGGCAACCGGCAGCGTGCAACGGGCAACGGGCTACATGCAACGGCCAACATGCAACGGGCAACGGGAACGGGCAACGGGAACCGGCAACGGGAACGGGCAACGGCAACCGGCAAGTGCAACGGCAACGGGCAACGGGCATCGTGCAACGGGCAACATGCAACGGGCAACATGCAACGGCCAACATGCAACGGGCAGCGTGCAACGGGCATCGGTCTCCTTGCAACGGCTAACATGCAACGGGCAACGGGAACGGGCTACGGGAACGGGCAACGGCAACGGGCAACTGCAACGGCAACGGGCAACGTGCAACGGGCTACATGAGACGGCAACATGAAACGGCCAACATGCAACGGGCGACGGGAACGGGCAACAGCAACGGGCAACGAGCAACAGACAACGGGCAACGGGCAGCGTGCAACGGGCAACGGGCTACATGCAACGGCCAAAATGCAGCGGGCAACGGGAACGGGCAACGGGAACCGGCAACGGGAACGGGCAAAGGGCATCGTGCAACGGGCAACGTGCAACGGGCAACATGCAAAGGCCAACATGCAACGGGCAACGGGCAGCGTGCAACGGGCAACTGTCTACTTGCAACGGCCAACATGCAACGGGCAACGGGAACGGGCAATGGCAACGGGCAACTGCAACGGCAACGGGCAACGTGCAACGGGCTACATGAGACGGCAACATGAAACGGCCAACATGCAACGGGCAACGGGAACGGGCAACGGGAACCGGCAACGGGAACCGGCAACGGGAACGGGCAACGGCAACCGGCAAGTGCAACGGCAACGGGCAACGGGCATCGTGCAAAGGGCAACATGCAACGGGCAACATGCAACGGCCAACATGCAACGGGCAACGGGAAGGGGCCACGGCAACGGGCAACGAGCAACAGGCAACGGGCAACGGGTAGCGTGCAACGGGCTACATGCAACGGGAAACATGCAACGGCCAACACGCAGGAGGCAACGGGAACGGGCAACGGCAACGGGTAACGAGCAAGAGACAACGGCCATCGGGCAGCGTGCAACGGGCAACGGGCTATATGCAAAGGGCTACATGCAACGGCCAAGATGCAACGTGCAACGTGCAAAGGGCAACAGGTAACGGGCAACGAACAGGCAACGGTCAGCGTGCAACGTGCAACGTGCAACGGGCAATGGGCAACGTGCAACGGTCAACGGATAGCGTGCAACGTGCAACGTGCAACGGGGAACGTGCAACGGGCAACGGGCAACATGCAACGGGCAACATGCAACGGCCAACATGCAACGGCCAACATGCAACGGGCAACGGGCAGCGTGACACGGGCAACTGTCTACTTGCAACGGCCAACATGCAACGGCCAACGGGAACGGGCAATGGCAACGGGCAACTGCAACGGCAACGGGCAACGTGCAGCGGGCTACATGAGACGGCAACATGAAACGGCCAACATGCAACGGGCAGCGGGAACGGGCAACGGGAAGCGGCAACGGGAACGGGCAACGGCAACCGGCAAGTGCAACGGCAACGGGCAACGGGCTTCGTGCAAAGGGCAACATGCAACGGGCAACATGCAACGGCCAACATGCAACGGGCAACGGGAAGGGGCCACGGAACGGGCATCGAGCAACAGGCAACGGGCAACGGGTACCGTGCAACAGGCTACATGCAACGGGAAACATGAAACGGCCAACACGCAGGAGGCAACGGAAACGGGCAACGGCAACGGGCAACGAGCAAGAGACAACGGCCATCGGGCAGCGTGCAACGGGCAACAGGCTATATGCAACGGGCTACATGCAACGGCCAAGATGCAACGTGCAACGTGCAAAGGGCAACAGGTAACGGGCAACGAACAGGCAACGGGCAGCGTGCAACGTGCAACGTGCAACGGGCAATGGGCAACGTGCAACGGTCAACGGATAGCGTGCAACGTGCAACGTGCAACGGGGAACGTGCAACGGGCAACGTGCAAAGTGCAACGGGCAACGGGCAACGTGCAACGTGACACGTGCAACGGCCAACGGGCAACGGGCAACGTGGAACGTCCAACGTGCAACCAGAAACGGGCATCGGGCAACGTGCAACATGCAACGTGCAACGGGCTATATGACACGGGCAACATGCAACGGGCAACGGCAAACGGGCAACGGGCAACCGGAACCTACAACAGGCAACCGGAAACGGGCAGCGTGCAACGGGCAACGGTCTACTTGCAACGGCCAACATGCAACGGGCAACGGGAACGGGCAACGGAAACGGGCAACGGCAACGGGCAACTGCAACGGAAAGGGGCAACGTGCAACGGGCTATATGAGACGGCAACATGAAACGGCCAACATGCAACGGGCGACAGGAACGGGCAACAGCAACGGGCAACGAGCAACAGGCAACGGGCAACGGGCAGCGTGCAACGGGCAACGGGCTACATGCAACGGCCAACATGCAACGGGCAACGGGAACGGGCAACGGCAACCGGCAAGTGCAACGGCAACGGGCAACGGGCATCGTGCAACGGGCAACATGCAACGGGCAACATGCAACGGCCAACATGCAACGGGCAACGGGCAGCGTGCAACGGGCAACGGTCTACTTGCAACGGCCAACATGCAACGGGCAACGGGAACGGGCAACGGGAACGGGCAACGGCAACGGGCAACTGCAACGGCAACGGGCAACGTGCAACGGGCTACATGTGACGGCAACATGAAACGGCCAACATGCAACGGGCGACGGGAACGGGCAACAGCAACGATCAACGAGCAACAGGCAACAGGCAACGGGCAACGGGCAGCGTGCAACGGGCAACGATCTACATGCAACGGGCAACGGGAACGGGCAACGGGAACCGGCAACGGGAACGGGCAACGGCACCCGGCAAGTGCAACGGCAACGGGCAACGGATATCGTGCAACGGGCAACACGCAACGGGCAACATGCAACGGCCAACATGCAACGGGCAACGGGCAGCGTGCAACGGACAACGGTCTACTTGCAACGGCCAACATGCAACCGGCAACGGGAACGGGCAACGGCAACGGGCAACTGCAACGGCAACGGGCAACGTGCAACGGGCTACATGAGACGGCAACATGAAACGGCCAACATGCAATGGGCAACGGGAACGGGCAACGGGAACAGGCAACGGGAATGGGCAACGGCAACCGGCAAGTGCAACGGCAACGGGCAACGGGCATCGTGCAAAGGGCAACATGCAACGGGCAACATGCATCGGCCAAGATGCAACGTGCAACGTGCAAAGGGTTACAGGTAACGGGCAACGAACAGGCAACGGGCAGCGTGCAACGTGCAATGGGCAACGTGCAACGGTCAACGGATAGCGTGCAACGTGCAACGTGCAACGGGGAACGTGCAACGGGCAACGTGCAACGTGCAACGGGCAACGGGCAACGTGCAACGTCACACGTGCAACGGCCAACGGGCAAGGGGCAACGTGGAACGTCCAACGTGCAACCAGAAACGGGCAACGGGCAACGTGCAACATGCAACGTGCAACGGGCAACGGGCTATATGACACAGGCAACATGCAACGGACAACGGCAAACGGGCAACGGGCAACCGGCAACAGGCAACCGGAAACGGGCAGCGTGCAACGGGCAACGGTCCACTTGCAACGGCCAACATGCAACGGGCAACGGGAACGGGCAACGGGAACGGGCAACGGGAACGGGCAACTGCAACGGAAAGGGGCAACGTGCAACGGGCTACATGAGACGGCAACATGAAACGGCCAACATGCAACGGGTGACGGGAACGGGCAACAGCAACGGGAAACGAGCAACAGGCAACGGGCAACGGGCAGCGTGCAAAGGGCAACGGGCTACATGCAACGGCCAACATGCAACGGGCAACGGGAACGGGCAACGGGAACCGGCAACGGGAACGGGCAACGGCAACCGGCAAGTGCAACGGCAACGGGCAACGGGCATCGTGCAACGGGCAACATGCAACGGGCAACATGCAACGGCCAACATGCAACGGGCAACGGGCAGCGTGCAACGGGCAACGGTCTACTTGCAACGGCCAACATGCAACGGGCAACGGGAACGGGCAACGGGAACGGGCAACGGCAACGGGCAACTGCAACGGCAACGGGCAACGTGCAACGGGCTACATGAGACGGCAACATGAAACGGCCAACATGCAACGGGCGACGGGAACGGGCAACAGCAACGGGCAACGAGCAACAGGCAACGGGCAACGGGCAGCTTGCAACGGGCAACGGGCTACATGCAACGGCCAACATGCAACGGGCAATGGGAACGGGCAACGGGAACCGGCAACGGGAACGGGCAACGGCACCTGGCAAGTGCAACGGCAACGGGCAACGGGCATCGTGCTACGGGCAACATGCAACGGGCAACATGCAACGGCCAACATGCAACGGGCAACGGGCAGCGTGCAACGGGCAACGGTCTACTTGCAACGACCAACATGCAACGGGCAACGGGAACGGGCAACGGGAACGGGCATGGGCAACGGACAACTGCAACGGAAAGGGGCCACGTGCAACGGGCTACATGAGACGGCAACATGAAACGGCCAACATGCAACGGGCGACGGGAACGGGCAACAGCAACGGGCAACGAGCAACAGGCAACGGGCAACGGGCAGCGTGCAACGGGCAACGGGCTACATGCAACGGCCAACATGCAACGGGCAACGGGAACGGGCAACGGCAACCTGCAAGTGCAACGGCAACGGGCAACGGGCATCGTGCAACGGGCAACATGCAACGGGCAACATGCAACGGCCAACGTGCAACGGGCAACGGGCAGCGTGCAACGGGCAACGGTCTACTTGCAACGGCCAACATGCAACGGGCAACGGGAACGGGCAACGGGAACGGGCAACGGGAACGGGCAACGGCAACGGGCAACTGCAACGGCAACGGGCAACGTGCAACGGGCTACATGTGACGGCAACATGAAACGGCCAACATGCAACGGGCGACGGGAACGGGCAAGAGCAACGATCAACGAGCAACAGGCAACGGGCAACGGGCAGCGTGCAACGGGCAACGATCTACATGCAACGGCCAACATGCAACGGGCAACGGGAACGGGCAACGGGAACCGTCAACGGGAACGGGCAACGGCACCCGGCAAGTATAACGGCAACGGGCAACGGATATCGTGCAACGGGCAACACGCAACGGGCAACATGCAACGGCCAACATGCAACGGGCAACGGGCAGCGTGCACCGGACAACGGTCTACTTGCAACGGCCAACATGCAACGGGCAACGGGAACGGGCAACGGCAACGGGCAACTGCAACGGCAACGGGCAACGTGCAACGGGCTACATGAGACGGCAACATGAAACGGCCAACATGCAATGGGCAACGGGAACGGGCAACACGAACAGACAACGGGAATGGGCAACGGCAACCGGCAAGTGCAACGGCAACGGGCAACGGGCATCGTGCAAAGGGCAACATGCAACGGGCAACATGCAACGGCCAACATGCAACGGGCAACGGGAAGGGGCCACGGCAACGGGCAACGAGCAACAGGCAACGGGCAACGGGTAGCGTGCAACGGGCTACATGCAACGGGAAACATGCAACTGCCAACACGCAGGAGGCAACGGGAACGGGCAACGGCAACGGGCAACGAGCAAGAGACAACGGCCATCGGGAAGCGTGCAACGGGCAACGGGCTGTATGCAACGGGCTACATGCAACGGCCAAGATGCAACGTGCAACGTGCAAAGGGTTACAGGTAACGGGCAACGAACAGGCAACGGGCAGCGTGCAACGTGCAACGTGCAACGGGCAATGGGCAACGTGCAACGGTCAACGGATAGCGTGCAACGTGCAACGTGCAACGGAGAACGTGCAACGGGCAACGTCCAACGTGCAACGGGCAACGGGCAACGTGCAACGTGACACGTGCAACGGCCAACGGGCAACGGGCAACGTGGAACGTCCAACGTGCAACCAGAAACGGGCAACGGGCAACGTGCAACATGCAACGTGCAACGGGCAACGGGCTATATGACACGGGCAACATGCAACGGACAACGGCTAACGGGCAACGGGCAACCGGCAACCGGCAACAGGCAACCGGAAACGGGCAGCGTGCAACGGGAACGGTCTACTTGCAACGGCCAACATGCAACGGGCAACGGGAACGGGCAACGGGAATGGGCAACGAGAACGGGCAACTGCAACGGAAAGGGGCAACGTGCAACGGGCTACATGAGACGGCAACATGAAACGGCCAACATGCAACGGGTGACGGGAACGGGCAACAGCAACGGGCAACGAGCAACAGGCAACGGGCAACGGGCAGCGTGCAACGGGCAGCGTGCAACGGGCAACGGGCTACATGCAACGGCCAACATGCAACGGGCAACGGGAACGGGCAACGGGAACCGGCAACGGGAACGGGCAACGGCAACCGGCAAGTGCAACGGCAACGGGCAACGGGCATCGTGCAACGGGCAACATGCAACGGGCAACATGCAACGGCCAACATGCAAAGGGCAACGGGCAGCGTGCAACGGGCAACGGTCTACTTGCAACGGCCAACATGCAACGGGCAACGGGAACGGGCAACGGGAACGGGCAACGGCAACGGGCAACTGCAACGGCAACGGGCAACGTGCAACGGGCTACATGAGACGGCAACATGAAACGGCCAGCATGCAACGGGCGACGGGAACGGGCAACAGCAACGGGCAACGAGCAACAGGCAACGGGCAACGGGCAGCTTGCAACGGGCAACGGGCTACATGCAACGGCCAACATGCAACGGGCAATGGGAACGGGCAACGGGAACCGGCAACGGGAACGGGCAACGGCACCTGGCAAGTGCAACGGCAACGGGCAACGGGCATCGTGCAACGGGCAACATGCAACGGGCAACATGCAACGGCCAACATGCAACGGGCAACGGGCAGCGTGCAACGGGCAACGGTCTACTTGCAACGACCAACATGCAACGGGCAACGGGAACGGGCAACGGCAACGGGCAACTGCAACGGCAACGGGCAACGTGCAACGGGCTACATGAGACGGCAACATGAAACGGCCAACATGCAACGGGCAACGGGAACGGGCAACGGGTACCGGCAACGGGAACGGGCAACGGCAACCGGCAAGTGCAACGGCAACGGGCAACGGGCATCGTGCAAAGGGCAACATGCAACGGGCAACATGCAACGGCCAACATGCAACGGGCAACGGGAAGGGGCCACGGCAACGGGCAACGAGCAACAGGCAACGGGCAACGGGTAGCTTGCAACGGGCTACATGCAACGGGAAACATGCAACGGCCAACACGCAGGAGGCAACGGGAACGAGCAACGGCAACGGGCAACGACCAAGAGACAACGGCCATCGGGCAGCGTGCAACGGGCAACGGGCTATATGCAACGGGCTACATGCAACGGCCAAGATGCAACGTGCAACGTGCAAAGGGCAACAGGTAACGGGCAACGAACAGGCAACGGGCAGCGTGCAACGTGCAATCTGCAACGGGCAATGGGCAACGTGCAACGGTCAACGGATAGCGTGCAACGTGCAACGTGCAACGGGGAACGTGCAACGGGCAACGTGCAACGTGCAACGGGCAACGGGCAACGTGCAACGTGACACGTGCAACGGCCAACGGGCAACGGGCAACGTGGAACGTCCAACGTGCAACCAGAAACGGGCAACGGGCAACGTGCAACATGCAACGTGCAACGGGCAACGGGCTATATGACACGGGCAACATGCAACGGGCAACGGCAAACGGGCAACGGGCAACCGGCAACCAGAAACAGGCAACCGGAAACGGGCAACGTGCAACGGGCAACGTGTAAGGGTAAGGTGCAACGTGCAAGGTGCAACGGGACGGACAACGGCCAACCCGCAACGGGCAACGGGTAACGTGTAACGTGCAACGGGCAACGTCCAACGGGCAACGGGCAACGTGCAACGTGCAACGGCCAACGGGTAATGGGCAACGGGCAATGAGCAACGGGCAATGGGCAACGGGAAACGTTCAACGTGCAACGGGCAACGTGCAACGTGCAACGGCCAACGGGCAATGGGCAACGGGCAATGAGCAACGGGCAATGGGCAACGGGAAACGTTCAACGTGCAAAGGGCAACGTGCAACGTGTAACGGGCAACGTGCAACGTGCAACGGGAAACGTGCAGCGTGGAAGGTGCAACGTGTAACGGGCAACGGGCAACGTGTAACGGGCAACGTGCACTGTGCAACGTGCAACGGGCACCGTGCAACCTGCAACGTGCAACGGGCATCGGGCTACATGCAACGGGCAACATGCAACGGGCAACATGCAACGGTAAACGGGAACGTGCAACGTCAACGGCAACAACGGCAGCGGTAACGGCAACAACTGCAGCGGCGACAGCGTCAGCGGCAGCGGCGGCGGCAACAGCGGCAACGGCATCAACGGCAACGGCAACCACGGGAACGACAACAACGGCAAAAGCGGTAACAACGGCAACAATGGCGGCGGCAACGGCAACTACGGCAACGGCAACGACGGCAACGGCAACAACGGCAACGGCAACGGCAACGGCAATGGCAACGGCAACGGCAACATCGGTAAGAACGGCAACGGTACAAGGGTAAGAACGGCAACGGCAACAACGGAAACGGCAACGGCAACAACGGCAGCGGAAACAGCGGCAACGGCAACGGCAAATACGGCAGCGGCAACGGCAACAACGTCAACGGCAACGGCAACAACGTCAGCTGCAACGGCCAAAACGGTAACAGCGGCAGCGGCAACGGCAACAACGGCAACGGCGACAGCGGCAACAACGGCAGCGGCTACGGCAACAACGGCAACAACGGCAACAAAGGCAACAACGGCAGCGGCAACAGCGGTAACAACGGCAGCGGCAACGGCAACACCGGCAGCGATGACAGCGATAACAACGGCAGCGGAAACGGTAACAACGGCAGCGGCAACGGCAACAACGGCAACAACGGCGACAGCGGCAGCGGCAGCGGCAACAACGGCAGCGGCAACGGCAACAACGGAAGCGGCAACGGCAACAACGTTAGCGGCAACGGCAACGGCAACAACGGCAACGGCAACAACGGCAACAACGGCAACAACGGCAACAACGGCAGCGGCAACAGCGGTAACAACGGCAGCGGCAACGGCAACACCGGCAGCGATGACAGCGATAACAACGGCAGCGGAAACGGTAACAACGGCAGCGGCAACGGCAACAACGGCAACAACGGCGACAGCAGCAGCGGCAGCGGCAACAACGGCAGCGGCAACGGCAACAACGGAAGCGGCAACGGCAACAACGGTAGCGGCAACGGCAACGGCAACAACGGCAACGGCAACAACGGCAACAACGGCAGCGGCGACAGCGGCAGCGGAAGCGGCGGCGGCAACAGCGGCAACGGCAACAACGGCAACGACAACAACGGCAACAATGGCAACAACGGTAAAACGACAACAACGGCAACGGCAACGGCAACAATGGCAGCGGCAACGGCAACAGCGGCAACGGCAACGGTAAGAACGGCAGCAATGGCAACAACGGTAACAACGGCAGCGTCAACGGTAACAATGGCAGCGGCAACGGCAACAACGGCAACAACGGCAGCGGCAACGGCAACAACGGCAGCGGCAACGGCAACAACGGCAGCGGCAACGGCAACAACGGCAGCGGCAACGGCAACAACGGCAGCGGCAACGGCAACAACGGCAGCGGCAACGGCAACAGCGGCAACGTCAACAACGGCGCCAACGTTAAAAACGGCAACAACGGCAAAAAGGGCAGCGGCAACGGCAATAACGGCAACGGCAGCGGAAACAACGGCAGCGGCGACAGCGGCAGCGGCGACAGCGGCAGCGGCGGCGGCAGCGGCGGCGGCAACAGCGGCAACGTCAACGGCTACAACGGCAACACGGATACAACGGTAACAACGGCACAACCGTAACAATGGCAACGACGGCAACCACGGCTACAACGGCAGTGGCAACGGAAAAAACGGCAACAGCGGCGATCGCAACAACGGCAACGGCAATGGTAACGGCAACAACGGCAACAAGGGCTCCAACGGCAACAACGGTCACAACGGCAACAACGGCAACAAGGGCAGCGGCAATGGCAACAACGGCAACGGCATCGGCAACAACGGCAGCGGCGAGAGCGGCAACGGCAACAACGGCAGCGGCAACAGCGGCAACAGCAGCTACGGCAACAACGGCAGCGGCGAGAGCGGCAGCGGCGGCGGCAACAGCGCAACGGCATCAACGGCAACGGCAACCACGGCAACGGCAACAATGGCAACAACGGTAAGAACAGCAACAATGGCAACAATGGTAACAACGGCAACAATGGCAGCGGCAATGGCAACAAAGGCAACGGCAACGACAACGACGGCTGCGGCGACAGCGGCAACGGCAACGGCAACAACGGCAGCGGCAACGGTAACAACGGCAATAACGGCAGCGGCAACGGCAACAACGGCAGCGGCGACAGCGCCAGCGGCAGCGGCGGCAACAGCGGCAACGGCATCAAAGGCAACGACAACAACGGCAACAATGGCAACAACGGTAACAACGGCAGCGGCAACGGCAACAATGGCAGCGGCAAGTGCAACTACGGCAACGGCATCAACGGCAACGGCAACGTCAACAATGGCAACAACGGTAACAACGGCAGCGTCAACAGCAACACCGGCTGCGGCGACAGCGACAACAACGGCAGCGGAAACGGTAACAACGGCAGCGGAACGGCAACAACGGCAACAACGGCGACAGCGGCAGCGGCAACAACGGCAGCGGCAACGGCAACAACGGAAGCGGCAACGGCAAGAACGGCAACAACGGCAGCGGCAACAGCAACGGCAACAACGGCAACAACGGCAACAACGGCAGTGGCGACAGCGGCGGCGGCAACAGCGGCAACGGCATCAACGGCAGCGGCGACAGCGGCGGCGGCAACAGCGGCAACGGCATCAACGGTAACAATGGCAGCGGCAACGGCAACGGTAAGAACGGCAGCAATGGCAACAACGGTAACAACGGCAGCGTCAACGGCAACAATGGCAGCGGCAACGGCAACAACGGCAGCGGCAACGGCAACAACGGCAGCGGCAACGGCAATAACAGAAGCGGCAACGGCAACAACGGCAGCGGCAACGGCAACAACGGCTGCGGCAACGGCAACAACGGCAGCGGCAACTGCAACAACGGCAACGGCAACAACGGCGCCAACGTTAAAAACGGCAACAACGGCAAAAAGGGCAGCGGCAACCGCAATAACGGCAACGGCAGCGGAAAAAACGGCAGCGGCGACAGCGGCAGCGGCGGCGGCATCGGCGCCGGCAACAGCGGCAACGTCAACGGCTACAACGGCAACAACGGATACAACGGCAACACGGATACAACGTCAACAACGGCACAACCGTAACAATGGCAACGACGGCAACCACGGCTACAACGGCAGTGGCAACGGAAAAAACGGGAACAGCGGCGATGGCAACAACGGCAACGGCAATGGCAACGGCAACAACGGCAACAAGGGCGCCAACGGCAACAACCGTCACAACGGCAACAACGGCAACAAGGGCAGCGGCAACGGCAACAACGGCAACGGCATCGGCAACAACGGCAGCGGCGACAGCGGCGACGGCAACAACAGCAACGGCAACAACGGCAGCGGCAACAGCGGCAACAGCAGCAACGGCAACAACGGCAGCGGCGAGAGCGCCAGCGGCGGCGGCAACACCGCAACGGCATCTACGGCAACGGCAACCACGGCAACGGCAACAATGGCAACAACGGTAAGAACAGCAACAATGGCAACAACGGTAACAACGGCAACAATGGCAGCGGCAACGGCAACAACGGCAACGGCAACGACAACGACGGCAGCGGCGACAGCGGCAACGGCAACGGCAACAACGGCAGCGGCAACGGCAACAACGTTAACAACGGCAGCGGCAACGGCAACAACGGCAGCAGCAACGGCAACAACGGCAGCGGCGACAGCGGCAACAACGGCAGCGGAAACGGCAACAACGGCAGCGGCGACAGTGGCAACAACGGTAGCGGAAACGGCAACAATGGCAGCGGCGACAGCGGCAACAACGGCAGCGGCGACAGCGGCAGCGGCGGCGGCAACAGCGCAACGGCATCAACGGCAACGGCAACCACGGCAACGGCAACAATGGCAACAACGGTAAGAACGGCAACAATGGCAACAACGGTAACAACGGCAGCGTCAACGGCAACAATGGCAGCGGCAACGGCAACAACGGCAACGGCAACGACGCCTGCGGCGACAGCGGCAACGACAACGTAGGCGGCAACAGCGGCAACAGCAACAAGGGCAACAACGGAAACGGCAACAACGGCAACGACAACAACGGCAACAATGGCAACAGCGGTAACAACGGCAACACCGGCAGCGGCAACGGCAACAATGGCAGCGGCAACGGCAACTACGGCAGCGGCAACAACGGCAACGGCATCGGTAAGAACGGCAGCAATGGCAACAACGGCATCGGTAAGAACGGCAGCAATGGCAACAACGGCAACAACGGCAACAATGGCAACCACGGCAACCACGGCAACAACGGCAGCGGCAACGGAAACAACGGCAACAGCGGCGACGGCAACGGCAACGGCAGCAACGGCAGCGGCGACAGCGGCAACGGCAACAACGGCAACGGCAACAACGTCAGCGGCAACAGCGGCAACAGCAACAACGGCAACAACGGCAGCGAAAACGGCAACAACAGAAGCAGCGACAGCGGCAGCGGCAGCGGCGGCGGCAACAGCGCAACGGCATCAACGGCAACGGCAACCACGGCAACGGCAACAATGGCAACAACGGTAAGAACGGCAACCATGGCAACAACGGTAACAACGGCAGCGTCAACGGCAACAATGGCAGCGGCAACGGCAACAACGGCAACGGCAACGACGGCAGCGGCGACAGCGGCAACGGCAACGGCAACAACGGCAGCGGCAACCACGGCAAAGGAGACAATGGCAACAACAGTAAGAACGGAAAACAATGGACACAACGGTAACAACGGCAGCGGCAACGGCAACAATGGCAGCGGCAACGGCAACAACGGCAGCGGCAACGACAACAACGGCAACAATGGCAGCGGCGACAGCGGCAGCGGCAGCGGCGGCGGCAACAGCTGCTACAACGGCAGCGGCAACGGCAACAACGGCAGCGGCAACGGCAACAACGGCAGCGGCGAAAGCGCCAGCGGCAGCGGCGGCGGCAAAAGCGGCAACGGCATCAACGGCAACGACAACAACGGCAACGGCAACAATGGCAACAACGGTAAGAACGGCAGCGTCAACGGCAACAATGGCAGCGGCAACGGCAACAACGGCAGCGGCGACAGCGGCAACGGCAACAACGGCAACGGCAACGGCAACAACGGCAGCGGCAACAGCGGCAACGGCAACAACGGCAACGGCAACAACGGCAGCGGCAACGGCAACAACGCCAACAGCGGCAGCGGCAACGGCAACAGCGGCAACAACGGCAGCGGCTACGGTAACAACGGCAACAACGGCAGCGGGAACGGCAACAACGGCAACAACGGCAACAACGGCAGCGGCGAAAGCGGCAACAACGGCAGCGGCAGCGGCAACAACGGCAAAAACGGCAGCGGCAACGGCAACAACAGCAAAAAAGGCAGCGGCGACAGCGGCAACAACGGCAGCGGAAACGGCAACAACGGCAGCGGCGACAGCGGCAACCGCAACAACGGCAGCCGCAACGGCAACAACGGCAGCGGCAACGGCAACAACGGCAGCAGCAACGGCAACAACGGCAGCGGCGACAGCGCCAGCGGCAGCGGCGGCAACAGCGGCAACGCCATCAAAGGCAACGACAACAACGGCAACAATGGCAACAACGGTAACAACGGCAACAACGGCAGCGGCAACGGCAACAATGGCCACAACGGTGCCAACGGCAACAACAGTCACAACGGCAACAACGGCAAAGGCGACACCGGCAACGGCAACAACGGCAACAGTGGCGACGGCAACGGCAACGGCAACAACGGCCACAACGGCGCCAACGGCAACAACAGTCACAACGGCAACAACGGCAAAGGCGACACCGGCAACGGCAACAACGGCAACGGCATCGGCAACAACGGCAGCGGCGACAGCGGCAACGGCAACAGCGGCAACGGCAACAACGTCAGCGGCAACAGCGGCAACAGCAACAACGGCAATAACGGCAGTGGCAACGGCAACAACGGCAGCGGCGACAGCGGCAGCGGCGGCGGTAACAGCGCAACGGCATCAACGGCAACGGCAACCACGGCAACGGCAACAATGGCAACAACGGTAAGAACGGTATATGGCAACAACGGCAACAATGGCAGCGGCAACGGCAACAACGGCAACGGCAACGACGGCAGCGGCGACAGCGGCAACGGCAACAACGTCAGCGGCAACAGCGGCAACAGATACAACGGCAACGGAAACAACGGCAACGACAACAACCGCAACAATGGCAACAGCGGTAACAACGGCAACAACTGCAGCGGCAGCGGCAACAATGGCAGCGGCAACGGTAACAACGGCAACGGCATCGGTAAGAACGCCAACAATGGCAACAACGGCAACAACCGCAACAATGGCAACGACGGCAACCACGGCAACAACGGCAGCGGCAACGGAAACAACGGCAACAGCGGCGTCGGCAACGGCAACGGCAACAACGGCAGCGATGACAGCGGCAACGGCAACAACGGCAACGGCAACAATGTCAGCGGCAACAGGGGCAACAGCAACAACGGCAACAACGGCAGCGAAAGCGGCAACAACGGAAGCGGCGTCAGCGGCAGCGGCAGCGGCGGCGGCAACAGCGCAACGGCATCAACGGGAACGGCAACCACGACAACGGCAACAATGGCAACAACGGTAAGAACGGCAACAATGGCAACAACGGTAACAACGGCAGCGTCAACGGCAACAATGGCAGCGGCAACGTCAACAACGGCAACGGCAACGGCAACGACGACAGCGGCGACAGCGGCAACGGCAACGGCAACAACGGCAGCGGACCAAGCGGCAACGGCAACAATGGCAACAACGGCAGCGGCAACGGCAACAACGGCTGCGGCAACGGCAACAACGGCAGCGGCGACAGTGCCAGCGGCAGCGGCGGCGGCAAAAGCGGCAACGGCATCAACGCCAACGACAACAACGGCAACGGCAACAATGGCATCAACTGTAAGAACGGCAGCGGCAACGGCAACAACGGCAAATACGGCAGCGGCAACAGCAACGGCAACAACGGCAACGGCAACAACGGCAACAACGGCAGCGGCAGCGGCAGCGGCTGCAACAGCGGCAACGGCATCAACGGCAACGGCAACAACGGCAACGACAACAACGGCAACAATGGCAACAACGGTAACAACGACAACAACGGCAACAATGGCAGCGGCAACGGCAACAGCGGCAACGGCAACGGTAAGAACGGCTGCAATGGCAACAACGGTAACAACGGCAGCGTCAACGACAACAATGGCAGCGGCAACGGCAACAACGGCGGCGGCAGCAGCGCAACGGCATCAACGGCAACGGCAACCACGGCAACGGCAACAATGGCAACAACGGTAAGAACAGCAACAATGGCAACAACGGTAACAACGGCAACAACGGCAACGGGAACGACAACGACGGCAGCGGCGCCAGCGGCAACGGCAACGGCAACAACGGCAGCGGCAACGGCAACAACGGCAGCAGCAACGGCAACAACGGCAGCGGCGACAGCGCCAGCGGCAGCGGCGGCAACAGCGGCAACGGCAACGGTAAGAACAGAAACAATGGCAACAACGGTAACAACGGCAGCGTCAACGGCAACAATGGCAGCGGCAACGGCAACAACGGCAACAACGGCAGGGGCAACGGCAACAACGGCAGCGGCAACGGCAAAAACGGCAATAACGGGGGCGACGACAGCGGCAGCGGCAGCGACAGCGGCAACAGCGGCAACGGCAACGGCAACCACGGCAACGGCAACAATGGCAACAATGGTAACAACGGCAACAACGGCAGAGGCAACGGCAACAATAGCAGCGGCAACGGCAAATACTGCAACAACAGCAACGGCAACCGCAACAACGGTAAGAACGGCAACAATGGCAACAAGGGTAACAACGGCAGCGTCAACGGCAACAATGGCAGCAACGGTAACAACGGCAGCGTCAACGGCAACAATGGCAGCGGCAACGGCAACGGCAACAACGGCAGCGGCGACAGCGGCAACGGCAACAACGGCAACGGCAACAACGGCAACAACGGAAGGAGCAACGGCAACAACGGAAGCGGCAACGGCAACAACGGCAACAACGGCAGCGGAAACGGCATCAACGGCAACGGCAACCACGGCCACGACAACAACGGCAACAATGGCAACAACGGTAACAACGGCAACAACGGCAGCGGCAACGGCAACAATGGCAGCGGCAACGGCAACAACGGCAACAACGGCAGCGGCGACAGCGGCAGCGGCAGCGGCGGCGGCAACAGCGGCAACGGCATCAAAGGCAACGGCAACGGCAACAACGGTAAGAACGGAAACACTGGCACCAACGGTAACAACGGCAGCGTCAACGGCAACAATGGGAGCGGCAACGGCAACAACGGCCACGGCAACGGCAACAACGGCAGCGGCGACAGCGGCAACGGCAACAACAGCAGCGGCAACAGCGGCAACGGCTACGGCAACAACGGCAGCGGCAACGGCAACAACGGCAGCGGCAAGGGCAACAACGGCAGCGGCAACAGCGGCAACGGCAACGGCAACAACGGCAACAATGGCAGCGGCGACAGCGGCAGCGGCAGCGGCGGCGGCAGCGGCGAAGGCAACAGCGCAAACGGCATCAACGGCAACGGCAACCACGGCAACGACAACAACGGCAACAATGGCAACAACGGTAACAACGGCAACAACGGCAGCTGCAACGCAACAATGGCAGCGGGAACGGCAACAATGGCAGCGGCAACGGTAACTGCGGCAACGGCAACAATGGCAACGGCAACGGCAACAACGGTAAGAACGGTAACAATGGCAACAACGGCAACAACGGCAACGGCAACGGCAACAATGGCAGCGGCAACAGCGGCAACGGCAACAACGGCAACGGCAAAGGCAACAACGGCAGCGGCAACAGCGGCAACGGCAACAACGGCAACAACGGCAGCGGTAGCGGCAACAACGGTAAAAACGGCAACAATGGCAACAACGGTAACAACGGCAGCGTCAACGGTAACAATGGCAGCGGCAACGGCAACAACGGCAACGGCAACAACGGCAACGGTGACAGCGGCAACGGCAACAACGGCAACGGCAACGGCAACAACGGCAGCGGCAACAGCGGCAACGGCAACCACGGCAGCGGCAACGGCAACAACGGCAGTGGCAACGGCAACAACGGCAGCGGCTACAGCGGCAGCAACGGCAGCGGCAACGGCAACCACGGCAACAACGGCAGCCGCAACGGCAACAACGACAGCGGCAACAACGGCAGCGGCAACGGCAAGAACAGCAGCGGCAACGGCAATAACGGCAACAACGGCAGCGGCGACCGCGGCAGCGGCAGCGGCGGCGGCAACAGCGGCAACGGCAACAACGGCAACGACAACAACGGCAACAATGGCAACAACGGTAACAACGGCAACCACGGAAACAATAACGGCAACAATGGCAGTGGCAACGGCAACAACGGCAACGGCAACGGTATGAACGGCAACAATGGCAACAACGGTAACAACGGCAGCGTCAACGGCAACTTTGGCAGCGGCAACGGCAACAACGGCAACGGCCACAACGGCAGCGGCGACAGCGGCAACGGCAACAACGGCAACGGCAACCACAACAACGGCTGCGGCAACAGCGCCAACGGTAACAACGGCAACAACGGCAGCGGCAACGGCAACAACGGCAGCGGCAACAGCGGCAACGGCAACGGCAACAACGGCAGCGGCAACGTGCAACAACGGCAGCGGTAACGGCAACAACGGCAGCGGCAACAGCGGCAACCGCAACAAAGGCAGCGGCAACGGCAACAATGGCAACGGCAACAACGGCAGCGGCGACAGCGGCAGCGGCGGCGGCAACAGCGGCAACGGCATCAACGGCAACGGCAACCACGGCAACGACAACAACGGGAACAATGGCAACCACGTTAACAAAGGCAACAACGGCAGCGGCAACGGCAACAATGGCAGCGGCAACGGCAACAACGGCAACCGCAACAACGGCAAGAACGCCAACAATGGCAACAACGGCAGCGGCGACAGCGGCAACGGCAACAACGGCAACGGCAACGGCAACAACGGCAGCGGCGACAACGGCAGCGGCGACAGCGGCAACGGCAACGTAACCGGCAAGGGCAATGGCAACAACGGCGCCAACGGCAAAAACGGCAACAACGGCAGCGGCAACAGCGGCAACGGCAACAACGGCAACAACGGCAGCGGCGACAGCGGCAACAACGGCAGCGGCAAGGGCAACAACGGCAACAACGGCAGGGGTAACGGCAACAACGGCACCAAGGCAGCGGCAACGGCAACAACGGCAGCGGCAACGGCAACAACCGCAACAACGGCAGCGGCAACGGCAACAACGGCAGCGGCAACGGCAAAAACGGCAGCGGCAAAGACAACAACGGCAACAACGGCAGCGGATACAGCGGCGGCAGCAACAGCGGCAACGGCATCAACGGCAACGGCAACAACGGCAACGACAACAACGGCAACAATGGCAACAACTGTAACAACGGTAACAACGGCAGCGGCAACGGCAACAACGGCAGCGGCAACTGCAACAACGGCACCGGCAACGTAACCGGTAACGGCAACGGCAACAACGGCGCCAACGGCAAAAACGGCAACAACGGCAGCGGCAACAGCGGCAACGGCTACAACGGCAACAACGGCAGCGGGGACAGCGTCAACAACGGAAGCGGCAACGGCAACAACGGCAACAACGGCAACAACGGCAACAACGGCACCAAGGCAGCGGGCACGGCAACAACGGCAGCGGCAACGGCAACAACGGCAGCGGCAACGGCAACAACGGCAGCGGCAACGGCAAGAACGGCAACGGCAACGGCAACAACGGCAGCGGCGACAGCAACAGCGGCAACGTCATCAACGGCAACGACAACAACGGCAACGACAACAACGGCAACAATGGCAGCAACGGTAACAACGGCAACAATGGCTGCGGCAACGGCAACAACAGCAACGGCAACGGTAAGAACGGCAACAATGGCAACAACGGTAACAACGGCAGCGTCAACGGGAACAACGGCAGCGGCAACCGCAACAACGGCAACAACGGCAGCGGCAACGGTAACAACGGCAACGGCAACGGTAAGAACGGCAACAATGGTAACAACGGTAACAACGGCAGCGTCAACGGCAACAATGGCAGCGGCAACGGCAGCAACGGCAACAACGGCAACAACGGCAGCGGCAACGGCAGCAACGGCAGCGACATAGGCAACAACGGCAGCGGCAACGGCAACAACGGTAGCGGCAACGGCAACAACGGCAGCGGCAGCGGTAACTGCAACAAATGCAACGGCAACGTAACAGGCAAAGGCAACAACGGCGCCAACGGCAAAAACAACAACAACGGCGGCAACGGCAACAACGGCAGCGGCGACAGCGGTAACAACGGCAGCGGCAACGGCAACAACGGCAGCAGCAACGGCAACGGCTTCGGCCACAAAGGCAGCGGCACGGCAACAGAGGCAGCGGCCACGGCAACAACGGCAGCGGCAATAGCAACAACGGCAACCACGGCAGCGGCAAAGGCAAGAACAGCAGCGGCAACGTTAACAACGGCAACAACGGCAGCGGCGACAGCGGCAGCGGCGAAAGCGGCGGCGGCAACGGCGGCAACAGCGGCAACGACATCAACGGCAACAACGGCAACGACAACAACGGCAACAATGGCAACAACGGAAACAACGGCAACAGCGGCGGCGGCAACAACGGCAACGGCAACGGCAACAACGGCAACATCGGCAAGAACGGCAACAACGGCGCCAACGGCAACAACGGTCACAACGGCAACAAGGGCTGCGGCAAAGGCAACAACGGCAGCGGCAACAGCGGCAACGGCAACAACGGCAACAACGGCATCGGCAACGGCAAGAACGGCAGCGGCAACGGCAAAAAGGGCAACAACGGCAGCGGCGAAAGCGGCAGCGGCGAAGGCGGCGGCGGCAACAGCAGCAACGGCATCAACGGCAACGGCAACAACGCCAACGACAACAACGGCAACAATGGCAACAACGGTAATAACGGCAACAATGGCAGCGGCAACGGCAACAATGGCAGCGGCAACGGCAACGGCAACAACGGCAACAACGACAGCGGCAACGGCAACATCGGCAGCGGCAACGGCAATCACGGCAACAACAGCAACGGCAAGAGTATGAACAGCAACAATGGCAACAACGGGTACAACGGCAACGTCAACGGCAACAATGGCAGCGGCAACAGCAACAACGGAAACAACGGCAGCGGCAACGGCAACAACGGCCACGGCAACAACGGCAGCGGAGACAGCGGCAACGCCAACGGCAACAACGGTAAGAACGGCAAAAATGGCAACAACGGTAACAACGGCAGCGTAAACGGCAACAATGGCAGCGGCAACGGCAACAACGGCAGCGGCAACGGCAACAACGGCAACAACGGCAACAACGGCAGCGGCAACGGCAACAACGGCAACAATGGCAGCGGCAACGGCAACAACGGCAACGGCAACAACGGCAGCGGCGACAGCGGCAACGGCAACAACGGCAACGGCAACGGCAACGGCAACAACGGCAGCGGCAACGGCAACAACGGCAGCGGCAACGGCAACAACGGCAACAATGGCAGCGGCAACGGCAACAACGGCAACGGCAACGGCAACGGCAACAACGTCAGCGGCGACAGCGGCAACGGCAACAACGGCAACGGCAACGGCAACAACGGCAACGGCAACGGCAACAACGGAAGGGGCAATGGCAACAACGGCAGCGGCAACGGCAACAACGGCAACAAGGGCAACAACGGCAGCGGCAACGGCAACAACGGCAACAACGGCAGCGGCAACGGCAACAACGGATACAAGGGCAACAACGGCAGCGGCAACGGCAACAACGGCAGCGGCAACGCAACAACGGCAGCAGCAACGGCATAAACGCCTGCGGCAACGGCAACAACGGCAACAACGGCAACGGCAACAACGGCAACAACGTCTGCGGCGACAGCGGCAGCGGGAGTGGCGGCGGCAACAGCGGCAACGGCATCAACGGCAAGGGCAACAACGGCAACGAACAAAGGCAACCATGGCAACAACGGCATCAACGGTAACAACGGCAGCGTCAACGGCAACAACGGCAGCGGCAACGGCAACAACGGCAGCAGCGACAGCGGCAACGGCAACAACGGCAACAACGGCAGCGGCAACGGCAACAACGGATACAAGGGCAACAACGGCAGCGGCAACGGCAACAAGGGCAACGGCAACAACGGCAGCGGCGACAACGGCAGCGGCAACGGCAACGGCAACAACGGCAGCGGCAATGGCAACAACGGCAGGGGCAACGGCAACAACGGCAACAACGGCAACAACGGCAGCGGCAACGGCAACAACGGCAACAACGGCAGCGGCAACGGCAACAACGGATACAAGGGCAACAACGGCAGCGGCAACGGCAACAACGGCAGCGGCAACGGCAACAACGGCAGAGGCAAAGGCAACAACGGCAACAACGGCAGCGGCAACGGCAACAACGGCAACAATGGCAACGGCAACAACTGCAACGGCAACAACGGCAGCGTTGAATGCGACAACGGCAACAACGGCAACAAAGGCAGCGGCAACGGCAACAACGGCAACGGCAACGGCAACAACGGCATCGGCGACAGCGGCAACGGCAACAACGGCAACGGCAACGGCAACAACGGCAGCGGCAACGGCAACAACGGCAGCGGCAATGGCAACAACGGCAGGGGCAACGGCAACAACGGCAGCGGCAACGGCAACAACGGCAACAACGGCAGCGGCAACGGCAACAACGGATACAAGGGCAACAACGGCAGCGGCAACGGCAACAACGGCAGCGGCAACGCAACAACGGCAGCAGCAACGGCATAAACGGCTGCGGCAACGGCAACAACGGCAACAACGGCAGCGGCAACGGCAACAACGGGAACAACGGCTGCGGCGACAGCGGCAGCGGGAGTGGCGGCGGCAAAAGCGGCAACGGCATCAACGGCAACGGCAACAACGGCAACGAACAAAGGCAACAATGGCAACAACGGCATCAACGGTAACAACGGCAGCGTCAACGGCAACAACGGCAGCGGCAACGGCAACAACGGCAGCAGCGACAGCGGCAACGGCAACAACGGCAACAACGGCAGCGGCAACGGCAACAACGGCAGCGGCAACGGCAACAACGGCAGCGGCAACGGCAACAACAACAATGGCAGCGGCAACAGCAACAACGGCAACGGCAACAACGGCAGCGGCGACAGCGGCAACGGCCACAACGGCAACGGCAACAACGGCAGCGGCAACAGCGGCACCGACAACGGCAACAACGGCAGCGGCAACGGCAACAACGGCAGCGGCAACGGCAACAATGGCAGCGGCAACGGCAACAACGGCAACAACGGCAGCGGCAACGGCAACAACGGCAACAACGACAGCGGCAACGGCAACATCGGCAGCGGCAACGGCAATCACGGCAACAACGGCAGCGGCGACAGCGGCAGCAACGGCAGCGGCAACGGCAACAACGGCAACAACGGCAACAACGGCAGCGGCAACAACGGCAGCGGCAATGGCAATAGCGGCAGCAGCAACGGCAACAACGGCAACAACGGCAGCGGCAACTGCAACAACGGCAACAACGGCAACGGCAAGAACGGCAGCGGCAACAGCAACAACGGCAACAACGGCAGCGGCGTCAGCGGCAGCGGCGAAAGCGGCGGCGGCAACAGCGGCAACGGTATCAACGGCAACTGCAACAACGGAAAGGACAACAACGGCAGGGGCAACGGCAATAACGGTAACAACGGCAGCGGCAACGGCAACAACGGCAGCGGCAACGGCAACAACGGCAACAACGGCAGCGGCAACAGCGGCAGCAACGGCAGCGGCAACGGCAACAACGGCAACAACGGCAGCGGCGACAGCGGCAACAACGGCAGCGGCAACGGCAACAGCGGCAGCAGCAACGGCAACAACGGCAAGAACGGCAGCGGCAACTGCAACAACGGCAACAACGTCAACGGCAAGAACGGCAGCGGCAACGGCAACAACGGAAACAACGGCAGCGGCGTCAGCGGCAGCGGCGAAAGCGGCGGCGGCAACAGTGGCAACGGCATCAACGGCAACGGCAACAACGGAAAGGACAACAACGGCAGGGGCAACTGCAATAACGGCATAAACGGCAGCGGCAACGGCAACAACGGCAGCGGCAACGGCAACAACGGCAACAACGGCAGCGGCGACAGCGGCAGCGGGAGTGGCGGCGGCAACAGCGGCAACGGCATCAACGGCAAGGGCAACAACGGCAACGAACAAAGGCAACCATGGCAACAACGGCATCAACGGTAACAACGGCAGCGTCAACGGCAACAACGGCAGCGGCAACGGCAACAACGGCAGCAGCGACAGCGGCAACGGCAACAACGGCAACAACGGCAGCGGCAACGGCAACAACGGATACAAGGGCAACAACGGCAGCGGCAACGGCAACAAGGGCAACGGCAACAACGGCAGCGGCGACAACGGCAGCGGCAACGGCAACGGCAACAACGGCAGCGGCAATGGCAACAACGGCAGGGGCAACGGCAACAACGGCAACAACGGCAACAACGGCAGCGGCAACGGCAACAACGGCAACAACGGCAGCGGCAACGGCAACTACGGATACAAGGGCAACAACGGCAGCGGCAACGGCAACAACGGCAGCGGCAACGGCAACAACGGCAGAGGCAAAGGCAACAACGGCAACAACGGCAGCGGCAACGGCAACAACGGCAACAATGGCAACGGCAACAACTGCAACGGCAACAACGGCAGCGTTGAATGCGACAACGGCAACAACGGCAACAAAGGCAGCGGCAACGGCAACAACGGCAACGGCAACGGCAACAACGGCATCGGCGACAGCGGCAACGGCAACAACGGCAACGGCAACGGCAACAACGGCAGCGGCAACGGCAACAACGGCAGCGGCAATGGCAACAACGGCAGGGGCAACGGCAACAACGGCAGCGGCAACGGCAACAACGGCAACAACGGCAGCGGCAACGGCAACAACGGATACAAGGGCAACAACGGCAGCGGCAACGGCAACAACGGCAGCGGCAACGCAACAACGGCAGCAGCAACGGCATAAACGGCTGCGGCAACGGCAACAACGGCAACAACGGCAGCGGCAACGGCAACAACGGGAACAACGGCTGCGGCGACAGCGGCAGCGGGAGTGGCGGCGGCAAAAGCGGCAACGGCATCAACGGCAACGGCAACAACGGCAACGAACAAAGGCAACAATGGCAACAACGGCATCAACGGTAACAACGGCAGCGTCAACGGCAACAACGGCAGCGGCAACGGCAACAACGGCAGCAGCGACAGCGGCAACGGCAACAACGGCAACAACGGCAGCGGCAACGGCAACAACGGCAGCGGCAACGGCAACAACGGCAGCGGCAACGGCAACAACAACAATGGCAGCGGCAACAGCAACAACGGCAACGGCAACAACGGCAGCGGCGACAGCGGCAACGGCCACAACGGCAACGGCAACAACGGCAGCGGCAACAGCGGCACCGACAACGGCAACAACGGCAGCGGCAACGGCAACAACGGCAGCGGCAACGGCAACAATGGCAGCGGCAACGGCAACAACGGCAACAACGGCAGCGGCAACGGCAACAACGGCAACAACGACAGCGGCAACGGCAACATCGGCAGCGGCAACGGCAATCACGGCAACAACGGCAGCGGCGACAGCGGCAGCAACGGCAGCGGCAACGGCAACAACGGCAACAACGGCAACAACGGCAGCGGCAACAACGGCAGCGGCAATGGCAACAGCGGCAGCAGCAACGGCAACAACGGCAACAACGGCAGCGGCAACTGCAACAACGGCAACAACGGCAACGGCAAGAACGGCAGCGGCAACAGCAACAACGGCAACAACGGCAGCGGCGTCAGCGGCAGCGGCGAAAGCGGCGGCGGCAACAGCGGCAACGGTATCAACGGCAACTGCAACAACGGAAAGGACAACAACGGCAGGGGCAACGGCAATAACGGTAACAACGGCAGCGGCAACGGCAACAACGGCAGCGGCAACGGCAACAACGGCAACAACGGCAGCGGCAACAGCGGCAGCAACGGCAGCGGCAACGGCAACAACGGCAACAACGGCAGCGGCGACAGCGGCAACAACGGCAGCGGCAACGGCAACAGCGGCAGCAGCAACGGCAACAACGGCAAGAACGGCAGCGGCAACTGCAACAACGGCAACAACGTCAACGGCAAGAACGGCAGCGGCAACGGCAACAACGGAAACAACGGCAGCGGCGTCAGCGGCAGCGGCGAAAGCGGCGGCGGCAACAGTGGCAACGGCATCAACGGCAACGGCAACAACGGAAAGGACAACAACGGCAGGGGCAACTGCAATAACGGCATAAACGGCAGCGGCAACGGCAACAACGGCAGCGGCAACGGCAACAACGGCAACAACGGCAGCGGCAACGGCAACAACGGCAGCGGCAAGTGCAATAATGGTAGTGGCAACGGCAACAACGGCAGCGGCAAGTGCAACAACGGCAACGGCAACTTCAACGTAACCGGCAACCGCAACAACGGCGCCAACGGCAAAAACGGCAACAACGGCAACAACGGCAGCGGCAACGGCAATAACGGCAACGGCAACAACAGCAGCGGCGGCATCAGCAGCGGCAACGTCAACGGTAACAACGGCAACAACCGCAACAATGGCAACAACGGCAACAACGGCAGAGGCAACGGAAACAACGGCAACAGCGGCGGCAACAACGGCAACGACAACAACGGCAACAATGGCAACAACGGTAACAACGGCAACAATGGCAGCGGCAACGGCAACAATGGCAGCGGCAACGGCAACAACAGCAACGGCAACGGTAAGAACAGCAACAGTGGCAATAACGGGTACAACGGCAATAATGGCAGCGGCAACAACAACAACGGCAACAACGGCAGCGGCAACAGCGGCAACGGCAACGGCAACAACGGTAAGAACGGCAACAATGGCAACAACGGTAACAACGGCAGCGTCAACGGCAGCAATGGCAGTGGCAACGGCAACAACGGAAACGGCAACAACGGCAGTGGCGACCCCGGCAACAACGGCAGCGGCAACGGCAACAACGGCAGCGGCAACGGCAACAACGGCAAGAACGGCAACAACGGCAGTGGCAACGGCAACAACGACACCAAGGCAGCGTCAACGGCAACAACGGCAGCGGCAGCGGCAACAAAAGCAACAACGGCAGCGGCAACGGCAACAACGGCAGCGGCAACGGCAACAACGGCAACAACGGCAGCGGCGACAGCGGCAGCGGCGACAGCGGCGGCGGCAACAGCGGCAACGGCATCATCGGCAACAGCAACAACGGCAACGACAACAACGGCAACAATGGCAACAACGGTAACAACGGCAACAACGGCAGCGGCAACGGCAACAATGGCAGTGGCAACAGCATCAACAGCAATGGCAACGGCAACAATGGCAACAACGGTAACAAGTGCAGCGTCAACGGCAACAATGGCAGCGGCAACGGCAACAAAGCCACAACGGCAGCGGCAACGGCAACAATGGCAGCGGCAACGGCAACAACGGCAACAACGGCAGCGGCAAGTGCAAACACGGCAACGGCAACGTAACCAGCAACGGCAACGGCAACAACGGCGCCAACGGAAAAACGGCAACAACAGCAACAACGGCAGCGGCAACCACAATAACAGCAACGGCAACGGCAACAATGGCAGCGGCGACAGCGGCAGCGGTAGCGGCGGCAGCAACATCGGCAACATCAACGGCAACAACGGTTACAACGGATACAACGGCAACAACGGCAACAACGGTAACAACGGCAGCGGCAACGGCAACAATGGCAGCGGCAACTGCAACAACGGCAGCGGCAACGGCAACAAGGGCAACAACGGCAACAACGGCAGCGGCAACGGCAACAACGGCACCAAGGCAGCGTCAACGGCAACAACGGCAGCGTCAGCGGCAACAAAAGCAACAACGGCAGCGGCAACGGCAACAACGGCAGCGGCAACGGCAACAACGGCAACAACGGCAGCGGCGACAGCGGCGGCGGCAACAGCGGCAACGGAATCATCGGCAACGGCAACAACGGCAACGACAACAACGGTAACAATGGCAACATCGGTAACAACGGCAACAACGGCAGCTGCAACGGCAACAATGGCAGCGGCAACGGCATCAACAGCAATGGCAACGGTAAGAACGGCAACAATGGCAACAACAGTAACAACGGCAGCGTCAACGGCAACAATTGCAGCGGCAACGGCAACAAAGAAACAACGGCAGCGGTAACGGAAACAACGGCGGCGGCATGGGCAACAACGGCAGCGGCAACGGCAACAACGGCAGCGGCAACGGCAACAACGGCAACAACGACAGCGGCAACTGCAAACACGGCAACGGCAACGTAAACAGCAACGGCAACCGCAACAACGGCGCCAACGGCAAAAACGGCAACAACAGCAACAACGGCAGCGGCAACAATGGCAGCGGCGACAGCGGTAGCGGTAGCGGCGGCAGCAACAGCGGCAACATCAACGGCAACAACGGTTACAACGGATACAACGGCAACAACGGCAACAACGGTAACAACGGCAGCGGCAACGGCAACAATGGCTGCGGCCACGGCAACAACAGCAACGGCAACGGTAAGAACGGCAACAATGGTAACAACGGTAACAACGGCAACAACGGCAGCGGCAACGGCAACAACGGCAGCGGCAGCGGCAACAACGGCAGCGGCAATAGCAACAACGGCAACAACGGCAGCGGCAGCGGCAACTGCAGCAAATGAAACGGCAACTTAACCGGAAACGGCAACAACGGCGCCAACGGCAAAAACGACAACAACGGCGGCAACGGCAACAACGGCAGTGGCGACAGCGGCAACAACGGCAGCGGCAACGGCAACAACGGCAGCGGCAACGGCAACAAAGGCAGCAGCAACGGCAACAGAGGCAGCGGCAACGGCAACAATGGCAACAACGGCAGCGGCAATAGCAACAACGGCAACCACGGCAGCGGCAAAGGCAAGAACAGCAGCGGCAACGGCAACAACGGCAACAACGGCAGCAGCGACAGCGGAATGACGAAAGCGGCGGCGGCAGCAGCGGCAACGGCATCAACGCAACAACGGCAACGAAAACAACGGCAACAATGGCAACAACGGAAACAACCGCAAGAGCGGCGGCGGCAACAGCGGCAACGGCAACGGCAACAACGGCAACATCGGTAACAACGGCAACAACGACGCCAACGGCAACAATGGTCACAACGGCAACAAGCGCTTCGGCAACGGCAACAACGGCAGCGGCAACAGCGGCAACGACAACAACGGCAACGGCAACGGAAACAACGGCAGCGGCAACAGCGGCAACGGCAACAACGGCAACGGCAACAACGGAAGCGGCAACAGCGGCAACGGCAACCACGGCAACGGCAACAATGGCAACAACGGTAACAACGGCAACAACGGCAGCGGCAACGGCAACTACGGCAACGGCAACAACGGCAACGGCAACAACGGCAATGGCAACGGCAACAACAGTAAGAACGTAAACAATGGCAACAACGGTAAAAACGGCAGCGTCAACGGCAACAATGGCAGCGGCAACGGCAACAACGGCAGCGGCAACGGCAACAACGTCAGCGGCAACGGCAACAGCGGCAACGGCAACAACGGCAACAACAGCAGCGGCAACGGCAACAACGGCAGCGGCATTAACGCCAACGGCAACCACGGCAACGGCATCAACGGCAACAATGGCAACAACGGTAACAACGGCAACAACGGCAGCGGCAACGGCAACAATGGCAGCGGCAACGGCAACTACGGCAACGGCAAAAACGGCAACGGCAAGAAAGGTCATAACGGCAACAATGGCAACAACGGTAACGACGGCAGCGTCAACGGCAACAATGGCAGTGGCAACGGCAACAACGGGAACGGCAACAACGGCAGCGGCGACAGCGGCAGCGGCAACAGCGGCAACGATAACAACGGCAACGGCAACAACGGCAGCGGCAACGGCAACAACGATTAGAACGGCAACAACGGTAACAACGGCAGCGTCAACGGCAACAACGGCAACGGCAACAACGGCAGTGGCGACAGCGGCATCGGCAACAACGGCAACGGCAACAAGGGCAGCGGCAACAGCGGCAACAGCGGCAACGGCAACGTCAACAACGGCAGCGGCAACGGCAACAACGGCAACAACGGCAACAAGGGCAGCGGCGACTGCGGCATCGGCAACAACGCCAACGGCAACCAGGGTGACGGCAACAACGGCAGCGGCAACGGCAAGAACGTCAGCGGCAACGGCAACGACGGCAACAACGGCAGCGGCGACAGCGGCAGCGGCGACAACGGCGGCGGCAACAGCGGCAACGGCATCAACGGCAACGGCAACAACTTCAACGACAACAATGGCAACAATGGCAACAACGGTAACAACGGCAACAACGGCAGCGGCAACGGCAACAATGGCGGCGGCAACGGCAACAACAGCAACGGCAACGGTAAGAACGGCAGCAATGGCAACAACGGTAACAACGGCAGCGTCAACGGCAACAATGGAAGCGGCAACGGAAACAACGGCAGCGGCAACGGCAACAACGGCAGCGGCAACGGCAACAACGGCAGCGGCAACAGCAACAATGGTAGCGGCAACGGCAACAACGGCAGCGGCAACTGCATCAACGGCAACGGCAACGTAACCGGCAACGGCAACGGCAAAAACGGCAATAACGAGGGCGACGACAGCGGCAGCGGCAGCGACAGCGGCAACAGCGGCAACGGCAACGGCAACCACGGCAACGGCAACAATGGCAACATTGGTAACAACGGCAACAACGGCAGCGGCAACGGCAACAATAGCAGCGGCAACGGCAAATACTGCAACGGCAGCAACGGCAACGGCAACCGCAACAACGGTAAGAACGGAAACAATGGCAACAACGGTAACAACGGCAGCGTCAACGGCAACAATGGCAGCGGCAACGGCAACGGCAACAACGGCAGCGGCGACAGCGGCAACGGCAACAACGGCAACTGCAAAAACGGCAACATCGGCAGCAGCAACGTCAACAACGGAAGCGGCAACGGCAACAACGGCAGCGGAAACGGCATCAACAGCAACGGCAACCACGGCCACGACAACAACGGCAACAATGGCAACAACGGTAACAACGGCAACAACGGCAGCGGCAACGGTAACAATGGCAGCGGCAACGGCAACTACGGCAACGGCAACTACGGCAACGGCAACAACGGCAACAACGGCAGCGGCGACAGCGGCAGCGGCAGCGGCGGCGGCAACAGCGGCAACGGCATCAAAGGCAACGGCAACGGCAACAACGGTAAGAACGGAAACACTGGCAACAACGGTAACAACGGCAGCGTCAACGGCAACAATGGGAGCGGCAACGGCAACAACGGCCACGGCAACGGCAACAACGGCACCGGCGACAGCGGCAACGGCAACAACAGCAGCGGCAACAGCGGCAACGGCAACGGCAACAACGGCAGCGGCAACGGCAACAACGGCAGCGGCAAGGGCAACAACGGCAGCGGCAACGGCAACAACGGCAGCGGCAACGGCAAGAAAGGCAACGGCAACGGCAACAACGGCAGCGGCGACAGCAACAGCGGCAACGTCATCAACGGCAACGACAACAACGGCAACGACAACAACGGCAACAATGGCAGCAACGGTAACAACGGCAACAATGGCTGCGGCAACGGCAACAACGGCAGCGGCAGCGGCAGCGGCGAAGGCAACAGCGCAAACGGCATCAACGGCAACGGCAACCACGGCAACGACAACAACGGCAACAATGGCAACAACGGTAACAACGGCAACAACGGCAGCTGCAACGCAACAATGGCAGCGGCAACGGCAACAATGGCAGCGGCAACGGCAACAATGGCAACGGCAACGGCAACAACGGTAAGAACGGTAACAATGGCAACAACGACAACAACGGCAACGGCAACGGCAACAATGACAGCGGCAACAGCGGCAACTGCAACAACGGCAACGGCAAAGGCAACAACGGCAGCGGAAACAGCGGCAACGGCAACGACGGCAACAACGGCAGCGGTAGCGGCAACAACGGTAAGAACGGCAACAATGGCAACAACGGTAACAACGGCAGCGTCAACGGTAACAATGGCAGCGGCAACGGCAACAACGGCAACGGCAACAACGGCAACGGCGACAGCGGAACGGCAACAACGACAACGGCAACAACGGCAACGGCAACAACGGCAGCGGTAACAGCGCCAACGGCAACAACGGCAGCGGCAACGGCAACAACGGCAACAACGGCAACAACGGCAGCGGCAACGGCAACATTGGCTACGGCAACAACGGCAACAACGGCAGCAACGGCAGCGGCAACGGCAACAACGGCAACAACGGCAGCGGCAGCGGCAATCACGGCAACAACGGCAGCGACTACAGCGGCAGCAACGGCAGCGGCAACGGCAACAACGGCAACAACGGCAGCCGCAACGGCAACAACGACAGCGGCAACAACGGCAGCGGCAACGGCAAGAACAGCAGCGGCAACGGCAATAACGGCAACAACGGCAGCGGCGACCGCGGCAGCGGCGGCGGCAGCAGCGGCAACGGCAACAACGGCAACGACAACAACGGCAACAATGGCAACAACGGCAGCGGCAACGGCAACAACGGCAGCGGCAACTGCAACAACGGCAACGGCAACGTAACCGGTAACGGCAACGGCAACAACGGCGCCAACGGCAAAAACGGCAACAACGGCAGCGGCAACAGCGGGAACGGCTACAACGGCAACAACGGCAGCGGCGACAGCGTCAACAACGGAAGCGGCAACGGCAACAACGGCAGCGGCAGCGGCAACAACGGCAACAACGGCAACAACGGCACCAAGGCAGCGGTCACGGCAACAACGGCAGCGGCAACGGCAACAACGGCAGCGGCAACGGCAAGAACGGCAACGGCAACGGCAACAACGGCAGCGGCGACAGCAACAGCGGCAACGTCATCAACGGCAACGACAACAACGGCAACGACAACAACGGCAACAATGGCAGCAACGGTAACAACGGCAACAATGGCTGCGGCAACGGCAACAACAGCAACGGCAACGGTAAGAACGGCAACAATGGCAACAACGGTAGCAACGGCAGCGTCAACGGCAACAACGGCAGCGACAACCGCAACAACGGCAACAACGGCAGCGGCAACGGCAACAACGGCAACGGCAACGGTAAGAACGGCAACAATGGTAACAACGGTAACAACGGCAGCGGCAACGGCAACAATGGCAGCGGCAACGGCAGCAACGGCAGCAACGGGAACAACGGCAACAACGGCAGCGGCAACGGCAGCAACGGCAGCGACAACGGCAACAGCGGCAGCAGCAACGGCAACAACGGCAGCGGCAGGGGCGAAAGCGGCGGCGGCAACGGCGGCAACATTGGCAACGGCATCAACGGCAACAACGGCAACGACAACAACGGCAACAATGGCAACAACGCAAACAATGGCAACAGCGGCGGCGACAACAACGGCAACGGCAACAACGGCAACATCGGCAAGAACGGCAACAACGGCGCCAACGGCAACAACGGTCACAACGGCAACAAGGGCTGCGGCAAAGGCAACAACGGCAGCGGCAACAGCGGCAACGGCTACAACGGCATCAACGGCAGCGGCAACGGCAAGACCGGCAGCGGCAACGGCAAAAACGGCAACAACGGCAGCGGCGACAGCGGCAGCGGCGAAAGCGGCGGCGGCAACAGCGGCAACGGCATCAACGGCAACGGCAACAACGCCAACGACAACAACGGCAACAATGGCAACAACGGTAACAACGGCAACAATGGCAGCGGCAACGGCAACAATGGCAGCGGCAACGGCAACGGCAACAACGGTAACAACGACAGCGGCAACGGCAACATCGGCAGCGGCAACGGCAATCACGGCAACAACAGCAACGGCAACAGTAAGAACAGCAACAATGGCAACAACGGGTACAACGGCAACGTCAACGGCAACAATGGCAGCGTCAACAGCAACAACGGCAACAACGGCAGCGGCAACGGCAACAACGGCAGCGGCAACGGCAACAACGGCAACAACGGCAGCGGCAACGGCAACAACGACAGCGGCAACGCCAACATCGGCAGCGGCAACGGCAATCACGGCAACAACGGCAGCGGCGACAGCGGCAGCAACGGCAGCGGTAACGGCAACAACGGCAACAACGGCAGCGGCAGCGGCAACAACGGCAACAACGGCAACAACGGCAGCGGCGACAGCGGCAACAACGGCAGCGGCAACGGCAACATCGGCAGCAGCAACGGCAACAACGGCAGCGGCAACGGCAACAACGGCAGCGGCAACGGCAACAACGGCAACAATGGCAGCGGCAACGGCAACAACGGCAGCAGCGACAGCGGCAACGGCAACAACGGCAACAACGGCAGCGGCAACGGCAACAACGGATACAAGGGCAACCACGGCAGCGGCAACGGTAACAACGGCAGCGGCAACGGCAACAACGGCAACAACGGCAGCGGCAACGGCAACAACGGCAACAATGGCAGCGGCAACGGTAACAACGGCAACGGCAACAACGGCAGCGGCGACAGCGGCAACGGCAACAACGGCAACAATGGCAGCGGCAACGGCAACAATGGCAACGGCAACGGCAACGACGGCAGCGGCGACAGCGGCAACGGCAACAACGGCAACGGCAACGGCAACAACGGCAGCGGCAACGGCAACAACGGCAACAAGGGCAACAACGGCAGCGGCAACGGCAACAACGGCAACAACGGCAGCGGCAAAGGCAACAACGGATACAAGGGCAACAACGGCAGCGGCAACGGCAACAACGGCAGCGGCAACGCAACAACGGCAGCAGCAACGGCATAAACGGCTGCGGCAACGGCAACAACGGCAACAACGGCAACAACGGCAGCAGCAACGGCAACAACGGCAACAACGGGTGCGGCGACAGCGGCAGCGGGAGTGGCGGCGGCAACAGCGGCAACGGCATCAACGGCAACGGCAACAACGGCAACGAACAAAGGCAACAATGGCAACAACGGCATCAACGGTAACACGGCAGCGTCAACGGCAACAATGGCAGCGGCAACGGCAACAACGGCAGCAGCGACTGCGGCAACGGCAACAACGGCAACAACGGCAGCGGCAACGGCAACAACGGCAGCGGCAACGGCAACAACGGCAGCGGCAACGGCAACAACGGCAGCGGCAACGGCAACAACGGCAGCGGCAACGGCAACAACGGCAACAATGGCAGCGGCAACGGCAACAACGGCAACGGCAACAACGGCAGCGGCGACAGCGGCAACGGCAACAACGGCAGCGGCAACGGCAACGGCAACAACGGCAGCGGCAACGGCAACAACGGCAGCGGCAACGGCAACAACGGCAACAACGGCAGCGGCAACGGGAACAACGGCAACAACGACAGCGGCAACGGCAACATCGGCAGCGGCAACGGCAATCACGGCAACAACGGCAGCGGCGACAGCGGCAGCAACGGCAGCGGTAACGGCAACAACGGCAACAACGGCAGCGGCAACGGCAACAACGGCAACAACGGCAGCGGCGACAACGGCAACAACGGCAGCGGCAACGGCAACAGCGGCAGCAGCAACGGCAACAACGGCAACAACGGCAACAACGGCAACGGCAAGAACGGCAGCGGCAACGGCAACAACGGCAACAACGGCAGCGGCGTCAGCGGCAGCGGCGAAAGCGGCGGCGGCAACAGCGGCAACGGCATCAACGGCAACGGCATCAACGGCAACGGCAACAACGGAAAGGACAACAACGGCAGGGGCAACGGCAATAACGGCAACAACGGCAGCGGCAACGGCAACAATGGCAACGGCATCAACAGCAATGGCAACGGTAAGAACGGCAACAATGGCAACAACGGTAACAACGGCAGCGTCAACGGCAACAATGGCAGCGGCAACGGCAACAAAGAAACAACGGCAACGGCAACGGCAACAACTGCAGCGGCAACGGCAACAACGGCAGCGGCAACGGCAACAACGGCAACAACGGCAGCGGCAACTGCAAACACGGCAACGGCAACGTAACCAGCAACGGCAACATCAACAACGGCGCCAACGGCAAAAACGGCAACAACAGCAACAACGGCAGCGGCAACGGCAATAACAGCAACGGCAACGGCAACAATGGCAGCGGCGACAGCGGCAGCGGTAGTGGCGGCAGCAACAGCGGCAACATCAACGGCAACAACGGTTACAACGTATACAACGGCAGCGGCAACGGCAACAATGGCAGCTGCCACGGCAACAACAGCAACGGCAACGGTAAGAACGGCAACAATGGTAACAACGGTAACAACGGCAACAACGGCAGCGGCAACGGCAACAACGGCAGCGGCAGCGGCAACAACGGCAGCGGCAATGGCAACAACGGCAGCGGCAACGGCAACAACGGCAGCGGCAGGGGCAACTGCAACAAATGCAACGGCAACGTAACCGGAAACGGAAACAACGGCGCCAACGGCAAAAACGACAACAACGGCGGCAACTGCAACAACGGCAGCGGCGACAGTGGCCACAACGGCAGCGGCAACGGCAACAACGGCAGCGGCGACAGCGGCAACATCGGCAGCGGCAACGGCAACAACGGCAGCGGCAACGGCAGCGGCAACGGCAACAAAGGCAGCAGCAACGGCAACAGAGGCAGCGGCAACGGCAACAACGGCAACGACGGCAGCGGCAATAGCAACAACGGCAACCACGGAAGCGGCAAAGGCAAGAACAGCAGCGGCAACGGCAACAACGGCACCAACGGCAGCAGCGAAAGGGCTAGTGACGAAAGCGGCGGCGGCGGCAACAGCGGCAACGGCATCAACGGCAACAACGGCAACGACAACAACGGCAACAATGGCAACACCGGATACAACCGCAACAGCGGCGGCGAAAACAACGGCAACGGCAACGGCAACAAGGGCAACATCGGTAACAACGGCAACAACGGCAACAACGGTCACAACGGCAACAAGCGCTGCGGTAACGGCAACAACGGCAACGGCAACAACGGCAGCGGCAACAGCGGCAACGACAACAACAGCAACGGCAACGGAAACAACGGCAGCGGCAACAGCGGCAACGGCAACAACGGCAACGGCAACAACGGCAGCGGCAACAGCGGCAACGGCAACAACGGCAGCGGCAACGGCAACAACGGCAGCGGCAACGGCAAGAACGGCAGCGGCAACGGCAACAAAGGCAACAACGGCAGCGGCGACAGCGGCAGCGTCTACAGCGGCGGTGGCAACAGCGGCAACGGCATCAACGGCAACAACGGCAACGACAACAACGGCAACATTGGCAACAACGGTAAAAACGGCAACAACGGCAGCGGCAACGGCAACAATGGCAGCGGTAACGGCAACAACAGCAACGACAACGGTAAGAACGGCAGCAGTGGCAACAACGGTAACAACGGCAGCGTCAACGGCCACAATGGCAGCGGCAATGGCAACAACGGCAACAACGGCAACAACGGCAGCGGCAACGGCAACAACGGCAGCGGCAACGGCAACAACGGCAGCGGCAACGGCAACAACGGCAGCGGCAACTGCAACAACGGCAACGCCAACGGCAACGTAATCGGCAACGGCAACAACGGCGCCAACGGCAAATGCGCCAACAAAGGCAACAACGGCAGCGGCAACAGCAATAACGGCAACAATGGCAACAACGGTAACAACGGCAGCGTCAACGGCAACAATGGCAGCGGCAACGGCAACAAAGCAACAACGGCAGCGGCAACGGCAACAACGGCAACGGCAACAGCGGCTGCGGCAACGGCAACAACAGCAGCGGCAACGGCAACAACGGCAACAACGGTAGCGACAACGGCAACAACGGCAGCGGCAACGGCAACAACGGTAACAACGGCAACGGCAACAACGGCAGCGGCAACGGCAAGAACGGCAGCGGCAACGGCAACAATGGCAGCGGTAACGGCAACAACAGCAACGACAACGGTAAGAACGGCAGCAGTGGCAACAACGGTAACAACGGCAGCGTCAAGGCCACAATGGCAGCGGCAATGGCAACAACGGCAACAACGGCAGCGGCAACGGCAACAACGGCAGCGGCAACGGCAACAACGGCAGCGGCAACGGCAACAACGGCAGCGGCAACGGCAACAACGGCAGCGGCAACTGCAACAACGGCAACGGCAACGGCAACGTAATCGGCAACGGCAACAACGGCGCCAACGGCAAATGCGCCAACAAAGGCAACAACGGCAGCGGCAACAGCAATAACGGCAACAATGGCAACAACGGCAACAACGGTAGCGACAACGGCAACAAAGGCAGCGGCAACGGCAACAACGGTAACAACGGCAACGGCAACAACGGCAGCGGCAACGGCAACGGCAAGAACGGCAGCGGCAACGGATAGAACGGCAACAACGGCAGCGGCGACGGCGGCAGCGGCGACAGCGGCGGCGGCAGCGGCGACAGCGGCGGCGGCAACAGCGGCGGCGGCAACAGCGGCGGCGGAACCAGCGTTAACGGCATCAACGGCAACGGCAACAATGGCAACGACAACAACGGCAAGAATGGCAACAACGGTAACAACGGCAGCGGCAACGGCAACAATAACAGCGGCAACGGCAACAACAGCAACGGCAACGTTAAGAACGGCAACAATGGTAACAACGGTAACAACTGCAGCGTCAACGGCAACAACGGCAGCGGCAACGGCAACAACGGCAGCGGCAGCGGCAACTGCAACAAATGCAACGGCAACGTAACCGGCAACGGCAACAACGGCGCCAACGGCAAAAACGACAACAACAGCGGCAAGGGCAACAACGGCAGCGGCGACAGCGGTAACAACGGCAGCGGCAACGACAACAACGGCAGCAGCAACGGCAGCGGCAACGGCAACAAAGGCAGCGGCACGGCAACAGAGGCAGCGGCAACGGCAACAACGGCAACAACGGCAGCGGCAATAGCAACAACGGCAACCACGGCAGCGGCAAAGGCAAGAACAGCAGCGGCAACGTTAGCAACGGCAACAGCGGCAGCGGCGACAGCGGCAGCGGCGAAAGCGGCGGCGGCAACAGCGGCAACGGCATCAACGGCAACAACGGCAACGACAACAACGGCAACAATGGCAACAACGGAAACAACGGCAACTGCGGCGGCGGCAACAACGGCAACGGCAACGGCAAATACGGCAACATCGGCAAGAACGGCAACAACAGCGCCAACGGCAACAACGGTCACAACGGCAACAAGCGCTGCGGCAAAGGCAACCACGGCAACGGCAATAACGGCAGCGGCAACAGCGGCAACGGCAACAACGGCAACAACGGCAGCGGCAACGGCAAGAACGGCAGCGGCAACGGCAAAAGCGGCAACAACGGCAGCGGCGACAGCGGCAGCGGCGAAAGCGGTGGCGGCAACACCGGCAACGGCATCAACGGCAACGGCAACAACGGCAACGACAACAACGGCAACAATGGCAACAACGGTAACAACGGCAACAATGGCAGCGGCAACGGCAACAACGGCAACGGCAACAACGGCAGCGGCAACAGCGGCAACGGCAACGGCAACAACAGTAAGAACGGTAACAATGGCAACAACGGTAACAACGGCAGCGTAAACGGCAACAATGGCAGCGGCAACGGTAACAACGGCAACGGCAACAACGGCAGCGACGACACTGGCAACGGCAACAACGGCAACGGCAACAACGGCAGCGGCAACGGCAACAACGGCAGCGGCAAGGGCAACAACGGCAACAACGGCAACAACGGCAGCGGCAACGGCAACAACGGCACCAACGACAGCGGCAACGGCAACATCGGCAGCAGCAACGGCAACAACGGCAACAACGGCAGCGGCAACTGCAACAACGGCAACAACGGCAGCGGCAACGGCAAGAACGGCAGCGGCAACGGCAACAACGGCAACAACGGCAGCGGCGTCAGCGGCAGCGGCGAGAGCGGCGGCGGCAACAGCGGCAACGGCATCAACGGCAACGGCATCAACGGCAACGGCATCAACGGCAACGGCAACAACGGAAAGGACAACAACGGCAGGGGCAACGGCAATAACGGCAACAACGGCAGCGGCAACGGCAACAACGGCAGCGGCAACGGCAACAACGGCAACAACAGCAGCGAAAACGGCAACAACGGCAACAACGGCAGCGGCAACGGCAACAACGGCAGCGGCAAGTGCAACAATGGCAGTGGCAACGGCAACAACGGAAGCGGCAAGTGCAACAACGGCAACGGCAACTTCAACGTAACCGGCAACTGCGCCAACGGCGCCAACGGCAAAAACGGCAACAACGGCAACAACGGCAGCGGCAACGGCAATAACGGCAACGGCAACAGCAACAACGGCAGCGGCGGCATCAACAGCGGCAACGTCAACGGCAACAACGGCAACGACGAATACAACGGCAACAACGGCAACAACAGCAACAACTGCAACAATGGCAACAACGGCAACCACGGCAACAACGGCAGAGGCAACGGAAACAACGGCAACAGCGGCGGCGGCAACAACGGCAACGACAACAACGTCAACAATGGCAACAACGGTAACAACAGCAACAATGGCAGCGGCAACGGCAACAATGGCAGCGGCAACGGCAACAAAGGCAACGGCAACAACAGCAACGGTAAGAACAGCAACAATGGCAACAACGGGTACAACGGCAAGGTCAACGGCAACAATGGCAGCGGCAACAGCAACAACGGCAACAACGGCAGCGGCAACGGCAACAACGGCAACGGCAACAACGGCAGCGGCAACAATGGCAACAACGGTAACAACGGCAGCGTCAACGGCAACAATGGCAGGGGCAACGGCAACAACGGAAACGGCAACAATGGCAGCGGCGATTCCGGCAACAACGGCAGCGGCAACGGCAACAACGGCAGCGGCAACGGCAACAACGGCAACCACGGCAACAACGGTAGCGGCAACGGCAACAACGGCACCAAGGCAGCGGCAACGGCAACAACGGCAGCGACAGCGGCAACAAAAGCAACACGGCAGCGGCAACGGCAACAACGGCAGCGGCAACGGCAACAACGGCAGCGGCGACAGCGGCAGTGGCGACAGCGGCGGCGGCAACAGCGGCAACGGAATCATCGGCAACGGCAACAACGGCAACGACAACAACGGCAACAATGGCAACAACGGTAACAACGGCAACAACGGCAGCGGCAACGGCAACAATGGCAACGGCATCAACAGCAATGGCAACGGTAAGAACGGCAACAATGGCAACAACGGTAACAACGGCAGCGTCAACGGCAACAATAGCAGCGGCAACGGCAACAAAGAAACAACGGCAACGGCAACGGCAACAACGGCAGCAGCAACGGCAACAACGGCAGCGGCAACGGCAACAACGGCAACAACGGCAGCGGCAACTGCAAACACGGCATCGGCAACGTAACCAGCAACGGCAACGGCAACAACGGCGCCAACGGCAAAAACGGCAACAACGGCAACAACGGCAGCGGGAACGGCAATAACAGCAACGGCAACGGCAACAATGGCAGCAGCGACAGCGGCAGCGGTAGTGGCGGCAGCAACAGCGGCAACATCAACGGCAATAACGGTTACAACGGATACAACGGCAACAACGGCAACAACGGTAACAACGGCAGCGGCAACGGCAACAGTGGCAGCGGCCACGGCAACAACAGCAACGGCAACGGTAAGAACGGCAATAATGGTAACAACGGTAACAACGGCAACGTCAACGGCAACAATGGCAGGGGCAACGGCATTAACGGCAACAACGGCAACAACGGCAGCGGCAACGGCAACAACGGCAGCGGCAACGGCAACAACGGCAGCGGCAACGGCAACAACGGCAGCGGCAGCGGCAACTGCAATAAATGCAACGGCAACGTAACCGGCAACGGCAACAACGCCGCCAACGGCAAAAACGACAACAACGGCGGCAACGGCAACAAAGGCAACAACGGCAGCGGCGACAGCGGCCACAACGGCAGCGACAACGGCAACAACGGCAGCGGCGACAGCGGCAAGAACGGCAGCGGCAACGGCAAGAACGGCAGCGGCGGCATCAACAGCGGCAACGTCAACCGCAACAACGGCGACAACGGATACAACGGCAACAACGGCAACAACGGCAACAACTGCAACAATGGCAACAACGGCAACCACGGCAACAACGGCAGAGGCAACGGAAACAACGGCAACAGCGGCGGCGGCAACAACGGCAACGGCAACAACGTCAACAATGGCAACAACGGTAACAACGGCAACAATGGCAGCGGCAACGGCAACAATGGCAGCGGCAACGGCAACAATGGCAGCGGCAACGGCAACAATGGCAGTGGCAACGGCAACAACGGCAACGGTAAGAACAGCAACAATGGCAACAACGGGTACAACGGCAACGTCAACGGCAACAATGGCAGCGCCAACAGCAACAACGGCAACAACGGCAACGGAAACGGCAACAACGGCAACGGCAACAAGGGCAGCGGCAACAGCGGCAGCGTCAACGGCAACAATGGCAGCGGCAACGGCAACAACGGAAACGGCAACAACGGCAGCGGCGACACCGGCAACAACGGCAGCGGCAACGGCTACAACGGCAGCGGCAACGGCAACAACGGCAACAACGGCAACAACGGCAGCGGCAACGGCAACAACGGCACCAAGGCAGCGGCAACGGCAACAACGGCAGCGGCAGCGGCAACTACGGCAGCGGCAACGGCAACAACGGCAGCGGCAACGGCATCAACGGCAACAACGGCAACGGCGACAACGGCAACAACGGCAGCGTCAACGGCAACACTGGCAGCGGCAACGGCAACAAAGCAACAACGGCAGCGGCAACGGCAACAACCGCAGCGGAAACGGCAACAACGGCAGCGGCAACGGCAACAACGGCAGCGGCAACGGCAGCAACGGAAACAACGGCAGCGGCAACTGCAAACACGGCAACGGCAACGTAACCAGCAACGGCAACGGCAACAACGGCGCCAACGGCAAAAACGGCAACAACAGCAACAACGGCAGCGGCAACGGCAATAACAGCAACGGCAACGGCAACAATGGCAGCGGCGACAGCGGCAGCGGTACCGGCGGCAGCAACAGCTTGCAACATCAATGGCAAAACGGTTACAACGGATATAACGGCAACAACGGCAACGACAGTAATAACGGCAGCGGCAAGGGCAACAATGGCAGCGGCCACGGCAACAAAAGCAACGGCAACGGTAAGAACGGCAACAATTTTAACAACGGTAACAACGGCAACGTCAACGGCAACAATGGCAGCGGCAACGGCAGCAACGGCAACAACGGCAACAACGGCAGCGGCAACGGCAACAACGACAGCGGCAGCGGCAACTGCAACAAATGCAACGGCAACGTAACCGGCAACGGCAACAACGGCGCCAACGGCAAAAACGACAACAACGGCGGCAACGGCAACAACGGCAACAACGGCAGCGGCGACAGCGGCCACAACGGCAGCGGCAACGGCAACAAGGGCAGCGGCGACAGCGGCAACAACGGCAGCGGCAACGGCAACAACGGCAGCGGCGGCATTAACAGCGGCAACGTCAACGGCAACAACGGCAACAACGGATACAACGGCAACAACGGCAACAACTGCAACAATGGCAACAACGGCGGCAACGGCAACAACGGCAACAACGGCAGCGGCGACTGCGGCCACAACGGCAGCGGCAACGGCAACAGAGGCAGCGGCAACGGCAACAACGGCAACAACGGCAGCGGCAATAGCAACAATGGCAACCACGGCAGCGGCAAAGGCAAGAACAGCAGCGGCAACGGCAACAACGGCAACAACGGCAGCAGCGACAGCGGCAGTGACGAAAGCGGCGGCGGCAACAGCGGCAACGGCATCAACGGCAACGACAACAACGGCAACAATGCAACAACGGAAACAACCGCTAGAGCGGCGGCGGCAACAACGGCAACGGCAACGGCAACAACGGCAACATCGGTAACAACGGCAACAACGACGCCAACGGCAACAATGGTCACAACGGCAACAAGCGCTACGGCAACGGCAACAACGGCAACGGCAACAACGGCAGCGGCAACAGCGGCAACGACAACAACGGCAACGGTAATGGAAACAACGGCAGCGGCAACAGCGGCAACGGCAACAACGGCAACGGCAACAACGGCAGCGGCAACAGCGGCAACGGCAACAACGGCAACGGCAACAACGGCAACAACAGCAGCGGCAACGGCAAGAACGGCAGCGGCAACGGCAACAACGGCAGCGACAACAACGGCAACATTGGCAACAACGGTAAAAACGGCAACAACGGCAGCGGCAACGGCAACAATGGCAACGGCAACGGCAACAACAGCAACGACAACGGTAAGAACGGCAACAGTGGCAACAACGGTAACAACGGCAGCGTCAACGGCCACAATGGCAGTGGCAACGGCAACAACGGCAACAACGCAACAACGGCAGCGGCACGGCAACAACGGCAGCGGCAACTGCAACAACGGCAACGGCAACGTAACCGGCAACGGCAACGGCAACAACGGCGTCAACGGCAATAACGGCAACGGCAACAACGGCAGCGGCGACAGCAGCAGCGGTAGGGGGGCAGCGGCGGCGGCAACAGCGGCAACGTCAACGGCAACAACGGATTCAACGGCAACAACGGCAACAACGGCAACAACGGCAACAACCGCAACAGTGGCAACAACGGCAACCACGGCAACAACGGCAGCGGCAACGGAAACAACGGCAACAGCGGCGGCGGCAACAACGGCAACGACAACGGCAACAACGGCAACATCGGCAACAACGGCAAGAACGGCGGCAACGACAACAACGGTCACAACGGCAACAAGGGCAGCGGCAACGGCAACAACGGCAACGGCAACAACGGCAGCGGCAACAGCGGCAACGGCAACAACGGCATCGACGGCAACGGCAACAACGGCAACAACGGCAGCGTCAACGGCAACTATGGCAGCGGCAACGGCAACAACGGAAACGGCAACAACGGCAGCGGCGACACCGGCAACGGCAACAACGGCAGCGGCGACAGCGGCAACAACGGCAACAACGGCAGCGGCAACGGCAACAATGGCAGCAGCAACGGCAACAATGGCAGCGGCAACGGCAACTACGGCAACAACGGCAACGGCAACAACGTTAAGAACGGATACAATGGCAACAACGGTAACAACGGCAGCGTCAACGGCAACAATGGAAGCGGCAACGGCAACAACGGCAAAGGCAACAACGGCAGCGGCGACAGCGGCAACGGCAACAACTTCAACGACAACGGCAACAACGGCAGCGGCGACAGCGGCAACGGCAACAACGGCAACGGCAACGGCAACAACGGCAGCGGCAACAGCGGCAACGGCAACAACGGCAACAACGGCAGCGGAAACGGCAACAACGGTAAGAAGGGCAACAATGGCAACAACGCTAACAACGGCAGCGTCAACGGCAACAACGGTAACGGCAACAACGGCAGCGGCGAATGCGGCTACGGCAACAACGGCAACGGCAACAACGGCAGCGGCAACAGCGGCAACGGCAACGGCAACAACGGTAAGAACGGCAACAATGGCAACAACGGTAACAACGGCAGCGTCAACGGCAACAATGGCAGCGGCAACGGCAACAACGGCAACAACGGCAACGGCAACAACGGCAACAACGGCACCGGCAACGGCAACAACGGCAGCGGCAACGGCAACAACGGCAGCGGCAGCGGCAACAACGGCAACAATGGCAGCGGCAACGGCAACAACGGCAACGGCAACGGCAACAACGGAGGCGGCGACAGCGGCAACGGCAACAACGGCAGCGGCGACACCGGCTACGGCAACAACGGCAACGGTAATGGAAACAACGGCAGCGGCAACAGCGGCAACGGCAACAACGGCAACGGCAACAACGGCAGCGGCAACAGCGGCAACGGCAACAACGGCAACGGCAACAACGGCAACAACGGCAGCGGCAACGGCAAGAACGGCAGCGGCAACGGCAACAACGGCAACAACGGCAGCGGCGACAGCGGCAGCGTCTACAGCGGCGGTGGCAACAGCGCCAACGGCATCAACGGCAACAACGGCAACGACAACAACGGCAACATTGGCAACAACGGTAAAAACGGCAACAACGGCAGCGGCAACGGCAACAATGGCAGCGGCAACGGCAACAACAGCAACGACAACGGTAAGAACGGCAACAGTGGCAACAACGGTAACAACGGCAGCGCCAACGGCCACAATGGCAGTGGCAACGGCAACAACGGCAACAACGCAACAACGGCAGCGGCACGGCAACAACGGCAGCGGCAACTGCAACAACGGCAACGGCAACGTAACCGGCAACGGCAACGGCAACAACGGCGTCAACGACAATAACGGCAACGGCAACAACGGCAGCGGCGACAGCAGCAGCGGTAGGGGGGGCAGCGGCGGCGGCAACAGCGGCAACGTCAACGGCAACAACGGATTCAACGGCAACAACGGCAACAACGGCAACAACCGCAACAGTGGCAACAACGGCCACCACGGCAACAACGGCAGCGGCAACGGAAACAACGGCAACAGCGGCGGCGGCAACAACGGCAACGACAACGGCAACAACGGCAACATCGGCAACAACGGCAAGAACGGCGGCAACGACAACAACGGTCACAACGGCAACAAGGGCAGCGGCAACGGCAACAACGGCAACGGCAACAACGGCAGCGGCAACAGCGGCAACGGCAACAACGGCATCGACGGCAACGGCAACAACGGCAACAACGGCAGCGTCAACGGCAACAATGGCAGCGGCAACGGCAACAACGGAAACGGCAACAACGGCAGCGGCGACACCGGCAACGGCACCAACGGCAGCGGCGACAGCGGCAACAACGGCAGCGGCAACGGCAACAACGGCAGCGGCAACGGCAACAATGGCAGCGGCAACGGCAACAATGGCAGCGGCAACGGCAACTACGGCAACAACGGCAACGGCAACAACGTTAAGAACGGATACAATGGCAACAACGGTAACAACGGCAGCGTCAACGGCAACAATGGAAGCGGCAACGGCAACAACGGCAAAGGCAACAACGGCAGCGGCGACAGCGGCAACGGCAACAACTTCAACGACAACGGCAACAACGGCAGCGGCGACAGCGGCAACGGCAACAACGGCAACGGCAACGGCAACAACGGCAGCGGCAACAGCGGCAACGGCAACAACGGCAACAACGGCAGCGGAAACGGCAACAACGGTAAGAACGGCAACAATGGCAACAGCGCTAAATACGGCAGCGTCAACGGCAACAACGGCAACGGCAACAACGGCAGCGGCAACAGCGGCAACGGCAACGGCAACAACGGTAAGAACGGCAACAATGGCAACAACGGTAACAACGGCAGCGTCAACGGCAACAATGGCAGCGGCAACGGCAACAACGGCAACAACGGCAACGGCAACAACGGCAACAACGGCACCGGCAACGGCAACAACGGCAGCGGCAACGGCAACAACGGCAGCGGCAACGGCAACAACGGCAACAATGGCAGCGGCAACGGCAACAACGGCAACGGCAACAACGGAGGCGGCGACAGCGGCAACGGCAACAACGGCAACGGCAACATCGGCAGCGGACACGGCAACGGCAACAACGGCAACGGCAACGGCAACAACGGCACCGGCAACGGCAACAACGGCAACATTGGCAGCGGCAACGGCAACAGCGGCAACAACGGCAACAACGGCAGCGGCAACGGCAACAACGGCAACAACGGCAGCGGTAACCGCAAGAAACGGCAACAACGGCAGCGGAACGGCGGCAACGGCAACAACGGCAGCGGCGACAGCGGCAACAACGGCAGCGGCAACGGCAACAACGGCAACAACGGCAGCGGAACGGCGGCAACGGCAACAACGGCAGCGGCAACGGCAACAACGGCAGCGGCAACGGCAACAACGGCAACAACGGCAGCGGCAACGGCAACAACGGCAGCATCAACGGCAACTACGGCAACAACGGGTGCGGCGACGGCAACGGCAACAACGGCAGCGGCAACGGCAACAACGGCACCGGCAACGGCAACAGCGGCAACATTGGCAGCGGCAACGGCAACAGCGGCAACAACGGCAACAACGGCAGCGGAACGGCGGCAACGGCAACGGCAACAACGGCAACGAACAAAGGCAACAATGGCAACAACGGCATCAACGGCAACAACGGCAACGGCAACAACGGCAGCGGCAACTGCAACAACGGCAACGGCAACGGCAACGTAACCGGCTACGGCAACGGCAACAACGGCGTCAACGGCAAATGCGGCAACAAAGGCAACAACGGCAGCGGCAACGGCAATTACGGCAACGGCAGCAACGGCAGCCGCGACAGCGGCAGCGGTAGCGGCGGCAGCGGCGGCGGCAACAGCGGCAACGTCAACGGCAACAACGGATTCAACGGCAACAACGGCAACAACGGCAACAACGGCAACAACCGCAACAGTGGCAACAACGGCAATCACGGCAACAACGGCAGCGGCAACGGAAACAACGGCAACAGCGGGGGCGGCAACAACGGCAACGGCAACGGCAACAACGGCAACATCGTCAACAACGGCAAGAACGGCGCCAACGGCAACAACGGTCACAACGGCAACAAGGGCAGCGGCAACGGCAACAACGGCAACGGCAACAACGGCAGCGGCAACAGCGGCAACGGCAAGAAGGGCATCGACGGCAGCGGCAACGGCAACAACGGCAACAACGGCAGCATCAACGGCAATAATGGCAGCGGCAACGGCAAGAACGGAAACGGCAACAACGGCAGCGGCGACACCGGCAACGGCAACAACGGCAGCGGCGACAGTGGCAACAACGGCAGCGGCAACGGCAACAACGGCAGCGGCAACGGCAACAATGGCAGCGGCAACGGCAACAATGGCAGCGGCAACGGCAACTACGGCAACGGCAACAACGGTAAGAGTGGCAACAGTGGCAACAACGGTAACAACGTCAGCGTCAACGGCAACAATGGCAGCGGCAACGGCAACAACGGAAACGGCAACAACGGCAGCGGCGACACCGGCAACGGCAACAACGGCAGCGGCGACAGCGGCAACAACGGCAGCGGCAACGGCAACAACGGCAGCGGCAACGGCAACAATGGCAGCGGCAACGGCAACAATGGCAGCGGCAACGGCAACTACGGCAACGGCAACAACGGTAAGAGCGGCAACAGTGGCAACAACGGTAACAACGTCAGCGTCAACGGCAACAATGGAAGCGGCAACGACAACAACGGCAACGGCAACAACGGCAGCGGCGACAGCAGCAACGGCAACAACTTCAACGACAACGGCAACAACGGCAGCGGCGACAGCGGCAACGGCAACTACGGCAAAGGCAACGGCAACAACGGCAGCGGCAACAGCGGCAACGGCAACAACGGCAACAACGGCAGGGGAAACGGCAACAACGGTAAGAACGGCAACAATGGCAACAACGCTAACAACGGCAGCGTCAACGGCAACAATGGCAGCGGCAACGGCAACAACGGTAACGGCAACAACGGCAGCGGCGACAGCGGCTACGGCAGCAACGGCAACGGCAACAACGGCAGCGGCAACAGCGGCAACGGCAACGGCAACAACGGTGAGAACGGCGCCAACGGCAACAACGGTCACAACGGCAACAAGGGCAGCGGCAACGGCAACAACGGCAACGGCAACAACGGCAGCGGCAACAGCGGCAACGGCAACAACGGCATCGACGGCAGCGGCAACGGCAATCACGGCAACAACGGCAGCGGCAACGGAAACAACGGCAACAGCGGCGGCGGCAACAACGGCAGCGGCAACAGCGGCAACGGCAACAACGGCAACAACGGCAGGGGAAACGGCAACAACGGTAAGAACGGCAACAATGGCAACAACGGTAACAACGGCAGCGTCAACTGCAACAATGGCAACGGCAACGGCAACAACGGCAAAAACGGCAGCGGCAACGGCAAAAACGGCAGCGGCAACGGCAACGGCAACAATGGCAACAACGGCACCGGCAACGGCAACAACGGCAGCGGCAACGGCAACAACGGCAGCGGCAACGGCAACAATGGCAGCGGCAACGGCAACAACGGCAACGGCAACGGCAACAACGGCAACGGCAACAACGGCAGCGGCAACGGCAACGGCAACAACGGCAGCGGCAAGGCAACAACGGCACCGGCAACGGCAACAGCGGCAACATTGGCAGCGGCAACGGCAACAGCGGCAACAACGGCAACAACGGCAGGGGCAACGGCAACAACGGCAACAACGGCAGCGGCAACGGCAAGAAACGGCAACAACGGCAGCGGAACGGCGGCAACGGCAACCACGGAAGCGGCGACAGCGGCAACAACGGCAGTGGCAACGGCAACAACGGCAACAACGGCAGCGGAACGGCGGCAACGGCAGCGGCAACGGCAACAACGGCAGCGGCAACGGCAACAACGGCAACAACGGCAGCGGCAACGGCAACAACGGCAGCATCAAAGGCAACAACGCCAAAGACGGCAACAACGGGAGCGGCGACAGCGGCAACGTCGGTGGCAACAGCGGCAACGGCAGCAACGGCAACAACGGCAACGAACAAAGGCAACAATGGCAACAACGGCATCAACGGTAACAACGGCAGCGTCAACGGCAACAACGGCAGCGGCAACGGCAACAACGGTAACAACGGCGGCGGCAACAGCGGCAACGGCATCAACGGCAACGACAACAACGGCAACAATGGCAACAACGGAAACAACTGCAAGAACGGCGGCGGCAACAACGGCAACGGCAACAACGGCAACATCGGTAACAACGGCAACAACGACGCCAACGGCAACAATGGTCACAACGGCAACAAGCGTTGCGGCAACGGCAACAATGGCAACGGCAACAACGGCAGCGGCAACAGCGGCAACGACAACAACGGCAACGGTAATGGAAACAACGGCAGCGGCAACAGCGGCAACGGCAACAACGGCAACGGCAACAACGGCAGCGGCAACAGCGGCAACGGCAACAACGGCAACGGCAACAACGGTAACAACGGCAGCGGCAACGGCAAGAACGGCAGCGGCAACGGCAACAACGGCAACAACGGCAGCGGCGACAGCGGCAGCGTCTACAGCGGCGGTGGCAACAGCGCCAACGGCATCAACGGCAACAACGGCAACGACAACAACGGCAACATTGGCAACAACGGTAAAAACGGCAACAACGGCAGCGGCAACGGCAACAATGGCAGCGGCAACGGCAACAACAGCAACGACAACGGTAAGAACGGCAACAGTGGCAACAACGGTAACAACGGCAGCGTCAACGGCCACAATGGCAGTGGCAACGGCAACAACGGCAACAACGCAACAACGGCAGCGGCACGGCAACAACGGCAGCGGCAACTGCAACAACGGCAACGGCAACGGCAACGTAACCGGCAACGACAACGGCAACAACGGCGGCAACGGCAAATGCGGCAACAAAGGCAACAACGGCAACGTCAACGGCAACAACGGATTCAACGGCAACAACGGCAACAACGGCAACAACGGCAACAACCGCAACAGTGGCAACAACGGCAACCACGGCAACAACGGCAGCGGCAACGGAAACAAGGGCAACAGCAGCGGTGGCAACAACGGCAACGGCAACATCGGCAAGAACGGCGGCAACGGCAACAACGGTCACAACGGCAACAAGTGCAGCGGCAACGGCAACAACGGCAACGGCAACAACGGCAGCGGCAACAGCGGCAACGGCAACAACGGCATCGACGGCAACGGCAACAACGGCAGCGTCAAGGGCAACAATGGCAGCGGCAACGGCAACAACGGAAACGGCAACAACGGCAGCGGCGGCAGCGGCAACAACGGCAGCGGCAACGGCAACAACGGCAGCGGCAACGGCAACAATGGCAGCGGCAACGGCAACAATGGCAGCGGCAACGGCAACAACGGCAACGGCAACAACGGCAACGGCAACAACGGTAAGAACGGCAACAATGGCAACAACGGTAACAACGGCAGCGTCAACGGCAACAATGGAAGGGGCAACGGCAACAACGGCAAAGGCAACAACGGCAGCGGCGACAGCGGCAACGGCAACAACTTCAACGACAACGGCAACAACGGCAGCGGCGACAGCCGCAACGGCAACAACGGCAACGGCAACAACGGCAGCGGCAACAGGGGCAACGGCAACAACGGCAAAAACGGCAGCGGAAACGGCAACAACGGTAAGAAGGCAACAATGGCAACAACGCTAACAACGGCAGCATCAACGGCAACAATGGCAGCGGCAACGGCAACAACGGTAACGGCAACAACGGCAGCGGCGAATGCGACTACGGCAACAACGTCAACAACGGCAAGAACGGCGCCAACGGCAACAACGGTCACAACGGCAACAAGGGCAGCGGCAACGGCAACAACGGCAACGGCAACAACGGCAGCGGCAACAGTGGCAACGGCAACAACGGCATCGACGGCAGCGGCAACGGCAATCACGGCAACAACGGCAGCGGCAACGGAAACAACGGCAACAGTGGCGGCGGCAACAACGGCAACGGCAACGGCAACAACGGCAAAAACGGCAGCATCAACGGCAATAATGGCAGCGGCAACGGCAACAACGGAAACGGCAACAACGGCAGCGGCGACACCGGCAACGGCAACAACGGCAGCGGCGACAGCGGCAACAACGGCAGCGGCAACGGCAACAACGGCAGCGGCAACGGCAACAATGGCAGCGGCAACGGCAACAATGGCAACGGCAACTACGGCAACGGCAACAACGGTAAGAACGGCAACAGTGGCAACAACGGTAACAACGTCAGCGTCAACGGCAACAATGGAAGCGGCAACGGCAACAACGGCAACGGCAACAACGGCAGCGGCGACAGCAGCAACGGCAACAACTTCAACGACAACGGCAACAACGGCAGCGGCGACAGCGGCAACGGCAACAACGGCAAAGGCAACCGCAACAACGGCAGCGGCAACAGCGGCAACGGCAACAACGGCAACAACGGCAGCGGAAACGGCAACAACGGTAAGAACGGCAACAATGGCAACAACGCTAACAACGGCAGCGTCAACGGCAACAATGGCAGCGGCAACGGCAACAACGGTAACGGCAACAACGGTAACGGCAACAACGGCAGCGGCGACAGCGGCTACGGCAACAACGGCAACGGCAACAACGGCAGCGGCAACAGCGGCAACGGCAACGGCAACAACGGTGAGAACGGCAACAATGGCAACAACGGTAACAACGGCAGCGTCAACTGCAACAATGGCAACGGCAACGGCAACAACGGCAAAAACGGCAGCGGCAACGGCAACAACGGCAGCGGCAACGGCAACAATGGCAACAACGGCACCGGCAACGGCAACAACGGCAGCGGCAACGGCAACAACGGCAGCGGCAACGGCAACAATGGCAGCGGCAACGGCAACAGCGGCAACGGCAACAACGGAGGCGGCGACAGCGGCAACGGCAACAACGGCAACGGCAACAACGGCAGCGGCAACGGCAACGGCAACAACGGCAGCGGCAACGGCAACAACGGCACCGGCAACGGCAACAGCGGCAACATTGGCAGCCGCAACGGCAACAGCGGCAACAACGGCAACAACGGCAGCGGCAACGGCAACAACGGCAACAACGGCAGCGGCAACGGCAAGAAACGGCAACAACGGCAGCGGAACGGCGGCAACGGCAACCACGGAAGCGGCGACAGCGGCAACAACGGCAGTGGCAACGGCAACAACGGCAACAACGGCAGCGGAACGGCGGCAACGGCAGCGGCAACGGCAACAACGGCAGCGGCAACGGCAACAACGGCAACAACGGCAGCGGCAACGGCAACAACGGCAACAACGGCAGCGGCAACGGCAACAACGGCAGCATCAACGGCAACAACGGCAAAGACGGCAACAACGGGAGCGGCGACAGCGGCAACGTCGGTGGCAACAGCGGCAACGGCATCAACGGCAACGGCAACAACGGCAACGAACAAAGGCAACAATGGCAACAACGGCATCAACGGTAACAACGGCAGCGTCAACGGCAACAACGGCAGCGGCAACGGCAACAACGGTAACAACGGCGGCGGCAACAGCGGCAACGGCATCAACGGCAACGACAACAACGCCAACAATGGCAACAACGGAAAAAACCGCAAGAACGGAGGCGGCAACAACGGCAACGGCAACAACGGCAACATCGGTAACAACAGCAACAACGACGCCAACGGCAACAATGGTCGCAATGGCAACAAGCGCTGCGGCAACGGCAACAAGGGCAACGGCAACAACGGCAGCGGCAACAGCGGCAACGACAACAACGGCAACGGTAATGGAAACAACGGCAGCGGCAACAGCGGCAACGGCAACAACGGCAACGGCAACAACGGCAACGGCAACAGCGGCAACGGCACAACAGCAACGGCAACAACGGCAACAACGGCAGCGGCAACGGCAAGAACGGCAGCGGCAACGGCAACAACGGCAACAACGGCAGCGGCGACAGCGGCAGCGTCTACAGCGGCGGTGGCAACAGCGCCAACGGCATCAACGGCAACAACGGCAACGACAACAACGGCAACATTGGCAACAACGGTAAAAACGGCATAAACGGCAGCGGCAACGGCAACAATGGCTGCGGCAACGGCAACAACAGCAACGACAACGGTAAGAACGGCAACAGTGGCAACAACGGTAACAACGGCAGCGTCAACGGCCACAATGGCAGTGGCAACGGCAACAACGCAACAACGGCAGCGGCACGGCAACAACGGCAGCGGCAACTGCAACAACGGCAACGGCAACGTAACCGGCAACGGCAACGGCAACAACGGTGGCAACGGCAAATGCGGCAACAAAGGCAACAACGGCAACGTCAACGGCAACAACGGATTCAACGGCAACAACGGCAACAACGGCAACAACGGCAACAACCGCAACAGTGGCAACAACGGCAACCACGGCAACAACGGCAGCGGCAACGGAAACAACGGCAACAGCAGCGGTGGCAACAACGGCAACGGCAACATCGGCAAGAACGGCGGCAACGGCAACAACGGTCACAACGGCAACAAGTGCAGCGGCAACGGCAACAACGGCAACGGCAACAACGGCGGCGGCAACAGCGGCAACGGCAACAACGGCATCGACGGCAACGGCAACAACGGCAACAACGGCAGCGTCAAGGGCAACAATGGCAGCGGCAACGGCAACAACGGAAACGGCAACAACGGCAGCGGCGACACCGGCAACGGCAACAACGGCAGCGGCGGCAGCGGCAACAACGGCAGCGGCCGCAGCGGCAACAACGGCAGCGGCAACGGCAACAACGGCAGCGGCAACGGCAACAATGGCAGCGGCAACGGCAACAATGGCAGCGGCAACGGCAACTACGGCAACGGCAACAACGGCAACGGCAACAACGGTAAGAACGGCAACAATGGCAACAACGGTAACAACGGCAGCGTCAACGGCAACAATGGAAGGGGGACGGCAACAACGGCAAAGGCAACAACGGCAGCGGCGACAGCGGCAACGGCAACAACTTCAACGACAACGGCAACAACGGCAGCGGCGACAGCGGCAACGGCAACAACGGCAACGGCAACGGCAACAACGGCAGCGGCAACAGCGGCAACGGCAACAACGGCAACAACGGCAGCGGAAACGGCAACAACGGTAAGAAGGGCAACAATGGCAACAACGCTAACAACGGCAGCGTCAACGGCAACAATGGCAGCGGCAGCGGCAACAACGGTAACGGCAACAACGGCAGCGGCGAATGCGGCTACGGCAACAACGGCAACGGCAATAACGGCAGCGGCAACAGCGGCAACGGCAACGCCAACAACGGTAAGAACGGCAGCAATAGCAACAACGGTAACAACGGCAGCGTCAACGGCAACAATGGCAGCGGCAACGGCAACAACGGCAGCGGCAACGGCAACAACGGCAACAACGGCACCGGCAACGGCAACAACGGCAGCGGCAACGGCAACAACGGCAGCAGCAACGGCAACAACGGCAACAATGGCAGCGGCAACGGCAACAACGGCAACGGCAACGACAACAACGAAGGCGGCGACAGCGGCAACGGCAACAACGGCAACGGCAACATCGGCAGCGGACACGGCAACGGCAACAACGGCAGCGGCAACGGCAACAACGGCACCGGCAACGGCAACACGGCAACATTGGCAGCGGCAACGGCAACAGCGGCAACAACGGCAACAACGGCAGCGGCAACGGCAACAACGGCAACAACGGCAGCGGCAACGGCAAGAAACGGCAACAACGGCAGCGGAACGGCGGCAACGGCAACAACGGCAGCGGCGACAGCGGCAACAACGGCAGCGGCAACGGCAACAACGGCAGCGGAACGGCGGCAACGGCAACAACGGCAGCGGCAACGGCAACAACGGCAGCGGCAACGGCAACAACGGCAGCGGCAACGGCAACAACGGCAACAACGGCAGCGGCAACGGCAACAACGGCAGCATCAACGGCAACTACGGCAACAACGAGAGCGGCGACAGCGGCAGCGGCGGCGGCAACAGCGGCAACGGCATCAACGGCAACGGCAACAACGGCAACGAACAAAGGCAACAATGGCAACAACGGCATCAACGGCAACCACGGCAGCGGCAACGGCAACAACGGCAGCGGCAACGGCAACAACGGCAACGGCAGCGTAACCGGCTACGGCAAAGGCAACAACGGCGTCAACGGCAAATGCGGCAACAAAGGCAACAACGGCAGCGGCAACGGCAATTACGGCAACGGCAACAACGGCAGCGGCGACAGCGGCAGCGGTAGCGGCGGCAACAGCGGCAACGTCAACGGCATCAACGGATTGAACGGCAACAACGGCAACAACGGCAACAACGGCAACAACCGCAACAGTGGCAACAACGGCAATCACGGCAACAACGGCAGCGGCAACGAAAACAAAGGCAAAAGCGGCGGCGGCAATAACGGCAACGGCAACGGCAACAACGGCAACATCGGCAACAACGGCAAGAACGGCGCCAACGGCAACAAGGGCAGCGGCAACGGCAACAACGGCAGCGGCAACAACGGCAGCGGCAACACCGGCAACGGCAACAACGGCATCGACGGCAGCGGCAACGGCAACAACCGCAACAACGGCAGCATCAACGGCAATAATGGCAGCGGCAACGGCAACAACGGGAACGGCAACAACGGCAGCGGCGACACCGGCAACGTCAACAACGGCAGCGGCGACAGCGGCAACAACGGCAGCGGCAACGGCAACAACGGCAGCGGCAACGGCAACAATGGCAGCGGCAACGGCAACAATGGCAGCGGCAACGGCAACTACGGCGACGGCAACAACGGTAAGAACGGCAACAGTGGCAACAACGGTAACAACGTCAGCGTCAACGACAACAATGGAAGCGGCAACGGCAACAACGGCAACGGCAACAACGGCAACGGCGACAGCGGCAACGGCAACAACTTCAACGACAACGGCAACAACGGCAGCGGTGACAGCGGCAACGGCAACAACGGCAAAGGCAACGGCAACAACGGCAGCGGCAACAGCGGCAACGGCATCAACGGCAACAACGGCAGCGGAAACGGCAACAACGGTAAGAACGGCAACAATGGCAACAACGCTAACAACGGCAGCGTCAACGGCAACAATGGCAGCGGCAACGGCAACAACGGTAACGGCAACAACGGCAGCGGCGACAGCGGCTACGGCAACAACGGCAACGGCAACAACGGCAGCGGCAACAGCGGCAACGGCAACGGCAACAACGGTAAGAACGGCAACAATGGCAACAACGGTAACAACGGCAGCGTCAACGGCAACAATGGCAGCGGTAACGGCAACAACGGCAAAAACGGCAGCGGCAACGGCAACAACGGCAGCGGCAACGGCAACAACGGCAACAACGGCACCGGCAACGGCAACAACGGCAGCGGCAACGGCAACAACGGCAGCGGCATAGGCAACAACGGCAACAATGGCAGCGGCAGCGGCAACGGCAACAACGGCAACGGCAACAACGGAGGCGGCGACAGCGGCAACGGCAACAACGGCAACGGCAACAACGGCAGCGGCAACGGCAACAACGGCACCGGCAACGGCAACAGCAGCAACATTGGCAGCGGCAACGGCAACAGCGGCAACAACGGCAACAACGGCAGCGGCAACGGCAACAATGGCAACAACGGCAGCGGCAACGGCAAGAAACGGCAACAACGGCAGCGGAACGGCGGCAACGGCAACCACGGAAGCGGCGACAGCAGCAACAACGGCAGTGGCAACGGCAACAACGGCAGCGGAACGGCGGCAACGGCAGCGGCAACGGCAAGAACGGCAGCGGCAACTGCAAAAACGGCAACGGCAACGGCAACGTAACCGGCTACGGCAACGGCAACAACGGCGTCAACGGCAAATGCGGCAACAAAGGCAACAACGGCAGCGGCAACGGCAATTACGGCAACGGCAACAACGGCAGCGGCGACAGCGGCAGCGGTAGCGGCGGCAACAGCGGCAACGTCAACGGCATCAACGGATTCAACGGCAACAACGGCAACAACGGCAACAACGGCAACAACCGCAACAGTGGCAACAACGGCAATCACGGCAACAACGGCAGCGGCAACGGAAACAACGGCAACAGCGGCGGCGGCAATAACGGCAACGGCAACGGCAACAACGGCAACATCGGCAACAACGGCAAGAACGGCGCCAACGGCAACAAGGGCAGCGGCAACGGCAAAAACGGCAGCGGCAACAACGGCAGCGGCAACAGCGGCAACGGCAACAACGGCATCGACGGCAGCGGCAACGGCAACAACCGCAACAACGGCAGCATCAACGGCAATAATGGCAGCGGTAACGGCAACAACGGAAACGGCAACAACGGCAGCGGCGACACCGGCAACGGCAACAACGGCAGCGGCGACAGCGGCAACAACGGCAGCGGCAACGGCAACAACGGCAGCGGCAACGGCAACAATGGCAGCGGCAACGGCAACAATGGCAGCGGCAACGGCAACTACGGCAACGGCAACAACGGTAAGAACGGCAACAGTGGCAACAACGGTAACAACGTCAGCGTCAACGGCAACAATGGAAGCGGCAACGGCAACAACGGCAACGGCAACAACGGCAGCGGCGACAGCGGCAACGGCAACAACTTCAACGACAACGGCAACAACGGCAGCGGCAACAGCGGCAACGGCAACAACGGCAACAACGGCAGCGGAAACGGCAACAACGGTAAGAACGGCAACAATGGCAACAACGCTAACAACGGCAGCGTCAACGGCAACAATGGCAGCGGCAACGGCAACAACGGTAACGGCAACAACGGCAGCGGCGACAGCGGCTACGGCAACAACGGCAACGGCAACAACGGCAGCGGCAACAGCGGCAACGGCAACAACGGTAAGAACGGCAACAATGGCAACAACGGTAACAACGGCAGCGTCAACGGCAACAATGGCAGCGGCAACGGCAACAACGGCAAAAACGGCAGCGGCAACGGGAACAACGGCAGCGGCAACGGCAACAACGGCAACAACGGCACCGGCAACGGCAACAACGGCAGCGGCAACGGCAACAACGGCAGCGGCAACGGCAACAACGGCAACAATGGCAGCGGCAACGGCAACAACGGCAACGGCAACAACGGAGGCGGCGACAGCGGCAACGGCAACAACGGCAGCGGCAAAGGCAACGGCAACAACGGCAGCGGCAACGGCAACAATGGCACCGGCAACGGCAACAGCGGCAACATTGGCAGTGGCAACGGCAACAGCGGCAACAACGGCAACAACGCCAGCGGCAACGGCAACAACGGCAACAACGGCAGCGGCAACGGCAACAACGGCAACAACGGCAGCGGCAACGGCAAGAAACGGCAACAACGGCAGCGGAACGGCGGCAACGGCAACCACGGAAGTGGCGACAGCAGCAACAACGGCAGTGGCAACGGCAACAACAGCAGCGGAACGGCGGCAACGGCAGCGGCAACGGCAACAACGGCAGCGGCAACGGCAACAACGGCAACAACGGCCGCGGCAACGGCAACAACGGCAACAACGGCAGCGGCAACGGCAACTACGGCAGCACCAACGGCAACAACGGCAACAACGGGAGCGGCGACAGCGGCAGCGTCGGCGGCAATAGCGGCATCGTCGGCGGCAATAGCGGCAACGGCATCAACGGCAACGGCAACAACGGCAACGAACAAAGGCAACAATGGCAACAACGGCATCAACGGTAACATCGGCAGCGTCAACGGCAACAACGGCAGCGGCAACGGCAACAACGGTAACAACGGCAGCGGCAACAGCGGCACCGGCATCGGCAACAACGGCGGCGGACGCGGCAACAACGGCAGCGGCAAGGGCAACAACGGCAACAAGGGCAACAAGGGCAGCGGCAACGGACAAAGGGCAACAACGGCAAAATGGCAGCGGCAACGGCAGCAACAGCAACGGCAACGGCAACAACGGCAGCGGCGATAGCGGCAACGGCAACAACGGCAACAACGGCAACAACGGCAGCCTCAACGGCAACAACGGCAGCGGCAACGGCAAAAACGGCAGCGGTAACGGCAACAACGGCAACAATGGCAGCGGCAACGGCAACAACGGCAACAACGGCAACGGCAACAACGGCAGCGGCGATAGCGGCAACGGCAACAGCGGCAACGGCAACAACGGCAACGGCAACAACGGCAGCGGCAACGGCAACAACGGCAACAACGGCAGCGGCAACGGCAACAACGGCAGCGCAACGGCAACAACGGCATCAACGGCAGCGGCAACGGCAAGAACGGCAGCGGCAACGACAACAACGGCAGCGGCAACGGCAACAACGGCAACAATGGCAGCGGCAACGGCAACAACGGCAACGGCAACGGCAACAACTGCAGCGGCAACGGCAACAACGGCAACAACGGCAGCGGCAACGGCAACAACGGCAGCATCAACGGCTACTACGGCAACAACGAAAGCGGCGACAGCGGCAGCGGCGGCGGCAACAGCGGCAACGGCATCAACGGCAACGGCAACAACGGCAACGAACAAAGGCAACAATGGCAACAACGGCATCAACGGCAACACCGGCAGCGGCAACGGCAACAACGGCAGCGGCAACTGCAACAACGGCAACGGCAACGGCAACGTAACCGGCTACGGCTACGGCAACAACGGCGTCAACGGCAAATGCGGCAACAAAGGCAACAACGGCAGCGGCAACGGTAATTACGGCAACGGCAACAACGGCAGCGGCGACAGCGGCAGCGGTAGCGGCGGCAACAGCGGCAACGTCAACGGCATCAACGGATTCAACGGCAACAACGGCAACAACGGCAACAACCGCAACAGTGGCAACAACGGCAATCACGGCAACAACGGCAGCGGCAACGGAAACAACGGCAACAGCGGCGGCGGCAATAACGGCAACGGCAACGGCAACAACGGCAACATCGGCAGAAACGGCAAGAACGGCGCCAACGGCAACAACGGCAGCGGCAACAGCGGCAACGGCAACACCGGCATCGACGGCAGCGGCAACGGCAACAACCGCAACAACGGCGGCATCAACGGCAATAATGGCAGCGGCAACGGCAACAACGGAAACGGCAACAACGGCAGCGACGACACCGGCAACGGCAACAACGGCAGCGGCGACAGCGGCAACAACGGCAGCGGCAACGGCAACAACGGCAGCGGCAACGGCAACAATGGCAGCGGCAACGGCAACAATGGCAGCGGCAACGGCAACTACGGCAACGGCAACAACGGTAAGAACGGCAACAGTGGCAACAACGGTAACAACGTCAGCGTCAACGGCAACAATGGAAGCGGCAACGGCAACAACGGCTACGGCAACAACGGCAGCGGCGACAGCGGCAACGGCAACAACTTCAACGACAACGGCAACAACGGCAGCGGCGACAGCGGCAACGGCAACAACGGCAAAGGCAACGGCAACAACGGCAGCGGCAACAGCGGCAACGGCAACAACGGCAACAACGGCAGCGGAAACGGCAACAACGGTAAGAACGGCAACAATGGCAACAACGCTAACAACGGCAGCGTCAACGGCAACAATGGCAGCGGCAACGGCAACAACGGTAACGGCAACAACGGCAGCGGCGACAGCGGCTACGGCAACAACGGCAACGGCAACAACGGCAGCGGCAACAGCGGCAACGGCAACGGCAACAACGGTAAGAACGGCAACAATGGCAACAACGGTAACAACGGCAGCGTCAACGGCAACAATGGCAGCGGCAACGGCAACAACGGCAAAAACGGCAGCGGCAACGGCAAACAACGGCAGCGGCAACGGCAACAACGGCACCGGCAACGGCAACAACGGCAGCGGCAACGGCAACAACGGCAGCGGCAACGGCAACAACGGCAACAATGGCAGCGGCAACGGCAACAACGGCAACGGCAACAACGAAGGCGGCGACAGCGGCAACGGCAACAACGGCAACGGCAACAACGGCAGCGGCAACGGCAACGGCAACAACGGCAGCGGCAACGGCAACAACGGCACCGGCAACGGCAACAGCGGCACCATTGGCAGCGGCAACGGCAACAGCGGCAACAACGGCAACAACAGCAGCGGCATCGGCACCAACGGCAACAACGGCAGCGGCAACGGCAACAACGGCAACAACGGCAGCGGCAACGGCAAGAAACGGCAACAACGGCAGCGGAACGGCAGCAACGGCAACCACGGAAGCGGCGACAGCAGCAACAACGGCAGTGGCAACGGCAACAACGGCAGCGGAACGGCGGCAACGGCAGCGGCAACGGCAACAACGGCAGCGGCAACGGCAACAACGGCAACAAAGGCAGCGGCAACGGCAACAACGGCAACAACGGCAGCGGCAACGGCAACAACGGCAGCATCAACGGCAACAACGGGAGCAACGACAGAGGCAGCGTCGGCGGCAATAGCGGCAGCGTCGGCGGCAACAGCGGCAACGGCATCAACGGCAACGGCAACAACGGCAACGAACAAAGGCAACAATGGCAACAACGGCATCAACGGTAACAACGGCAGCGTCAACGGCAACAACGGCAGCGGCAACGGCAACAACGGTAAGAACGGCAGCGGCAACAGCGGCACCGGCATCGGCAACAACGGCGGCGGACGCGGCAACAACGGCAGCGGCAACGGCAACAACGGCAACAAGGGCAACAAGGGCAGCGGCAACGGCAACAACGGCAACAACGGCAAAATGGCAGCGGCAACGGCAGCAACAGCAACGGCAACGGCAACAACGGCAGCGGCGACAGCGGCAATGGCAACAACGGCAACAACGGCAACAACGGCAGCGGCAACGGCAACAACGGCAGCGGCAACGGCAAAAACGGCAGCGGCAACGGCAACAACGGCAACAATGTGAGCGGCAACGGCAACAACGGCAACAACGGCAACGGCAACAACGGCAGCGGCGATAGCGGTAACGGCAACAGCGGCAACGGCAACAACGGCAACGGCAACAACGGCAGCGGCAACGGCAACAACGGCACCAACGGCAGCGGCGGCAGCGGCAACAACGGCAGCGGCAACGGCAACAACGGCAGCGGCGACAGCGGCAACAACGGCAGCGGCAACGGCAACAACGGCAACATTGGCAGCGGCAACGGCAACAGCGGCAACAACGGCAACAACAGCAGCGGCAACGGCAACAACGCAAAAACGGCAGCGGGAACGGCAACAACGGCAGCGGCAACGGCAACAACGGAAACAACGGCAACGGCAACGGCAACAACGGCAACGGCAACAACGGCAGCGGCAACAGCGGCAACGGCAACGGCAACAACGGCAGCGGCAACGGCAACAACGGCAGCAACGGCAACAACGGCAACGGCAGCAACGGCAACAACGGCAGCGGCAACGGCAACAACGGCAGCGGCAACGGCAACAACGGCAACAACGGCAACAACGGCAGCGGCAACCGCAACAACGGTAGCGGCGACAGCGGCAACAACGGCTGCGGCAACGGCAACAACGGCAACGGCAACAACGGCAACGGCAAGGGCAACAACGGCAGCGGCGACAGCGGCAACGGCAACAACGGCAACGGCAACGGCAGCGGCAACAACGGCAGCGGCAACGGCAACAACGGCAGCGGCAACGGCAACAACGGCAACAATGGCAGCGGCAACGGCAACAACGGCAACGGCAACAACCGCAGCGGCGACACCGGCAACGGCAACAACGGCAACGGCAACAACGGCAACGGCAACAACGGCAGCGGCAACGGCAACAAAGGGAGCGGCAATGGCAACAACGGCAGCTGCAACGGCAACAACGGCAACAAGGGCAACAACGGCAGCGGCAACGGCAACAGCGGCAACAACAGCAGCGGCAACGTCAACAACGGATACAAGAGCAACAACGGCAGCGGAAACGGCAACAACGGCTGCGGCAACGGCAACAACGGCAGCAGCAACGGCAACAACGGCTGCGGCAACGGCAACAACGGCAGCGGCAACGGCAACAACGGCAGCGGCAACGGCAACAACGGCAGCGGCAACGGCAACAACGGCAACAACGGCTGCGGCGACAGCGGCAGCGGCGGCGGCAACAGCGGCAACGGCATCAACGGCAACGGCAACAACTTCAACGACAACGGCAACAACGGCAGCGGCGACAGCCGCAACGGCAACAACGGCAACGGCAACAACGGCAGCGGCAACAGGGGCAACGGCAACAACGGCAAAAACGGCAGCGGAAACGGCAACAACGGTAAGAAGGCAACAATGGCAACAACGCTAACAACGGCAGCATCAACGGCAACAATGGCAGCGGCAACGGCAACAACGGTAACGGCAACAACGGCAGCGGCGAATGCGACTACGGCAACAACGTCAACAACGGCAAGAACGGCGCCAACGGCAACAACGGTCACAACGGCAACAAGGGCAGCGGCAACGGCAACAACGGCAACGGCAACAACGGCAGCGGCAACAGTGGCAACGGCAACAACGGCATCGACGGCAGCGGCAACGGCAATCACGGCAACAACGGCAGCGGCAACGGAAACAACGGCAACAGTGGCGGCGGCAACAACGGCAACGGCAACGGCAACAACGGCAACATCGTCAACAACGGCAAGAACGGCGCCAACGGCAACAACGGTCACAACGGCAACAAGGGCAGCGGCAACGGCAACAACGGCAACGGCAACAACGGCAGCGGCAACAGCGGCAACGGCAACAACGGCATCGACGGCAGCGGCAACGGCAACAACGGCAAAAACGGCAGCATCAACGGCAATAATGGCAGCGGCAACGGCAACAACGGAAACGGCAACAACGGCAGCGGCGACACCGGCAACGGCAACAACGGCAGCGGCGACAGCGGCAACAACGGCAGCGGCAACGGCAACAACGGCAGCGGCAACGGCAACAATGGCAGCGGCAACGGCAACAATGGCAACGGCAACTACGGCAACGGCAACAACGGTAAGAACGGCAACAGTGGCAACAACGGTAACAACGTCAGCGTCAACGGCAACAATGGAAGCGGCAACGGCAACAACGGCAACGGCAACAACGGCAGCGGCGACAGCAGCAACGGCAACAACTTCAACGACAACGGCAACAACGGCAGCGGCGACAGCGGCAACGGCAACAACGGCAAAGGCAACCGCAACAACGGCAGCGGCAACAGCGGCAACGGCAACAACGGCAACAACGGCAGCGGAAACGGCAACAACGGTAAGAACGGCAACAATGGCAACAACGCTAACAACGGCAGCGTCAACGGCAACAATGGCAGCGGCAACGGCAACAACGGTAACGGCAACAACGGTAACGGCAACAACGGCAGCGGCGACAGCGGCTACGGCAACAACGGCAACGGCAACAACGGCAGCGGCAACAGCGGCAACGGCAACGGCAACAACGGTGAGAACGGCAACAATGGCAACAACGGTAACAACGGCAGCGTCAACTGCAACAATGGCAACGGCAACGGCAACAACGGCAAAAACGGCAGCGGCAACGGCAACAACGGCAGCGGCAACGGCAACAATGGCAACAACGGCACCGGCAACGGCAACAACGGCAGCGGCAACGGCAACAACGGCAGCGGCAACGGCAACAATGGCAGCGGCAACGGCAACAGCGGCAACGGCAACAACGGAGGCGGCGACAGCGGCAACGGCAACAACGGCAACGGCAACAACGGCAGCGGCAACGGCAACGGCAACAACGGCAGCGGCAACGGCAACAACGGCACCGGCAACGGCAACAGCGGCAACATTGGCAGCCGCAACGGCAACAGCGGCAACAACGGCAACAACGGCAGCGGCAACGGCAACAACGGCAACAACGGCAGCGGCAACGGCAAGAAACGGCAACAACGGCAGCGGAACGGCGGCAACGGCAACCACGGAAGCGGCGACAGCGGCAACAACGGCAGTGGCAACGGCAACAACGGCAACAACGGCAGCGGAACGGCGGCAACGGCAGCGGCAACGGCAACAACGGCAGCGGCAACGGCAACAACGGCAACAACGGCAGCGGCAACGGCAACAACGGCAACAACGGCAGCGGCAACGGCAACAACGGCAGCATCAACGGCAACAACGGCAAAGACGGCAACAACGGGAGCGGCGACAGCGGCAACGTCGGTGGCAACAGCGGCAACGGCATCAACGGCAACGGCAACAACGGCAACGAACAAAGGCAACAATGGCAACAACGGCATCAACGGTAACAACGGCAGCGTCAACGGCAACAACGGCAGCGGCAACGGCAACAACGGTAACAACGGCGGCGGCAACAGCGGCAACGGCATCAACGGCAACGACAACAACGCCAACAATGGCAACAACGGAAAAAACCGCAAGAACGGAGGCGGCAACAACGGCAACGGCAACAACGGCAACATCGGTAACAACAGCAACAACGACGCCAACGGCAACAATGGTCGCAATGGCAACAAGCGCTGCGGCAACGGCAACAAGGGCAACGGCAACAACGGCAGCGGCAACAGCGGCAACGACAACAACGGCAACGGTAATGGAAACAACGGCAGCGGCAACAGCGGCAACGGCAACAACGGCAACGGCAACAACGGCAACGGCAACAGCGGCAACGGCACAACAGCAACGGCAACAACGGCAACAACGGCAGCGGCAACGGCAAGAACGGCAGCGGCAACGGCAACAACGGCAACAACGGCAGCGGCGACAGCGGCAGCGTCTACAGCGGCGGTGGCAACAGCGCCAACGGCATCAACGGCAACAACGGCAACGACAACAACGGCAACATTGGCAACAACGGTAAAAACGGCATAAACGGCAGCGGCAACGGCAACAATGGCTGCGGCAACGGCAACAACAGCAACGACAACGGTAAGAACGGCAACAGTGGCAACAACGGTAACAACGGCAGCGTCAACGGCCACAATGGCAGTGGCAACGGCAACAACGCAACAACGGCAGCGGCACGGCAACAACGGCAGCGGCAACTGCAACAACGGCAACGGCAACGTAACCGGCAACGGCAACGGCAACAACGGTGGCAACGGCAAATGCGGCAACAAAGGCAACAACGGCAACGTCAACGGCAACAACGGATTCAACGGCAACAACGGCAACAACGGCAACAACGGCAACAACCGCAACAGTGGCAACAACGGCAACCACGGCAACAACGGCAGCGGCAACGGAAACAACGGCAACAGCAGCGGTGGCAACAACGGCAACGGCAACATCGGCAAGAACGGCGGCAACGGCAACAACGGTCACAACGGCAACAAGTGCAGCGGCAACGGCAACAACGGCAACGGCAACAACGGCGGCGGCAACAGCGGCAACGGCAACAACGGCATCGACGGCAACGGCAACAACGGCAACAACGGCAGCGTCAAGGGCAACAATGGCAGCGGCAACGGCAACAACGGAAACGGCAACAACGGCAGCGGCGACACCGGCAACGGCAACAACGGCAGCGGCGGCAGCGGCAACAACGGCAGCGGCCGCAGCGGCAACAACGGCAGCGGCAACGGCAACAACGGCAGCGGCAACGGCAACAATGGCAGCGGCAACGGCAACAATGGCAGCGGCAACGGCAACTACGGCAACGGCAACAACGGCAACGGCAACAACGGTAAGAACGGCAACAATGGCAACAACGGTAACAACGGCAGCGTCAACGGCAACAATGGAAGGGGGACGGCAACAACGGCAAAGGCAACAACGGCAGCGGCGACAGCGGCAACGGCAACAACTTCAACGACAACGGCAACAACGGCAGCGGCGACAGCGGCAACGGCAACAACGGCAACGGCAACGGCAACAACGGCAGCGGCAACAGCGGCAACGGCAACAACGGCAACAACGGCAGCGGAAACGGCAACAACGGTAAGAAGGGCAACAATGGCAACAACGCTAACAACGGCAGCGTCAACGGCAACAATGGCAGCGGCAGCGGCAACAACGGTAACGGCAACAACGGCAGCGGCGAATGCGGCTACGGCAACAACGGCAACGGCAATAACGGCAGCGGCAACAGCGGCAACGGCAACGCCAACAACGGTAAGAACGGCAGCAATAGCAACAACGGTAACAACGGCAGCGTCAACGGCAACAATGGCAGCGGCAACGGCAACAACGGCAGCGGCAACGGCAACAACGGCAACAACGGCACCGGCAACGGCAACAACGGCAGCGGCAACGGCAACAACGGCAGCAGCAACGGCAACAACGGCAACAATGGCAGCGGCAACGGCAACAACGGCAACGGCAACGACAACAACGAAGGCGGCGACAGCGGCAACGGCAACAACGGCAACGGCAACATCGGCAGCGGACACGGCAACGGCAACAACGGCAGCGGCAACGGCAACAACGGCACCGGCAACGGCAACACGGCAACATTGGCAGCGGCAACGGCAACAGCGGCAACAACGGCAACAACGGCAGCGGCAACGGCAACAACGGCAACAACGGCAGCGGCAACGGCAAGAAACGGCAACAACGGCAGCGGAACGGCGGCAACGGCAACAACGGCAGCGGCGACAGCGGCAACAACGGCAGCGGCAACGGCAACAACGGCAGCGGAACGGCGGCAACGGCAACAACGGCAGCGGCAACGGCAACAACGGAAACGGCAACAACGGCAGCGGCGACACCGGCAACGGCAACAACGGCAGCGGCGGCAGCGGCAACAACGGCAGCGGCCGCAGCGGCAACAACGGCAGCGGCAACGGCAACAACGGCAGCGGCAACGGCAAAAACGGCAGCGGCAACGGCAACAACGGCAACAATGTGAGCGGCAACGGCAACAACGGCAACAACGGCAACGGCAACAACGGCAGCGGCGATAGCGGTAACGGCAACAGCGGCAACGGCAACAACGGCAACGGCAACAACGGCAGCGGCAACGGCAACAACGGCACCAACGGCAGCGGCGGCAGCGGCAACAACGGCAGCGGCAACGGCAACAACGGCAGCGGCGACAGCGGCAACAACGGCAGCGGCAACGGCAACAACGGCAACATTGGCAGCGGCAACGGCAACAGCGGCAACAACGGCAACAACAGCAGCGGCAACGGCAACAACGCAAAAACGGCAGCGGGAACGGCAACAACGGCAGCGGCAACGGCAACAACGGAAACAACGGCAACGGCAACGGCAACAACGGCAACGGCAACAACGGCAGCGGCAACAGCGGCAACGGCAACGGCAACAACGGCAGCGGCAACGGCAACAACGGCAGCAACGGCAACAACGGCAACGGCAGCAACGGCAACAACGGCAGCGGCAACGGCAACAACGGCAGCGGCAACGGCAACAACGGCAACAACGGCAACAACGGCAGCGGCAACCGCAACAACGGTAGCGGCGACAGCGGCAACAACGGCTGCGGCAACGGCAACAACGGCAACGGCAACAACGGCAACGGCAAGGGCAACAACGGCAGCGGCGACAGCGGCAACGGCAACAACGGCAACGGCAACGGCAGCGGCAACAACGGCAGCGGCAACGGCAACAACGGCAGCGGCAACGGCAACAACGGCAACAATGGCAGCGGCAACGGCAACAACGGCAACGGCAACAACCGCAGCGGCGACACCGGCAACGGCAACAACGGCAACGGCAACAACGGCAACGGCAACAACGGCAGCGGCAACGGCAACAAAGGGAGCGGCAATGGCAACAACGGCAGCTGCAACGGCAACAACGGCAACAAGGGCAACAACGGCAGCGGCAACGGCAACAGCGGCAACAACAGCAGCGGCAACGTCAACAACGGATACAAGAGCAACAACGGCAGCGGAAACGGCAACAACGGCTGCGGCAACGGCAACAACGGCAGCAGCAACGGCAACAACGGCTGCGGCAACGGCAACAACGGCAGCGGCAACGGCAACAACGGCAGCGGCAACGGCAACAACGGCAGCGGCAACGGCAACAACGGCAACAACGGCTGCGGCGACAGCGGCAGCGGCGGCGGCAACAGCGGCAACGGCATCAACGGCAACGGCAACAACGGCAACGAACAAAGCAACAATGGCAACAACGGCATCAACGGTAACAACGGCAGCGTCAACGGCAACAACGGCAGCGGCAACGGCAACAAGGGCAGCAGCGACAGCGGCAACGGCAACAACGGAACCAACGGCAGCGGCAACGGCAACAGCGGCAACAACGGCAACGGCAACAACGGCAGCGGCGATAGCGGTAACGGCAACAGCGGCAACGGCAACAACGGCAACGGCAACAACGGCAGCGGCAACGGCAACAACGGCACCAACGGCAGCGGCGGCAGCGGCAACAACGGCAGCGGCAACGGCAACAACGGCAGCGGCGACAGCGGCAACAACGGCAGCGGCAACGGCAACAACGGCAGCGGCGACAGCGGCAACAACGGCAGCGGCAACGGCAACAACGGCAGCGGCAACGCCAACAACGGCAACAACGGCAGCGGCAACGGCAACAACGGCAGCGGCAACGGCAACAACGGCAGCGGCAACGGCTACAACGGCAACATTGGCAGCGGCAACGGCAACAGCGGCAACAACGGCAACAACAGCAGCGGCAACGGCAACAACGCAAAAACGGCAGCGGGAACGGCAACAACGGCAACAACGGCAGCGGCAACGGCAACAACGGAAACAACGGCAACGGCAACAACGGCAACGGCAACAACGGCAGCGGCAACAGCGGCAACGGCAACGGCAACAACGGCAGCGGCAACGGCAACAACGGCAGCAACGGCAACAACGGCAACGGCAGCAACGGCAACAACGGCAGCGGCAACGGCAACAACGGCAGCGGCAACGGCAACAACGGCAACAACGGCAACAACGGCAGCGGCAACCGCAACAACGGTAGCGGCGACAGCGGCAACAACGGCTGCGGCAACGGCAACAACGGCAACGGCAACAACGGCAACGGCAAGGGCAACAACGGCAGCGGCGACAGCGGCAACGGCAACAACGGCAACGGCAACGGCAGCGGCAACAACGGCAGCGGCAACGGCAACAACGGCAGCGGCAACGGCAACAACGGCAACAATGGCAGCGGCAACGGCAACAACGGCAACGGCAACAACCGCAGCGGCGACACCGGCAACGGCAACAACGGCAACGGCAACAACGGCAGCGGCAACGGCAACAAAGGGAGCGGCAATGGCAACAACGGCAGCTGCAACGGCAACAACGGCAACAAGGGCAACAACGGCAGCGGCAACGGCCACAGCGGCAACAACAGCAGCGGCAACGTCAACAACGGATACAAGAGCAACAACGGCAGCGGAAACGGCAACAACGGCTGCGGCAACGGCAACAACGGCAGCAGCAACGGCAACAACGGCTGCGGCAACGGCAACAACGGCAACAACGGCAGCGGCAACGGCAACAACGGCAGCGGCAACGGCAACAACGGCAGCGGCAACGGCAACAACGGCAACAACGGCTGCGGCGACAGCGGCAGCGGCGGCGGCAACAGCGGCAACGGCATCAACGGCAACGGCAACAACGGCAACGAACAAAGCAACAATGGCAACAACGGCATCAACGGTAACAACGGCAGCGTCAACGGCAACAACGGCAGCGGCAACGGCAACAAGGGCAGCAGCGACAGCGGCAACGGCAACAACGGAACCAACGGCAGCGGCAACGGCAACAACGGCAACAACGGCAGCGGCAACGGCAACAACGGCAACAATGGCAGCGGCAACGGCAACAACGGAAACGGCAACGGCAACAACGGCAGCGGCGACAGCGGCAACTGCAACAACGGCAACGGCAACGGAATCAACGGCAGCGGCAACGGCAACAACTGCAGCGGCAATGGCAACAACGGCAGCGGCAACGGCAACAACGGCAACAAGGGAAACAACGGCAGCGGCAACGGCAACAACGGCAGCGGCAACGGCAATAACGGATACAAGGGCAACAACGGCAGCGGCAACGGCAACAACGGCAGCGGCAACGGCAACAACGGCAGCGGCAACGGCAACAACGGCAACAACGGCAGCCGCTACAGCGGCAACAACGGCAGCGGCAACGGCATCAACGGCAGCGGAACGGCAACAACGGCAACGGCAAAAACGGCAGCGGGGACAGCGGCAACGGCAACAACGGCAACGGCAACAACGGCAACGGCAACAACGCCAGCGGCAACGGCAACAACGGCAACAACGGCAGCGGAACGGCAACAACGGCAACAATGGCAGCGGCAACGGCAACAACGGCAACGGCAACAACGGCAGTGGCGACAGCGGCAAAGGCAACAACGGCAACGGCAACGGCAACAACGGCAGCGGCAACGGCAACAACGGCAACAAGGGCAACAACGGCAGCGGCAACGGCAACAACGGCAACAACGGATACAAGGGCAACAACGGCAGCGGCAACGGCATCAACGGCAACGGCAACAACGGCAACGAACAAAGGCAACAATGGCAACAACGGCATCAACGGTAACAACGGCAGCGTCAACGGCAACAACTGCAGCGGCAACGGCAACAACGGCAACCGCGGCAACGGCAACAACGGCAGCGGCAACGGCAACAACGGCAACAAGGGCAACAACGGCAGCGGCAACGGCAACAACGGCACCGGCAACGGCAACAACGGCAGCGGGAACGGCAACAACTGCAGCGGCAACGGCAACAACGGCAACAATGGCAGCGGCAACGGCAACAACGGCAACGGCAACAACGGAGGCGGCGACAGCGGCAACGGCAACAACGGCAACGGCAACAACGGCAGCGGAAACGGCAACAACGGCAGCGGCAACGGCTACAACGGCAACATTGGCAGCGGCAACGGCAACAGCGGCAACAACGGCAACAACGGCAGCGGCAACGGCAACAACGGCAAAAACGGCAGCGGCAACGGCAACAACGGCAACAACGGCAGCGGAACGGCGGCAACGGCAACAACCGCAGCGGCGACAGGGGCAACAACGGCAGCGGCAACGGCAAACACGGCAGCGGAATGGCGGCAACGGCAACAACGGCAGCGGCAACGGCAACAACGGCAGCGGCAACGGCAACAACGGCAACAATGGCAGCGGCAACGGCAACAACGGCAACGGCAACAACCGCAGCGGCGACACCGGCAACGGCAACAACGGCAACGGCAACAACGGCAGCGGCAACGGCAACAAAGGGAGCGGCAATGGCAACAACGGCAGCTGCAACGGCAACAACGGCAACAAGGGCAACAACGGCAGCGGCAACGGCCACAGCGGCAACAACAGCAGCGGCAACGTCAACAACGGATACAAGAGCAACAACGGCAGCGGAAACGGCAACAACGGCTGCGGCAACGGCAACAACGGCAGCAGCAACGGCAACAACGGCTGCGGCAACGGCAACAACGGCAACAACGGCAGCGGCAACGGCAACAACGGCAGCGGCAACGGCAACAACGGCAGCGGCAACGGCAACAACGGCAACAACGGCTGCGGCGACAGCGGCAGCGGCGGCGGCAACAGCGGCAACGGCATCAACGGCAACGGCAACAACGGCAACGAACAAAGCAACAATGGCAACAACGGCATCAACGGTAACAACGGCAGCGTCAACGGCAACAACGGCAGCGGCAACGGCAACAAGGGCAGCAGCGACAGCGGCAACGGCAACAACGGAACCAACGGCAGCGGCAACGGCAACAACGGCAACAACGGCAGCGGCAACGGCAACAACGGCAACAATGGCAGCGGCAACGGCAACAACGGAAACGGCAACGGCAACAACGGCAGCGGCGACAGCGGCAACTGCAACAACGGCAACGGCAACGGAATCAACGGCAGCGGCAACGGCAACAACTGCAGCGGCAATGGCAACAACGGCAGCGGCAACGGCAACAACGGCAACAAGGGAAACAACGGCAGCGGCAACGGCAACAACGGCAGCGGCAACGGCAATAACGGATACAAGGGCAACAACGGCAGCGGCAACGGCAACAACGGCAGCGGCAACGGCAACAACGGCAGCGGCAACGGCAACAACGGCAACAACGGCAGCCGCTACAGCGGCAACAACGGCAGCGGCAACGGCATCAACGGCAGCGGAACGGCAACAACGGCAACGGCAAAAACGGCAGCGGGGACAGCGGCAACGGCAACAACGGCAACGGCAACAACGGCAACGGCAACAACGCCAGCGGCAACGGCAACAACGGCAACAACGGCAGCGGAACGGCAACAACGGCAACAATGGCAGCGGCAACGGCAACAACGGCAACGGCAACAACGGCAGTGGCGACAGCGGCAAAGGCAACAACGGCAACGGCAACGGCAACAACGGCAGCGGCAACGGCAACAACGGCAACAAGGGCAACAACGGCAGCGGCAACGGCAACAACGGCAACAACGGATACAAGGGCAACAACGGCAGCGGCAACGGCATCAACGGCAACGGCAACAACGGCAACGAACAAAGGCAACAATGGCAACAACGGCATCAACGGTAACAACGGCAGCGTCAACGGCAACAACTGCAGCGGCAACGGCAACAACGGCAACCGCGGCAACGGCAACAACGGCAGCGGCAACGGCAACAACGGCAACAAGGGCAACAACGGCAGCGGCAACGGCAACAACGGCACCGGCAACGGCAACAACGGCAGCGGGAACGGCAACAACTGCAGCGGCAACGGCAACAACGGCAACAATGGCAGCGGCAACGGCAACAACGGCAACGGCAACAACGGAGGCGGCGACAGCGGCAACGGCAACAACGGCAACGGCAACAACGGCAGCGGAAACGGCAACAACGGCAGCGGCAACGGCTACAACGGCAACATTGGCAGCGGCAACGGCAACAGCGGCAACAACGGCAACAACGGCAGCGGCAACGGCAACAACGGCAAAAACGGCAGCGGCAACGGCAACAACGGCAACAACGGCAGCGGAACGGCGGCAACGGCAACAACCGCAGCGGCGACAGGGGCAACAACGGCAGCGGCAACGGCAAACACGGCAGCGGAATGGCGGCAACGGCAACAACGGCAGCGGCGACAGCGGCAACACCGGCAGCGGCAACGGCAACAATGGCAGCGGAACGGCGATAACGGCAAAAACGGCAGCGGCGACAGCGGCAACAACGGCAGCGGCATCGGCAACAACGGCAACAACGACAGCGCAACCGCGGCAACGGCAACACCGGCAGCGGAAACGGCAACAACGGGAACAACGGCAGCGGCAACGGCAACAACGGCAACACTGGCAGCGGCAACGGCAACAACGGCAACGGCAACGGCAACAACGGCAACGGCAACGGCAACAACGGCTGCGGCAACGGCAACAACGGCAGCAACGGCAACAACGGCAACGGCAACAACGGCAACAACGGCAGCGGCAACGGCAACAACGGCAGCGGCAACGGCAACAACGGCAACAACGGCAACAACGGCAGCGGCAACCGCAACAACGGCAGCGGCAACCGCAACAACGGCAGCGGCGACGGCAACAACGGCAGCGGCAACGGCAACAACGGCAGCGGCAACGGCAACAACGGCAGCGGCAACGGCAACAACCGCAACAATGGCAGCGGCAACGGCAACAAAGGCAGCGGCGACAGCGGCAACGGCAACAACGGCAACGGCAACGGCCATGGCAACGGCAACAACGGCAGCGGCAGCGGCAACAACGGCAGCGGCAACGGCAACAACGGCAGCGGCAACGGCAACAACGGCAACAATGGCAGCGTCAACGGCAACAACGGCAACGGCAACGGCAACAACGGCAGCGGCAACGGCAACAACGGCAGTGGCAATGGCAACAACGGCAGCTGCAACGGCAACAACGGCAACAAGGGCAACAACAGCAGCGGCAACGGCAACAACGGATACAAGGGCAACAACGGCAGCGGAAACGGCAACAACGGCAGCGGCAACGGCAACAACGGCAGCAGCAACGGCAACAACGGCTTCGGCAACGGCAACAACGGCAACAACGGCAGCAGCAACGGCAACAACGGCAGCGGCAACGGCAACAACGATACAACGGCTGCGGCAACAGCGGCAACGGCATCAACGGCAACGGCAACAACGGCAACGAACAAAGGCAACGATGGCAACAACGGCATCAACGGTAACAACGGCAGCGTCAACGGCAACAACGGCAACAACGGCAGCAGCGACAGTGGCAACGACAACAACGGCAACAACGGCAGCGGCAACGGCAACAACGGCAGCGGCAACGGCAACAACGGCAACAATGGCAGCGGCAACGGCAACAACGGAAACGGCAACGGCAACAACGGCAGCGGCGACAGCGGCAACGGCAACAACGGAAACGGAAACAACGGCAGCGGCAATGGCAACAACGGCAGCGGCAACGGCAACAACGGCAACAAGGGAAACAACGGCAGCGGCAACGGCAACAATGGCAGCGACAACGGGAACAACGGATACAAGGGCAACAACGGCAGCGGCAACGGCAACAACGGCAGCGGCAACGGCAACAACGGCAGCGGCAACGGCAACAACGGCAACAACGGCAGCGGCAACGGCAACAACGGCAGCGGCAACGGCAACAACGGCAACAACGGCAGCGGCTACAGCGGCAACAACGGCAGCGGCAACGGCAACAACGGCAGCGGAAACGTCAACAACGGCAATAACGGCAGCGGCTACAGCGGCAACAACGGCAGCGGGAACGGCAACAACGGCAACGGCAACAACGGCAGCGGCAACGGCAACAACGGCAGTGGCAATGGCAACAACGGCAGCTGCAACGGCAACAACGGCAACAAGGGCAACAACAGCAGCGGCAACGGCAACAACGGATACAAGGGCAACAACGGCAGCGGAAACGGCAACAACGGCAGCGGCAACGGCAACAACGGCAGCAGCAACGGCAACAACGGCTTCGGCAACGGCAACAACGGCAACAACGGCAGCAGCAACGGCAACAACGGCAGCGGCAACGGCAACAACGATACAACGGCTGCGGCAACAGCGGCAACGGCATCAACGGCAACGGCAACAACGGCAACGAACAAAGGCAACAATGGCAACAACGGCATCAACGGTAACAACGGCAGCGTCAACGGCAACAACGGCAACAACGGCAGCAGCGACAGTGGCAACGACAACAACGGCAACAACGGCAGCGGCAACGGCAACAACGGCAGCGGCAACGGCAACAACGGCAACAATGGCAGCGGCAACGGCAACAACGGAAACGGCAACGGCAACAACGGCAGCGGCGACAGCGGCAACGGCAACAACGGAAACGGAAACAACGGCAGCGGCAATGGCAACAACGGCAGCGGCAACGGCAACAACGGCAACAAGGGAAACAACGGCAGCGGCAACGGCAACAATGGCAGCGACAACGGGAACAACGGATACAAGGGCAACAACGGCAGCGGCAACGGCAACAGCGGCAGCGGCAACGGCAACAACGGCAGCGGCAACGGCAACAACGGCAACAACGGCAGCGGCAACGGCAACAACGGCAGCGGCAACGGCAACAACGGCAACAACGGCAGCGGCTACAGCGGCAACAACGACAGCGGCAACGGCAACAACGGCAGCGGAAACGTCAACAACGGCAATAACGGCAGCGGCTACAGCGGCAACAACGGCAGCGGGAACGGCAACAACGGCAGCGGAACGGCAACAACGGCAACGGCAAAAACGGCAGCGGCGACATCGGCAACGCCAACGGCAACGGCAACGGCAACAACGACAGCGGCAACGGCAACAACGGCAACAACGGCAGCGGAACGGCAACAACGGCAACAATGGCAGCGTCAACGGCAACAACGGCAACGGCAACAACGACAGCGGCGACAGCGGCAAAGGCAACAACGGCAACGGCAACAACGGCAGCGGCAACGGCAACAACGGCAGCGGCAATGGCAACAACGGCAGCGGCAACGGCAACAAGGGCAACAACGGCAGCGGCAACGGCAACAACGGCAACAACGGCAGCGGCAACGGCAACAACGGCACCAACGGCAGCGGCGGCAGCGGCAACAACGGCAGCGGCAACGGCAACAACGGCAACAACGACAGCGGCAACAGCAACAACGGCAGCGGCGACAGCGGCAACAACGGCAGCGGCAACGGCAACAACGGCAGCGGCGACAGCGGCAAGAACGGCAACGGCAACAACGGCAGCGGCAACGCCAACAACGGCAACAACGGCAGCGGCAACGGCAACAACGGCAGCGGCAACGGCAACAACGGCAGCGGCAACGGCTACAACGGCAACATTGACAGCGGCAACGGCAACAGCGGCAACAACGGCAACAACGGCAGCGGCAACGGCAACAACGGCAAAAACGGCAGCGGGAACGGCAACAACGGCAACAACGGCAGCGGCAACGGCAACAACGGCAACAACGGCAGCGGAACGGCGGCAACGGCAACAACGGCAGCGGCGACAGCGGCAACAACGGCAGCGGCAACGGCAACAACGGCAGCGGAACGGCGGCAACGGCAACAACGGCAGCGGCGACAGCTGCAACACCGGCAGCGGCAACGGCAACAACGGCAACAACGGCAGCGGAACGGCGATAACGGCAAAAACGGCAGCGGCGACAGCGGCAACAACGGCAGCGGCATCGGCAACAACGGCAACAACGGCAGCGGAACGGCGGCAACGGCAACAACGGCAGCGGCGACAGCGGCAACAACGGCAGCGGCAACGGCAACAACAGGAACAACGGCAGCGGCAACGGCAACAACGGCAACACTGGCAGCGGCAACGGCAACAACGGCAACGGCAACGGCAACAACGGCAACAACGGCAGCGGCAACAGCGGCAACGGCAACGGCAACAACGGCAGCGGCAACGGCAACAACGGCAGCAACGGCAACGGCAACAACGGCAACAACGGCAGCGGCAACGGCAACAACGGCAACAACGGCAACAACGGCAGCGGCAACCGCAACAACGGTAGCGGCGACAGCGGCAACGGCAACAACGGCAACGGCAACAACCGCAGCGGCGACAGCGGCAACGGCAACAACGGCAACGGCAACAACGGCAGCGGCAACGGCAACAAAGGCAGCGGCAATGGCAACAACGGCAACGGCAACGGCAACAAAGGCAACGGCAACGGCAACAACGGCAGCGGCGACAGCGGCAACGGCAACAACGGCAACGGCAACGGCAACGGCAACAACGGCAGCAGCAACGGCAACAACGGCAGCCGCAACGGCAACAACGGCAACAATGGCAGCGGCAACGGCAACAACGGCAGCGGCAACGGCAACAACGGCAACAACGGCAGCGGCAACAGCGGCAACGGCAACGGCAACAACGGCAACGGCAACGGCAACAACGGCAACGGCAACGGGAACAACGGCAGTGGCGACAGCGGCAACGGCAACAACGGCAACGGCAACGGCAACGGCAACAACGGCAGCGGCAACGGCAACAACGGCAGCGGCAACGACAACAACGGCAACAATGGCAGCGGCAACGGCAACAACGGCAACGGCAACAACCGCAGCGGCGACAGCGGCAACGGCAACAACGGCAACGGCAACAACCGCAGCGGCGACAGCGGCAACGGCAACAACGGCAACGGCAACAACGGCAGCGGCAACGGCAACAAAGGCAGCGGCAATGGCAACAACGGCAGCTGCAACGGCAACAACGGCAACAAGGGCAACAACGGCAGCGGAAACGGCAACAACGGCAACAACAGCAGCGGCAAGGGCAACAACGGATACAAGAGCAACAACAGCAGCGGAAACGGCAACAACGGCTGCGGCAACGGCAACAACGGCAACCACGGCAGCGGCAACTGCAACAACGGTAGCGGCAACGGCAACAACGGCAGCGGCAACGGCAACAACGGCAACAACGGCTGCGGTGACAGCGGCAGCGGCGGCGGCAACAGTGGCAACGACATCAACGGCAACGGCAACAACGGATACGAACAAAGGCAACAATGGCAACAACGGCATCAACGGTAACAACGGCAGCGTCAACGGCAACAACGGCAGCGGCAACGGCAACAACGGCAGCAGCGACAGCGGCAACGGCAACAACGGCAACAACGGCAGCGGCAAAGGTAACAACGGCAGCGGCAACGGCAACAACGGCAGCGGCAACGGAAACAACGGCAGCGGCAACGTCAACCACTGCAGCGGCAATGGCAACAACGGCAGCGGCAACGGCAACAACGGCAACAAGAGAAACAACGGCAGCGGCAACGGCAACAACGGCAGCGGCAACGTCAACCACTGCAGCGGCAATGGCAACAACGGCAGCGGCAACGTCAACAACGGCAACAAGAGAAACAACGGCAGCGGCAACGGCAACAACGGCAGCGGCAACGGCAACAACGGATACAAGGGCAACAACGGCAGCGGCAGCGGCGACAGCGGCAACGGCAACAAGGGCAACAACGGCAGCGGCAACGGCAACAACGTCAGCGGCAACGGCAACAACGGCAAAAACGGCAGCGGCAACGGCAACAACGCCAGCGGCGACAGCGGCAACAACGGCAACGGCAACAACGGCAACAACGGCAGCGGCAACGGCAACAACGGCAACAATGGCAGCGGCAACGGCAACAACGGCAACGGCAAAAACGGCAGCGGCGACAGCGGCAACGGCATCAACGGCAACGGCAACGGCAACAACGGAAGCGGCAACGGCAACAACGGCAGCGGCAACGGTTACAAGGGCAACAAGGGCAAAAACGGCAGCGGCAACGGCAACAACGGCAGCGGCGACAATGGCAGCGGCAACTACAACAACGGCAACAATGGCAGCGGCAACGGCAACAACGGCAACGGCAAAAACGGCAGCGGCGACAGCGGCAACGGCAACAACGGCAACGGCAACGGCAACAACGGCAGCGGCAACGGCAACAACGGCAGCGGCAACGGCAACAATGGCAACAATGGCAGCGGCAACGGCAACAACGGTTACAAGGGCAACAACGGCAGCGGCAACGTCAACAACGGCAGCGGCAACGGCAACAACGGCAGCAGCAACGGCAACAACGGCAACGGCAACGGCAACAACGGCAGCGGCAATGGCAAAAACGGCAGCGGCAACGGTTACAAGGGCAACAAGGGCAAAAACGGCAGCGGCAACGGCAACAACGGCAGCGGCGACAGCGGCAACGGCAACAACGGCAAGAACGGCAGCGGCAATGGCAACAACACCAACGGCAACCACGGCAGCGGCGACAGCAGCAACGGCAACAACGGCAAGGGCAAAAACGACAGCGGCGACAGCGGCAACGGCAACGGCAACGGCAACAACGGCAGCGGCAACGGCAACAACGGCAGCGGCAACGGCAACAACGGCAACAATGGCAGCGGCACCGGCAACAACGGCAACGGCAACGGCAACAACGGCAGCGGCGACAGCGCCAACGGCAACAAAGGCAACGGCAACGGCAACAACGGCAGCGGCAACGGCAACGGCAACAACGGCAGCGGCAATGGCAACAACGGCAGCGGCAACGGCAACAACGGCAACAAGGGCAACAACGGCAGCGGCAACGGCAACAACGGCAACAACGGCAGCGGCAACGGCAACAACGGATACAAGGGCAACTACGGCAGCGGCAACGGCAACAACGGCAGCGGCAACGGCAACAACGGCAACAACGGCAGCGGCAACGGCAACAATGGCAGCGGCAACGGCAACAACGGCAGCGGCGATACCGGCAACGGCAACAACGGCAACGGCAACGGCAACAACGGCAGCGGCAACAACGGCAGCGGCAACGGCAACAACGGCAGCGGCAACGGCAACAACGGCAACAATGGCAGCGGCAACGGCAACAACCGCAACGAGAAACGGCAACAACGGCAGCGGCGACAGCGGCAACGGCAACAACGGCAACGGCAACGGCAACAACGGCAGCGGCAACGGCAACGGCAACAACGCCAGCGGCAATGGCAACAACGGATACAAGGGCAACAACGGCAGCGGCTACAGCGGCAACGGCATCAACGGCAACAACTGCAACGAACAAAGGCAACAATGGCAACAACGGCATCAACGGTAACAACGGCAGCGTTAACGGCAACAACGGCAGCGGTAACGGCAACAACGGCAACAACGGCAACGGCAACAACGGCAGCGGCAACGGCAACAACGGCAACAAGGGCAACAACGGCAGCGGCAACGGCAACAATGGCAGCGGCAACGGCAACAGCGGCAACGGAAACGGCAACAACGGCGGCGGCGACAGCGGCAACGGCAACAAGGGCGACAACGGCAGCGGCAACGGCAACAACGGCATCGGCAACGGCAACAACGGCAACAACGGCAGCGGCAACGGCAACAACGGCAGCGGCAAAAGCGGCAACAACGGCAGCGGCAACGGCAACAACGGCAACAACGTGAGCGGCAACGGCAACAACGGCAACAACGGCAGCGGCAATGGCAACAACAGAACGGCAACAACGGCAGCGGCGACAGCGGCAATGGCAACAACAGCAACAACGGCAGCGGCAACGGCAACAACGGCAGCGGCAACGGCAACAACGGCAACAACGGCAGCGGCAACGGCAACAACGGCAACAATGGCAGCGGCAACGGCAGCAACGGCAACGGAAAAAACGGCAGCGGCGACAGCGGCAACGGCATCAACGGCAACGGCAACGGCAACGGCAACAACGGAAGCGGCAACGGCAACAACGGCAGCGGCAACGGAAACAACGGCAACAATGGCAGCGGCAACGGCAACAACGGCAACGGCAAAAACGGCAGCGGCGACAGCGGCAACGGCAACAACGGCAACAGCAACAACGGCAGCGGCAACGGCAACAACGGCAGCGGAAATGGCAACAACGGCAGCGGCAACGGCAACAAGGGCAACAAGGGCAACAACGGCAGCGGCAACGGCAACAACGGCAGCGGCGACAGCGGCAACTACGGCAGCGGCAACGGCAACAACGGCAACAAAGGGAACAACGGCAGCGGCAACGGCAGCAACGGCAACCACGGCAGCGGCAACGGAAACAACGGCAACAATGGCAGCGGCAACGGCAACAACGGCAACGGCAAAAACGGCAGCGGCGACAGCGGCAACGGCAACAACGGCAACGGCAACAACGGCAGCGGCAACGGCAACAACGGCAGCGGAAATGGCAACAACGGCAGCGGCAACGGCAACAAGGGCAACAAGGGCAACAACGGCAGCGGCAACGGCAACAACGGCAGCGGCGACAGCGGCAACTACGGCAGCGGCAACGGCAACAACGGCAACAAAGGGAACAACGGCAGCGGCAACGCCAGCAACGGCAACCACGGCAGCGGCAATGGCAACAACAGCAACGGCAACAACGGCAGCGGCGACAGCGGCAACGGCAACAACGGCAACAACGGCAGCGGCAACGGCAACAACGGCAGCGGCAACGGCAACAACGGCAACAACGGCAGCGGCAACGGCAACAACGGCCACAATGGCAGCGGCAACTACAACAACGGCAACAATGGCAGCGGCAACGGCAACAACGGCAACGGCAAAAACGGCAGCGGCGACAGCGGCAACGGCAACAACGGCAACGGCAACGGCAACAACGGCAGCGGCAACGGCAACAACGGCAGCGGCAACGGCAACAACGGCAACAATGGCAGCGGCAACGGCAACAACGGTTACAAGGGCAACAACGGCAGCGGCAACGTCAACAACGGCAGCGGCAACGGCAACAACGGCAGCAGCAACGGCAACAACGGCAACGGCAACGGCAACAACGGCAGCGGCAATGGCAAAAACGGCAGCGGCAACGGTTACAAGGGCAACAAGGGCAAAAACGGCAGCGGCAACGGCAACAACGGCAGCGGCGACAGCGGCAACTACGGCAGCGGCAGCGGCAACAACGGCAACAACGGCAGCGGCAACGGCAACAACGGCAAGAACGGCAGCGGCAATGGCAACAACAGCAACGGCAACAACGGCAGCGGCGACAGCGGCAACGGCAACAACGGCAACAACGGCAGCGGCAACGGCAACAACGGCAGCGGCAACGGCAACAACGGCAGCGGCCACGGCAACAACGGCAACAATGGCAGCGGCAACGGCAACAACGGCAAGGGCAAAAACGACAGCGGCGACAGCGGCAACGGCAACAACGGCAACGGCAACGGCAACAACGGCAGCGGCAACGGCAACAACGGCAGCGGCAACGGCAACAACGGCAACAATGGCAGCGGCACCGGCAACAACGGCAACGGCAACAACGGCAGCGGCGACAGCGGCAACGGCAACAAAGGCAACGGCAACGGCAACAACGGCAGCAGCAACGGCAACAACGGCGACGGCAACAACGGCAGCGGCAATGGCAACAACGGCAGCGGCAACGGTTACAAGGGCAACAAGGGCAAAAACGGCAGCGGCAACGGCAACAACGGCAGCGGCGACAGCGGCAACTACGGCAGCGGCAGCGGCAACAACGGCAACAACGGCAGCGGCAACGGCAACAACGGCAAGAACGGCAGCGGCAATGGCAACAACAGCAACGGCAACAACGGCAGCGGCGACAGCGGCAACGGCAACAACGGCAACAACGGCAGCGGCAACGGCAACAACGGCAGCGGCAACGGCAACAACGGCAGCGGCCACGGCAACAACGGCAACAATGGCAGCGGTAACGGCAACAACGGCAAGGGCAAAAACGACAGCGGCGACAGCGGCAACGGCAACAACGGCAACGGCAACGGCAACAACGGCAGCGGCAACGGCAACAACGGCAGCGGCAACGGCAACAACGGCAACAATGGCAGCGGCACCGGCAACAACGGCAACGGCAACGGCAACAACGGCAGCGGCGACAGCGGCAACGGCAACAACGGCAACGGCAACGGCAACAACGGCAGCGGCAACGGCACGGCAACAACGGCAGCGGCAATGGCAACAACGGCAGCGGCAACGGCAACAACGGCAACAAGGGCAACAACGGCAGCGGCAACGGCAACAACGGCAACAACGGCAGCGGCAACGGCAACAACGGATACAAGGGCAACTACGGCAGCGGCAACGGCAACAACGGCAGCGGCAACGGCAACAACGGCAACAACGGCAGCGGCAACGGCAACAATGGCAGCGGCAACGGCAACAACGGCAACGGCAACAACGGCAGCGGCGATACCGTTAACGGCAGCAACGGCAACGGCAACGGCAACAACGGCAGCGGCAACGGCAACAACGGCAGCGGCAACGGCAACAACGGCAGCGGCAACGGCAACAACGGCAACAATGGCAGCGGCAACGGCAACAACGGCAACGGCAACAACGGCAGCGGCGACAGCGGCAACGGCAACAACGGCAACGGCAACGGCAACAACGGCAACGGCAACGGCAACAACGCCAGCGGCAATGGCAACAACGGATACAAGGGCAAATACGGCAGCGGCAACAGCGGCAACGGCATCAACGGCAACGGCAACAACTGCAACGAACAAAGGCAACAATGGCAACAACGGCAACAACGGCAACGGCAACAACGGCAGCGGCAACGGCAACGGCAACAAGGGCAACAACGGCAGCGGCAACGGCAACAATGGCAGCGGCAACGGCAACAACGGCAACGGAAACGGCAACAACGGCAGCGGCGACAGCGGCAACGGCAACAAGGGCAACAACGGCAGCGGCAACGGCAACAACGGCAGCGGCAACGGCAACAACGGCAAAAACGGCAGCGGCAACGGCAACAACGCCAGCGGCGACAGCGGCAACAACGGCAGCGGCAACGGCAACAACGGCAGCGGCAACGGCAACAACGGCAACAATGGCAGCGGCAACGGCAACAACGGCAACGGCAAAAACGGCAGCGGCGACAGCGGCAACGGCATCAACGGCAACGGCAACGGCAACAACGGAAGCGGCAACGGCAACAACGGCAGCGGCGACAGCGGCAACGGCAACAACGGCAACAACGGCAGCGGCAACGGCAATTACGGCAACAACGGCAGCGGAAAGGGCAACAACGGCAGCGGCAACGGCAATAACGGCGGCGGCAACGGCAACAACGGCAACAATGGCAGCGGCACCGGCAACAACGGCAACGGCAACGGCAACAACGGCAGCGGCGACAGCGCCAACGGCAACAAAGGCAACGGCAACGGCAACAACGGCAGCGGCAACGGCAACGGCAACAACGGCAGCGGCAATGGCAACAACGGCAGCGGCAACGGCAACAACGGCAACAAGGGCAACAACGGCAGCGGCAACGGCAACAACGGCAACAACGGCAGCGGCAACGGCAACAACGGATACAAGGGCAACTACGGCAGCGGCAACGGCAACAACGGCAGCGGCAACGGCAACAACGGCAACAACGGCAGCGGCAACGGCAACAATGGCAGCGGCAACGGCAACAACGGCAGCGGCGATACCGGCAACGGCAACAACGGCAACGGCAACGGCAACAACGGCAGCGGCAACAACGGCAGCGGCAACGGCAACAACGGCAGCGGCAACGGCAACAACGGCAACAATGGCAGCGGCAACGGCAACAACCGCAACGAGAAACGGCAACAACGGCAGCGGCGACAGCGGCAACGGCAACAACGGCAACGGCAACGGCAACAACGGCAGCGGCAACGGCAACGGCAACAACGCCAGCGGCAATGGCAACAACGGATACAAGGGCAACAACGGCAGCGGCTACAGCGGCAACGGCATCAACGGCAACAACTGCAACGAACAAAGGCAACAATGGCAACAACGGCATCAACGGTAACAACGGCAGCGTTAACGGCAACAACGGCAGCGGTAACGGCAACAACGGCAACAACGGCAACGGCAACAACGGCAGCGGCAACGGCAACAACGGCAACAAGGGCAACAACGGCAGCGGCAACGGCAACAATGGCAGCGGCAACGGCAACAGCGGCAACGGAAACGGCAACAACGGCGGCGGCGACAGCGGCAACGGCAACAAGGGCGACAACGGCAGCGGCAACGGCAACAACGGCATCGGCAACGGCAACAACGGCAACAACGGCAGCGGCAACGGCAACAACGGCAGCGGCAAAAGCGGCAACAACGGCAGCGGCAACGGCAACAACGGCAACAACGGCAACAACGTGAGCGGCAACGGCAACGACGGCAACAACGGCAGCGGCAATGGCAACAACAGAACGGCAACAACGGCAGCGGCGACAGCGGCAATGGCAACAACAGCAACAACGGCAGCGGCAACGGCAACAACGGCAGCGGCAACGGCAACAACGGCAACAACGGCAGCGGCAACGGCAACAACGGCAACAATGGCAGCGGCAACGGCAGCAACGGCAACGGAAAAAACGGCAGCGGCGACAGCGGCAACGGCATCAACGGCAACGGCAACGGCAACGGCAACAACGGAAGCGGCAACGGCAACAACGGCAGCGGCAACGGAAACAACGGCAACAATGGCAGCGGCAACGGCAACAACGGCAACGGCAAAAACGGCAGCGGCGACAGCGGCAACGGCAACAACGGCAACAGCAACAACGGCAGCGGCAACGGCAACAACGGCAGCGGAAATGGCAACAACGGCAGCGGCAACGGCAACAAGGGCAACAAGGGCAACAACGGCAGCGGCAACGGCAACAACGGCAGCGGCGACAGCGGCAACTACGGCAGCGGCAACGGCAACAACGGCAACAAAGGGAACAACGGCAGCGGCAACGGCAGCAACGGCAACCACGGCAGCGGCAACGGAAACAACGGCAACAATGGCAGCGGCAACGGCAACAACGGCAACGGCAAAAACGGCAGCGGCGACAGCGGCAACGGCAACAACGGCAACGGCAACAACGGCAGCGGCAACGGCAACAACGGCAGCGGAAATGGCAACAACGGCAGCGGCAACGGCAACAAGGGCAACAAGGGCAACAACGGCAGCGGCAACGGCAACAACGGCAGCGGCGACAGCGGCAACTACGGCAGCGGCAACGGCAACAACGGCAACAAAGGGAACAACGGCAGCGGCAACGCCAGCAACGGCAACCACGGCAGCGGCAATGGCAACAACAGCAACGGCAACAACGGCAGCGGCGACAGCGGCAACGGCAACAACGGCAACAACGGCAGCGGCAACGGCAACAACGGCAGCGGCAACGGCAACAACGGCAACAACGGCAGCGGCAACGGCAACAACGGCCACAATGGCAGCGGCAACTACAACAACGGCAACAATGGCAGCGGCAACGGCAACAACGGCAACGGCAAAAACGGCAGCGGCGACAGCGGCAACGGCAACAACGGCAACGGCAACGGCAACAACGGCAGCGGCAACGGCAACAACGGCAGCGGCAACGGCAACAATGGCAACAATGGCAGCGGCAACGGCAACAACGGTTACAAGGGCAACAACGGCAGCGGCAACGTCAACAACGGCAGCGGCAACGGCAACAACGGCAGCAGCAACGGCAACAACGGCAACGGCAACGGCAACAACGGCAGCGGCAATGGCAAAAACGGCAGCGGCAACGGTTACAAGGGCAACAAGGGCAAAAACGGCAGCGGCAACGGCAACAACGGCAGCGGCGACAGCGGCAACGGCAACAACGGCAAGAACGGCAGCGGCAATGGCAACAACACCAACGGCAACCACGGCAGCGGCGACAGCAGCAACGGCAACAACGGCAAGGGCAAAAACGACAGCGGCGACAGCGGCAACGGCAACGGCAACGGCAACAACGGCAGCGGCAACGGCAACAACGGCAGCGGCAACGGCAACAACGGCAACAATGGCAGCGGCACCGGCAACAACGGCAACGGCAACGGCAACAACGGCAGCGGCGACAGCGCCAACGGCAACAAAGGCAACGGCAACGGCAACAACGGCAGCGGCAACGGCAACGGCAACAACGGCAGCGGCAATGGCAACAACGGCAGCGGCAACGGCAACAACGGCAACAAGGGCAACAACGGCAGCGGCAACGGCAACAACGGCAACAACGGCAGCGGCAACGGCAACAACGGATACAAGGGCAACTACGGCAGCGGCAACGGCAACAACGGCAGCGGCAACGGCAACAACGGCAACAACGGCAGCGGCAACGGCAACAATGGCAGCGGCAACGGCAACAACGGCAGCGGCGATACCGGCAACGGCAACAACGGCAACGGCAACGGCAACAACGGCAGCGGCAACAACGGCAGCGGCAACGGCAACAACGGCAGCGGCAACGGCAACAACGGCAACAATGGCAGCGGCAACGGCAACAACCGCAACGAGAAACGGCAACAACGGCAGCGGCGACAGCGGCAACGGCAACAACGGCAACGGCAACGGCAACAACGGCAGCGGCAACGGCAACGGCAACAACGCCAGCGGCAATGGCAACAACGGATACAAGGGCAACAACGGCAGCGGCTACAGCGGCAACGGCATCAACGGCAACAACTGCAACGAACAAAGGCAACAATGGCAACAACGGCATCAACGGTAACAACGGCAGCGTTAACGGCAACAACGGCAGCGGTAACGGCAACAACGGCAACAACGGCAACGGCAACAACGGCAGCGGCAACGGCAACAACGGCAACAAGGGCAACAACGGCAGCGGCAACGGCAACAATGGCAGCGGCAACGGCAACAGCGGCAACGGAAACGGCAACAACGGCGGCGGCGACAGCGGCAACGGCAACAAGGGCGACAACGGCAGCGGCAACGGCAACAACGGCATCGGCAACGGCAACAACGGCAACAACGGCAGCGGCAACGGCAACAACGGCAGCGGCAAAAGCGGCAACAACGGCAGCGGCAACGGCAACAACGGCAACAACGGCAACAACGTGAGCGGCAACGGCAACAACGGCAACAACGGCAGCGGCAATGGCAACAACAGAACGGCAACAACGGCAGCGGCGACAGCGGCAATGGCAACAACAGCAACAACGGCAGCGGCAACGGCAACAACGGCAGCGGCAACGGCAACAACGGCAACAACGGCAGCGGCAACGGCAACAACGGCAACAATGGCAGCGGCAACGGCAGCAACGGCAACGGAAAAAACGGCAGCGGCGACAGCGGCAACGGCATCAACGGCAACGGCAACGGCAACGGCAACAACGGAAGCGGCAACGGCAACAACGGCAGCGGCAACGGAAACAACGGCAACAATGGCAGCGGCAACGGCAACAACGGCAACGGCAAAAACGGCAGCGGCGACAGCGGCAACGGCAACAACGGCAACAGCAACAACGGCAGCGGCAACGGCAACAACGGCAGCGGAAATGGCAACAACGGCAGCGGCAACGGCAACAAGGGCAACAAGGGCAACAACGGCAGCGGCAACGGCAACAACGGCAGCGGCGACAGCGGCAACTACGGCAGCGGCAACGGCAACAACGGCAACAAAGGGAACAACGGCAGCGGCAACGGCAGCAACGGCAACCACGGCAGCGGCAACGGAAACAACGGCAACAATGGCAGCGGCAACGGCAACAACGGCAACGGCAAAAACGGCAGCGGCGACAGCGGCAACGGCAACAACGGCAACGGCAACAACGGCAGCGGCAACGGCAACAACGGCAGCGGAAATGGCAACAACGGCAGCGGCAACGGCAACAAGGGCAACAAGGGCAACAACGGCAGCGGCAACGGCAACAACGGCAGCGGCGACAGCGGCAACTACGGCAGCGGCAACGGCAACAACGGCAACAAAGGGAACAACGGCAGCGGCAACGCCAGCAACGGCAACCACGGCAGCGGCAATGGCAACAACAGCAACGGCAACAACGGCAGCGGCGACAGCGGCAACGGCAACAACGGCAACAACGGCAGCGGCAACGGCAACAACGGCAGCGGCAACGGCAACAACGGCAACAACGGCAGCGGCAACGGCAACAACGGCCACAATGGCAGCGGCAACTACAACAACGGCAACAATGGCAGCGGCAACGGCAACAACGGCAACGGCAAAAACGGCAGCGGCGACAGCGGCAACGGCAACAACGGCAACGGCAACGGCAACAACGGCAGCGGCAACGGCAACAACGGCAGCGGCAACGGCAACAACGGCAACAATGGCAGCGGCAACGGCAACAACGGTTACAAGGGCAACAACGGCAGCGGCAACGTCAACAACGGCAGCGGCAACGGCAACAACGGCAGCAGCAACGGCAACAACGGCAACGGCAACGGCAACAACGGCAGCGGCAATGGCAAAAACGGCAGCGGCAACGGTTACAAGGGCAACAAGGGCAAAAACGGCAGCGGCAACGGCAACAACGGCAGCGGCGACAGCGGCAACTACGGCAGCGGCAGCGGCAACAACGGCAACAACGGCAGCGGCAACGGCAACAACGGCAAGAACGGCAGCGGCAATGGCAACAACAGCAACGGCAACAACGGCAGCGGCGACAGCGGCAACGGCAACAACGGCAACAACGGCAGCGGCAACGGCAACAACGGCAGCGGCAACGGCAACAACGGCAGCGGCCACGGCAACAACGGCAACAATGGCAGCGGCAACGGCAACAACGGCAAGGGCAAAAACGACAGCGGCGACAGCGGCAACGGCAACAACGGCAACGGCAACGGCAACAACGGCAGCGGCAACGGCAACAACGGCAGCGGCAACGGCAACAACGGCAACAATGGCAGCGGCACCGGCAACAACGGCAACGGCAACAACGGCAGCGGCGACAGCGGCAACGGCAACAAAGGCAACGGCAACGGCAACAACGGCAGCAGCAACGGCAACAACGGCGACGGCAACAACGGCAGCGGCAATGGCAACAACGGCAGCGGCAACGGTTACAAGGGCAACAAGGGCAAAAACGGCAGCGGCAACGGCAACAACGGCAGCGGCGACAGCGGCAACTACGGCAGCGGCAGCGGCAACAACGGCAACAACGGCAGCGGCAACGGCAACAACGGCAAGAACGGCAGCGGCAATGGCAACAACAGCAACGGCAACAACGGCAGCGGCGACAGCGGCAACGGCAACAACGGCAACAACGGCAGCGGCAACGGCAACAACGGCAGCGGCAACGGCAACAACGGCAGCGGCCACGGCAACAACGGCAACAATGGCAGCGGTAACGGCAACAACGGCAAGGGCAAAAACGACAGCGGCGACAGCGGCAACGGCAACAACGGCAACGGCAACGGCAACAACGGCAGCGGCAACGGCAACAACGGCAGCGGCAACGGCAACAACGGCAACAATGGCAGCGGCACCGGCAACAACGGCAACGGCAACGGCAACAACGGCAGCGGCGACAGCGGCAACGGCAACAACGGCAACGGCAACGGCAACAACGGCAGCGGCAACGGCACGGCAACAACGGCAGCGGCAATGGCAACAACGGCAGCGGCAACGGCAACAACGGCAACAAGGGCAACAACGGCAGCGGCAACGGCAACAACGGCAACAACGGCAGCGGCAACGGCAACAACGGATACAAGGGCAACTACGGCAGCGGCAACGGCAACAACGGCAGCGGCAACGGCAACAACGGCAACAACGGCAGCGGCAACGGCAACAATGGCAGCGGCAACGGCAACAACGGCAACGGCAACAACGGCAGCGGCGATACCGTTAACGGCAGCAACGGCAACGGCAACGGCAACAACGGATACAAGGGCAACAACGGCAGCGGCAACGTCAACAACGGCTGCGGCAACGGCAACAACGGTAGCAGCAACGGCATCAACGGCAACGGCAACGGCAACAACGGCAGCAACAACGGCAACAACGGCAACAACGGCAGCGGCAACGGCAACAACGGCAAGAACGGCAGCGGCAATGGCAACAACAGCAACGGCAACAACGGCAGCGGCGACAGCGGCAACGGCAACAACGGCAACAACGGCAGCGGCAACGGCAACAACGGCAGCGGCAACGGCAACAACGGCAACAACGGCAACGGCAACGGCAACAACGGCAGCGGCAATGTCAACAACGGCAGCGGCAACGGCAACAATGGCAACAAGGGCAACAACGGCAGCTGCAACGGCAACAACGGCAACAATGGCAGCGGCAACGGCAACAACGGATACAAGGGCAACTACGGCAGCGGCAACGGCAACAACGGCAGCGGCAACGGCAACAAGGCAACAACGGCAGCGGCAACGGCAACAATGGCAGCGGCAACGGCAGCAACGGCAACGGCAACAACGGCAGCGGCGATAGCGGCAACGGCAACGGCAACGGCAACGGCAACAACGGCAGCGGCAACGGCAACAACGGCAGCGGCAACGGCAACAACGGCAACAATGGCAGCGGCAACGGCAACAACGGCAACGGCAACGGCAACACCGGCAGCGGCGACAGCGGCAACGGCAACAACGGCAACGGCAACAACGGCAGCGGCAACGGCAACGGCAACAACGGCAGCGGCATTGGCAACAACGGATACAAGGGCAACAACGGCAGCGGCAACAGCGGCAACGGCATCAACGGCAACGGCAACAACGGCAACGAACAAAGGCAACAATGGCAACAACGGCATCAACGGTAACAACGGCAGCGTCAACGGCAACAACGGCAGCGGCAACGGCAACAACGGCAGCGGCAACGGCAACAACGGCAACAAGGGCAACAACGGCAGCGGCAACGGCAACAATGGCAGCGGCAACGGCATCAACGGCAACGGAAACGGCAACAACGGCAGCGGCGACAGCGGCAACGGCAACAAGGGCAACAACGGCAGCGGCAACGGCAACAACGGCAGCGGCAACGGCAATTACGGCAACAACGGCAGCGGAAAGGGCAAAAACGGCAGCGGCAACGGCAACAACGGCGGCGGCAGCGGCAACAACGGCAACAATGGCAGCGGCAACGGCAACAACGGCGGCGGCGACAGCGGCAACGGCAACAACGGCAACGGCAACGGAAACAACGGCAGCGGCTACGTCAACAACGGTAACAACGGCAGCGGCAACGGCAACAACGGCAACAACGGCAACAACGGCAGCGGCAACGGCAACAACGGCAGCGGCAACGGCAACAACGGCAATAACGGCAGCGGCTACAGCGGCAACAACGGCAGCGTCAACGGCAACAACGGCAACAACGGCAGCGGAACGGCAACAACGGCAGCGGCGACAGCGGCAACAACGGCAGCGGCAACGGCAACAACGGCAACAACGGCAGCGGCGACAGCGGCAACAACGGCAGCGGCAACGGCAACAACGGCAACAACGGCAGCGGCAACGGCAACAACGGCAACAACGGCAGCGGAACGGCAACAACGGCAACAACGGCAGCGTCGACAGCGGCAACGGCAACAACGGCAACGGCAACTGCAACAACGGCAGCGGCAATGTCAACAACGGCAGCGGCAACGGCAACAACGGCAACAAGGGCAACAACGGCAGCGGCAACGGCAACAATGGCAACAATGGCAGCGGCAACGGCAACAACGGATACAAGGGCAACAACGGCAGCGGCAACGTCAACAACGGCTGCGGCAACGGCAACAACGGCAGCAGCAACGGCAACAACGGCAACGGCAACGGCAACAACGGCAGCGGCAATGGCAACAACGGCAGCGGCAACGGCAACAACGGCAACAACGGCAACAACGGCAGCGGCCACGGCAACAACGGCAAGAATGGCAGCGGCAACGGCAACAACGGCAACGGCAAAAACTACAGCGGCGACAGCGGCAACGGCAACAACGGCAACGGCAACGGCAACAACGGCAGCGGCAACAGCAACAACGGCAGCGGCAACGGCAACAACGGCAACAATGGCCGCGGTACCGGCAACAACGGCAACGGCAACGGCAACAACGGCAACAACGGCAGCAGCAACGGCAACAACGGCAACGGCAACGGCAACAACGGCAGCGGCAAAGGCAACAACGGCAGCGGCAGCGGTTACAAGGGCAACAAGGGCAAAAACGGCAGCGGCAACGGCAACAACAACAACGGCAGCGGCGACAGCGGCAACTACGGCAGCGGCAGCGGCAACAACGGCAACAACGGCAACAACGGCAACAACGACAGCGGCAACGGCAACAACGGCAAGAACGGCAGCGGCAATGGCAACAACACCAACGGCAACCACGGCAGCGGCGACAGCGGCAACGGCAACAACGGCAAGGGCAAAAACGACAGCGGCGACAGCGGCAACGGCAACGGCAACGGCAACAACGGCAGCGGCAACGGCAACAACGGCAGCGGCAACGGCAACAACGGCAACAATGGCAGCGGCACCGGCAACAACGGCAACGGCAACGGCAACAACGGCAGCGGCGACAGCGCCAACGGCAACAAAGGCAACGGCAACGGCAACAACGGCAGCGGCAACGGCAACGGCAACAACGGCAGCGGCAATGGCAACAACGGCAGCGGCAACGGCAACAACGGCAACAAGGGCAACAACGGCAGCGGCAACGGCAACAACGGCAACAACGGCAGCGGCAACGGCAACAACGGATACAAGGGCAACTACGGCAGCGGCAACGGCAACAACGGCAGCGGCAACGGCAACAACGGCAACAACGGCAGCGGCAACGGCAACAATGGCAGCGGCAACGGCAACAACGGCAGCGGCGATACCGGCAACGGCAACAACGGCAACGGCAACGGCAACAACGGCAGCGGCAACAACGGCAGCGGCAACGGCAACAACGGCAGCGGCAACGGCAACAACGGCAACAATGGCAGCGGCAACGGCAACAACCGCAACGAGAAACGGCAACAACGGCAGCGGCGACAGCGGCAACGGCAACAACGGCAACGGCAACGGCAACAACGGCAGCGGCAACGGCAACGGCAACAACGCCAGCGGCAATGGCAACAACGGATACAAGGGCAACAACGGCAGCGGCTACAGCGGCAACGGCATCAACGGCAACAACTGCAACGAACAAAGGCAACAATGGCAACAACGGCATCAACGGTAACAACGGCAGCGTTAACGGCAACAACGGCAGCGGTAACGGCAACAACGGCAACAACGGCAACGGCAACAACGGCAGCGGCAACGGCAACAACGGCAACAAGGGCAACAACGGCAGCGGCAACGGCAACAATGGCAGCGGCAACGGCAACAGCGGCAACGGAAACGGCAACAACGGCGGCGGCGACAGCGGCAACGGCAACAAGGGCGACAACGGCAGCGGCAACGGCAACAACGGCAGCGGCAACGGCAACAACGGCAACAACGGCAGCGACAACGGCAACAACGGCAGCGGCAACAGCAACAACGGTAGCGGCAACGGCAACAACGGCAACAACGGCAGCGGCTACAGCGGCAAAAACGGCAGCGGCAACGGCAACAACGGCAGCGGAACGGCAACAACGGCAACGGCAAAAACGGCAGCGCCGACAGCGGCAACGGCAACAACGACAACGGCAACAACGGCAGCGGCAACGGCAACAACGGCAACAACGGCAGCGGAACGGCAACAACGGCAAAATGGCAGCGGCAACGGCAACAACGGCAACGGCAACAACGGCAGCGGCGACAGCGGCAAAGGCAACAACGGCAACGGCAACAACGGCAGCGGCAACGGCAACGGCAACAAGGGCAACAACGGCAGCGGCAACGGCAACAACGGCAACAACGGCAGCGGCAACGGCAACAACGGATACAAGGGCAACAACGGCAGCGGCAACGGCATCAACGGCAACGGCAACAACGGCAACGAACAAAGGCAACAATGGCAACAACGGCATCAACGGTAACAACGGCAGCGTCAACGGCAACAACGGCAGCGGCAACGGCAACAACGGCAACAACGGCAACGGCAACAACGGCAGCGGCAACGGCAACAACGGCAACAAGGGCAACAAGGGCAGCGGCAACGGCAACAATGGCAGTGGCAACGGCATCAACGGCAACGGAAACGGCAACAACGGCAGCGGCGACAGCGGCAACGGCAACAAGGGCAACAACGGCAGCGGCAACGGCAACAACGGCAGCGGCAACGGCAACAAGGGCAACAACGGCAGCGGCAACGGCAACAACGGCAGCGGCAACGGCAATTACGGCAACAACGGCAGCGGAAAGGGCAACAACGGCAGCGGCAACGGCAATAACGGCGGCGGCAACGGCAACAACGGCAACAATGGCAGCGGCAACGGCAACAACGGCAACGGCAACATCGGCCACGGCAACGGAAACAACGGCAGCGGCAACGGCAACGGCAACAACGGCAGCGGCAATGGCAACAACGGCAGCGACAACGGCAACAACGGCAACAAGGGAAACAACGGCAGCGGCAACGGCAACAACGGCAGCGGTAACGGCAACAACGGATACAAGGGCAACAACGGCAGCGGCAACGGCAACAACGGCAGCGGCAACGTCAACAACGGTAACAACGGCAGCGGCAACGGCAACAACGGATACAACGGCAACAACGGCAGCGGCAACGCTAATAACGGCAGCGGCAACGGCAACAACGGCAACAACGGCAGCGGCTACAGCGGCAACAACGGCAGCGTCAACGGCAACAACGGCAACAACGGCAGCGGCTACAACGGTAACAACGGCAGCGGCAACGGCAACAACGGCATCAACGGTAACAACGGCAGCGTCAACGGCAACAACGGCAGCGGCAACGGCAACAACGGCAACAACGGCAACGGCAACAACGGCAGCGGCAACGGCAACAACGGCAACAAGGGCAACAAGGGCAGCGGCAACGGCAACAATGGCAGTGGCAACGGCATCAACGGCAACGGAAACGGCAACAACGGCAGCGGCGACAGCGGCAACGGCAACAAGGGCAACAACGGCAGCGGCAACGGCAACAACGGCAGCGGCAACGGCAACAAGGGCAACAACGGCAGCGGCAACGGCAACAACGGCAGCGGCAACGGCAATTACGGCAACAACGGCAGCGGCAACGGCAACAATGGCAGCGGCAACGGCAACAACGGCAACGGAAACGGCAACAACGGCAGCGGCGACAGCGGCAACGGCAACAACGGCAACGGCAACATCGGCAACGGCAACGGAAACAACGGCAGCGGCAACGGCAACGGCAACAACGGCAGCGGCAATGGCAACAACGTCAGCGACAACGGCAACAACGGCAACAAGGGAAACAACGGCAGCGGCAACGGCAACAACGGCAGCGGTAACGGCAACAACGGATACAAGGGCAACAACGGCAGCGGCAACGGCAACAACGGCAGCGGCAACGTCAACAACGGCGACAGCGGCAACGGCATCAACGGCAACGGCAACGGCAACAACGGAAGCGGCAACGGCAACAACGGCAGCGGCAACGGTTACAAGGGCAACAAGGGCAAAAACGGCAGCGGCAACGGCAACAACGGCAGCGGCGACAGCGGCAACTACGGCAGCGGCAGCGGCAACAACGGCAACAACGGCAACAACGGCAGCGGCAACGGCAACAACGGCAACAACGGCAGCGGCAACGGCAACAACGGCAGCGGCAACGGCAACAACGGCAACAACGGCAGCGGCCACGGCAACAACGGCAACAATGGCAGCGGCAACGGCAACAACGGCAAGGGCAAAAGCGACAGCGGCGACAGCGGCAACGGCAACAACGGCAACGGCAACGGCAACAACGGCAGCGGCACCGGCAACAACGGCAACAACGGCAACAATGGCAGCGGCACCGGCAACAACGGCAACGGCAACGGCAACAACGGTAGTGGCGACAGCGGCAACGGCAACAAAGGCAACGGCAACAACGGCAGCGGCAACGGCAACGGCAACAACGGCAGCGGCAATGGCAACAACGGCAGCGGCAACGGCAACAACGGCAACAAGGGCAACAACGGCAGCGCAACGGCAACAACGGCAACAACGGCAGCGGCAACGGCAACAACGGATACAAGGGCAACTACGGCAGCGGCAACGGCAACAACGGCAGCGGCAACGGCAACAACGGCAACAACGGCAGCGGCAACGGCAACAATGGCAGCGGCAACGGCAACAACGGCAACGGCAACAACTGCAGCGGCGATACCGGCAACGGCAACAACGGCAACGAAAACGGCAACAACGGCAGCGGCAACGGCAACAACGGCAGCGGCAACGGCAACAACGGCAGCGGCAACGGCAACAACGGCAACAATGGCAGCGGCAACGGCAACAACGGCAACGGCAACGACAACAACGGCAGCGGCGACAGCGGCAACGGCAACAACGGCAACGGCAACGGCAACAACGGCAACGGCAACAACGCCAGCGGCAATGGCAACAACGGATACAAGGGCAACAACGGCAGCGGCAACAGCGGCAACGGCATCAACGGCAACGGCAACAACTGCAACGAACAAAGGCAACAATGGTAACAACGGCATCAACGGTAACAACGGCAGCGTTAACGGCAACAACGGCAGCGGCAACGGCAACAACGTCAAGTACGGCAACGGCAACAACGGCAGCGGCAACGGCAACAACGGCAACAAGGGCAACAACGGCAGCGGCAACGGCAACAATGGCAGCGGCAACGGCAACAACGGCAACGGAAACGGCAACAACGGCAGCGGCGACAGCGGCAACGGCAACAAGGGCAACAACGGCAGCGGCAACGGCAACAACGGCAGCGGCAACGGCAACAACGGCAGCGGCAACGGCAACAACGGCAGCGGCGACAGCGGCAACAACGGCAGCGGCAACGGCAACAACGGCAACAACGGCAACAACGGCAGCGGCAACGGCAACAACGGCAACAACGGCAGCGGCAATGGCAACAATAGAACGGTAACAACGGCAGCGGCGACAGCGGCAATGGCAACAACAGCAACAACGGCAGTGGCAACGGCAACAACGGCAGCGGCAACGGCAACAACGGCAACAACGGCAGCGGCAACGGCAACAACGGCAACAATGGCAGCGGCAACGGCAACAACGGCAACGGCAAAAACGGCAGCGGCGACAGCGGATACGGCATCAACGGCAACGGCAACGGCAACGGCAACAACGGAAGCGGCAACGGCAACAACGGCAACAATGGCAGCGGCAACGGCAACAACGGCAACGTCAACGGCAAAAACGGCAGCGGCGACAGCGGCAACGGCAACAACGGCAACGGCAACAACGGCAGCGGCAACGGCAACAACGGCAGCGGCAATGGCAACAACGGCAGCGGCAACGGCAACAAGGGCAACAAGGGCAACAACGGCAGCGGCAACGGCAACAACGGCAGCGGCGACAGCGGCAACTACGGCAGCGGCAACGGCAACAACGGCAACAACGGGAACAACGGCAGCGGCAACGGCAACAACGGCAACAACCGCAGCGGCAATGGCAACAACAGCAACGGCAACAACGGCAGCAGCGACAGCGGCAACGGCAACAACGGCAACAACGGCAGCGCCAACGGCAACAACGGCAGCGGCAACGGCAACAACGGCAACAACGGCAGCGGCAACGGCAACAACGGCAACAATGGCAGCGGCAACTACAACAACGGCAACAATGGCAGCGGCAACGGCAACAACGGCAACAATGGCAGCGGCAACGGCAACAACGGCAACGGCAAAAACGGCAGCGGCGACAGCGGCAACGGCATCAACGGCAACGGCAACGGCAACAACGGAAGTGGCAACGGCAACAACGGCAACAATGGCAGCGGCAACGGCAACAACGGCAACGGCAACGGCAAAAACGGCAGCGGCGACAGCGGCAACGGCAACAACGGCAACGGCAACAACGGCAGCGGCAACGGCAACAACGGCAGCGGCAATGGCAACAACGGCAGTGGCAACGGCAACAAGGGCAACAAGGGCAACAACGGCAGCGGCAACGGCAACAACGGCAGCGGCGACAGCGGCAACTACGGCAGCGGCAACGGCAACAACGGCAACAACGGGAAAAACGGCAGCGGCAACGGCAACAACGGCAACAACGGCAGCGGCAATGGCAACAACAGCAACGGCAACAACGGCAGCGGCGACAGCGGCAACGGCAACCACGGCAACAACGGCAGCGCCAACGGCAACAACGGCAGCGGCAACGGCAACAACGGCAACAACGGCAGCGGCAACGGCAACAACGGCAACAATGGCAGCGGCAACTACAACAACGGCAACAATGGCAGCGGCAACGGCAACAACGGCAACGGCAACAACGGCAACGGCAACGGCAACAACGGCAGCGGCAACGGCAACAACGGCAGCGGCAACGGCAACAACGGCAACAAAGGCAGCGGCAACGGCAACAACGGATACAAGGGCAACAACGGCAGCGGCAACGTCAACAACGGCAGCGGCAACGGCAACAACAGCAGCAGCAACGGCAACAACGGCAACGGCAACGGCAACAACGGCAGCGGCAATGGCAACAACGGCAGCGGCAACGGTTACAAGGGCAACAAGGGCCAAAACGGCAGCGGCAACGGCAACAACGGCAGCGGCGACAGCGGCAACTACGGCAGCGGCAGCGGCAACAACGGCAACAACGGCAACAACGGCAACAACGGCAGCGGCAACGGCAACAACGGCAAGAACGGCAGCGGCAATGGCAACAACAGCAACGGCAACAACGGCAGCGGCGACAGCGGCAACGGCAACAACGGCAACAACGGCAGCGGCAACGGCAACAACGGCAGCGGCAACGGCAACAACGGCAACAACGGCAGCGGCCACGGCAACAACGGCAACAATGGCAGCGGCAACGGCAACAACGGCAAGGGCAAAAACGACAGCGGCGACAGCGGCAACGGCAACAACGGCAACGGCAACGGCAACAACGGCAGCGGCAACGGCAACAACGGCAGCGGCAACGGCAACAACGGCAGCGGCAACGGCAACAACGGCAACAATGGCAGCGGCAACGGCAACAACCGCAACGAGAAACGGCAACAACGGCAGCGGCGACAGCGGCAACGGCAACAACGGCAACGGCAACGGCAACAACGGCAGCGGCAACGGCAACGGCAACAACGCCAGCGGCAATGGCAACAACGGATACAAGGGCAACAACGGCAGCGGCTACAGCGGCAACGGCATCAACGGCAACGGCAACAACTGCAACGAACAAAGGCAACAATGGCAACAACGGCATCAACGGTAACAACGGCAGCGTTAACGGCAACAACGGCAGCGGCAACGGCAACAACGGCAACAACGGCAACGGCAACAACGGCAGCGGCAACGGCAACAACGGCAACAAGGGCAACAACGGCAGCGGCAACGGCAACAATGGCAGCGGCAACGGCAACAGCGGCAACGGAAACGGCAACAACGGCGGCGGCGACAGCGGCAACGGCAACAAGGGCGACAACGGCAGCGGCAACGGCAAGAACGGCATCGGCAACGGCAACAACGGCAACAACGGCAGCGGCAACGGCAACAACGGCAGCGGCAAAAGCGGCAACAACGGCAGCGGCAACGGCAACAACGGCAACAACGGCAACAACGTGAGCGGCAACGGCAACAACGGCAACAACGGCAGCGGCAATGGCAACAACAGAACGGCAACAACGGCAGCGGCGACAGCGGCAATGGCAACAACAGCAACAACGGCAGCGGCAACGGCAACAACGGCAGCGGCAACGGCAACAACGGCAACAACGGCAGCGGCAACGGCAACAACGGCAACAATGGCAGCGGCAACGGCAGCAACGGCAACGGAAAAAACGGCAGCGGCGACAGCGGCAACGGCATCAACGGCAACGGAAACGGCAACGGCAACAACGGAAGCGGCAACGGCAACAACGGCAGCGGCAACGGAAACAACGGCAACAATGGCAGCGGCAACGGCAACAACGGCAACGGCAAAAACTGCAGCGGCGACAGCGGCAACGGCAACAACGGCAACGGCAACAACGGCAGCGGCAACGGCAACAACGGCAGCGGAAATGGCAACAACGGCAGCGGCAACGGCAACAAGGGCAACAAGGGCAACAACGGCAGCGGCAACGGCAACAACGGCAGCGGCGACAGCGGCAACTACGGCAGCGGCAACGGCAACAACGGCAACAAAGGGAACAACGGCAGCGGCAACGGCAGCAACGGCAACCACGGCAGCGGCAACGGAAACAACGGCAACAATGGCAGCGGCAACGGCAACAACGGCAACGGCAAAAACGGCAGCGGCGACAGCGGCAACGGCAACAACGGCAACGGCAACAACGGCAGCGGCAACGGCAACAACGGCAGCGGAAATGGCAACAACGGCAGCGGCAACGGCAACAAGGGCAACAAGGGCAACAACGGCAGCGGCAACGGCAACAACGGCAGCGGCGACAGCGGCAACTACGGCAGCGGCAACGGCAACAACGGCAACAAAGGGAACAACGGCAGCGGCAACGGCAGCAACGGCAACCACGGCAGCGGCAATGGCAACAACAGCAACGGCAACAACGGCAGCGGCGACAGCGGCAACGGCAACAACGGCAACAACGGCAGCGGCAACGGCAACAACGGCAGCGGCAACGGCAACAACGGCAACAACGGCAGCGGCAACGGCAACAACGGCCACAATGGCAGCGGCAACTACAACAACGGCAACAATGGCAGCGGCAACGGCAACAACGGCAACGGCAAAAACGGCAGCGGCGACAGCGGCAACGGCAACAACGGCAACGGCAACGGCAACAACGGCAGCGGCAACGGCAACAACGGCAGCGGCAACGGCAACAACGGCAACAATGGCAGCGGCAACGGCAACAACGGTTACAAGGGCAACAACGGCAGCGGCAACGTCAACAACGGCAGCGGCAACGGCAACAACGGCAGCAGCAACGGCAACAACGGCAACGGCAACGGCAACAACGGCAGCGGCAATGGCAAAAACGGCAGCGGCAACGGTTACAAGGGCAACAAGGGCAAAAACGGCAGCGGCAACGGCAACAACGGCAGCGGCGACAGCGGCAACTACGGCAGCGGCAGCGGCAACAACGGCAACAACGGCAGCGGCAACGGCAACAACGGCAAGAACGGCAGCGGCAATGGCAACAACAGCAACGGCAACAACGGCAGCGGCGACAGCGGCAACGGCAACAACGGCAACAACGGCAGCGGCAACGGCAACAACGGCAGCGGCAACGGCAAAAACGGCAGCGGCCACGGCAACAACGGCAACAATGGCAGCGGCAACGGCAACAACGGCAAGGGCAAAAACGACAGCGGCGACAGCGGCAACGGCAACAACGGCAACGGCAACGGCAACAACGGCAGCGGCAACGGCAACAACGGCAGCGGCAACGGCAACAACGGCAACAATGGCAGCGGCACCGGCAACAACGGCAACGGCAACAACGGCAGCGGCGACAGCGGCAACGGCAACAAAGGCAACGGCAACGGCAACAACGGCAGCAGCAACGGCAACAACGGCGACGGCAACAACGGCAGCGGCAATGGCAACAACGGCAGCGGCAACGGTTACAAGGGCAACAAGGGCAAAAACGGCAGCGGCAACGGCAACAACGGCAGCGGCGACAGCGGCAACTACGGCAGCGGCAGCGGCAACAACGGCAACAACGGCAGCGGCAACGGCAACAACGGCAAGAACGGCAGCGGCAATGGCAACAACAGCAACGGCAACAACGGCAGCGGCGACAGCGGCAACGGCAACAACGGCAACAACGGCAGCGGCAACGGCAACAACGGCAGCGGCAACGGCAACAACGGCAGCGGCCACGGCAACAACGGCAACAATGGCAGCGGCAACGGCAACAACGGCAAGGGCAAAAACGACAGCGGCGACAGCGGCAACGGCAACAACGGCAACGGCAACGGCAACAACGGCAGCGGCAACGGCAACAACGGCAGCGGCAACGGCAACAACGGCAACAATGGCAGCAGCACCGGCAACAACGGCAACGGCAACGGCAACAACGGCAGCGGCGACAGCGGCAACGGCAACAACGGCAACGGCAACGGCAACAACTGCAGCGGCAACGGCACGGCAACAACGGCAGCGGCAATGGCAACAACGGCAGCGGCAACGGCAACAACGGCAACAAGGGCAACAACGGCAGCGGCAACGGCAACAACGGCAACAACGGCAGCGGCAACGGCAACAACGGATACAAGGGCAACTACGGCAGCGGCAACGGCAACAACGGCAGCGGCAACGGCAACAACGGCAACAACGGCAGCGGCAACGGCAACAATGGCAGCGGCAACGGCAACAACGGCAACGGCAACAACGGCAGCGGCGATACCGTTAACGGCAGCAACGGCAACGGCAACGGCAACAACGGCAGCGGCAACGGCAACAACGGCAGCGGCAACGGCAACAACGGCAGCGGCAACGGCAACAACGGCAACAATGGCAGCGGCAACGGCAACAACGGCAACGGCAACGGCAACAACGGCAGCGGCGACAGCGGCAACGGCAACAACGGCAACGGCAACGGCAACAACGGCAACGGCAACGGCAACAACGCCAGCGGCAATGGCAACAACGGATACAAGGGCAAATACGGCAGCGGCAACAGCGGCAACGGCATCAACGGCAACGGCAACAACTGCAACGAACAAAGGCAACAATGGCAACAACGGCAACAACGGCAACGGCAACAACGGCAGCGGCAACGGCAACGGCAAGAAGGGCAACAACGGCAGCGGCAACGGCATCAATGGCAGCGGCAACGGCAACAACGGCAACGGAAACGGCAACAACGGCAGCGGCGACAGCGGCAACGGCAACAAGGGCAACAACGGCAGCGGCAACGGCAACAACGGCAGCGGCAACGGCAACAACGGCAAAAACGGCAGCGGCAACGGCAACAACGCCAGCGGCGACAGCGGCAACAACGGCAGCGGCAACGGCAACAACGGCAGCGGCAACGGCAACAACGGCAACAATGGCAGCGGCAACGGCAACAACGGCAACGGCAAAAACGGCAGCGGCGACAGCGGCAACGGCATCAACGGCAACGGCAACAACGGAAGCGGCAACGGCAACAACGGTAGCGGCAACGGTTACAAGGGCAACAAGGGCAAAAACGGCAGCGGCAACGGCAACAACGGAAGCGGCGACAGCGGCAACTACGGCAGCGGCAGCGGCAACAACGGCAACAACGGCAACAACGGCAGCGGCAACGGCAACAACGGCAACAACGGCAGCGGCAACGGCAACAACGGCAGCGGCAACGGCAACAACGGCATCAACGGCAGCGGCCACGGCAACAACGGCAACAATGGCAGCGGCAACGGCAACAACGGCAAGGGCAAAAGCGGCAGCGGCGACAGCGGCAACGGCAACAACGGCAGCGGCAACGGCAACAACGGATACAAGGGCAACTACGGCAGCGGCAACGGCAACAACGGCAGCGGCAACGGCAACAACGGCAACAACGGCAGCGGCAACGGCAACAATGGCAGCGGCAACGGCAACAACGGCAACGGCAACAACGGCAGTGGCGATACCGTTAACGGCAGCAACGGCAACGGCAACGGCAACAACGGCAGCGGCAACGGCAACAACGGCAGCGGCAACGGCAACAACGGCAGCGGCAACGGCAACAACGGCAACAATGGCAGCGGCAACGGCAACAACGGCAACGGCAACGGCAACAACGGCAGCGGCGACAGCGGCAACGGCAACAACGGCAACGGCAACGGCAACAACGGCAGCGGCAACGGCAACGGCAACAACGCCAGCGGCAATGGCAACAACGGATACAAGGGCAACAACGGCAGCGGCAACAGCGGCAACGGCATCAACGGCAACGGCAACAACTGCAACAAACAAAGGCAACAATGGCAACAACGGCAACAACGGCAACGGCAACAACGGCAGCGGCAACGGCAACGGCAACAAGGGCAACAACGGCAGCGGCAACGGCAACAATGGCAGCGGCAACGGCAACAACGGCAACGGAAACGGCAACAACGGCAGCGGCGACAGCGGCAACGGCAACAAGGGCAACAACGGCAGCGGCAACGGCAACAACGTCAGCGGCAACGGCAACAACGGCAAAAACGGCAGCGGCAACGGCAACAACGCCAGCGGCGACAGCGGCAACAACGGCAACGGCAACAACGGCAACAACGGCAGCGGCAACGGCAACAACGGCAACAATGGCAGCGGCAACGGCAACAACGGCAACGGCAAAAACGGCAGCGGCGACAGCGGCAACGGCATCAACGGCAACGGCAACGGCAACAACGGAAGCGGCAACGGCAACAACGGCAGCGGCAACGGTTACAAGGGCAACAAGGGCAAAAACGGCAGCGGCAACGGCAACAACGGCAGCGGCGACAGCGGCAACTACGGCAGCGGCAGCGGCAACAACGGCAACAACGGCAACAACGGCAGCGGCAACGGCAACAACGGCAACAACGGCAGCGGCAACGGCAACAACGGCAGCGGCAACGGCAACAACGGCAACAACGGCAGCGGCCACGGCAACAACGGCAACAATGGCAGCGGCAACGGCAACAACGGCAAGGGCAAAAGCGACAGCGGCGACAGCGGCAACGGCAACAACGGCAACGGCAACGGCAACAACGGCAGCGGCACCGGCAACAACGGCAACAACGGCAACAATGGCAGCGGCACCGGCAACAACGGCAACGGCAACGGCAACAACGGTAGTGGCGACAGCGGCAACGGCAACAAAGGCAACGGCAACAACGGCAGCGGCAACGGCAACGGCAACAACGGCAGCGGCAATGGCAACAACGGCAGCGGCAACGGCAACAACGGCAACAAGGGCAACAACGGCAGCGGCAACGGCAACAACGGCAACAACGGCAGCGGCAACGGCAACAACGGATACAAGGGCAACTACGGCAGCGGCAACGGCAACAACGGCAGCGGCAACGGCAACAACGGCAACAACGGCAGCGGCAACGGCAACAATGGCAGCGGCAACGGCAACAACGGCAACGGCAACAACTGCAGCGGCGATACCGGCAACGGCAACAACGGCAACGAAAACGGCAACAACGGCAGCGGCAACGGCAACAACGGCAGCGGCAACGGCAACAACGGCAGCGGCAACGGCAACAACGGCAACAATGGCAGCGGCAACGGCAACAACGGCAACGGCAACGACAACAACGGCAGCGGCGACAGCGGCAACGGCAACAACGGCAACGGCAACGGCAACAACGGCAACGGCAACAACGCCAGCGGCAATGGCAACAACGGATACAAGGGCAACAACGGCAGCGGCAACAGCGGCAACGGCATCAACGGCAACGGCAACAACTGCAACGAACAAAGGCAACAATGGTAACAACGGCATCAACGGTAACAACGGCAGCGTTAACGGCAACAACGGCAGCGGCAACGGCAACAACGTCAATTACGGCAACGGCAACAACGGCAGCGGCAACGGCAACAACGGCAACAAGGGCAACAACGGCAGCGGCAACGGCAACAATGGCAGCGGCAACGGCAACAACGGCAACGGAAACGGCAACAACGGCAGCGGCGACAGCGGCAACGGCAACAAGGGCAACAACGGCAGCGGCAACGGCAACAACGGCAGCGGCAACGGCAACAACGGCAACAACGGCAGCGGCAACGGCAACAACGGCAGCGGCGACAGCGGCAACAACGGCAGCGGCAACGGCAACAACGGCAACAACGGCAACAACGGCAGCGGCAACGGCAACAACGGCAACAACGGCAGCGGCAATGGCAACAATAGAACGGTATCAACGGCAGCGGCGACAGCGGCAATGGCAACAACAGCAACAACGGCAGTGGCAACGGCAACAACGGCAGCGGCAACGGCAACAACGGCAACAACGGCAGCGGCAACGGCAACAACGGCAACAATGGCAGCGGCAACGGCAACAACGGCAACGGCAAAAACGGCAGCGGCGACAGCGGCAACGGCATCAACGGCAACGGCAACGGCAACAACGGAAGCGGCAACGGCAACAACGGCAACAATGGCAGCGGCAACGGCAACAACGGCAACGTCAACGGCAAAAACGGCAGCGGCGACAGCGGCAACGGCAACAACGGCAACGGCAACAACGGCAGCGGCAACGGCAACAACGGCAGCGGCAATGGCAACAACGGCAGCGGCAACGGCAACAAGGGCAACAAGGGCAACAACGGCAGCGGCAACGGCAACAACGGCAGCGGCGACAGCGGCAACTACGGCAGCGGCAACGGCAACAACGGCAACAACGGGAACAACGGCAGCGGCAACGGCAACAACGGCAACAACGGCAGCGGCAATGGCAACAACAGCAACGGCAACAACGGCAGCAGCGACAGCGGCAACGGCAACAACGGCAACAACGGCAGCGCCAACGGCAACAACGGCAGCGGCAACGGCAACAACGGCAACAACGGCAGCGGCAACGGCAACAACGGCAACAATGGCAGCGGCAACTACAACAACGGCAACAATGGCAGCGGCAACGGCAACAACGGCAACAATGGCAGCGGCAACGGCAACAACGGCAACGGCAAAAACGGCAGCGGCGACAGCGGCAACGGCATCAACGGCAACGGCAACGGCAACAACGGAAGTGGCAACGGCAACAACGGCAACAATGGCAGCGGCAACGGCAACAACGGCAACGGCAACGGCAAAAACGGCAGCGGCGACAGCGGCAACGGCAACAACGGCAACGGCAACAACGGCAGCGGCAACGGCAACAACGGCAGCGGCAATGGCAACAACGGCAGTGGCAACGGCAACAAGGGCAACAAGGGCAACAACGGCAGCGGCAACGGCAACAACGGCAGCGGCGACAGCGGCAACTACGGCAGCGGCAACGGCAACAACGGCAACAACGGGAAAAACGGCAGCGGCAACGGCAACAACGGCAACAACGGCAGCGGCAATGGCAACAACAGCAACGGCAACAACGGCAGCGGCGACAGCGGCAACGGCAACCACGGCAACAACGGCAGCGGCAACGGCAACAACGGCAACAACGGCAGCGGCAACGGCAACAACGGCAACAATGGCAGCGGCAACTACAACAACGGCAACAATGGCAGCGGCAACGGCAACAACGGCAACGGCAACAACGGCAACGGCAACGGCAACAACGGCAGCGGCAACGGCAACAACGGCAGCGGCAACGGCAACAACGGCAACAAAGGCAGCGGCAACGGCAACAACGGATACAAGGGCAACAACGGCAGCGGCAACGTCAACAACGGCAGCGGCAACGGCAACAACAGCAGCAGCAACGGCAACAACGGCAACGGCAACGGCAACAACGGCAGCGGCAATGGCAACAACGGCAGCGGCAACGGTTACAAGGGCAACAAGGGCCAAAACGGCAGCGGCAACGGCAACAACGGCAGCGGCGACAGCGGCAACTACGGCAGCGGCAGCGGCAACAACGGCAACAACGGCAACAACGGCAACAACGGCAGCGGCAACGGCAACAACGGCAAGAACGGCAGCGGCAATGGCAACAACAGCAACGGCAACAACGGCAGCGGCGACAGCGGCAACGGCAACAACGGCAACAACGGCAGCGGCAACGGCAACAACGGCAGCGGCAACGGCAACAACGGCAACAACGGCAGCGGCCACGGCAACAACGGCAACAATGGCAGCGGCAACGGCAACAACGGCAAGGGCAAAAACGACAGCGGCGACAGCGGCAACGGCAACAACGGCAACGGCAACGGCAACAACGGCAGCGGCAACGGCAACAACGGCAGCGGCAACGGCAACAACGGCAACAATGGCAGCGGCACTGGCAACAACGGCAACGGCAACAACGGTAGCGGCGACAGCGGCAACGGCAACAAAGGCAACGGCAACGGCAACAAAGGCAACGGCAACGGCAACAACGGCAGCGGCAACGGCAACGGCAACAACGGCAGCGGCAATGGACACAACGGCAGCGGCAACGGCAACAACGGCAACAAGGGCAACAACGGCAGCGGCAACGGCAACAACGGCAACAACGGCAGCGGCAACGGCAACAACGGCTACAACGGCAACTACGGCAGCGGCAACGGCAAAAACGGAAGCGGCAACGGCAACAACGGCAACAACGGCAGCGGCAACGGCAACAATGGCAGCGGCAACGGCAACAACGGCAGCGGCAACGGCAAAAACGGAAGCGGCAACGGCAACAACGGCAACATCGGCAGCGGCAACGGCAACAACGGCAGCGGCAACGGCAACAACGGCAGCGGCAACGGCAACAACGGCAGCGGCAACGGCAACAACGGCAACACTGGCAGCGGCAACGGCAACAACGGCAACGGCAACGGCAACAACGGCAGCGGCGACAGCGGCAACGGCAACAACGGCAACGGCAACGGCAACGGCAACAACGCCAGCGGCAATGGCAACAACGGATACAAGGGCAACAACGGCAGCGGCAACGGCATCAACGGCAACGGCAACAACTGCAACGAACAAAGGCAACAATGGCAACAACGGCATCAACGGTAACAACGGCAGCGTTAACGGCAACAACGGCAGCGGCAACGGCAACAACGGCAACAACGGCAACGGCAACAACGGCAGCGGCAACGGCAACAACGGCAACAAGGGCAACAACGGCAGCGGCAACGGCAACAATGGCAGCGGCAACGGCAACAACGGCAACGGAAACGGCAACAACGGCAGCGGCGACAGCGGCAACGGCAACAAGGGCAACAACGGCAGCGGCAACGGCAACAACGGCAGCGGCAACGGCAACAACGGCAACAACGGCAGCGGCAACGGCAACAACGGCAGCGGCGACAGCGGCAACAACGGCAGCGGCAACGGCAACAACGGCAACAACGGCAACAACGGCAGCGGCAACGGCAACAACGGCAACAACGGCAGCGGCAATGGCAACAACAGAACGGCAACAACGGCAGCGGCGACAGCAGCAATGGCAACAACAGCAACAACGGCAGCGGCAACGGCAACAACGGCAGCGGCAACGGCAACAACGGCAACAACGGCAGCGGCAACGGCAACAACGGCAACAATGGCAGCGGCAACTGCCACAACGGCAACGGCAAAAACGGCAGCGGCGACAGCGGCAACGGCATCAACGGCAACGGCAACGGCAACGGCAACAACGGAAGCGGCTACGGCAACAACGGCAGCGGCAACGGCAACAACGGCAACAATGGCAGCGGCAACGGCAACAACGGCAACGGCAAAAACGGCAGCGGCGACAGCGGCAACGGCAACAACGGCAACGGCAACAACGGCAGCGGCAACGGCAACAACGGCAGCGGCAATGGCAACAACGGCAGCGGCAACGGCAACAAGGGCAACAAGGGCAACAACGGCAGCGGCAACGGCAACAACGGCAGCGGCGACAGCGGCAACTACGGCAGCGGCAACGGCAACAACGGCAACAACGGGAACAACGGCAGCGGCAACGGCAACAACGGCAACAACGGCAGCGGCAATGGCAACAACAGCAACGGCAACAACGGCAGCGGCGACAGCGGCAACGGCAACAACGGCAACAACGGCAGCGGCAACGGCAACAACGGCAGCGGCAACGGCAACAACGGCAACAACGGCAGCGGCAACGGCAACAACGGCAACAATGGCAGCGGCAACTACAACAACGGCAACAATGGCAGCGGCAACGGCAACAACGGCAACGGCAAAAACGGCAGCGGCGACAGCGGCAACGGTAACAACGGCAACGGCAACGGCAACAACGGCAGCGGCAACGGCAACAACGGCAGCGGCAACGGCAACAACGGCAACAATGGCAGCGGCAACGGCAACAACGGATACAAGGGCAACAACGGCAGCGGCAACGTCAACAACGGCAGCGGCAACGGCAACAACGGCAGCAGCAACGGCAAAACGGCAACGGCAACGGCAACAACGGCAGCGGCAATGGCAACAACGGCAGCGGCAACGGCTACATGGGCAACAAGGGCAAAAACGGCAGCGGCAACGGCAACAACGGCAGCGGCGACAGCGGCAACTACGGCAGCGGCAGCGGCAACAACGGCAACAACGGCAACAACGGCAGCGGCAACGGCAACAACGGCAAGAACGGCAGCGGCAATGGCAACAACAGCAACGGCAACAACGGCAGCGGCGACAGCGGCAACGGCAACAACGGCAACAACGGCAGCGGCAACGGCAACAACGGCAGCGGCAACGGCAACAACGGCAACAACGGCAACAACGGCAGCGGCCACGGCAACAACGGCAACAATGGCAGCGGCAACGGCAACAACGGCAAGGGCAAAAACGACAGCGGCGACAGCGGCAACGGCAACAACGGCAACGGCAACGGCAACAACGGCAGCGGCAACGGCAACAACGGCAGCGGCAACGGCAACAACGGCAACAATGGCAGCGGCACCGGCAACAACGGCAACGGCAACAACGGCAGCGGCGACAGCGGCAACGGCAACAAAGGCAACGGCAACGGCAACAACGGCAGCGGCAACGGCAACAACGGCAGCGGCAATGGCAACAACGGCAGCGGCAACGGCAACAACGGCAACAAGGGCAACAACGGCAGCGGCAACGGCAACAACGGCAACAACGGCAGCGGCAACGGCAACAACGGATACAAGGGCAACTACGGCAGCGGCAACGGCAACAACGGCAGCGGCAACGGCAACAACGGCAACAACGGCAGCGGCAACGGCAACAATGGCAGCGGCAACGGCAACAACGGCAACGGCAACAACGGCAGCGGCGATACCGGCAACGGCAACAACGGCAACGGCAACGGCAACAACGGCAGCGGCAACGGCAACAACGGCAGCGGCAACGGCAACAACGGCAGCGGCAATGGCAACAACGGCAACAATGGCAGCGGCAACGGCAACAACGGCAACAGCAACGGCAACAACGGCAGCGGCGACAGCGGCAACGGCAACAACGGCAACGGCAACAACGGCAGCGGCAACGGTAACGGCAACAACGCCAGCGGCAATGGCAACAACGGATACAAGGGCAACAACGGCAGCGGTAACAGCGGCAACGGCATCAACGGCAACGGCAACAACTGCAACGAACAAAGGCAACAATGGCAACAACGGCATCAACGGTAATAACGGCAGCGTTAACGGCAACAACGGCAGCGGCAACGGCAACAACGGCAACAACGGCAACGGCAACAACGGCAGCGGCAACGGCAACAACGGCAACAACGGCAGCGGCAACGGCAACAATGGCAGCGGCAACGGCAACAACGGTAACGGAAACGGCAACAACGGCAGCGGCGACAGCGGCAACGGCAACAAGGGCAACAACGGCTGCGGCAACGGCAACAACGGCAGCGGCAGCGGCAACGGCAACAACGGCAGCGGCGACAGCGGCAACAACGGCAGCGGCAACGGCAACAACGGCAACAACGGCAACAACGGCAACAACGGCAGCGGCAACGGCAACAACGGCAACAACGGCAGCGGCAATGGCAACAACAGAACGGCAACAACGGCAGCGGCGGAAGCGGCAATGGCAACAACAGCAACAACGGCAGCGGCAACGGCAACAACGGCAGCGGCAACGGCAACAACGGCAACAACAGCAGCGGCAACGGCAACAACGGCAACAATGGCAGCGGCAACTACAACAACGGCAACAATGGCAGCGGCAACGGCAACAACGGCAACGGCAACAACGGCAACGGCAACGGCAACAACGGCAGCGGCAACGGCAACAACGGCAGCGGCAACGGCAACAACGGCAACAAAGGCAGCGGCAACGGCAACAACGGATACAAGGGCAACAACGGCAGCGGCAACGTCAACAACGGCAGCGGCAACGGCAACAACAGCAGCAGCAACGGCAACAACGGCAACGGCAACGGCAACAACGGCAGCGGCAATGGCAACAACGGCAGCGGCAACGGTTACAAGGGCAACAAGGGCCAAAACGGCAGCGGCAACGGCAACAACGGCAGCGGCGACAGCGGCAACTACGGCAGCGGCAGCGGCAACAACGGCAACAACGGCAACAACGGCAACAACGGCAGCGGCAACGGCAACAACGGCAAGAACGGCAGCGGCAATGGCAACAACAGCAACGGCAACAACGGCAGCGGCGACAGCGGCAACGGCAACAACGGCAACAACGGCAGCGGCAACGGCAACAACGGCAGCGGCAACGGCAACAACGGCAACAACGGCAGCGGCCACGGCAACAACGGCAACAATGGCAGCGGCAACGGCAACAACGGCAAGGGCAAAAACGACAGCGGCGACAGCGGCAACGACAACAACGGCAACGGCAACGGCAACAACGGCAGCGGCAACGGCAACAACGGCAGCGGCAACGGCAACAACGGCAACAATGGCAGCGGCACTGGCAACAACGGCAACGGCAACAACGGTAGCGGCGACAGCGGCAACGGCAACAAAGGCAACGGCAACGGCAACAAAGGCAACGGCAACGGCAACAACGGCAGCGGCAACGGCAACGGCAACAACGGCAGCGGCAATGGACACAACGGCAGCGGCAACGGCAACAACGGCAACAAGGGCAACAACGGCAGCGGCAACGGCAACAACGGCAACAACGGCAGCGGCAACGGCAACAACGGCTACAACGGCAACTACGGCAGCGGCAACGGCAAAATCGGAAGCGGCAACGGCAACAACGGCAACAACGGCAGCGGCAACGGCAACAATGGCAGCGGCAACGGCAACAACGGCAGCGGCAACGGCAAAAACGGAAGCGGCAACGGCAACAACGGCAACATCGGCAGCGGCAACGGCAACAACGGCAGCGGCAACGGCAACAACGGCAGCGGCAACGGCAACAACGGCAGCGGCAACGGCAACAACGGCAACACTGGCAGCGGCAACGGCAACAACGGCAACGGCAACGGCAACAACGGCAGCGGCGACAGCGGCAACGGCAACAACGGCAACGGCAACGGCAACGGCAACAACGCCAGCGGCAATGGCAACAACGGATACAAGGGCAACAACGGCAGCGGCAACGGCATCAACGGCAACGGCAACAACTGCAACGAACAAAGGCAACAATGGCAACAACGGCATCAACGGTAACAACGGCAGCGTTAACGGCAACAACGGCAGCGGCAACGGCAACAACGGCAACAACGGCAACGGCAACAACGGCAGCGGCAACGGCAACAACGGCAACAAGGGCAACAACGGCAGCGGCAACGGCAACAATGGCAGCGGCAACGGCAACAACGGCAACGGAAACGGCAACAACGGCAGCGGCGACAGCGGCAACGGCAACAAGGGCAACAACGGCAGCGGCAACGGCAACAACGGCAGCGGCAACGGCAACAACGGCAACAACGGCAGCGGCAACGGCAACAACGGCAGCGGCGACAGCGGCAACAACGGCAGCGGCAACGGCAACAACGGCAACAACGGCAACAACGGCAGCGGCAACGGCAACAACGGCAACAACGGCAGCGGCAATGGCAACAACAGAACGGCAACAACGGCAGCGGCGACAGCGGCAATGGCAACAACAGCAACAACGGCAGCGGCAACGGCAACAACGGCAGCGGCAACGGCAACAACGGCAACAACGGCAGCGGCAACGGCAACAACGGCAACAATGGCAGCGGCAACTGCCACAACGGCAACGGCAAAAACGGCAGCGGCGACAGCGGCAACGGCATCAACGGCAACGGGAACGGCAACGGCAACAACGGAAGCGGCTACGGCAACAACGGCAGCGGCAACGGCAACAACGGCAACAATGGCAGCGGCAACGGCAACAACGGCAACGGCAAAAACGGCAGCGGCGACAGCGGCAACGGCAACAACGGCAACGGCAACAACGGCAGCGGCAACGGCAACAACGGCAGCGGCAATGGCAACAACGGCAGCGGCAACGGCAACAAGGGCAACAAGGGCAACAACGGCAGCGGCAACGGCAACAACGGCAGCGGCGACAGCGGCAACTACGGCAGCGGCAACGGCAACAACGGCAACAACGGGAACAACGGCAGCGGCAACGGCAACAACGGCAACAACGGCAGCGGCAATGGCAACAACAGCAACGGCAACAACGGCAGCGGCGACAGCGGCAACGGCAACAACGGCAACAACGGCAGCGGCAACGGCAACAACGGCAGCGGCAACGGCAACAACGGCAACAACGGCAGCGGCAACGGCAACAACGGCAACAATGGCAGCGGCAACTACAACAACGGCAACAATGGCAGCGGCAACGGCAACAACGGCAACGGCAAAAACGGCAGCGGCGACAGCGGCAACGGTAACAACGGCAACGGCAACGGCAACAACGGCAGCGGCAACGGCAACAACGGCAGCGGCAACGGCAACAACGGCAACAATGGCAGCGGCAACGGCAACAACGGATACAAGGGCAACAACGGCAGCGGCAACGTCAACAACGGCAGCGGCAACGGCAACAACGGCAGCAGCAACGGCAAAACGGCAACGGCAACGGCAACAACGGCAGCGGCAATGGCAACAACGGCAGCGGCAACGGCTACATGGGCAACAAGGGCAAAAACGGCAGCGGCAACGGCAACAACGGCAGCGGCGACAGCGGCAACTACGGCAGCGGCAGCGGCAACAACGGCAACAACGGCAACAACGGCAGCGGCAACGGCAACAACGGCAAGAACGGCAGCGGCAATGGCAACAACAGCAACGGCAACAACGGCAGCGGCGACAGCGGCAACGGCAACAACGGCAACAACGGCAGCGGCAACGGCAACAACGGCAGCGGCAACGGCAACAACGGCAACAACGGCAGCGGCCACGGCAACAACGGCAACAATGGCAGCGGCAACGGCAACAACGGCAAGGGCAAAAACGACAGCGGCGACAGCGGCAACGGCAACAACGGCAACGGCAACGGCAACAACGGCAGCGGCAACGGCAACAACGGCAGCGGCAACGGCAACAACGGCAACAATGGCAGCGGCACCGGCAACAACGGCAACGGCAACAACGGCAGCGGCGACAGCAGCAACGGCAACAAAGGCAACGGCAACGGCAACAACGGCAGCGGCAACGGCAACGGCAACAACGGCAGCGGCAATGGCAACAACGGCAGCGGCAACGGCAACAACGGCAACAAGGGCAACAACGGCAGCGGCAACGGCAACAACGGCAACAACGGCAGCGGCAACGGCAACAACGGATACAAGGGCAACTACGGCAGCGGCAACGGCAACAACGGCAGCGGCAACGGCAACAACGGCAACAACGGCAGCGGCAACGGCAACAATGGCAGCGGCAACGGCAACAACGGCAACGGCAACAACGGCAGCGGCGATACCGGCAACGGCAACAACGGCAACGGCAACGGCAACAACGGCAGCGGCAACGGCAACAACGGCAGCGGCAACGGCAACAACGGCAGCGGCAATGGCAACAACGGCAACAATGGCAGCGGCAACGGCAACAACGGCAACAGCAACGGCAACAACGGCAGCGGCGACAGCGGCAACGGCAACAACGGCAACGGCAACAACGGCAGCGGCAACGGTAACGGCAACAACGCCAGCGGCAATGGCAACAACGGATACAAGGGCAACAACGGCAGCGGTAACAGCGGCAACGGCATCAACGGCAACGGCAACAACTGCAACGAACAAAGGCAACAATGGCAACAACGGCATCAACGGTAATAACGGCAGCGTTAACGGCAACAACGGCAGCGGCAACGGCAACAACGGCAACAACGGCAACGGCAACAACGGCAGCGGCAACGGCAACAACGGCAACAACGGCAGCGGCAACGGCAACAATGGCAGCGGCAACGGCAACAACGGTAACGGAAACGGCAACAACGGCAGCGGCGACAGCGGCAACGGCAACAAGGGCAACAACGGCTGCGGCAACGGCAACAACGGCAGCGGCAGCGGCAACGGCAACAACGGCAGCGGCGACAGCGGCAACAACGGCAGCGGCAACGGCAACAACGGCAACAACGGCAACAACGGCAACAACGGCAGCGGCAACGGCAACAACGGCAACAACGGCAGCGGCAATGGCAACAACAGAACGGCAACAACGGCAGCGGCGGCAGCGGCAATGGCAACAACAGCAACAACGGCAGCGGCAACGGCAACAACGGCAGCGGCAACGGCAACAACGGCAACAACAGCAGCGGCAACGGCAACAACGGCAACAATGGCAGCGTCAACGGCAACAACGGCAACGGCAAAAACGGCAGCGGCGACAGCGGCAACGGCATCAACGGCAACGGCAACGGCAACCACGGAAGCGGCAACGGCAACAACAACAGCGGCAACGGCAACAACGGCAACAATGGCAGCGGCAACGGCAACAACGGCAACGGCAACGGCAAAAACGGCAGCGGCGACAGCGGCAACGGCAACAACGGCAACGGCAACAACGGCAGCGGCAACGGCAACAACGGCAGCGGCAATGGCAACAACGGCAGCGGCAACGGCAACAAGGGCAACAAGGGCATTAACGGCAGCGGCAACGGCAACAACGGCAGCGGCGACAGCGGCAACTACGGCAGCGGCAACGGCAACAACGGCAACAACGGCAACAACGGGAACAACGGCAGCGGCAACGGCAACAACGGCAACAACGGCAGCGGCAATGGCAACAACAGCAACGGCAACAACGGCAGCGGCGACAGCGGCAACGGCACCAACGGCAACAACGGCAGCGGCAACGGCAACAACGGCAGCGACAACGGCAACAATGGCAACAACGGCAGCGGCAACGGCAACAACGGCAACAATGGCAGCGGCAACTACAACAACGGCAACAATGGCAGCGGCAACGGCAACAACGGCAACGGCAAAAACGGCAGCGGCGACAGCGGCAACGGCAACAACGGCAACGGCAACAACGGCAGCGGCGATACCGGCAACGGCTACAACTGCAACGGCAACGGCAACAACGGCAGCGGCAACGGCAACAACGGCAGCGGCAACGGCAACAACGGCAGCGGCAACGGCAACAACGGCAACAATGGCAGCGGCAACGGCAACAACGGCAACGGCAACAACGGCAGCGGCGACAGCGGCAACGGCAACAACGGCAACGGCAACGGCAACAACGGCAGCGGCAACGGCAACGGCAACAACGCCAGCAGCAATGGCAACAACGGATACAAGGGCAACAACGGCAGCGGCAACAGCGGCAACGGCATCAACGGCAACAACGGGAGCAACAACGGCAACAAGGCAACGGCAACGGCAACAACGGCAACAAGGGCAACAACGGCAGCGGCAACGGCAACAATGGCAGCGGCAACGGCAACAACGGCAATGGAAACGGCAACAACGGCAGCGGCGACAGCGGCAACGGCAACAAGGGCAACAACGGCAGCGGCAACGGCAACAACGGCAGCGGCAACGGCAACAACGGCAACAACGGCAGCGGCAACGGCAAAAACGGCAACGGCAAAAACGGCAGCGGCGACAGCGGCAACGGCAACAACGGCAACGGCAACGGCAATAACGGCAGCGGCAACGGCAACAACGGCAGCGGCAACGGCAACAACGGCAACAATGGCAGCGGCAACGGCAACAACGGATACAAGGGCAACAACGGCAGCGGCAACGTCAACAACGGCAGCGGCAACGGCAACAACGGCAGCAGCAACGGCAACAACGGCAACGGCAACAACGGCAGCGGCAATGGCAACAACGGCAGCGGCAACGGTTACAAGGGCAACAAGGGCAAAAACGGCAGCGGCAACGGCAACAACGGCAGCGGCGACAGCGGCAACTACGGAATGGCAGCGGCAACAACGGCAACAACGGCAGCGGCAACGGCAACAACGGCAAGAACGGCAGCGGCAATGGCAACAACAGCAACAACGGCAGCGGCAACGGCAACAACGGCAGCGGCAACGGCAACAACGGCAGCGGCCACGGCAACAATGGCAGCGGCAACGGCAACAACGGCAAGGGCAAAAACGACAGCGGCGACAGCGGCAACGGCAACAACGGCAACGGCAACAACGGCAGCGGCAACGGCAACAACGGCAGCGGCAACGGCAACAACGGCAACAATGGCAGCGGCACCGGCAACAACGGCAACGGCAACGGCAACAACGGCAGCAGCGACAGCGGCAACGGCAACAAAGGCAACGGCAACGGCAACAACGGCAGCAGCAACGGCAACAACGGCAACGGCAACGGCAACAACGGCAGCGGCAATGGCAACAACGGCAGCGGCAACGGTTACAAGGGCAACAAGGGCAAAAAAGGCAGCGGCAACAGCAATAACGGCAGCGGCGACAGCGGCAACTACGGCAGCGGCAGCGGCAACAACGGCAACAACGGCAGCGGCAACGGCAACAACGGCAAGAACGGCAGCGGCAATGGCAACAACAGCAACGGCAACAACGGCAGCGGCGACAGCGGCAACGGCAACAACGGCAACAACGGCAGCGGCAACGGCAACAACGGCAGCGGCAACGGCAACAACGGCAGCGGCCACGGCAACAACGGCAACAATGGCAGCGGCAACGGCAACAACGGCAAGGGCAAAAACGACAGCGGCGACAGCGGCAACGGCAACAACGGCAACGGCAACAACGGCAGCGGCAACGGCAACAACGGCAACAATGGCAGCGGCACCGGCAATAACGGCAACGGCAACGGCAACAATGGCAGCGGCGACAGCGGCAACGGCAACAACGGCAACGGCAACGGCACCAACGGCAGCGGCAACGGCAACAACGGCAGCGGCAACGGCAACAACGGCAACAATGGCAGCGGCACCGGCAACAACGGCAACGGCAACGGCAACAACGGCAGCGGCGACAGCGGCAACGGCAACAAAGGCAACGGACGCGGCAACAACGGCAGCGGCAACGGCAACAACGGCAACAAGGGCAACAACGGCAGCGGCAACGGCAACAACGGCAACAACGGCAGCGGCAACGGCAACAACGGCAACAACGGCAGCGGCAACGGCAACAACGGCAAGAACGGCAGCGGCAATGGCAACAACAGCAACGGCAACAACGGCAGCGGCGACAGCGGCAACGGCAACAACGGCAACAACGGCAGCGGCAACGGCAACAACGGCAGCGGCAACGGCAACAACGGCAGCGGCCACGGCAACAACGGCAACAATGGCAGCGGCAACGGCAACAACGGCAAGGGCAAAAACGACAGCAGCGACAGCGGCAACGGCAACAACGGCAACGGCAACGGCAACAACGGCAGCGGCAACGGCAACAACGGCAACAACGGCAGCGGCCACGGCAACAACGGCAACAATGGCAGCGGCAACGGCAACAACGGCAAGGGCAAAAGCGACAGCGGCGACAGCGGCAACGGCAACAACGGCAACGGCAACAACGGCAGCGGCAACGGCAACAACGGCAGCGGCAACGGCAACAACGGCAGCGGCAACGGCAACATCGGCAACAATGGCAGCGGCAACGGCAACAACGGCAACGGCAACAACGGCAGCGGCAACGGCAACGGCAACAACGCCAGCGGCAATGGCAACAACGGATACAAGGGCAACAACGGCAGCGGCAACAGCGGCAACGGCATCAACGGCAACGGCAACAACTGCAACGAACAAAGGCAACAATGGCAACAACGGCAACAACGGAACGGCAACAACGGCAGCGGCAACGGCAACGCCAACAAGGGCAACAACGGCAGCGGCAACGGCAACAATGGCAGCGGAAACGGCAACAACGGCAACGGAAACGGCAACAACGGCAGCGGCGACAGCGGCAACGGCAACAAGGGCAACAACGGCAGCGGCAACGGCAACAACGGCAGCGGCAACGGCAACAACAGCAAAAACGGCGGCGGCAACGGAGACAACGCCAGCGGCGACAGCGGCAACAACGGCAGCGGCAACGGCAACAACGGCAACAACGGCAACAACGGCAGCGGCAACGGCAACAACGGCAACAATGGCAGCGGCAACGGCAACAACGGCAACGGCAAAAACGGCAGCGGCGACAGCGGCAACGGCATCAACGGCAACGGCAACGGCAACAACGGAAGCGGCAACGGCAACAACGGCAGCGGCAACGGTTACAAGGGCATCAAGGGCAAAAACGGCAGCGGCAACGGCAACAACGGCAGCGGCGACAGCGGCAACTACGGCAGCGGCAGCGGCAACAACGGCAACAACGGCAACAACGGCAGCGGCAACGGCAACAACGGCAACAACGGCAGCGGCAACGGCAACAACGGCAGCGGCAACGGCAACAACGGCAACAACGGCAGCGGCCACGGCAACAACGGCAACAATGGCAGCGGCAACGGCAACAACGGCAAGGGCAAAAGCGACAGCGCCGACAGCGGCAACGGCAACAACGGCAACGGCAACGGCAACAACGGCAGCGGCAACGGCAACAACGGCAACAATGGCAGCGGCACCGGCAACAACGGCAACGGCAACAACGGTAGTGGCGACAGCGGCAACGGCAACAAAGGCAACGGCAACAACGGCAGCGGCAACGGCAACAACGGCAACAAGGGCAACAACGGCAGCGGCAACGGCAACAACGGCAACAACGGCAGCGGCAACGGCAACAACGGATACAAGGGCAACTACGGCAGCGGCAACGGCAACAACGGCAGCGGCAACGGCAACAATGGCAGCGGCAACGGCAACAACGGCAACGGCAACAACGGCAGCGGCGATACCGGCAACGGCAACAACGGCAACGGCAACAACGGCAGCGGCAACGGCAACAACGGAAGCGGCAACGGCAACAACGGCAGCGGCAACGGCAACAACGGCAACAATGGCAGCGGCAACGGCAACAACGGCAACGGCAACGACAACAACGGCAGCGGCGACAGCGGCAACGGCAACAACGGCAACGGCAACGGCAACAACGGCAACGGCAACAACGCCAGCGGCAATGGCAACAACGGATACAAGGGCAACAACGGCAGCGGCAACAGCGGCAACGGCATCAACGGCAACGGCAACAACTGCAACGAACAAAGGCAACAATGGCAAGAACGGCATCAACGGTAACAACGGCAGCGTTAACGGCAACAACGGCAGCGGCAACGGCAACAACGGCAACAACGGCAACGGCAACAACGGCAGCGGCAACGTCAACAACGGCAACAAGGGCAACAACGGCAGCGGCAACGGCAACAATGGCAGCGGCAACGGCAACAACGGCAACGGAAACGGCAACAACGGCAGCGGCGACAGCGGCAACGGCAACAAGGGCAACAACGGCAGCGGCAACGGCAACAACGGCAGCGGCAACGGCAACAACGGCAACAACGGCAGCGGCAACGGCAACAACGGCAGCGGCGACAGCGGCAACAACGGCAGCGGCAACGGCAACAACGGCAACAACGGCAGCGGCAACGGCAACAACGGCAACAACGGCAGCGGCAATGGCAACAACAGAACGGCAACAACGGCAGCGGCGACAGCGGCAATGGCAACAACAGCAACAACGGCAGCGGCAACGGCAACAACGGCAGCGGCAACGGCAACAACGGCAACAACGGCAGCGGCAACGGCAACAACGGCAACAATGGCAGCGGCAACGGCAACAACGGCAACGGCAAAAACGGCAGCGGCGACAGCGGCAACGGCATCAACGGCAACGGCAACGGCAACGGCAACAACGGAAGCGGCAACGGCAACAACGGCAACAATGGCAGCGGCAACGGCAACAACGGCAACGTCAACGGCAAAAACGGCAGCGGCGACAGCGGCAACGGCAACAACGGCAACGGCAACAACGGCAGCGGCAACGGCAACAACGGCAGCGGCAATGGCAAGAACGGCAGCGGCAACGGCAACAAGGGCAACAAGGGCAACAACGGCAACGGCAACAACGGCAGCGGTGACAGCGGCAACTACGGCAGCGGCAACGGCAACAACGGCAACAACGGGAACAACGGCAGCGGCAACGGCAACAACGGCAACAACGGCAGCGGCAATGGCAACAACAGCAACGGCAACAACGGCAGCGGTGACAGCGGCAACGGCAACAACGGCAACAACGGCAGCGCCAACGGCAACAACGGCAGCGGCAACGGCAACAACGGCAACAACGGCAGCGGCAACGGCAACAACGGCAACAATGGCAGCAGCAACTACAACAACGGCAACAATGGCAGCGGCAACGGCAACAACGGCAACAATGGCAGCGGCAACGGCAACAACGGCAACGGCAACAACGCCAGCGGCAATGGCAACAACGGATACAAGGGCAACAACGGCAGCGGCAACAGCGGCAACGGCATCAACGGCAACGGCAACAACTGCAACGAACAAAGGCAACAATGGCAACAACGGCAACAACGGAACGGCAACAACGGCAGCGGCAACGGCAACGCCAACAAGGGCAACAACAGCAGCGGCAACGGCAACAATGGCAGCGGAAACGGCAACAACGGCAACGGAAACGGCAACAACGGCAGCGGCGACAGCGGCAACGGCAACAAGGGCAACAACGGCAGCGGCAACGGCAACAACGGCAGCGGCAACGGCAACAACGGCAAAAACGGCAGCGGCAACGGAGACAACGCCAGCGGCGACAGCGGCAACAACGGCAGCGGCAACGGCAACAACGGCAACAACGGCAACAACGGCAGCGGCAACGGCAACAACGGCAACAATGGCAGCGGCAACGGCAACAACGGCAACGGCAAAAACGGCAGCGGCGACAGCGGCAACGGCATCAACGGCAACGGCAACGGCAACAACGGAAGCGGCAACGGCAACAACGGCAGCGGCAACGGTTACAAGGGCATCAAGGGCAAAAACGGCAGCGGCAACGGCAACAACGGCAGCGGCGACAGCGGCAACTACGGCAGCGGCAGCGGCAACAACGGCAACAACGGCAACAACGGCAGCGGCAACGGCAACAACGGCAACAACGGCAGCGGCAACGGCAACAACGGCAGCGGCAACGGCAACAACGGTAACAACGGCAGCGGCCACGGCAACAACGGCAACAATGGCAGCGGCAACGGCAACAACGGCAAGGGCAAAAGCGACAGCGGCGACAGCGGCAACGGCAACAACGGCAACGGCAACGGCAACAACGGCAGCGGCAACGGCAACAACGGCAGCGGCAACGGCAACAACGGCAACAATGGCAGCGGCACCGGCAACAACGGCAACGGCAACAACGGTAGTGGCGACAGCGGCAACGGCAACAAAGGCAACGGCAACAACGGCAGCGGCAACGGCAACGGCAACAACGGCAGCGGCAATGGCAACAACGGCAGCGGCAACGGCAACAAGGGCAACAACGGCAGCGGCAACGGCAACAACGGCAACAACGGCAGCGGCAACGGCAACAACGGATACAAGGGCAACTACGGCAGCGGCAACGGCAACAACGGCAGCGACAACGGCAACAATGGCAGCGGCAACGGCAACAACGGCAACGGCAACAACGGCAGCGGCGATACCGGCAACGGCAACAACGGCAACGGCAACAACGGCAGCGGCAACGGCAACAACGGAAGCGGCAACGGCAACAACAGCAGCGGCAACGGCAACAACGGCAACAATGGCAGCGGCAACGGCAACAACGGCAACGGCAACGACAACAACGGCAGCGGCGACAGCGGCAACGGCAACAACGGCAACGGCAACGGCAACAACGGCAACGGCAACAACGCCAGCGGCAATGGCAACAACGGATACAAGGGCAACAACGGCAGCGGCAACAGCGGCAACGGCATCAACGGCAACGGCAACAACTGCAACGAACAAAGGCAACAATGGCAAGAACGGCATCAACGGTAACAACGGCAGCGTTAACGGCAACAACGGCAGCGGCAACGGCAACAACGGCAACAACGGCAACGGCAACAACGGCAGCGGCAACGTCAACAACGGCAACAAGGGCAACAACGGCAGCGGCAACGGCAACAATGGCAGCGGCAACGGCAACAACGGCAACGGAAACGGCAACAACGGCAGCGGCGACAGCGGCAACGGCAACAAGGGCAACAACGGCAGCGGCAACGGCAACAACGGCAGCGGCAACGGCAACAACGGCAACAACGGCAGCGGCAACGGCAACAACGGCAGCGGCGACAGCGGCAACAACGGCAGCGGCAACGGCAACAACGGCAACAACGGCAGCGGCAACGGCAACAACGGCAACAACGGCAGCGGCAATGGCAACAACAGAACGGCAACAACGGCAGCGGCGACAGCGGCAATGGCAACAACAGCAACAACGGCAGCGGCAACGGCAACAACGGCAGCGGCAACGGCAACAACGGCAACAACGGCAGCGGCAACGGCAACAACGGCAACAATGGCAGCGGCAACGGCAACAACGGCAACGGCAAAAACGGCAGCGGCGACAGCGGCAACGGCATCAACGGCAACGGCAACGGCAACGGCAACAACGGAAGCGGCAACGGCAACAACGGCAACAATGGCAGCGGCAACGGCAACAACGGCAACGTCAACGGCAAAAACGGCAGCGGCGACAGCGGCAACGGCAACAACGGCAACGGCAACAACGGCAGCGGCAACGGCAACAACGGCAGCGGCAATGGCAAGAACGGCAGCGGCAACGGCAACAAGGGCAACAAGGGCAACAACGGCAACGGCAACAACGGCAGCGGTGACAGCGGCAACTACGGCAGCGGCAACGGCAACAACGGCAACAACGGGAACAACGGCAGCGGCAACGGCAACAACGGCAACAACGGCAGCGGCAATGGCAACAACAGCAACGGCAACAACGGCAGCGGCGACAGCGGCAACGGCAACAACGGCAACAACGGCAGCGCCAACGGCAACAACGGCAGCGGCAACGGCAACAACGGCAACAACGGCAGCGGCAACGGCAACAACGGCAACAATGGCAGCAGCAACTACAACAACGGCAACAATGGCAGCGGCAACGGCAACAACGGCAACAATGGCAGCGGCAACGGCAACAACGGCAACGGCAAAAACGGCAGCGGCGACAGCGGCAACGGCATCAACGGCAACGGCAACAACGGAAGCGGCAACGGCAACAACGGCAACAATGGCAGCGGCAACGGCAACAACGGCAACGGCAACGGCAAAAACGGCAGCGGCGACAGCGGCAACGGCAACAACGGCAACGGCAACAACGGCAGCGGCAACGGCAACAACGGCAGCGGCAATGGCAACAACGGCAGCGGCAACGGCAACAACGGCAACAAGGGCAACAACGGCAGCGGCAACGGCAACAACGGCAACAACGGCAGCGGCAACGGCAACAACGGATACAAGGGCAACTACGGCAGCGGCAACGGCAACAACGGCAGCGGCAACGGCAACAATGGCAGCGGCAACGGCAACAACGGCAACGGCAACAACGGCAGCGGCGATACCGGCAACGGCAACAACGGCAACGGCAACAACGGCAGCGGCAACGGCAACAACGGAAGCGGCAACGGCAACAACAGCAGCGGCAACGGCAACAACGGCAACAATGGCAGCGGCAACGGCAACAACGGCAACGGCAACGACAACAACGGCAGCGGCGACAGCGGCAACGGCAACAACGGCAACGGCAACGGCAACAACGGCAACGGCAACAACGCCAGCGGCAATGGCAACAACGGATACAAGGGCAACAACGGCAGCGGCAACAGCGGCAACGGCATCAACGGCAACGGCAACAACTGCAACGAACAAAGGCAACAATGGCAAGAACGGCATCAACGGTAACAACGGCAGCGTTAACGGCAACAACGGCAGCGGCAACGGCAACAACGGCAACAACGGCAACGGCAACAACGGCAGCGGCAACGTCAACAACGGCAACAAGGGCAACAACGGCAGCGGCAACGGCAACAATGGCAGCGGCAACGGCAACAACGGCAACGGAAACGGCAACAACGGCAGCGGCGACAGCGGCAACGGCAACAAGGGCAACAACGGCAGCGGCAACGGCAACAACGGCAGCGGCAACGGCAACAACGGCAACAACGGCAGCGGCAACGGCAACAACGGCAGCGGCGACAGCGGCAACAACGGCAGCGGCAACGGCAACAACGGCAACAACGGCAGCGGCAACGGCAACAACGGCAACAACGGCAGCGGCAATGGCAACAACAGAACGGCAACAACGGCAGCGGCGACAGCGGCAATGGCAACAACAGCAACAACGGCAGCGGCAACGGCAACAACGGCAGCGGCAACGGCAAAAACGGCAACAACGGCAGCGGCAACGGCAACAACGGCAACAATGGCAGCGGCAACGGCAACAACGGCAACGGCAAAAACGGCAGCGGCGACAGCGGCAACGGCATCAACGGCAACGGCAACGGCAACTGCAACAACGGAAGCGGCAACGGCAACAACGGCAACAATGGCAGCGGCAACGGCAACAACGGCAACGTCAACGGCAAAAACGGCAGCGGCGACAGCGGCAACGGCAACAACGGCAACGGCAACAACGGCAGCGGCAACGGCAACAACGGCAGCGGCAATGGCAAGAACGGCAGCGGCAACGGCAACAAGGGCAACAAGGGCAACAACGGCAACGGCAACAACGGCAGCGGTGACAGCGGCAACTACGGCAGCGGCAACGGCAACAACGGCAACAACGGGAAGAACGGCAGCGGCAACGGCAACAACGGCAACAACGGCAGCGGCAATGGCAACAACAGCAACGGCAACAACGGCAGCGGCGACAGCGGCAACGGCAACAACGGCAACAACGGCAGCGCCAACGGCAACAACGGCAGCGGCAACGGCAACAACGGCAACAACGTCAGCGGCAACGGCAACAACGGCAACAATGGCAGCAGCAACTACAACAACGGCAACAATGGCAGCGGCAACGGCAACAACGGCAACAATGGCAGCGGCAACGGCAACAACGGCAACGGCAAAAACGGCAGCGGCGACAGCGGCAACGGCATCAACGGCAACGGCAACAACGGAAGCGGCAACGGCAACAACGGCAACAATGGCAGCGGCAACGGCAACAACGGCAACGGCAACGGCAAAAACGGCAGCGGCGACAGCGGCAACGGCAACAACGGCAACGGCAACAACGGCAGCGGCAACGGCAACAACGGCAGCGGCAATGGCAACAACGGCAGTGGCAACGGCAACAAGGGCAACAAGGGCAACAACGGCAGCGGCAACGGCAACAACGGCAGCGGCGACAGCGGCAACTACGGCAGCGGCAACGGCAACAACGGCAACAACGGGAAAAACGGCAGCGGCAACGGCAACAACGGCAACAACGGCAGCGGCAATGGCAACAACAGCAACGGCAACAACGGCAGCGGCGACAGCGGCAACGGCAACAACGGCAACAACGGCAGCGCCAACGGCAACAACGGCAGCGGCAACGGCAACAACGGCAACAACGGCAGCGGCAACGGCAACAACGGCAACAATGACAGCGGCAACTACAACAACGGCAACAATGGCAACGGAAACAACGGCAACGGCATAAACGGCAGCGGCGACAGCAGCAACGGCAACAACGGCAACGGCAACGGCAACAACGGCAGCGGCAACGGCAACAACGGCAGCGGCAACGGCAACAACGGCAACAATGGCAGCGGCAACGGCAACAACGGATACAAGGGCAACAACCGCAGCGGCAACGTCAACAACGGCAGCGGCAACGACAACAACGGCAGCAGCAACGGCAACAACGGCAACGGCAACGGCAACAACGGCAGCGGCAATGGCAACAACGGCAGCGGCAACGGTTACAAGGGCAACAAGGGCAAAAACGGCAGCGGCAAATGCAACAACGGCAGCGGCGACAGCGGCAACTACGGCAGCGGCAACAACGGCAACAACGGCAACAACGGCAGCGGCAACGGCAACAACGGCAAGAACGGCAGCGGCAATGGCAAAAACAGCAACGGCAACAACGGCAGCGGCGACAGCGGCAACGGCAACAACGGCAACAACGGCAGCGGCAACGGCGACAACGGCAGCGGCAACGGCAACAACGGCAGCGGCCACGGCAACAACGGCAACAATGGCAGCGGCAACGGCAACAACGGCAAGGGCAAAAACGATAGCGGCGACAGCGGCAACGGCAACAACGGCAACGGCAACGGCAACAACGGCAGCGGCAACGGCAACGGCAACAACGGCAGCGGCAACGGCAACAACGGCAACAATGGCAGCGGCACCGGCAACAACGGCAACAAGGGCAACAACGGCAGCGGCAACGGCAACAACGGCAACAACGGCAGAGGCAACGGCAACAACGGATACAACGGCAACTACGGCAGCGGCAACGGCAAAAACGGCAGCGGCAACGGCAACAACGGCAACAACGGCAGCGGCAACGGCAACAATGGCAGCGGCAACGGCAACAACGGCAGCGGCGATACCGTCAACGGCAACATCGGCAACGGCAACAACGGCAGCGGCAACGGCAACAATGGCAGCGGCAACGGCAACAACGGCAACAATGGCAGCGGCAACGGCAACAACGGCAACGGCAACGGCAACAACGGCAGCGGCGACAGCGGCAACGGCAACAACGGCAACGGCAACGGCAACAACGGCAGCGGCAACGGCAACGGCAACAACGCCAGCGGCAATGGCAACAACGGATACAAGAGCAACAACGGCAGCGGCAACAGCGGCAACGGCATCAACGGCAACGGCAACAACTGCAACGAACAAAGGCAACAATGGCAACAACGGCATCAACGGTAACAACGGCAGCGTTAACGGCAACAACGGCAGCGGCAACGGCAACAACGGCAACAACGGCAACGGCAACAACGGCAGCGGCAACGGCAACAACAGCAACAAGGGCAACAATGGCAGCGGCAACGGCAACAATGGCAGCGGCAACGGCAACAACGGCAACGGAAACGGCAACAACGGCAGCGGCGACAGCGGCAACGGCAACAAGGGCAACAACGGCAGCGGCAACGGCAACAACGGCAGCGGCAACGGCAACAACGGCAACAACGGCAGCGGCAACGGCAACCACGGCAGCGGCGACAGCGGCAACAACGGCAGCGGCAACGGCAACAACGGCAACAACGGCAACAACGGCAGCGTCAACGGCAACAACGGCAACAACGGCAGCGGCAATGGCAACAACAGAACGGCAACAACGGCAGCGGCGACAGCGGCATTGGCAACAACAGCAACAACGGCAGCGGCAACGGCAACAACGGCAGCGGCAACGGCAACAACGGCAACAACGGCAGCGGCAACGGCAACAACGGCAACAATGGCAGCGGCAACGGCCACAACGGCAACGGCAAAAACGGCAGCGGCGACAGCGGCAACGGCATCAACGGCAACGGCAACGGCAACGGCAACAACGGAAGCGGCTACGGAAACAACGGCAGCGGCAACGGCAACAACGGCAACAATGGCAGCGGCAACGCCAACAACGGCAACAGCAAAAACGGCAGCGGCGACAGCGGCAACGGCAACAACGGCAACCGCAACAACGGCAGCGGCAACGGCAACAACGGCAGCGGCAATGGCAACAACGGCAGCGGAAACGGCAACAAGGGCAACAAGGGCAACAACGGCAGCGGCAACGGCAACAACGGCAGCGGCGACAGCGGCAACTACGGCAGCGGCAACGGCAAAAACGGCAACAACGGGAACAACGGCAGCGGCAACGGCAACAACGGCAACAACGGCAGCGGCAATGGCAACAACAGCAACGGCAACAACGGCAGCGGCGACAGCGGCAACGGCAACAACGGCAACAACGGCAGCGGCAACGGCAACAACGGCAGCGGCAACGGCAACAACGGCAACAACGGCAGCGGCAACGGCAACAACGGCAACAATGGCAGCGGCAACTACAACAACGGCAACAATGGCAGCGGCAACGGCAACAACGGCAACGGCAAAAACGGCAGCGGCGACAGCGGCAACGGCAACAACGGCAACGGCAACGGCAACAACGGCAGCGGCAACGGCAACAACGGTAGCGGCAACGGCAACAACGGCAACAATGGCAGCGGCAACGGCAACAACGGATACAAGGGCAACAACGGCAGCGGCAACGTCAACAACGGCAGCGGCAACGGCAACAACGGCAGCAGCAACGGCAAAACGGCAACGGCAACGGCAACAACGGCAGCGGCAATGGCAACAACGGCAGCGGCAACGGCTACAAGGGCAACAAGGGCAAAAACGGCAGCGGCAACGGCAACAACGGCAGCGGCAGCGGCAACAACGGCAACAACGGCAACAACGGCAGCGGCAACGGCAACAACGGCAGCGGCGACAGCGGCAACAACGGCAGCGGCAACGGCAACAACGGCAACAACGGCAACAACGGCAGCGTCAACGGCAACAACGGCAACAACGGCAGCGGCAATGGCAACAACAGAACGGCAACAACGGCAGCGGCGACAGCGGCATTGGCAACAACAGCAACAACGGCAGCGGCAACGGCAACAACGGCAGCGGCAACGGCAACAACGGCAACAACGGCAGCGGCAACGGCAACAACGGCAACAATGGCAGCGGCAACGGCCACAACGGCAACGGCAAAAACGGCAGCGGCGACAGCGGCAACGGCATCAACGGCAACGGCAACGGCAACGGCAACAACGGAAGCGGCTACGGAAACAACGGCAGCGGCAACGGCAACAACGGCAACAATGGCAGCGGCAACGCCAACAACGGCAACGGCAAAAATGGCAGCGGCGACAGCGGCAACGGCAACAACGGCAACCGCAACAACGGCAGCGGCAACGGCAACAACGGCAGCGGCAATGGCAACAACGGCAGCGGAAACGGCAACAAGGGCAACAAGGGCAACAACGGCAACGGCAAAAACGGCAGCGGCGACAGCGGCAACTACGGCAGCGGCAACGGCAAAAACGGCAACAACGGGAACAACGGCAGCGGCAACGGCAACAACGGCAACAACGGCAGCGGCAACGGCAACAACGGCAGCGGCAACGGCAACAACGGCAACAACGGCAGCGGCAACGGCAACAACGGCAACAATGGCAGCGGCAACTACAACAACGGCAACAATGGCAGCGGCAACGGCAACAACGGCAACGGCAAAAACGGCAGCGGCGACAGCGGCAACGGCAACAACGGCAACGGCAACGGCAACAACGGCAGCGGCAACGGCAACAACGGCAGCGGCAACGGCAACAACGGCAACAATGGCAGCGGCAACGGCAACAACGGATACAAGGGCAACAACGGCAGCGGCAACGTCAACAACGGCAGCGGCAACGGCAACAACGGCAGCAGCAACGGCAAAACGGCAACGGCAACGGCAACAACGGCAGCGGCAATGGCAACAACGGCAGCGGCAACGGCTACAAGGGCAACAAGGGCAAAAACGGCAGCGGCAACGGCAACAACGGCAGCGGCAGCGGCAACAACGGCAACAACGGCAACAACGGCAGCGGCAACGGCAACAACGGCAAGAACGGCAGCGGCAATGGCAACAACAGCAACGGCAACAACGGCAGCGGCGACAGCGGCAACGGCAACAACGGCAACAACGGCAGCGGCAACGGCAACAACGGCAGCGGCAACGGCAACAACGGCAACAACGGCAACAACGGCAGCGGCCACGGCAACAACGGCAACAATGGCAGCGGCAACGGCAACAACGGCAAGGGCAAAAACGACAGCGGCGACAGCGGCAACGGCAACAACGGCAACGGCAACGGCAACAACGGCAGCGGCAACGGCAACAACGGCAGCGGCAACGGCAACAACTGCAACAATGGCAGCGGCACCGGCAACAACGGCAACGGCAACGGCAACAACGGCAGCGGCGACAGCGGCAACGGCAACAAACGCAACGGCAACGGCAACAACGGCAGCGGCAACGGCAACGGCAACAACGGCAGCGGCAATGGCAACAACGGCAGCGGCAACGGCAACAACGGCAACAAGGGCAACAACGGCAGCGGCAACGGCAACAACGGATACAAGGGCAACTACGGCAGCGGCAACGGCAACAACGGCAGCGGCAACGGCAACAACGGCAACAACGGCAGCGGCAACGGCAACAATGGCAGCGGCAACGGCAACAACGGCAACGGCAACAACGGCAGCGGCGATACCGGCAACGGCAACAACGGCAACGGCAACGGCAACAACGGCAGCGGCAACGGCAACAACGGCAGCGGCAACGGCAACAACGGCAGCGGCAATGGCAACAACGGCAACAATGGCAGCGGCAACGGCAACAACGGCAACAGCAACGGCAACAACGGCAGCGGTGACAGCGGCAACGGCAACAACGGCAACGGCAACAACGGCAGCGGCAACGGCAACGGCAACAACGCCAGCGGCAATGGCAACAACGGATACAAGGGCAACAACGGCAGCGGCAACAGCGGCAACGGCATCAACGGCAACGGCCACAACTGCAACGAACAAAGGCAACAATGGCAACAACGGCATCAACGGTAATAACGGCAGCGTTAACGGCAACAACGGCAGCGGCAACGGCAACAACGGCAACAACGGCAACGGCAAATACGGCAGGGGCAACGGCAACAACGGCAACAACGGCAGCGGCAACGGCAACAATGGCAGCGGCAACGGCAACAACGGTAACGGAAACGGCAACAACGGCAGCGGCGACAGCGGCAACGGCAACAAGGGCAACAACGGCAGCGGCAACGGCAACAACGGCAGCGGCAACGGCAACAACGGCAGCGGCAACGGCAACAACGGCAGCGGCGACAGCGGCAACAACGGCAGCGGCAACGGCAACAACGGCAACAACGGCAACAACGGCAGCGGAAACGGCAACAACGGCAACAACGGCAGCGGCAATGGCAACAACAGAACGGCAACAACGGCAGCGGCGACAGCGGCAATGGCAACAACAGCAACAACGGCAGCGGCAACGGCAACAACGGCAGCGGCAACGGCAACAACGGCAACAACGGCAGCGGCAACGGCAACAACGGCAACAATGGCAGCGGCAACGGCAACAACGGCAACGGCAAAAACGGCAGCGGCGACAGCGGCAACGGCATCAACGGCAACGGCAACGGCAACCACGGAAGCGGCAACGGCAACAACGGCAGCAGCAACGGCAACAACGGCAACAATGGCAGCGGCAACGGCAACAACGGAAAGGGCAACGGCAAAAACGGCAGCGGCGACAGCGGCAACGGCAACAACGGCAACGGCAACAACGGCAGCGGCAACGGCAACAACGGCAGCGGCAATGGCAACAACGGCAGCGGCAACGGCAACAAGGGCAACAAGGGCAACAACGGCAGCGGCAACGGCAACAACGGCAGCGGCGACAGCGGCAACTACGGCAGCGGCAACGGCAACAACGGCAACAACGGGAACAACGGCAGCGGCAACGGCAACAACGGCAACAACGGCAGCGGCAATGGCAACAATAGAACGGTATCAACGGCAGCGGCGACAGCGGCAATGGCAACAACAGCAACAACGGCAGTGGCAACGGCAACAACGGCAGCGGCAACGGCAACAACGGCAACAACGGCAGCGGCAACGGCAACAACGGCAACAATGGCAGCGGCAACGGCAACAACGGCAACGGCAAAAACGGCAGCGGCGACAGCGGCAACGGCATCAACGGCAACGGCAACGGCAACAACGGAAGCGGCAACGGCAACAACGGCAACAATGGCAGCGGCAACGGCAACAACGGCAACGTCAACGGCAAAAACGGCAGCGGCGACAGCGGCAACGGCAACAACAGCAACGGCAACAACGGCAGCGGCAACGGCAACAACGGCAGCGGCAATGGCAACAACGGCAGCGGCAACGGCAACAAGGGCAACAAGGGCAACAACGGCAGCGGCAACGGCAACAACGGCAGCGGCGACAGCGGCAACTACGGCAGCGGCAACGGCAACAACGGCAACAACGGGAACAACGGCAGCGGCAACGGCAACAACGGCAACAACGGCAGCGGCAATGGCAACAACAGCAACGGCAACAACGGCAGCAGCGACAGCGGCAACGGCAACAACGGCAACAACGGCAGCGCCAACGGCAACAACGGCAGCGGCAACGGCAACAACGGCAACAACGGCAGCGGCAACGGCAACAACGGCAACAATGGCAGCGGCAACTACAACAACGGCAACAATGGCAGCGGCAACGGCAACAACGGCAACAATGGCAGCGGCAACGGCAACAACGGCAACGGCAAAAACGGCAGCGGCGACAGCGGCAACGGCATCAACGGCAACGGCAACGGCAACAACGGAAGTGGCAACGGCAACAACGGCAACAATGGCAGCGGCAACGGCAACAACGGCAACGGCAACGGCAAAAACGGCAGCGGCGACAGCGGCAACGGCAACAACGGCAACGGCAACAACGGCAGCGGCAACGGCAACAACGGCAGCGGCAATGGCAACAACGGCAGTGGCAACGGCAACAAGGGCAACAAGGGCAACAACGGCAGCGGCAACGGCAACAACGGCAGCGGCGACAGCGGCAACTACGGCAGCGGCAACGGCAACAACGGCAACAACGGGAAAAACGGCAGCGGCAACGGCAACAACGGCAACAACGGCAGCGGCAATGGCAACAACAGCAACGGCAACAACGGCAGCGGCGACAGCGGCAACGGCAACCACGGCAACAACGGCAGCGGCAACGGCAACAACGGCAACAACGGCAGCGGCAACGGCAACAACGGCAACAATGGCAGCGGCAACTACAACAACGGCAACAATGGCAGCGGCAACGGCAACAACGGCAACGGCAACAACGGCAACGGCAACGGCAACAACGGCAGCGGCAACGGCAACAACGGCAGCGGCAACGGCAACAACGGCAACAAAGGCAGCGGCAACGGCAACAACGGATACAAGGGCAACAACGGCAGCGGCAACGTCAACAACGGCAGCGGCAACGGCAACAACAGCAGCAGCAATAAAATAAAATAAAATAAAATAAAATAAAATAAAATAAAAATCTGTATAATAACCCTGGCACCTAATTACTTACACCAGGGCTAATATGCCAGATCTTTAAAATTTATTTTTTCTACACATTCATACATACAACATACTTTACAGAAAAATTTTAAAATAAAATTACAAAATAATATAATATATAACAAATTATAAAGATAGATAAATTAAATAATATATCATAAAACAAAACACAAGAAAATAAGAACAAAAACACAAATTATAACATTTCACACATAATCACTCTAAGAAATAAATTCTCTAAAACAATAACAAATCATTTCAAACAATCAAAATACAATAAAATTTCTAAATAAATTAATATATATATTAAAAGAAAAAAAAAAAAAAAAAAAAAAAAAAAAAAAAAAAAAAAAACAATAAAATTTTAAAATTAAAACAAATTAATCTCCTCAATACAACAAAATATAAATTTCATACACAACATCACTCACAACTACAAACTATTACTAAACAATAAACAAATATATAAAATTAAATTATTAATTATAATTATTACATAAAATTATAAATTATATTATTACTATTAATAACATTATCATTATTATTACCTATCATTATTATTTAAAATTTAATTAATTTAATAATATACCTATAACTAATACTTTTTATAAATATATATATATATTTTTTTTTAATTTAAATTTACATATTTATTAAAAATTTTAAATAAACAAAAATTTACTGGTATCCAGTAAAATATAACTGGTAACCAGTTATATATATAAAAAAGAAAAAGAAACAGCTATAAACTAAAACTCTAAACTGCCGCCGGTTACCGGCGGCATACTATATGTACTGGTTTCCAGCACAAAAACTACAAAATCTACAAAATGTGTGTAGTGTAAAATTCAAAATCTACATAACCAAAATTTATAAAAACAACATACACAAAAATGTTATACTTTTGATTAATAAAATGGTTTATATACTTTAATAATATAATAATGTGGACTAAAATCACTAATATTTAATTATTTTTGATTAATTTTTACAAAATTATCTTTCACTATTATTTCCTAAACATCCAGAAGTTTATAAAATAAATCACATTTCACTTCACTAATTCAACTTTCACATCACTAAATCACTTATTTACTTTTAATTAGATTATCTAGATAATCAGGGTCATAAATCACTTAAAATCCTATCACTAACTTGATCATTAGCACTTGCGGTCACTCAATCCGTCGCCGATCTTCCTATCAATGCATGATGCTGCAATCCCGACTTGGTGAAGACTCGACTCGACTCGACTCGCCTCGCCTCGCCTCGACTCGCCTCGTCTCGCCTCGCCTCGACCGACTCGCCTCGCCTCTCTTCGCCTCGCCTCGACACGCCACTCCTTTCTGATCATCGTCTCCCTGGTCGTGGGTTGTCGCCTGCCTCACACCGATAGTACTTCCTCTAGTATACTGCCTCTCCATCCTGACTGTATACTATTGTGCTCGGTCCCTTTACCTCGATGTCTTGATAATTAAATTCCGTCCTGTTCCATTTCATCATATATATGTAGGTTTTCACGGTTTCTTGTCATGTTCCTGGTCTGAATTCTGTGTGATCGTCTTTCTGCTGCATTTATTGTTATGTTTCCTGCTTGTCGAGGTTGTACTATAATTATCTTTCTAGCGTGTAAACTAATCTTGTTTGCTAGAGCCTCTAAATGTGGAAACAGATCTTTGTTACGTATTATGTCAAAGAGCTGATATCCTTGTAGATTTTCTCTTTCCTCAAGCGTAAAATTGGTGTTTTTTTGACATTCAAACATAACATGCTCCGGTGTGTCCTGCTTAAAGCATACGTCACACTCATCGGTGTTCAGTTTATTAATTTTTTTCCAATAAGTGCCGTAAGGTCCATGGCCAGATATATAGTGTATAAGTCCTTTCGTATTATTCAAATGTTTGAGTGCCAATCTTTCGGAGATATTCGTGAAGAAAGAAAAGGCACGCCTTCCTTGATTTATAATTTCCCATTCTTCTTGCCAAATATGCATCAGTCTAGTTTTAATTTCCCGCTTAGTAGTGCAATACTGCTCCAAAATATCAGCAACTGCATTAAAGTTTCCTTTTTTAAGCCAAAAATAAGCTCCTCGAAGTCTTAGAGTTAAATCTACTGGCCAAATTCCAGTTATTACAAAAAGAGCTAAAGTAGGGGTTGTTTTATAAGCTCCCGTGAATCTTAATAAAACTTTCCTTTGTGTCCTTCTTAGGAGATTTCTAATCATCACATTTTTCATTCTAGTAGCCCAAATTGCAGCACCGTAAGTTATTATTGAGCTGAATATACTTGTGTGATATATGCTAACAGTATGGAGCGGAATTTTATAATCAAATTGAATTATTCTAGAAAGTTTCATCATAGTTTTTTCGGCTTTGACCCTTACATGTTCTGTATGATGATTAAAATTTAACTTCTCATCTAAATATATTCCTAAATATTTCATATTCTTATTTCTTCTTATTTTTTGATTTTCAAATTTTAAACTTGGATCCCTTTTAAAATTTCCCTTTAAAATCATATATCCAGATTTTGCTGGGGATATCTTCATTTTGGAACTCTTGCACCAGGTTGAAAGTATATGCAACAAATTATTACTTTTTCCTTCTAGTTCTCGTCTTGAATTTGCATCTATTAGAAAAACTACGTCATCAGCGTAAGCTATTACTTTCAGACAGTTATTATTGCGCTGTACTTCCTCTAGGAGTGTTTCTAAAACAATGTCCCAAAATGTGGGCCCTAATATAGAACCCTGTGGGCATCCTTTAGTAATAGTCTTAGTTATTGTTTGATTTATTCCTAAAAGTTTCACTTTTCTATCTTTGCAATAGTTTAAAAGAATTCTATATAATGAAACTGGATAATTTAAGCTTCTTAATCTCTTAAAAAGAAAAGGCCACCAAAGGTTGTCAAAAGCGCCAGAAATATCAACAAAAATAGCGGCTACATATTTGCTTGGTGAATTTTTTGTGGCTCCAATTACTGTGTTAATGGCATCCTCGGTAGACCTTCCCTTCCGAAATCCATATTGGTTGTCATTCATGCCAATCATGGTTCTAAATTCAATTATTCTTTTATTCAATAAAGATTCAAAAACTTTCCCTATAGTGTTCAATAAGCAGATTGGTCGATAGGACTTAGGATCGAGTGGATCTTTATCACTTCCTTTTTTGAGTATTGTCAACTTGGCAATTTTCCAAGCTCTGGGAAATTCTCCTTGCCATAGACAGTCATTAAACATATTGTGTAAATATGGAATTAAGCTATCCCTTATATTAATCAAAATCTCATTTTTAATTTCATCTATTCCAGCTGCCTTCTTTTTCTTAAGGTTTAAAATTGTATGTTTGATTTCAGTTTCATGAAATGGGAAAATGACTGTATTGTTTTCATATGGTTCCTGTAGTTCATTTCTTAATATCCTATTTTGCTCATTATCTGTCTCGTCATTATCATCCGGTAGTAGTTTTCGTAGCAATTCGTTTATAGATTCCGACCAGTTGGTTGTAATAGTCCCATCTTCTTTTCTCAAAGTATTTAACACTTCCGGTTTTTTTATTTTTTCCATAACTATTTTATATGGTACTCCCCAAATGTTTTGGCCTATGCTGTTTTCGATATAATTTTGCCATGATTTTTTCCTAGTTTCTTGCAGGGTTGTCTTAAATTTAAGTTTAGCTTTTCTGTAAAGTAACAGATTTCTTTCTCTTTCTTCATATATTATAGTTTTTTGATATATTCGTCTAGTTTTCCTTAATTTTCTTCGTAAGTTGTAAAGTTCTTCTGTCCATACGTTGTCTGTATATTTCTTAATTTTGCGCTTCGGTATGGTATTTATCATTATTTGTCTAATTATTTTCTCCAATTCTTTGGCTTCAAAATGTAGATCATTGCCGGTGTAGTTTAGATTTACGTTTTCAAATTGCTGTCGAAATTTCTCCCAGTTGGTTTGTCTGTAATTTAATCTAAATTCCTTTTTAAAAACAACGGCAACAATGGCAGCGGCAACGGCAACAACGGCAACGGCAAAAACGGCAGCGGCGACAGCGGCAACGGCATCAACGGCAACGGCAACGGCAACAACGGAAGTGGCAACGGCAACAAGGGCAACAACGGCAGCAGCAACGGCAACAACGGCAACGGCAACGGCAACAACGGCAGCGGCAATGGCAACAACGGCAGCGGCAACGGTTACAAGGGCAACAAGGGCCAAAACGGCAGCGGCAACGGCAACAACGGCAGCGGCGACAGCGGCAACTACGGCAGCGGCAGCGGCAACAACGGCAACAACGGCAACAACGGCAACAACGGCAGCGGCAACGGCAACAACGGCAAGAACGGCAGCGGCAATGGCAACAACAGCAACGGCAACAACGGCAGCGGCGACAGCGGCAACGGCAACAACGGCAACAACGGCAGCGGCAACGGCAACAACGGCAGCGGCAACGGCAACAACGGCAACAACGGCAGCGGCCACGGCAACAACGGCAACAATGGCAGCGGCAACGGCAACAACGGCAAGGGCAAAAACGACAGCGGCGACAGCGGCAACGGCAACAACGGCAACGGCAACGGCAACAACGGCAGCGGCAACGGCAACAACGGCAGCGGCAACGGCAACAACGGCAACAATGGCAGCGGCACTGGCAACAACGGCAACGGCAACAACGGTAGCGGCGACAGCGGCAACGGCAACAAAGGCAACGGCAACGGCAACAAAGGCAACGGCAACGGCAACAACGGCAGCGGCAACGGCAACGGCAACAACGGCAGCGGCAATGGACACAACGGCAGCGGCAACGGCAACAACGGCAACAAGGGCAACAACGGCAGCGGCAACGGCAACAACGGCAACAACGGCAGCGGCAACGGCAACAACGGCTACAACGGCAACTACGGCAGCGGCAACGGCAAAAACGGAAGCGGCAACGGCAACAACGGCAACAACGGCAGCGGCAACGGCAACAATGGCAGCGGCAACGGCAACAACGGCAGCGGCAACGGCAAAAACGGAAGCGGCAACGGCAACAACGGCAACATCGGCAGCGGCAACGGCAACAACGGCAGCGGCAACGGCAACAACGGCAGCGGCAACGGCAACAACGGCAGCGGCAACGGCAACAACGGCAACACTGGCAGCGGCAACGGCAACAACGGCAACGGCAACGGCAACAACGGCAGCGGCGACAGCGGCAACGGCAACAACGGCAACGGCAACGGCAACGGCAACAACGCCAGCGGCAATGGCAACAACGGATACAAGGGCAACAACGGCAGCGGCAACGGCATCAACGGCAACGGCAACAACTGCAACGAACAAAGGCAACAATGGCAACAACGGCATCAACGGTAACAACGGCAGCGTTAACGGCAACAACGGCAGCGGCAACGGCAACAACGGCAACAACGGCAACGGCAACAACGGCAGCGGCAACGGCAACAACGGCAACAAGGGCAACAACGGCAGCGGCAACGGCAACAATGGCAGCGGCAACGGCAACAACGGCAACGGAAACGGCAACAACGGCAGCGGCGACAGCGGCAACGGCAACAAGGGCAACAACGGCAGCGGCAACGGCAACAACGGCAGCGGCAACGGCAACAACGGCAACAACGGCAGCGGCAACGGCAACAACGGCAGCGGCGACAGCGGCAACAACGGCAGCGGCAACGGCAACAACGGCAACAACGGCAACAACGGCAGCGGCAACGGCAACAACGGCAACAACGGCAGCGGCAATGGCAACAACAGAACGGCAACAACGGCAGCGGCGACAGCAGCAATGGCAACAACAGCAACAACGGCAGCGGCAACGGCAACAACGGCAGCGGCAACGGCAACAACGGCAACAACGGCAGCGGCAACGGCAACAACGGCAACAATGGCAGCGGCAACTGCCACAACGGCAACGGCAAAAACGGCAGCGGCGACAGCGGCAACGGCATCAACGGCAACGGCAACGGCAACGGCAACAACGGAAGCGGCTACGGCAACAACGGCAGCGGCAACGGCAACAACGGCAACAATGGCAGCGGCAACGGCAACAACGGCAACGGCAAAAACGGCAGCGGCGACAGCGGCAACGGCAACAACGGCAACGGCAACAACGGCAGCGGCAACGGCAACAACGGCAGCGGCAATGGCAACAACGGCAGCGGCAACGGCAACAAGGGCAACAAGGGCAACAACGGCAGCGGCAACGGCAACAACGGCAGCGGCGACAGCGGCAACTACGGCAGCGGCAACGGCAACAACGGCAACAACGGGAACAACGGCAGCGGCAACGGCAACAACGGCAACAACGGCAGCGGCAATGGCAACAACAGCAACGGCAACAACGGCAGCGGCGACAGCGGCAACGGCAACAACGGCAACAACGGCAGCGGCAACGGCAACAACGGCAGCGGCAACGGCAACAACGGCAACAACGGCAGCGGCAACGGCAACAACGGCAACAATGGCAGCGGCAACTACAACAACGGCAACAATGGCAGCGGCAACGGCAACAACGGCAACGGCAAAAACGGCAGCGGCGACAGCGGCAACGGTAACAACGGCAACGGCAACGGCAACAACGGCAGCGGCAACGGCAACAACGGCAGCGGCAACGGCAACAACGGCAACAATGGCAGCGGCAACGGCAACAACGGATACAAGGGCAACAACGGCAGCGGCAACGTCAACAACGGCAGCGGCAACGGCAACAACGGCAGCAGCAACGGCAAAACGGCAACGGCAACGGCAACAACGGCAGCGGCAATGGCAACAACGGCAGCGGCAACGGCTACATGGGCAACAAGGGCAAAAACGGCAGCGGCAACGGCAACAACGGCAGCGGCGACAGCGGCAACTACGGCAGCGGCAGCGGCAACAACGGCAACAACGGCAACAACGGCAGCGGCAACGGCAACAACGGCAAGAACGGCAGCGGCAATGGCAACAACAGCAACGGCAACAACGGCAGCGGCGACAGCGGCAACGGCAACAACGGCAACAACGGCAGCGGCAACGGCAACAACGGCAGCGGCAACGGCAACAACGGCAACAACGGCAACAACGGCAGCGGCCACGGCAACAACGGCAACAATGGCAGCGGCAACGGCAACAACGGCAAGGGCAAAAACGACAGCGGCGACAGCGGCAACGGCAACAACGGCAACGGCAACGGCAACAACGGCAGCGGCAACGGCAACAACGGCAGCGGCAACGGCAACAACGGCAACAATGGCAGCGGCACCGGCAACAACGGCAACGGCAACAACGGCAGCGGCGACAGCGGCAACGGCAACAAAGGCAACGGCAACGGCAACAACGGCAGCGGCAACGGCAACAACGGCAGCGGCAATGGCAACAACGGCAGCGGCAACGGCAACAACGGCAACAAGGGCAACAACGGCAGCGGCAACGGCAACAACGGCAACAACGGCAGCGGCAACGGCAACAACGGATACAAGGGCAACTACGGCAGCGGCAACGGCAACAACGGCAACGGCAACAACGGCAACAACGGCAGCGGCAACGGCAACAATGGCAGCGGCAACGGCAACAACGGCAACGGCAACAACGGCAGCGGCGATACCGGCAACGGCAACAACGGCAACGGCAACGGCAACAACGGCAGCGGCAACGGCAACAACGGCAGCGGCAACGGCAACAACGGCAGCGGCAATGGCAACAACGGCAACAATGGCAGCGGCAACGGCAACAACGGCAACAGCAACGGCAACAACGGCAGCGGCGACAGCGGCAACGGCAACAACGGCAACGGCAACAACGGCAGCGGCAACGGTAACGGCAACAACGCCAGCGGCAATGGCAACAACGGATACAAGGGCAACAACGGCAGCGGTAACAGCGGCAACGGCATCAACGGCAACGGCAACAACTGCAACGAACAAAGGCAACAATGGCAACAACGGCATCAACGGTAATAACGGCAGCGTTAACGGCAACAACGGCAGCGGCAACGGCAACAACGGCAACAACGGCAACGGCAACAACGGCAGCGGCAACGGCAACAACGGCAACAACGGCAGCGGCAACGGCAACAATGGCAGCGGCAACGGCAACAACGGTAACGGAAACGGCAACAACGGCAGCGGCGACAGCGGCAACGGCAACAAGGGCAACAACGGCTGCGGCAACGGCAACAACGGCAGCGGCAGCGGCAACGGCAACAACGGCAGCGGCGACAGCGGCAACAACGGCAGCGGCAACGGCAACAACGGCAACAACGGCAACAACGGCAACAACGGCAGCGGCAACGGCAACAACGGCAACAACGGCAGCGGCAATGGCAACAACAGAACGGCAACAACGGCAGCGGCGGAAGCGGCAATGGCAACAACAGCAACAACGGCAGCGGCAACGGCAACAACGGCAGCGGCAACGGCAACAACGGCAACAACAGCAGCGGCAACGGCAACAACGGCAACAATGGCAGCGGCAACTACAACAACGGCAACAATGGCAGCGGCAACGGCAACAACGGCAACGGCAACAACGGCAACGGCAACGGCAACAACGGCAGCGGCAACGGCAACAACGGCAGCGGCAACGGCAACAACGGCAACAAAGGCAGCGGCAACGGCAACAACGGATACAAGGGCAACAACGGCAGCGGCAACGTCAACAACGGCAGCGGCAACGGCAACAACAGCAGCAGCAACGGCAACAACGGCAACGGCAACGGCAACAACGGCAACGGCAACGGCAACAACGGCAGCGGCAACGGCAACAACGGCAGCGGCGACAGCGGCAACTACGGCAGCGGCAGCGGCAACAACGGCAACAACGGCAACAACGGCAACAACGGCAGCGGCAACGGCAACAACGGCAAGAACGGCAGCGGCAATGGCAACAACAGCAACGGCAACAACGGCAGCGGCGACAGCGGCAACGGCAACAACGGCAACAACGGCAGCGGCAACGGCAACAACGGCAGCGGCAACGGCAACAACGGCAACAACGGCAGCGGCCACGGCAACAACGGCAACAATGGCAGCGGCAACGGCAACAACGGCAAGGGCAAAAACGACAGCGGCGACAGCGGCAACGACAACAACGGCAACGGCAACGGCAACAACGGCAGCGGCAACGGCAACAACGGCAGCGGCAACGGCAACAACGGCAACAATGGCAGCGGCACTGGCAACAACGGCAACGGCAACAACGGTAGCGGCGACAGCGGCAACGGCAACAAAGGCAACGGCAACGGCAACAAAGGCAACGGCAACGGCAACAACGGCAGCGGCAACGGCAACGGCAACAACGGCAGCGGCAATGGACACAACGGCAGCGGCAACGGCAACAACGGCAACAAGGGCAACAACGGCAGCGGCAACGGCAACAACGGCAACAACGGCAGCGGCAACGGCAACAACGGCTACAACGGCAACTACGGCAGCGGCAACGGCAAAATCGGAAGCGGCAACGGCAACAACGGCAACAACGGCAGCGGCAACGGCAACAATGGCAGCGGCAACGGCAACAACGGCAGCGGCAACGGCAAAAACGGAAGCGGCAACGGCAACAACGGCAACATCGGCAGCGGCAACGGCAACAACGGCAGCGGCAACGGCAACAACGGCAGCGGCAACGGCAACAACGGCAGCGGCAACGGCAACAACGGCAACACTGGCAGCGGCAACGGCAACAACGGCAACGGCAACGGCAACAACGGCAGCGGCGACAGCGGCAACGGCAACAACGGCAACGGCAACGGCAACGGCAACAACGCCAGCGGCAATGGCAACAACGGATACAAGGGCAACAACGGCAGCGGCAACGGCATCAACGGCAACGGCAACAACTGCAACGAACAAAGGCAACAATGGCAACAACGGCATCAACGGTAACAACGGCAGCGTTAACGGCAACAACGGCAGCGGCAACGGCAACAACGGCAACAACGGCAACGGCAACAACGGCAGCGGCAACGGCAACAACGGCAACAAGGGCAACAACGGCAGCGGCAACGGCAACAATGGCAGCGGCAACGGCAACAACGGCAACGGAAACGGCAACAACGGCAGCGGCGACAGCGGCAACGGCAACAAGGGCAACAACGGCAGCGGCAACGGCAACAACGGCAGCGGCAACGGCAACAACGGCAACAACGGCAGCGGCAACGGCAACAACGGCAGCGGCGACAGCGGCAACAACGGCAGCGGCAACGGCAACAACGGCAACAACGGCAACAACGGCAGCGGCAACGGCAACAACGGCAACAACGGCAGCGGCAATGGCAACAACAGAACGGCAACAACGGCAGCGGCGACAGCGGCAATGGCAACAACAGCAACAACGGCAGCGGCAACGGCAACAACGGCAGCGGCAACGGCAACAACGGCAACAACGGCAGCGGCAACGGCAACAACGGCAACAATGGCAGCGGCAACTGCCACAACGGCAACGGCAAAAACGGCAGCGGCGACAGCGGCAACGGCATCAACGGCAACGGGAACGGCAACGGCAACAACGGAAGCGGCTACGGCAACAACGGCAGCGGCAACGGCAACAACGGCAACAATGGCAGCGGCAACGGCAACAACGGCAACGGCAAAAACGGCAGCGGCGACAGCGGCAACGGCAACAACGGCAACGGCAACAACGGCAGCGGCAACGGCAACAACGGCAGCGGCAATGGCAACAACGGCAGCGGCAACGGCAACAAGGGCAACAAGGGCAACAACGGCAGCGGCAACGGCAACAACGGCAGCGGCGACAGCGGCAACTACGGCAGCGGCAACGGCAACAACGGCAACAACGGGAACAACGGCAGCGGCAACGGCAACAACGGCAACAACGGCAGCGGCAATGGCAACAACAGCAACGGCAACAACGGCAGCGGCGACAGCGGCAACGGCAACAACGGCAACAACGGCAGCGGCAACGGCAACAACGGCAGCGGCAACGGCAACAACGGCAACAACGGCAGCGGCAACGGCAACAACGGCAACAATGGCAGCGGCAACTACAACAACGGCAACAATGGCAGCGGCAACGGCAACAACGGCAACGGCAAAAACGGCAGCGGCGACAGCGGCAACGGTAACAACGGCAACGGCAACGGCAACAACGGCAGCGGCAACGGCAACAACGGCAGCGGCAACGGCAACAACGGCAACAATGGCAGCGGCAACGGCAACAACGGATACAAGGGCAACAACGGCAACGGCAACGGCAACAACGGCAGCGGCAATGGCAACAACGGCAGCGGCAACGGCTACATGGGCAACAAGGGCAAAAACGGCAGCGGCAACGGCAACAACGGCAGCGGCGACAGCGGCAACTACGGCAGCGGCAGCGGCAACAACGGCAACAACGGCAACAACGGCAGCGGCAACGGCAACAACGGCAAGAACGGCAGCGGCAATGGCAACAACAGCAACGGCAACAACGGCAGCGGCGACAGCGGCAACGGCAACAACGGCAACAACGGCAGCGGCAACGGCAACAACGGCAGCGGCAACGGCAACAACGGCAACAACGGCAGCGGCCACGGCAACAACGGCAACAATGGCAGCGGCAACGGCAACAACGGCAAGGGCAAAAACGACAGCGGCGACAGCGGCAACGGCAACAACGGCAACGGCAACGGCAACAACGGCAGCGGCAACGGCAACAACGGCAGCGGCAACGGCAACAACGGCAACAATGGCAGCGGCACCGGCAACAACGGCAACGGCAACAACGGCAGCGGCGACAGCAGCAACGGCAACAAAGGCAACGGCAACGGCAACAACGGCAGCGGCAACGGCAACGGCAACAACGGCAGCGGCAATGGCAACAACGGCAGCGGCAACGGCAACAACGGCAACAAGGGCAACAACGGCAGCGGCAACGGCAACAACGGCAACAACGGCAGCGGCAACGGCAACAACGGATACAAGGGCAACTACGGCAGCGGCAACGGCAACAACGGCAGCGGCAACGGCAACAACGGCAACAACGGCAGCGGCAACGGCAACAATGGCAGCGGCAACGGCAACAACGGCAACGGCAACAACGGCAGCGGCGATACCGGCAACGGCAACAACGGCAACGGCAACGGCAACAACGGCAGCGGCAACGGCAACAACGGCAGCGGCAACGGCAACAACGGCAGCGGCAATGGCAACAACGGCAACAATGGCAGCGGCAACGGCAACAACGGCAACAGCAACGGCAACAACGGCAGCGGCGACAGCGGCAACGGCAACAACGGCAACGGCAACAACGGCAGCGGCAACGGTAACGGCAACAACGCCAGCGGCAATGGCAACAACGGATACAAGGGCAACAACGGCAGCGGTAACAGCGGCAACGGCATCAACGGCAACGGCAACAACTGCAACGAACAAAGGCAACAATGGCAACAACGGCATCAACGGTAATAACGGCAGCGTTAACGGCAACAACGGCAGCGGCAACGGCAACAACGGCAACAACGGCAACGGCAACAACGGCAGCGGCAACGGCAACAACGGCAACAACGGCAGCGGCAACGGCAACAATGGCAGCGGCAACGGCAACAACGGTAACGGAAACGGCAACAACGGCAGCGGCGACAGCGGCAACGGCAACAAGGGCAACAACGGCTGCGGCAACGGCAACAACGGCAGCGGCAGCGGCAACGGCAACAACGGCAGCGGCGACAGCGGCAACAACGGCAGCGGCAACGGCAACAACGGCAACAACGGCAACAACGGCAACAACGGCAGCGGCAACGGCAACAACGGCAACAACGGCAGCGGCAATGGCAACAACAGAACGGCAACAACGGCAGCGGCGGCAGCGGCAATGGCAACAACAGCAACAACGGCAGCGGCAACGGCAACAACGGCAGCGGCAACGGCAACAACGGCAACAACAGCAGCGGCAACGGCAACAACGGCAACAATGGCAGCGTCAACGGCAACAACGGCAACGGCAAAAACGGCAGCGGCGACAGCGGCAACGGCATCAACGGCAACGGCAACGGCAACCACGGAAGCGGCAACGGCAACAACAACAGCGGCAACGGCAACAACGGCAACAATGGCAGCGGCAACGGCAACAACGGCAACGGCAACGGCAAAAACGGCAGCGGCGACAGCGGCAACGGCAACAACGGCAACGGCAACAACGGCAGCGGCAACGGCAACAACGGCAGCGGCAATGGCAACAACGGCAGCGGCAACGGCAACAAGGGCAACAAGGGCATTAACGGCAGCGGCAACGGCAACAACGGCAGCGGCGACAGCGGCAACTACGGCAGCGGCAACGGCAACAACGGCAACAACGGCAACAACGGGAACAACGGCAGCGGCAACGGCAACAACGGCAACAACGGCAGCGGCAATGGCAACAACAGCAACGGCAACAACGGCAGCGGCGACAGCGGCAACGGCACCAACGGCAACAACGGCAGCGGCAACGGCAACAACGGCAGCGACAACGGCAACAATGGCAACAACGGCAGCGGCAACGGCAACAACGGCAACAATGGCAGCGGCAACTACAACAACGGCAACAATGGCAGCGGCAACGGCAACAACGGCAACGGCAAAAACGGCAGCGGCGACAGCGGCAACGGCAACAACGGCAACAGCAACAACGGCAGCGGCGATACCGGCAACGGCTACAACTGCAACGGCAACGGCAACAACGGCAGCGGCAACGGCAACAACGGCAGCGGCAACGGCAACAACGGCAGCGGCAACGGCAACAACGGCAACAATGGCAGCGGCAACGGCAACAACGGCAACGGCAACAACGGCAGCGGCGACAGCGGCAACGGCAACAACGGCAACGGCAACGGCAACAACGGCAGCGGCAACGGCAACGGCAACAACGCCAGCAGCAATGGCAACAACGGATACAAGGGCAACAACGGCAGCGGCAACAGCGGCAACGGCATCAACGGCAACAACGGGAGCAACAACGGCAACAAGGCAACGGCAACGGCAACAACGGCAACAAGGGCAACAACGGCAGCGGCAACGGCAACAATGGCAGCGGCAACGGCAACAACGGCAATGGAAACGGCAACAACGGCAGCGGCGACAGCGGCAACGGCAACAAGGGCAACAACGGCAGCGGCAACGGCAACAACGGCAGCGGCAACGGCAACAACGGCAACAACGGCAGCGGCAACGGCAAAAACGGCAACGGCAAAAACGGCAGCGGCGACAGCGGCAACGGCAACAACGGCAACGGCAACGGCAATAACGGCAGCGGCAACGGCAACAACGGCAGCGGCAACGGCAACAACGGCAACAATGGCAGCGGCAACGGCAACAACGGATACAAGGGCAACAACGGCAGCGGCAACGTCAACAACGGCAGCGGCAACGGCAACAACGGCAGCAGCAACGGCAACAACGGCAACGGCAACAACGGCAGCGGCAATGGCAACAACGGCAGCGGCAACGGTTACAAGGGCAACAAGGGCAAAAACGGCAGCGGCAACGGCAACAACGGCAGCGGCGACAGCGGCAACTACGGCAGCGGCAGCGGCAACAACGGCAACAACGGCAGCGGCAACGGCAACAACGGCAAGAACGGCAGCGGCAATGGCAACAACAGCAACAACGGCAGCGGCAACGGCAACAACGGCAGCGGCAACGGCAACAACGGCAGCGGCCACGGCAACAATGGCAGCGGCAACGGCAACAACGGCAAGGGCAAAAACGACAGCGGCGACAGCTGCAACGGCAACAACGGCAACGGCAACGGCAACAACGGCAGCGGCAACGGCAACAACGGCAGCGGCAACGGCAACAACGGCAACAATGGCAGCGGCACCGGCAACAACGGCAACGGCAACGGCAACAACGGCAGCAGCGACAGCGGCAACGGCAACAAAGGCAACGGCAACGGCAACAACGGCAGCAGCAACGGCAACAACGGCAACGGCAACGGCAACAACGGCAGCGGCAATGGCACCAACGGCAGCGGCAACGGTTACAAGGGCAACAAGGGCAAAAAAGGCAGCGGCAACAGCAATAACGGCAGCGGCGACAGCGGCAACTACGGCAGCGGCAGCGGCAACAACGGCAACAACGGCAGCGGCAACGGCAACAACGGCAAGAACGGCAGCGGCAATGGCAACAACAGCAACGGCAACAACGGCAGCGGCGACAGCGGCAACGGCAACAACGGCAACAACGGCAGCGGCAACGGCAACAACGGCAGCGGCAACGGCAACAACGGCAGCGGCCACGGCAACAACGGCAACAATGGCAGCGGCAACGGCAACAACGGCAAGGGCAAAAACGACAGCGGCGACAGCGGCAACGGCAACAACGGCAACGGCAACGGCAACAACGGCAGCGGCAACGGCAACAACGGCAACAATGGCAGCGGCACCGGCAATAACGGCAACGGCAACGGCAACAATGGCAGCGGCGACAGCGGCAACGGCAACAACGGCAACGGCAACGGCACCAACGGCAGCGGCAACGGCAACAACGGCAGCGGCAACGGCAACAACGGCAACAATGGCAGCGGCACCGGCAACAACGGCAACGGCAACGGCAACAACGGCAGCGGCGACAGCGGCAACGGCAACAAAGGCAACGGACGCGGCAACAACGGCAGCGGCAACGGCAACAACGGCAACAAGGGCAACAACGGCAGCGGCAACGGCAACAACGGCAACAACGGCAGCGGCAACGGCAACAACGGCAACAACGGCAGCGGCAACGGCAACAACGGCAAGAACGGCAGCGGCAATGGCAACAACAGCAACGGCAACAACGGCAGCGGCGACAGCGGCAACGGCAACAACGGCAACAACGGCAGCGGCAACGGCAACAACGGCAGCGGCAACGGCAACAACGGCAGCGGCCACGGCAACAACGGCAACAATGGCAGCGGCAACGGCAACAACGGCAAGGGCAAAAACGACAGCAGCGACAGCGGCAACGGCAACAACGGCAACGGCAACGGCAACAACGGCAGCGGCAACGGCAACAACGGCAACAACGGCAGCGGCCACGGCAACAACGGCAACAATGGCAGCGGCAACGGCAACAACGGCAAGGGCAAAAGCGACAGCGGCGACAGCGGCAACGGCAACAACGGCAACGGCAACAACGGCAGCGGCAACGGCAACAACGGCAGCGGCAACGGCAACAACGGCAGCGGCAACGGCAACATCGGCAACAATGGCAGCGGCAACGGCAACAACGGCAACGGCAACAACGGCAGCGGCAACGGCAACGGCAACAACGCCAGCGGCAATGGCAACAACGGATACAAGGGCAACAACGGCAGCGGCAACAGCGGCAACGGCATCAACGGCAACGGCAACAACTGCAACGAACAAAGGCAACAATGGCAACAACGGCAACAACGGAACGGCAACAACGGCAGCGGCAACGGCAACGCCAACAAGGGCAACAACGGCAGCGGCAACGGCAACAATGGCAGCGGAAACGGCAACAACGGCAACGGAAACGGCAACAACGGCAGCGGCGACAGCGGCAACGGCAACAAGGGCAACAACGGCAGCGGCAACGGCAACAACGGCAGCGGCAACGGCAACAACAGCAAAAACGGCGGCGGCAACGGAGACAACGCCAGCGGCGACAGCGGCAACAACGGCAGCGGCAACGGCAACAACGGCAACAACGGCAACAACGGCAGCGGCAACGGCAACAACGGCAACAATGGCAGCGGCAACGGCAACAACGGCAACGGCAAAAACGGCAGCGGCGACAGCGGCAACGGCATCAACGGCAACGGCAACGGCAACAACGGAAGCGGCAACGGCAACAACGGCAGCGGCAACGGTTACAAGGGCATCAAGGGCAAAAACGGCAGCGGCAACGGCAACAACGGCAGCGGCGACAGCGGCAACTACGGCAGCGGCAGCGGCAACAACGGCAACAACGGCAACAACGGCAGCGGCAACGGCAACAACGGCAACAACGGCAGCGGCAACGGCAACAACGGCAGCGGCAACGGCAACAACGGCAACAACGGCAGCGGCCACGGCAACAACGGCAACAATGGCAGCGGCAACGGCAACAACGGCAAGGGCAAAAGCGACAGCGCCGACAGCGGCAACGGCAACAACGGCAACGGCAACGGCAACAACGGCAGCGGCAACGGCAACAACGGCAACAATGGCAGCGGCACCGGCAACAACGGCAACGGCAACAACGGTAGTGGCGACAGCGGCAACGGCAACAAAGGCAACGGCAACAACGGCAGCGGCAACGGCAACAACGGCAACAAGGGCAACAACGGCAGCGGCAACGGCAACAACGGCAACAACGGCAGCGGCAACGGCAACAACGGATACAAGGGCAACTACGGCAGCGGCAACGGCAACAACGGCAGCGGCAACGGCAACAATGGCAGCGGCAACGGCAACAACGGCAACGGCAACAACGGCAGCGGCGATACCGGCAACGGCAACAACGGCAACGGCAACAACGGCAGCGGCAACGGCAACAACGGAAGCGGCAACGGCAACAACGGCAGCGGCAACGGCAACAACGGCAACAATGGCAGCGGCAACGGCAACAACGGCAACGGCAACGACAACAACGGCAGCGGCGACAGCGGCAACGGCAACAACGGCAACGGCAACGGCAACAACGGCAACGGCAACAACGCCAGCGGCAATGGCAACAACGGATACAAGGGCAACAACGGCAGCGGCAACAGCGGCAACGGCATCAACGGCAACGGCAACAACTGCAACGAACAAAGGCAACAATGGCAAGAACGGCATCAACGGTAACAACGGCAGCGTTAACGGCAACAACGGCAGCGGCAACGGCAACAACGGCAACAACGGCAACGGCAACAACGGCAGCGGCAACGTCAACAACGGCAACAAGGGCAACAACGGCAGCGGTAACGGCAACAATGGCAGCGGCAACGGCAACAACGGCAACGGAAACGGCAACAACGGCAGCGGCGACAGCGGCAACGGCAACAAGGGCAACAACGGCAGCGGCAACGGCAACAACGGCAGCGGCAACGGCAACAACGGCAACAACGGCAGCGGCAACGGCAACAACGGCAGCGGCGACAGCGGCAACAACGGCAGCGGCAACGGCAACAACGGCAACAACGGCAGCGGCAACGGCAACAACGGCAACAACGGCAGCGGCAATGGCAACAACAGAACGGCAACAACGGCAGCGGCGACAGCGGCAATGGCAACAACAGCAACAACGGCAGCGGCAACGGCAACAACGGCAGCGGCAACGGCAACAACGGCAACAACGGCAGCGGCAACGGCAACAACGGCAACAATGGCAGCGGCAACGGCAACAACGGCAACGGCAAAAACGGCAGCGGCGACAGCGGCAACGGCATCAACGGCAACGGCAACGGCAACGGCAACAACGGAAGCGGCAACGGCAACAACGGCAACAATGGCAGCGGCAATGGCAACAACGGCAACGTCAACGGCAAAAACGGCAGCGGCGACAGCGGCAACGGCAACAACGGCAACGGCAACAACGGCAGCGGCAACGGCAACAACGGCAGCGGCAATGGCAAGAACGGCAGCGGCAACGGCAACAAGGGCAACAAGGGCAACAACGGCAACGGCAACAACGGCAGCGGTGACAGCGGCAACTACGGCAGCGGCAACGGCAACAACGGCAACAACGGGAACAACGGCAGCGGCAACGGCAACAACGGCAACAACGGCAGCGGCAATGGCAACAACAGCAACGGCAACAACGGCAGCGGTGACAGCGGCAACGGCAACAACGGCAACAACGGCAGCGCCAACGGCAACAACGGCAGCGGCAACGGCAAGAACGGCAACAACGGCAGCGGCAACGGCAACAACGGCAACAATGGCAGCAGCAACTACAACAACGGCAACAATGGCAGCGGCAACGGCAACAACGGCAACAATGGCAGCGGCAACGGCAACAACGGCAACGGCAACAACGCCAGCGGCAATGGCAACAACGGATACAAGGGCAACAACGGCAGCGGCAACAGCGGCAACGGCATCAACGGCAACGGCAACAACTGCAACGAACAAAGGCAACAATGGCAACAACGGCAACAACGGAACGGCAACAACGGCAGCGGCAACGGCAACGCCAACAAGGGCAACAACAGCAGCGGCAACGGCAACAATGGCAGCGGAAACGGCAACAACGGCAACGGAAACGGCAACAACGGCAGCGGCGACAGCGGCAACGGCAACAAGGGCAACAACGGCAGCGGCAACGGCAACAACGGCAGCGGCAACGGCAACAACGGCAAAAACGGCAGCGGCAACGGAGACAACGCCAGCGGCGACAGCGGCAACAACGGCAGCGGCAACGGCAACAACGGCAACAACGGCAACAACGGCAGCGGCAACGGCAACAACGGCAACAATGGCAGCGGCAACGGCAACAACGGCAACGGCAAAAACGGCAGCGGCGACAGCGGCAACGGCATCAACGGCAACGGCAACGGCAACAACGGAAGCGGCAACGGCAACAACGGCAGCGGCAACGGTTACAAGGGCATCAAGGGCAAAAACGGCAGCGGCAACGGCAACAACGGCAGCGGCGACAGCGGCAACTACGGCAGCGGCAGCGGCAACAACGGCAACAACGGCAACAACGGCAGCGGCAACGGCAACAACGGCAACAACGGCAGCGGCAACGGCAACAACGGCAGCGGCAACGGCAACAACGGTAACAACGGCAGCGGCCACGGCAACAACGGCAACAATGGCAGCGGCAACGGCAACAACGGCAAGGGCAAAAGCGACAGCGGCGACAGCGGCAACGGCAACAACGGCAACGGCAACGGCAACAACGGCAGCGGCAACGGCAACAACGGCAGCGGCAACGGCAACAACGGCAACAATGGCAGCGGCACCGGCAACAACGGCAACGGCAACAACGGTAGTGGCGACAGCGGCAACGGCAACAAAGGCAACGGCAACAACGGCAGCGGCAACGGCAACGGCAACAACGGCAGCGGCAATGGCAACAACGGCAGCGGCAACGGCAACAACGGCAACAAGGGCAACAACGGCAGCGGCAACGGCAACAACGGCAACAACGGCAGCGGCAACGGCAACAACGGATACAAGGGCAACTACGGCAGCGGCAACGGCAACAACGGCAGCGACAACGGCAACAATGGCAGCGGCAACGGCAACAACGGCAACGGCAACAACGGCAGCGGCGATACCGGCAACGGCAACAACGGCAACGGCAACAACGGCAGCGGCAACGGCAACAACGGAAGCGGCAACGGCAACAACAGCAGCGGCAACGGCAACAACGGCAACAATGGCAGCGGCAACGGCAACAACGGCAACGGCAACGACAACAACGGCAGCGGCGACAGCGGCAACGGCAACAACGGCAACGGCAACGGCAACAACGGCAACGGCAACAACGCCAGCGGCAATGGCAACAACGGATACAAGGGCAACAACGGCAGCGGCAACAGCGGCAACGGCATCAACGGCAACGGCAACAACTGCAACGAACAAAGGCAACAATGGCAAGAACGGCATCAACGGTAACAACGGCAGCGTTAACGGCAACAACGGCAGCGGCAACGGCAACAACGGCAACAACGGCAACGGCAACAACGGCAGCGGCAACGTCAACAACGGCAACAAGGGCAACAACGGCAGCGGCAACGGCAACAATGGCAGCGGCAACGGCAACAACGGCAACGGAAACGGCAACAACGGCAGCGGCGACAGCGGCAACGGCAACAAGGGCAACAACGGCAGCGGCAACGGCAACAACGGCAGCGGCAACGGCAACAACGGCAACAACGGCAGCGGCAACGGCAACAACGGCAGCGGCGACAGCGGCAACAACGGCAGCGGCAACGGCAACAACGGCAACAACGGCAGCGGCAACGGCAACAACGGCAACAACGGCAGCGGCAATGGCAACAACAGAACGGCAACAACGGCAGCGGCGACAGCGGCAATGGCAACAACAGCAACAACGGCAGCGGCAACGGCAACAACGGCAGCGGCAACGGCAACAACGGCAACAACGGCAGCGGCAACGGCAACAACGGCAACAATGGCAGCGGCAACGGCAACAACGGCAACGGCAAAAACGGCAGCGGCGACAGCGGCAACGGCATCAACGGCAACGGCAACGGCAACAACGGAAGCGGCAACGGCAACAACGGCAACAATGGCAGCGGCAACGGCAACAACGGCAACGTCAACGGCAAAAACGGCAGCGGCGACAGCGGCAACGGCAACAACGGCAACGGCAACAACGGCAGCGGCAACGGCAACAACGGCAGCGGCAATGGCAAGAACGGCAGCGGCAACGGCAACAAGGGCAACAAGGGCAACAACGGCAACGGCAACAACGGCAGCGGTGACAGCGGCAACTACGGCAGCGGCAACGGCAACAACGGCAACAACGGGAACAACGGCAGCGGCAACGGCAACAACGGCAACAACGGCAGCGGCAATGGCAACAACAGCAACGGCAACAACGGCAGCGGCGACAGCGGCAACGGCAACAACGGCAACAACGGCAGCGCCAACGGCAACAACGGCAGCGGCAACGGCAACAACGGCAACAACGGCAGCGGCAACGGCAACAACGGCAACAATGGCAGCAGCAACTACAACAACGGCAACAATGGCAGCGGCAACGGCAACAACGGCAACAATGGCAGCGGCAACGGCAACAACGGCAACGGCAAAAACGGCAGCGGCGACAGCGGCAACGGCATCAACGGCAACGGCAACAACGGAAGCGGCAACGGCAACAACGGCAACAATGGCAGCGGCAACGGCAACAACGGCAACGGCAACGGCAAAAACGGCAGCGGCGACAGCGGCAACGGCAACAACGGCAACGGCAACAACGGCAGCGGCAACGGCAACAACGGCAGCGGCAATGGCAACAACGGCAGCGGCAACGGCAACAACGGCAACAAGGGCAACAACGGCAGCGGCAACGGCAACAACGGCAACAACGGCAGCGGCAACGGCAACAACGGATACAAGGGCAACTACGGCAGCGGCAACGGCAACAACGGCAGCGGCAACGGCAACAATGGCAGCGGCAACGGCAACAACGGCAACGGCAACAACGGCAGCGGCGATACCGGCAACGGCAACAACGGCAACGGCAACAACGGCAGCGGCAACGGCAACAACGGAAGCGGCAACGGCAACAACAGCAGCGGCAACGGCAACAACGGCAACAATGGCAGCGGCAACGGCAACAACGGCAACGGCAACGACAACAACGGCAGCGGCGACAGCGGCAACGGCAACAACGGCAACGGCAACAACGCCAGCGGCAATGGCAACAACGGATACAAGGGCAACAACGGCAGCGGCAACAGCGGCAACGGCATCAACGGCAACGGCAACAACTGCAACGAACAAAGGCAACAATGGCAAGAACGGCATCAACGGTAACAACGGCAGCGTTAACGGCAACAACGGCAGCGGCAACGGCAACAACGGCAACAACGGCAACGGCAACAACGGCAGCGGCAACGTCAACAACGGCAACAAGGGCAACAACGGCAGCGGCAACGGCAACAATGGCAGCGGCAACGGCAACAACGGCAACGGAAACGGCAACAACGGCAGCGGCGACAGCGGCAACGGCAACAAGGGCAACAACGGCAGCGGCAACGGCAACAACGGCAGCGGCAACGGCAACAACGGCAACAACGGCAGCGGCAACGGCAACAACGGCAGCGGCGACAGCGGCAACAACGGCAGCGGCAACGGCAACAACGGCAACAACGGCAGCGGCAACGGCAACAACGGCAACAACGGCAGCGGCAATGGCAACAACAGAACGGCAACAACGGCAGCGGCGACAGCGGCAATGGCAACAACAGCAACAACGGCAGCGGCAACGGCAACAACGGCAGCGGCAACGGCAAAAACGGCAACAACGGCAGCGGCAACGGCAACAACGGCAACAATGGCAGCGGCAACGGCAACAACGGCAACGGCAAAAACGGCAGCGGCGACAGCGGCAACGGCATCAACGGCAACGGCAACGGCAACTGTACAACGGAAGCGGCAACGGCAACAACGGCAACAATGGCAGCGGCAACGGCAACAACGGCAACGTCAACGGCAAAAACGGCAGCGGCGACAGCGGCAACGGCAACAACGGCAACGGCAACAACGGCAGCGGCAACGGCAACAACGGCAGCGGCAATGGCAAGAACGGCAGCGGCAACGGCAACAAGGGCAACAAGGGCAACAACGGCAACGGCAACAACGGCAGCGGTGACAGCGGCAACTACGGCAGCGGCAACGGCAACAACGGCAACAACGGGAACAACGGCAGCGGCAACGGCAACAACGGCAACAACGGCAGCGGCAATGGCAACAACAGCAACGGCAACAACGGCAGCGGCGACAGCGGCAACGGCAACAACGGCAACAACGGCAGCGCCAACGGCAACAACGGCAGCGGCAACGGCAACAACGGCAACAACGGCAGCGGCAACGGCAACAACGGCAACAATGGCAGCAGCAACTACAACAACGGCAACAATGGCAGCGGCAACGGCAACAACGGCAACAATGGCAGCGGCAACGGCAACAACGGCAACGGCAAAAACGGCAGCGGCGACAGCGGCAACGGCATCAACGGCAACGGCAACAACGGAAGCGGCAACGGCAACAACGGCAACAATGGCAGCGGCAACGGCAACAACGGCAACGGCAACGGCAAAAACGGCAGCGGCGACAGCGGCAACGGCAACAACGGCAACGGCAACAACGGCAGCGGCAACGGCAACAACGGCAGCGGCAATGGCAACAACGGCAGTGGCAACGGCAACAAGGGCAACAAGGGCAACAACGGCAGCGGCAACGGCAACAACGGCAGCGGCGACAGCGGCAACTACGGCAGCGGCAACGGCAACAACGGCAACAACGGGAAAAACGGCAGCGGCAACGGCAACAACGGCAACAACGGCAGCGGCAATGGCAACAACAGCAACGGCAACAACGGCAGCGGCGACAGCGGCAACGGCAACAACGGCAACAACGGCAGCGCCAACGGCAACAACGGCAGCGGCAACGGCAACAACGGCAACAACGGCAGCGGCAACGGCAACAACGGCAACAATGACAGCGGCAACTACAACAACGGCAACAATGGCAACGGAAACAACGGCAACGGCATAAACGGCAGCGGCGACAGCAGCAACGGCAACAACGGCAACGGCAACGGCAACAACGGCAGCGGCAACGGCAACAACGGCAGCGGCAACGGCAACAACGGCAACAATGGCAGCGGCAACGGCAACAACGGATACAAGGGCAACAACCGCAGCGGCAACGTCAACAACGGCAGCGGCAACGACAACAACGGCAGCAGCAACGGCAACAACGGCAACGGCAACGGCAACAACGGCAGCGGCAATGGCAACAACGGCAGCGGCAACGGTTACAAGGGCAACAAGGGCAAAAACGGCAGCGGCAAATGCAACAACGGCAGCGGCGACAGCGGCAACTACGGCAGCGGCAACAACGGCAACAACGGCAACAACGGCAGCGGCAACGGCAACAACGGCAAGAACGGCAGCGGCAATGGCAAAAACAGCAACGGCAACAACGGCAGCGGCGACAGCGGCAACGGCAACAACGGCAACAACGGCAGCGGCAACGGCGACAACGGCAGCGGCAACGGCAACAACGGCAGCGGCCACGGCAACAACGGCAACAATGGCAGCGGCAACGGCAACAACGGCAAGGGCAAAAACGATAGCGGCGACAGCGGCAACGGCAACAACGGCAACGGCAACGGCAACAACGGCAGCGGCAACGGCAACGGCAACAACGGCAGCGGCAACGGCAACAACGGCAACAATGGCAGCGGCACCGGCAACAACGGCAACAAGGGCAACAACGGCAGCGGCAACGGCAACAACGGCAACAACGGCAGAGGCAACGGCAACAACGGATACAACGGCAACTACGGCAGCGGCAACGGCAAAAACGGCAGCGGCAACGGCAACAACGGCAACAACGGCAGCGGCAACGGCAACAATGGCAGCGGCAACGGCAACAACGGCAGCGGCGATACCGTCAACGGCAACATCGGCAACGGCAACAACGGCAGCGGCAACGGCAACAATGGCAGCGGCAACGGCAACAACGGCAACAATGGCAGCGGCAACGGCAACAACGGCAACGGCAACGGCAACAACGGCAGCGGCGACAGCGGCAACGGCAACAACGGCAACGGCAACGGCAACAACGGCAGCGGCAACGGCAACGGCAACAACGCCAGCGGCAATGGCAACAACGGATACAAGAGCAACAACGGCAGCGGCAACAGCGGCAACGGCATCAACGGCAACGGCAACAACTGCAACGAACAAAGGCAACAATGGCAACAACGGCATCAACGGTAACAACGGCAGCGTTAACGGCAACAACGGCAGCGGCAACGGCAACAACGGCAACAACGGCAACGGAAACAACGGCAGCGGCAACGGCAACAACAGCAACAAGGGCAACAACGGCAGCGGCAACGGCAACAATGGCAGCGGCAACGGCAACAACGGCAACGGAAACGGCAACAACGGCAGCGGCGACAGCGGCAACGGCAACAAGGGCAACAACGGCAGCGGCAACGGCAACAACGGCAGCGGCAACGGCAACAACGGCAACAACGGCAGCGGCAACGGCAACAACGGCAGCGGCGACAGCGGCAACAACGGCAGCGGCAACGGCAACAACGGCAACAACGGCAACAACGGCAGCGTCAACGGCAACAACGGCAACAACGGCAGCGGCAATGGCAACAACAGAACGGCAACAACGGCAGCGGCGACAGCGGCATTGGCAACAACAGCAACAACGGCAGCGGCAACGGCAACAACGGCAGCGGCAACGGCAACAACGGCAACAACGGCAGCGGCAACGGCAACAACGGCAACAATGGCAGCGGCAACGGCCACAACGGCAACGGCAAAAACGGCAGCGGCGACAGCGGCAACGGCATCAACGGCAACGGCAACGGCAACGGCAACAACGGAAGCGGCTACGGAAACAACGGCAGCGGCAACGGCAACAACGGCAACAATGGCAGCGGCAACGCCAACAACGGCAACAGCAAAAACGGCAGCGGCGACAGCGGCAACGGCAACAACGGCAACCGCAACAACGGCAGCGGCAACGGCAACAACGGCAGCGGCAATGGCAACAACGGCAGCGGAAACGGCAACAAGGGCAACAAGGGCAACAACGGCAGCGGCAACGGCAACAACGGCAGCGGCGACAGCGGCAACTACGGCAGCGGCAACGGCAAAAACGGCAACAACGGGAACAACGGCAGCGGCAACGGCAACAACGGCAACAACGGCAGCGGCAATGGCAACAACAGCAACGGCAACAACGGCAGCGGCGACAGCGGCAACGGCAACAACGGCAACAACGGCAGCGGCAACGGCAACAACGGCAGCGGCAACGGCAACAACGGCAACAACGGCAGCGGCAACGGCAACAACGGCAACAATGGCAGCGGCAACTACAACAACGGCAACAATGGCAGCGGCAACGGCAACAACGGCAACGGCAAAAACGGCAGCGGCGACAGCGGCAACGGCAACAACGGCAACGGCAACGGCAACAACGGCAGCGGCAACGGCAACAACGGTAGCGGCAACGGCAACAACGGCAACAATGGCAGCGGCAACGGCAACAACGGATACAAGGGCAACAACGGCAGCGGCAACGTCAACAACGGCAGCGGCAACGGCAACAACGGCAGCAGCAACGGCAAAACGGCAACGGCAACGGCAACAACGGCAGCGGCAATGGCAACAACGGCAGCGGCAACGGCTACAAGGGCAACAAGGGCAAAAACGGCAGCGGCAACGGCAACAACGGCAGCGGCAGCGGCAACAACGGCAACAACGGCAACAACGGCAGCGGCAACGGCAACAACGGCAGCGGCGACAGCGGCAACAACGGCAGCGGCAACGGCAACAACGGCAACAACGGCAACAACGGCAGCGTCAACGGCAACAACGGCAACAACGGCAGCGGCAATGGCAACAACAGAACGGCAACAACGGCAGCGGCGACAGCGGCATTGGCAACAACAGCAACAACGGCAGCGGCAACGGCAACAACGGCAGCGGCAACGGCAACAACGGCAACAACGGCAGCGGCAACGGCAACAACGGCAACAATGGCAGCGGCAACGGCCACAACGGCAACGGCAAAAACGGCAGCGGCGACAGCGGCAACGGCATCAACGGCAACGGCAACGGCAACGGCAACAACGGAAGCGGCTACGGAAACAACGGCAGCGGCAACGGCAACAACGGCAACAATGGCAGCGGCAACGCCAACAACGGCAACGGCAAAAATGGCAGCGGCGACAGCGGCAACGGCAACAACGGCAACCGCAACAACGGCAGCGGCAACGGCAACAACGGCAGCGGCAATGGCAACAACGGCAGCGGAAACGGCAACAAGGGCAACAAGGGCAACAACGGCAACGGCAAAAACGGCAGCGGCGACAGCGGCAACTACGGCAGCGGCAACGGCAAAAACGGCAACAACGGGAACAACGGCAGCGGCAACGGCAACAACGGCAACAACGGCAGCGGCAACGGCAACAACGGCAGCGGCAACGGCAACAACGGCAACAACGGCAGCGGCAACGGCAACAACGGCAACAATGGCAGCGGCAACTACAACAACGGCAACAATGGCAGCGGCAACGGCAACAACGGCAACGGCAAAAACGGCAGCGGCGACAGCGGCAACGGCAACAACGGCAACGGCAACGGCAACAACGGCAGCGGCAACGGCAACAACGGCAGCGGCAACGGCAACAACGGCAACAATGGCAGCGGCAACGGCAACAACGGATACAAGGGCAACAACGGCAGCGGCAACGTCAACAACGGCAGCGGCAACGGCAACAACGGCAGCAGCAACGGCAAAACGGCAACGGCAACGGCAACAACGGCAGCGGCAATGGCAACAACGGCAGCGGCAACGGCTACAAGGGCAACAAGGGCAAAAACGGCAGCGGCAACGGCAACAACGGCAGCGGCAGCGGCAACAACGGCAACAACGGCAACAACGGCAGCGGCAACGGCAACAACGGCAAGAACGGCAGCGGCAATGGCAACAACAGCAACGGCAACAACGGCAGCGGCGACAGCGGCAACGGCAACAACGGCAACAACGGCAGCGGCAACGGCAACAACGGCAGCGGCAACGGCAACAACGGCAACAACGGCAACAACGGCAGCGGCCACGGCAACAACGGCAACAATGGCAGCGGCAACGGCAACAACGGCAAGGGCAAAAACGACAGCGGCGACAGCGGCAACGGCAACAACGGCAACGGCAACGGCAACAACGGCAGCGGCAACGGCAACAACGGCAGCGGCAACGGCAACAACTGCAACAATGGCAGCGGCACCGGCAACAACGGCAACGGCAACGGCAACAACGGCAGCGGCGACAGCGGCAACGGCAACAAACGCAACGGCAACGGCAACAACGGCAGCGGCAACGGCAACGGCAACAACGGCAGCGGCAATGGCAACAACGGCAGCGGCAACGGCAACAACGGCAACAAGGGCAACAACGGCAGCGGCAACGGCAACAACGGATACAAGGGCAACTACGGCAGCGGCAACGGCAACAACGGCAGCGGCAACGGCAACAACGGCAACAACGGCAGCGGCAACGGCAACAATGGCAGCGGCAACGGCAACAACGGCAACGGCAACAACGGCAGCGGCGATACCGGCAACGGCAACAACGGCAACGGCAACGGCAACAACGGCAGCGGCAACGGCAACAACGGCAGCGGCAACGGCAACAACGGCAGCGGCAATGGCAACAACGGCAACAATGGCAGCGGCAACGGCAACAACGGCAACAGCAACGGCAACAACGGCAGCGGTGACAGCGGCAACGGCAACAACGGCAACGGCAACAACGGCAGCGGCAACGGCAACGGCAACAACGCCAGCGGCAATGGCAACAACGGATACAAGGGCAACAACGGCAGCGGCAACAGCGGCAACGGCATCAACGGCAACGGCCACAACTGCAACGAACAAAGGCAACAATGGCAACAACGGCATCAACGGTAATAACGGCAGCGTTAACGGCAACAACGGCAGCGGCAACGGCAACAACGGCAACAACGGCAACGGCAAATACGGCAGGGGCAACGGCAACAACGGCAACAACGGCAGCGGCAACGGCAACAATGGCAGCGGCAACGGCAACAACGGTAACGGAAACGGCAACAACGGCAGCGGCGACAGCGGCAACGGCAACAAGGGCAACAACGGCAGCGGCAACGGCAACAACGGCAGCGGCAACGGCAACAACGGCAGCGGCAACGGCAACAACGGCAGCGGCGACAGCGGCAACAACGGCAGCGGCAACGGCAACAACGGCAACAACGGCAACAACGGCAGCGGAAACGGCAACAACGGCAACAACGGCAGCGGCAATGGCAACAACAGAACGGCAACAACGGCAGCGGCGACAGCGGCAATGGCAACAACAGCAACAACGGCAGCGGCAACGGCAACAACGGCAGCGGCAACGGCAACAACGGCAACAACGGCAGCGGCAACGGCAACAACGGCAACAATGGCAGCGGCAACGGCAACAACGGCAACGGCAAAAACGGCAGCGGCGACAGCGGCAACGGCATCAACGGCAACGGCAACGGCAACCACGGAAGCGGCAACGGCAACAACGGCAGCAGCAACGGCAACAACGGCAACAATGGCAGCGGCAACGGCAACAACGGAAAGGGCAACGGCAAAAACGGCAGCGGCGACAGCGGCAACGGCAACAACGGCAACGGCAACAACGGCAGCGGCAACGGCAACAACGGCAGCGGCAATGGCAACAACGGCAGCGGCAACGGCAACAAGGGCAACAAGGGCAACAACGGCAGCGGCAACGGCAACAACGGCAGCGGCGACAGCGGCAACTACGGCAGCGGCAACGGCAACAACGGCAACAACGGGAACAACGGCAGCGGCAACGGCAACAACGGCAACAACGGCAGCGGCAATGGCAACAACAGCAACGGCAACAACGGCAGCGGCGACAGCGGCAACGGCACCAACGGCAACAACGGCAGCGGCAACGGCAACAACGGCAGCGGCAACGGCAACAATGGCAACAACGGCAATGGCAACGGCAACAACGGCAACAATGGCACCGGCAACTAAAACAACGGCAACAATGGCAGCGGCAACGGCAACAACGGCAACGGCAAAAACGGCAGCGGCGACAGCGGCAACGGCAACAACGGCAACGGCAACAACGGCAGCGGCGATACCGGCAACGGCAACAACTGCAACGGAAACGGCAACAACGGCAGCGGCAACGGCAACAACGGCAGCGACAACGGCAACAACGGCAACAATGGCAGCGGCAACGGCAACAACGGCAACGGCAACAACGGCAGCGGCGACAGCGGCAACGGCAACAACGGCAACGGCAACGGCAACAACGGCAGCGGCAACGGCAACGGCAACAACGCCAGCAGCAATGGCAACAACGGATACAAGGGCAACAACGGCAGCGGCAACAGCGGCAACGGCATCAACGGCAATGGCAACAACGGGAGCGGCAACGGCAACAACGGCAACAACGGCAACGGCAACAACGGCAGCGGCAACGGCAACAACGGCAACAAGGGCAACAACGGCAGCGGCAACGGCAACAATGGCAGCGGCAACGGCAACAACGGCAATGGAAACCGCAACAACGGCAGCGGCGACAGCGGCAACGGCAACAAGGGCAACAACGGCAGCGGCAACTGCAACAACGGCAGCGGCAACGGCAACAACGGCATCAACGGCAGCGGCAACGGCAACAACGGCAGCGGCAACGGCAACAACGGCAGCGGCAACGGCAACAACGGCAACAACGGCAGCGGCAACGGCAACAACGGATACAACGGCAGCGGCAATGGCAACAACAGAACGGCAACAACGGCAGCGGCGACAGCGGCAATGGCAACAACAGCAACAACGGCAGCGGCAACGGCAACAACGGCAGCGGCAACGGCAACAACGGCAGCGGCAACGGAAACGGCAACAACGGCAACAACGGCAACGGCAACGGCAACTACGGCAACAACGGCAACGGCAACAACGTTAAGAACGAATACAATGGCAACAACGGTAACAACGGCAGCGTCAACGGCAACAATGGCAGCGGCAACGGGGACAACGGCAGCGGCGACAGCGGTAACGGCAACGGCAACAACGGCAGCGGCAAAAGCGGCAACAGCGGCAACGGCAACGGCAACAACGGCAGCGGCAACGGCAACAACGGCAACAAGGGAAACAACGGCAGCGGCAACGGAAACAACGGCAGCGGCAACGGCAACAACGGATTCAAGGGCAACAACGGCAGCGGCAACGGCAACAACTGCAGCGGCAACGGCAACAACGGCAGCGGCAACGGCAACAACGGCAGCGGCGACAGCGGCAACAACGGCAGCGGCAACGGCAACAACGGCAACAACGGCAACAACAGCAGCGGCAACGGCAACAACGGCAACAATGGCAGCGGCAATGGCAACAACAGAACGGCAACAATGGCAGCGGCGGCAGCGGCAACGGCAACAACGGCAACAATGGCAGCGGCAACGGCAACGGCAAAAACGGCAGCGGCGACAGCGGCAACGGCATCAACGGCAACGGCAACGGCAACAACGGAAGCGGCAACGGCAACAACGGCAGCGGCAACGGCAACAACGGCAACAATGGCAGCGGCAACGGCAACAACGGCAACGGCAACGGCAACAACGGTAGCGACGACAGCGGCAACGGCAACAACGGCAACGGCAACAACGGCAGCGGCAACGGCAACGGCAACAACGGATGCGGCAACGGCAACAACGGCAGCGGCTACGGCAACAACGGCAACAAGGGAAACAACGGCAGCGGCAACGGAAACAACGGCAGCGGCAACGGCAACAACGGATACAAGGGCATAATATATATAATATAAAATATAAAATAAATATAAAAATCTGTATAATAACCCTGGCACCTAATTACTTACACCAGGGCTAATATGCCAGATCTTTAAAATTTATTTTTTCTACACATTCATACATACAACATACTTTACAGAAAAATTTTAAAATAAAATTACAAAATAATATAATATATAACAAATTATAAAGATAGATAAATTAAATAATATATCATAAAACAAAACACAAGAAAATAAGAACAAAAACACAAATTATAACATTTCACACATAATCACTCTAAGAAATAAATTCTCTAAAACAATAACAAATCATTTCAAACAATCAAAATACAATAAAATTTCTAAATAAATTAATACAAGGGCAACAACGGCAGCGGCAACGGCAACAACGGCAGCGGCAACGGCAACAACGGCAGCGGCAACGGCAACAACGACAACAACGGCAGCGGCCACGGCAACAACGGCAACAATGGCAGCGGCAACGGCAACAACGGGAACGGCAAAAACGACAGCGGCGACAGCGGCAACGGCAACAACGGCAGCGGCAACGGCAACAACGGCAGCGGCAACGGCAACGGCAACAACGGATACAAGGGCAACAACGGCAACAACGGCAGCGGCAACGGAAACAACGGCAACAATGCCAGCGGCAACGGCAACAACGGCAACGGCAACAACGGCAGCGGCGACAGCGGCAACGGCAACAACGGCAACGGCAACAACGGCAGCGGCAACGGCAACAACGGCAGCGGCAACGGCAACAACGGCAGCGGCAACGGAAACGGCAACAACGGCAACAGCGGCAGCGGCAACGGCAACTACGGCAACAACGGCAACGGCAACAACGTTAAGAACGGATACAATGGCAACAACGGTAACAACGGCAGCGTCAACGGCAACAATGGCAGCGGCAACGGCGACAACGGCAACGGCAACTACGGCAGCGGCGACAGCGGCAACGGCAACAACGGCAGCGGCAACAGCGGCACCAGCGGCAACGGCAACGGCAACAACGGCAGCGGCAACGGCAACAACGGCAACAAGGGAAACAACGGCAGCGGCAACGGAAACAACGGCAGCGGCAACGGCAACAACGGATACAAGGGCAACAACGGCAGCGGCAACGGCAACAACGGCAGCGGCAACGGCAACAACGGCAGTGGCAACGGCAACAACGGCAGCGGCCACGGCAACAACGGCAACAATGGCAGCGGCAACGGCAACAACGGCAACGGCAAAAACGACAGCGGCGACAGCGGCAACGGCAACAACGGCAACGGCAACTTCAACAACGGCAGCGGCAACGGCAACAACGGCAGCGGCAACGGCAACAACGGCAACAATGCCAGCGGCACCGGCAACAACGGCAACGGCAACGGCAACAACGGCAGCGGCGACAGCGGCAACGGCAACAAAGGCAACGGCAACGGCAACAACGGCAGCGGCAACGGCAACGGCAACAACGGCAGCGGCAATGGCAACAACGGCAGCGGCAACGGCAACAACGGCAACAAGGGCAACAACGGCAGCGGCAACGGCAACAACGGCAACAACGGCAGCGGCAACGGCAACAACGGATACAAGGGCAACTACGGCAGCGGCAACGGCAACAACGGCAGCGGCAACGGCAACAACGGCAACAACGGCAGCGGCAACGGCAACAACGGCAACGGCAACAACGGCAGCGGCGGTAGCGGCAACGGCAACAACGGCAACGGCAACAACGGCAACGGCAACGGCAACAACGGCAGCGGCAACGGCAACAACGGCAGCGGCAACGGCAACAACGGCAACAATGGCAGCGGCAACGGCAACAACGGCAACGGCAACAACGGCAGCGGCGACAGCGGCAACGGCAACAACAGCAACGGCAACAACGGCAGCGGCAATGGCAACAACGGCAGCGGCAACGGCAACAACGGCAACAAGGGCAACAACGGCAGCGGCAACGGCAACAACGGCAACAACGGCAACAACGGCAGCGGCAACGGCAACAACGGATACAAGGGCAACTACGGCCGCGGCAACGGCAACAACGGCAGCGGAAACGGCAACAACGGCAACAACGGCAGCGGCAACGGCAACAACGGCAACGGCAACGGCAACAACGGCAGCGGCGACAGCGGCAACGGCAGCAACGGCAATGGCAACGGCAACAACGGCAGCGGCAATGGCAACAACGGATACAAGGGCAACAACGGCAGCGGCAACAGCGCCAACGGCATCAACGGCAACGGCAACAACGGCAACGAACAAAGGCAACAATGGCAACAACGGCATCAACGGTAACAACGGCAGCGTCAACGGCAACAGCGGCAGCGGCAACGGCAACAACGGCAACAACGGCAACGGCAACAACGGCAGCGGCAACGGCAACAACGGACACAAGGGCAACAACGGCAGCGGCAACGGCAACAATGGCAGCGGCAACGGCAACAACGGCAACGGAAACGGCAACAACGGCAGCGGCGACAGCGGCAACGGCAACAAGGGCAACAACGGCAGTGGCAACGGCAACAACGGCAGCGGCAACGGCAACAACGGCAACAACGGCAGCGGCAACGGCAACAACGGCAGCGGCGACAGCGGCAACAACGGCAGCGGCAACGGCAACAACGGCAACAACAGCAGCGGCAACGGCAACAACGGCAACAACGGCAGCGGCAATGGCAACAACAGAACGGCAACAACGGCAGCGGCGACAGCGGCAATGGCAACAACGGCAACAACGGCAACAACGGCAACAACGGCAGCGCCAACGGCAACAACGGCAGCGGCAACGGCAACAACGGCAACAATGGCAACGGCAACAACGGCAACGGCAAAAACGGCAGCAGCGACAGCGGCAACGGCATCAACGGCTACGGCAACGGCAACAACGGAAGCGGCAACGGCAACAACGGCAGCGGCAACGGCAACAACGGCGACAATGGCAGCGGCAACGGCAACAACGGCAACGGCAACGGCAACAACGGCAGCGGCAACAGCGGCAACGGCAACAACGGCAAGGGCAACAACGGCAGCGGCAACGGCAACAACGGAAGCGGCAATCGCAACAACGGCAGCGGCAACGGCAACAAGGGCAACAACGCTAGCGGCAACGGCAACAACGGCAGCGACGACAGCGGCAACTACGGCAGCGGCAACGGCAACAACGGGAACAACGGCAGCGGCAACGGCAACAACGGCAAAAACGGCAGCGGCAATGGCAACAACAGCAACGGCAACAAGGGCAGCGGCGACAGCGGCAACGGCAACAACGGCAGCGGCAACGGCAACAACGGCAACAATGCCAGCGGCAACGGCAACAACGGCAACGGCAACAACGGCAGCGGCGACAGCGGCAACGGCAACAACGGCAACGGCAACGGCAACAACGGCAGCGGCAACGGCAACAACGGCAGCGGAGACGGAAACGTCAACAACGGCAACAACGGCAGCGGCAACGGCAACTACGGCAACAACGGCAACGGCAACAACGTTAAGAACGGATACAATGGCAACAACGGTAACAACGGCAGCGTCAACGGCAACAATGGCAGCGGCAACGGCGAAAACGGCAACGGCAACGGCAACGGCGACAACGGCAGCGGCGACAGCGGCAACGGCAACAACGGCAGCGGCAACAGCGGCAACAGCGGCAACGGCAACGGCAACAACGGCAGCGGCTACGGCAACAACGGCAACAAGGGAAACAACGGCAGCGGCAACGGAAACAACGGCAGCGGCAACGGCAACAACGGATACAAGGGCATAATATATATAATATAAAATATAAAATAAATATAAAAATCTGTATAATAACCCTGGCACCTAATTACTTACACCAGGGCTAATATGCCAGATCTTTAAAATTTATTTTTTCTACACATTCATACATACAACATACTTTACAGAAAAATTTTAAAATAAAATTACAAAATAATATAATATATAACAAATTATAAAGATAGATAAATTAAATAATATATCATAAAACAAAACACAAGAAAATAAGAACAAAAACACAAATTATAACATTTCACACATAATCACTCTAAGAAATAAATTCTCTAAAACAATAACAAATCATTTCAAACAATCAAAATACAATAAAATTTCTAAATAAATTAATACAAGGGCAACAACGGCAGCGGCAACGGCAACAACGGCAGCGGCAACGGCAACAACGGCAGCGGCAACGGCAACAACGACAACAACGGCAGCGGCCACGGCAACAACGGCAACAATGGCAGCGGCAACGGCAACAACGGGAACGGCAAAAACGACAGCGGCGACAGCGGCAACGGCAACAACGGCAGCGGCAACGGCAACAACGGATACAAGGGCAACAACGGCAACAACGGCAGCGGCAACGGAAACAACGGCAACAATGCCAGCGGCAACGGCAACAACGGCAACGGCAACAACGGCAGCGGCGACAGCGGCAACGGCAACAACGGCAACGGCAACAACGGCAGCGGCAACGGCAACAACGGCAGCGGCAACGGCAACAACGGCAGCGGCAACGGAAACGGCAACAACGGCAACAGCGGCAGCGGCAACGGCAACTACGGCAACAACGGCAACGGCAACAACGTTAAGAACGGATACAATGGCAACAACGGTAACAACGGCAGCGTCAACGGCAACAATGGCAGCGGCAACGGCGACAACGGCAACGGCAACTACGGCAGCGGCGACAGCGGAAACGGCAACGGCAACAACGGCAGCGGCAACAGCGGCAACAGCGGCAACGGCAACGGCAACAACGGCAGCGGCAACGGCAACAACGGCAACAAGGGAAACAACGGCAGCGGCAACGGAAACAACGGCAGCGGCAACGGCAACAACGGATACAAGGGCAACAACGGCAGCGGCAACGGCAACAACGGCAGCGGCAACGGCAACAACGGCAGTGGCAACGGCTAAAACGGAAGCGGCCACGGCAACAACGGCAACAATGGCAGCGGCAACGGCAACAACGGCAACGGCAAAAACGACAGCGGCGACAGCGGCAACGGCAACAACGGCAACGGCAACTTCAACAACGGCAGCGGCAACGGCAACAACGGCAGCGGCAACGGCAACAACGGCAACAATGCCAGCGGCACCGGCAACAACGGCAACGGCAACGGCAACAACGGCAGCGGCGACAGCGGCAACGGCAACAAAGGCAACGGCAACGGCAACAACGGCAGCGGCAACGGCAACGGCAACAACGGCAGCGGCAATGGCAACAACGGCAGCGGCAACGGCAACAACGGCAACAAGGGCAACAACGGCAGCGGCAACGGCAACAACGGCAACAACGGCAGCGGCAACGGCAACAACGGATACAAGGGCAACTACGGCAGCGGCAACGGCAACAACGGCAGCGGCAACGGCAACAACGGCAACAACGGCAGCGGCAACGGCAACAACGGCAACGGCAACAACGGCAGCGGCGATAGCGGCAACGGCAACAACGGCAACGGCAACAACGGCAACGGCAACGGCAACAACGGCAGCGGCAACGGCAACAACGGCAGCGGCAACGGCAACAACGGCAACAATGGCAGCGGCAACGGCAACAACGGCAACGGCAACAACGGCAGCGGCGACAGCGGCAACGGCAACAACAGCAACGGCAACAACGGCAGCGGCAATGGCAACAACGGCAGCGGCAACGGCAACAACGGCAACAAGGGCAACAACGGCAGCGGCAACGGCAACAACGGCAACAACGGCAGCGGCAACGGCAACAACGGATACAAGGGCAACTACGGCCGCGGCAACGGCAAAAACGGCAGCGGAAACGGCAACAACGGCAACAACGGCAGCGGCAACGGCAACAACGGCAACGGCAACGGCAACAACGGCAGCGGCGACAGCGGCAACGGCAGCAACGGCAATGGCAACGGCAACAACGGCAGCGGCAATGGCAACAACGGATACAAGGGCAACAACGGCAGCGGCAACAGCGCCAACGGCATCAACGGCAACGGCAACAACGGCAACGAACAAAGGCAACAATGGCAACAACGGCATCAACGGAAACAACGGCAGCGTCAACGGCAACAGCGGCAGCGGCAACGGCAACAACGGCAACAACGGCAACGGCAACAACGGCAGCGGCAACGGCAACAACGGACACAAGGGCAACAACGGCAGCGGCAACGGCAACAATGGCAGCGGCAACGGCAACAACGGCAACGGAAACGGCAACAACGGCAGCGGCGACAGCGGCAACGGCAACAAGGGCAACAACGGCAGTGGCAACGGCAACAACGGCAGCGGCAACGGCAACAACGGCAACAACGGCAGCGGCAACGGCAACAACGGCAGCGGCGACAGCGGCAACAACGGCAGCGGAAACGGCAACAACGGCAACAACAGCAGCGGCAACGGCAACAACGGCAACAACGGCAGCGGCAATGGCAACAACAGAACGGCAACAACGGCAGCGGCGACAGCGGCAATGGCAACAACGGCAACAACGGCAACAACGGCAACAACGGCAGCGCCAACGGCAACAACGGCAGCGGCAACGGCAACAACGGCAACAATGGCAACGGCAACAACGGCAACGGCAAAAACGGCAGCAGCGACAGCGGCAACGGCATCAACGGCTACGGCAACGGCAACAACGGAAGCGGCAACGGCAACAACGGCAGCGGCAACGGCAACAACGGCGACAATGGCAGCGGCAACGGCAACAACGGCAACGGCAACGGCAACAACGGCAGCGGCAACAGCGGCAACGGCAACAACGGCAAGGGCAACAACGGCAGCGGCAACGGCAACAACGGAAGCGGCAATCGCAACAACGGCAGCGGCAACGGCAACAAGGGCAACAACGCTAGCGGCAACGGCAACAACGGCAGCGACGACAGCGGCAACTACGGCAGCGGCAACGGCAACAACGGGAACAACGGCAGCGGCAACGGCAACAACGGCAAAAACGGCAGCGGCAATGGCAACAACAGCAACGGCAACAACGGCAGCGGCGACAGCGGCAACGGCAACAACGGCAACAACGGCAGCGGAAACGGCAACAACGGCAGCGGCAAAAACGGCAGCGGCGACAAGGGCAACGGCAACAACGGCAACGGCAACGGCAACGGCAACAACGGCAGCCGCAACGGCAACAACGACAGCGGCAACGGCAACAACGGATACAAGGGCAACAACGGCAGCGGCAACGGCAACAACGGCAGCGGCAACGGCAACAACGGCAACGGCAACGGCAACAACGGCAGCGGCAACGGCAACAACGGCAGCGGCAACGGCAACAACGGCAACAACGGCAACGGCAACGGCAATAACGGCAGCGGCAACGGTACAACGGCAGCGGCAACGGCAACAACGGATACAAGGGCAACAACGGCAGCGGCAACGGCAACAATGGCAGCGGCAACGGCAACAACGGCAGCGGCAACGGCAACAACGGCAACAACGGCAGCGGCAACGGCAACAACGGCAACAATGCCAGCGGCAACGGCAACAACGGCAGCGGCAACAACGGCAGCGGCGACAGCGGCAACGGCAACAACGGCAACGGCAACAACAGTAGCGGCAACGGCAACAACGGCAGCGGCAACGGCAACTACGGCAGCGGCAACGGAAACGGCAACAACGGCAACAGCGGCAGCGGCAACGGCAATTACGGCAACAACGGCAACGGCAACAACGTTAAGAACGGATACAATGGCAACAACGGTAACAACGGCAGCGTCAACGGCAACAATGGCAGCGGCAACGGCGACAACGGCAACGGCAACAACGGCAGCGGCGACAGCGGCAACGGCAACGGCAACAACGGCAGCGGCAACAGCGGCAACAGCGGCAACGGCAACAACGGCAGCGGCAACGGCAACAACGGCAACAAGGGAAACAACGGCAGCGGCAACGGAAACAACGGCAGCGGCAACGGCAACAACGGATACAAGGGCAACAACGGCAGAGGCAACGGCAACAACGGCAGCGGCAACGGCAACAACGGCAGCGGCAACGGCAACAACGGCAACAACGGCAGCGGCCACGGCAACAACGGCAACAATGGCAGCGGCAACGGCAACAACGGCAACGGCAAAAACGACAGCGGCGACAGCGGCAACGGCAACAACGGCAACGGCAACAACGGCAGCGGCAACGGCAACAACGGATGTGGCAACGGCAACAACGGCAACAATGGCAGCGGCACCGGCAACAACGGCAACGGCAACGGCAACAACGGCAGCGGCGACAGCAGCAACGGCAACAAAGGCAACGGCAACAACAGCAGCGGCAACGGCAACGGCAACAACGGCAGCGGCAATGGCAACAACGGCAGCGGCAACGGCAACAACGGCAACAAGGGCAACAACGGCAGCGGCAACGGCAACAACGGCAACAACGGCAGCGGCAACGGTAACAACGGATACAAGGGCAACTACGGCAGCGGCAACGGCAACAACGGCAGCGGCAACGGCAACAACGGCAACAACAGCAGCGGCAACGGCAACAACGGCAACAATGGCAGCGGCAACGGCAACAACGGCAACGGCAAAAACGGCAGCGGCGACAGCGGCAACGGCAACAACGGCAACGGCACGGCAACGGCATAAACGGGAGCGGCAATGGCAACAACGGCAGCGGCAACGGCAACAACGGATACAAGGGCAACAACGGCAGCGGCAACGGCAAAAACGGCAGCGGCAACGGCAACAACGGCAGCGGCAACGGCAACAACGGCAACAATGGCAGCGGCGGCAGCGGCAACGGCAACAACGGCAACGGCAACAACGGCAGCGGCAATGGCAACAACGGATACAAGGGCAACAACGGCAGCGGCAACAGCGGCAACGGCATCAACGGCAACGGCAACAACGGCAACGAACAAAGGCAACAATGGCAACAACGGCATCAACGGTAACAACGGCAGCGTCAACGGCAACAACGGCAGCGGCAACGGCAACAACGGCAACAACGGCAACGGCAACAACGGCAGCGGCAACGGCAACAACGGCAACAAGGGCAACAACGGCAGCGGCAACGGCAATAATGGCAGCGGCAACGGCAACAACGGCAACGGAACCGGCAACAACGGCAGCGGCGACAGCGGCAACAACGGCAGCGGCAACGGCAACAACGGCAACAACGGCAGCGGCAACGGCAACAACGGCAGCGGCGACAGCGGCAACAACGGCAGCGGCAACGGCAACAACGGCAACAACGGCAACAACGGCAGCGGCAACGGCAACAACGGCAACAACGGCAGCGGCAATGGCAACAACAGAACGGCAACAACGGCAGCGGCAACGGCAACAACGGCAGCGGCAACGGCAACAACGGCAGCGGCAACGGCAACAACGGGTACAACGGCAGCGGCTACAGCGGCAACAACGGCAGCGGCAACGGCAACAACGGCAACAACGGCAGCGGAACGGCAACAACGGCAACAACGGCAGCGGCGACAGCGGCAACAACGGCAGCGGCAACGGCAACAACGGCAACAATGGCAGCGGCAACGGCAACACCGGCAACAACGGCAACAACGGCAGCGGCAACGGCAACAACGGCAGCGCCAACGGCAACAACGGCAGCGGCAACGGCAACAACGGGTACAACGGCAGCGGCTACAGCGGCAACAACGGCAGCGGCAACGGCAACAACGGCAACAACGGCAGCGGAACGGCAACAACGGCAACAACGGCAGCGGCGACAGCGGCAACAACGGCAGCGGCAACGGCCACAACGGCAGCGGCGACAGCGGCAACAACGGCAGCGGCAACGGCAACAACGGCAACAACGGCAGCGGAACGGCAACAACGGCAACAACGGCAGCGGCGACAGCGGCAACAACGGCAGCGGCGACAGCGGCAACGGCAACAACGGCAACGGCAACAACGGCAGCGGCAATGTCAACAACGGCAGCGGCAACGGCAACAACGGCAACAAGGGCAACAACGGCAGCGGAACGGCAACAACATCAACAACGGCAGCGGCAACGGCAACAACGGCAGCGGCAACGGCAACAACGGCAACAACGGCAGCGGCAACGGCAACACCGGCAACAACGGCAACAACGGAAGCGGCAACGGCAACAAGGGCAGCGGCAACGGCAACAACGGCAGCGTCAACGGCAACAACGGCAACAATGCCAGCGCCAACGGCAACAACGGCAACGGCAACAACGGCAGCGGCGACAGCGGCAACGGCAACAACGGCAGCGGCAACGGCAACAACGGCAGCGGCAACGGCAACAACGGCAGCGGCAAGGGAAACGGCAACAATGGCAACAGCGGCAGCGGCAACGGCAACTACGGCAACAACGGCAACGGCAACAACGTTAAGAACGGATACAATGGCAACAACGGTAACAACGGCAGCGTCAACGGCAACAATGGCAGCGGCAACGGCGACAACGGCAACGGCAACAACGGCAGCGGCGACCGCGGCAACGGCAACAACGGCAGCGGCAACAGCGGCAACAGCGGCAACGGCAACGGCAACAACGGCAGCGGCAACGGCAACAACGGCAACAAGGGAAACAACGGCAGCGGCAACGGAAACAACGGCAGCGGCAACGGCAACAACGGATACAAGGGCAACAACGGCAGCGGTCACGGCAACAACGGCAACAATGGCAGCGGCAACGGCAACAACGGCAACGGCAAAAACGACAGCGGCGACAGCGGCAACGGCAACAACGGCAACGGCAACGGCCTCAACGGCAGCGGCAACGGCAACAACGGATGCGGCAACGGCAACAACGGCAACAATGGCAGCGGCACCGGCAACAACGGCAACGGCAACGGCAACAACGGCAGCGGCGACAGCGGCAACGGCAACAAAGGCAACGGCAACGGCAACAACGGCAGCGGCAACGGCAACGGCAACAACGGCAGCGGCAACGGCAACAACGGATGCGGCAACGGCAACAACGGCAACAATGGCAGCGGCACCGGCAACAACGGCAACGGCAACGGCAAAAACGACAGCGGCGACAGCGGCAACGGCAACAACGGCAACGGCAACGGCCTCAACGGCAGCGGCAACGGCAACAACGGCAACAATGCCAGCGGCAACGGCAACAACGGCAGCGGCAACAACGGCAGCGGCGACAGCGGCAACGGCAACAACGGCAACGGCAACAACAGCAGCGGCAACGGCAACAACGGCAGCGGCAACGGCAACTACGGCAGCGGCAACGGAAACGGCAACAACGGCAACAGCGGCAGCGGCAACGGCAATTACGGCAACAACGGCAACGGCAACAACGTTAAGAACGGATACAATGGCAACAACGGTAACAACGGCAGCGTCAACGGCAACAATGGCAGCGGCAACGGCGACAACGGCAACGGCAACAACGGCAGCGGCGACAGCGGCAACGGCAACAACGGCAGCGGCAACAGCGGCAACAGCGGCAACGGCAACAACGGCAGCGGCAACGGCAACAACGGCAACAAGGGAAACAACGGCAGCGGCAACGGAAACAACGGCAGCGGCAACGGCAACAACGGATACAAGGGCAACAACGGCAGAGGCAACGGCAACAACGGCAGCGGCAACGGCAACAACGGCAGCGGCAACGGCAACAACGGCAACAACGGCAGCGGCCACGGCAACAACGGCAACAATGGCAGCGGCAACGGCAACAACGGCAACGGCAAAAACGACAGCGGCGACAGCGGCAACGGCAACAACGGCAACGGCAACAACGGCAGCGGCAACGGCAACAACGGATGTGGCAACGGCAACAACGGCAACAATGGCAGCGGCACCGGCAACAACGGCAACGGCAACGGCAACAACGGCAGCGGCGACAGCAGCAACGGCAACAAAGGCAACGGCAACAACAGCAGCGGCAACGGCAACGGCAACAACGGCAGCGGCAATGGCAACAACGGCAGCGGCAACGGCAACAACGGCAACAAGGGCAACAACGGCAGCGGCAACGGCAACAACGGCAACAACGGCAGCGGCAACGGTAACAACGGATACAAGGGCAACTACGGCAGCGGCAACGGCAACAACGGCAGCGGCAACGGCAACAACGGCAACAACAGCAGCGGCAACGGCAACAACGGCAACAATGGCAGCGGCAACGGCAACAACGGCAACGGCAAAAACGGCAGCGGCGACAGCGGATACGGCAACAACGGCAACGGCACGGCAACGGCATAAACGGGAGCGGCAATGACAACAACGGCAGCGGCAACGGCAACAACGGATACAAGAACAACAACGGCAGCGGCAACGGCAACAACGGCAGCGGCAACGGCAACAACGGCAGCGGCAACGGCAACAACGGCAACAATGGCAGCGGCGGCAGCGGCAACGGCAACAACGGCAGCGGCAATGGCAACAACGGATACAAGGGCAACAACGGCAGCGGCAACAGCGGCAACGGCATCAACGGCAACGGCAACAACGGCAACGAACAAAGGCAACAATGGCAACAACGGCATCAACGGTAACAACGGCAGCGTCAACGGCAACAACGGCAGCGGCAACGGCAACAACGGCAACAACGGCAACGGCAACAACGGCAGCGGCAACGGCAACAACGGCAACAAGGGCAACAACGGCAGCGGCTACGGCAATAATGGCAGCGGCAACGGCAACAACGGCAACGGAACCGGCAACAACGGCAGCGGCGACAGCGGCAACAACGGCAGCGGCAACGGCAACAACGGCAACAACGGCAGCGGCAACGGCAACAACGGCAGCGGCGACAGCGGCAACAACGGCAGCGGCAACGGCAACAACGGCAACAACGGCAACAACGGCAGCGGCAACGGCAACAACGGCAACAGCGGCAGCGGCAATGGCAACAACAGAACGGCAACAACGGCAGCGGCAACGGCAAAAACGGCAGCGGCAACGGCAACAACGGCAGCGGCAACGGCAACAACGGGTACAACGGCAGCGGCAACGGCAAAACCGGCAACAACGGCAACAACGGCAGCGGCAACGGCAACAACGGCAGCGCCAACGGCAACAACGGCAGCGGCAACGGCAACAACGGGTACAACGGCAGCGGCTACAGCGGCAACAACGGCAGCGGCAACGGCAACAACGGCAACAACGGCAGCGGAACGGCAACAACGGCAACAACGGCAGCGGCGACAGCGGCAACAACGGCAGCGGCAACGGCCACAACGGCAGCGGCGACAGCGGCAACAACGGCAGCGGCAACGGCAACAACGGCAACAACGGCAGCGGAACGGCAACAACGGCAACAACGGCAGCGGCGACAGCGGCTACAACGGCAGCGGCGACAGCGGCAACGGCAACAACGGCAACGGCAACAACGGCAGCGGCAATGTCAACAACGGCAGCGGCAACGGCAACAACGGCAACAAGGGCAACAACGGCAGCGGAACGGCAACAACATCAACAACGGCAGCGGCAACGGCAACAACGGCAGCGGCAACGGCAACAACGGCAACAACGGCAGCGGCAACGGCAACACCGGCAACAACGGCAACAACGGAAGCGGCAACGGCAACAACGACAGCGGCAACGGCAACAACGGCAGCGGCAACGGCAACAACGGCAACAATGCCAGCGCCAACGGCAACAACGGCAACGGCAACAACGGCAGCGGCAACGGCAACAACGGCAGCGGCAACGGCAACAACGGCAGCGGCAACGGCAACAACGGCAGCGGCAAGGGAAACGGCAACAATGGCAACAGCGGCAGCGGCAACGGCAACTACGGCAACAACGGCAACGGCAACAACGTTAAGAACGGATACAATGGCAACAACGGTAACAACGGCAGCGTCAACGGCAACAATGGCAGCGGCAACGGCGACAACGGCAACGGCAACAACGGCAGCGGCGACCGCGGCAACGGCAACAACGGCAGCGGCAACAGCGGCAACAGCGGCAACGGCAACGGCAACAACGGCAGCGGCAACGGCAACAACGGCAACAAGGGAAACAACGGCAGCGGCAACGGAAACAACGGCAGCGGCAACGGCAACAACGGATACAAGGGCAACAACGGCAGCGGTCACGGCAACAACGGCAACAATGGCAGCGGCAACGGCAACAACGGCAACGGCAAAAACGACAGCGGCGACAGCGGCAACGGCAACAACGGCAACGGCAACGGCCTCAACGGCAGCGGCAACGGCAACAACGGATGCGGCAACGGCAACAACGGCAACAATGGCAGCGGCACCGGCAACAACGGCAACGGCAACGGCAACAACGGCAGTGGCGACAGCGGCAACGGCAACAAAGGCAACGGCAACGGCAACAACGGCAGCGGCAACGGCAACGGCAACAACGGCAGCGGCAACGGCAACAACGGATGCGGCAACGGCAACAACGGCAACAAGGGCAACAACGGCAGCGGCAACGGCAACAACGGCAACAACGGCAGCGGCAACGGCAACAACGGATACAAGGGCAACTACGGCAGCGGCAACGGCAACAACGGCAGCGGCAACGGCAACAACGGCAACGGCAACAACAGCAGCGGCAACGGCAACAACGGCAACAATGGCAGCGGCAACGGCAACAACGGCAACGGCAAAAACGGCAGCGGCGACAGCGGCAACGGCAACAACATCAACGGCACGGCAACGGCAACAACGGCAGCGGCAACGGCAACAACGGCAGCGGCAACGCCAACAACGGATACAAGGGCAACAACGGCAGCGGCAACGGCAACAACGGCAGCGGCAACGGCAACAACGGTAGCGGCAACGGCAACAGCGGCGGCGGCGGCGGCAACAGCGGCAACGGCATCAACGGCAACGGCAACAACGGCAACGAACAAAGGCAACAATGGCAACAACGGCATCATCGGTAACAACCGCAGCGTCAACGGCAACAACGGCAGCGGCAACGGCAACAATGGCAGCAGCGACAGCGGCAACGGCAACAACGGCAACAACGGCAGCGGCAACGGCAACAACGGCAGCGGCAACGGCAACAACGGCAGCGGCAACGGCAACAACGGCAGCGGCAACGGCAACAACGGCAGCGGCAACGGCAACAACGGCAGCGGCAACGGCAACAATGGCAACAACGGCAACAACGGCAGCGGCAACGGCAACAACGGCAGCGGCAACGGCAACAACGGCAGCAACGGCAGCAACGGCAGCGGCTACAGCGGCAACAACGGAAGCGGCAACGGCAACAACGGCAGCGGAACGGCAACAACGGCAACAACGGCAGCGGCGACAGCGGCAACAACGGCAGCGGCAACTGCAACAACGGCAGCGGCGACAGCGGCAACAACGGCAGCGGCAACGGCAACAACGGCAACAACGGCAGCGGCAATGGCAACAACGGCAACAACGGCAGCGGAACGGCAACAACGGCAACAACGGCAGCGGCGACAGCGGCAAAAACGGCAGCGGCGACAGCGGCAAAAACGGCAGCGGCGACAGCGGCAACGGCTACAAGGGCAACGGCAACAACGGCAGCGGCAATGTCAACAACGACAGCGGCAACAGCAACAACGGCAACAAGGGCAACAACGGCAGCGGCAACGGCAACAACGGCAACAATGGCAGCGGCAGCGGCAACAACGGCAGCGAGAATGTCAACAACGGCAGCGGCAACGGCAACAACGGCAGCAGCAACGGCAACAACGGCAGCGGCAACGGCAACAACGGCAACAACGGCAGCGGCAACAACGGCAACAACGGCAACAACGGCAGCGGCCACGGCAACAACGGCAGCGGCAACGGCAACAACGGCAGCGGCTGCAGCGGCAACAACGGCAGCGGAAACGGCAACAACGGCAACAACGGCAGCGGAACGGCAACAACGGCAACAACGGCAGCGGCAACTGCAACAACGGCAGCGGCAACGGCAACAACGGCAGCGGCAACGGCAACAACGGCAACAACGGCAGCGGCAACGGCAACAACGGCAACAACGGCAGCGGCTACAGCGGCAACAACGGCAGCGGCAACGGCAACAACGGCAATAACGGCAGCGGAACGGCAACAACGGCAGCGGCGAAAGCAGCAACAACGGCAGCGGCACCGGCAACAACGGCAGCGGCGACAATGGCAACAACGGCAGCGTCATCGGCAACGGCAACGTCAACAACGGCAGCGGCAATGGCAACAATGGCAGCGGCAACGGCAACAACGGCAACAAGGGCAACAACGGCAGCGGCAACGGCAACAACGGCAGCGGCAACGGCAACAACGGATACAAGGGCAACAACGGCAGCGGCAACGGCAACAACGGCAGCGGCAACGGCAACAACGGCAGCGGCAACGGCAACAACGACAACAACGGCAACAACGGCAGCGGCAACGGCAACAACGGCAGCGGCAACGGCAACAACGGCAACAACGGCAGCAACTACAGCGGCAACAACGGCAGCGGCAACGGCAACAACGGCAACAACTGCAGCGGAACGGGAACAACGGCAACAACGGCAGCGGCGACAGCGGCAACAACGGCAGCGGCAACGGCAACAACGGCAGCGGCGACAGCGGCAACAACGGCAGCGTCAACGGCAACAACGGCATAAACGGCTGCGGCGGCAGCGGCAGCGGCGGCGGCAACAGCGGCAACGGCAACGGCAACAACGGCAGCGGCAACGGCAACAACGGATACAAGGGCAACAACGGCAGCGGCAACGGCAACAACGGCAGCGGCAACGGCAACAACGGCAGCGGCAACGGCAACAACGGCAACAACGGCAGAGTGAGCGCCAACAACGGCAACAACGGCAGCGGCAACGGCAACAACGGCAGCGGCAACGGCAACAACGGCAACAACGGCAGCAACTACAGCGGCAACAACGGCAGCGGCAACGGCAACAACGGCAACAACTGCAGCGGCAACGGCAACAACGGCAGCGGCGACAGCGGCAACAACGGCAGCGTCAACGGCAACAACGGCATAAACGGCTGCGGCGGCAGCGGCAGCGGCGGCGGCAACAGCGGCAACGGCATCAACGGCAACGGCAACAACGGCAACGAACAAAGGCAACAACGGCAACAACGGCAACAACGGCAGCGGAACGGCAACAACGGCAACAAGGGCAGAGGCAATGGCAACAACAGCAACGGCAACAACGGCAACAACGGCAGCGGCAATGGCAACAACGGCAGCGGCAACAGCAACAACGGCAACAATGGCAGCGGCAACGGCAACAACGAGACCGGCAACGGCAACTGCAACAACGGCAGCGGCAACGGCAACAATGGCAGCGGCAACGGCAACAACGGCAACAATGGCAGCGGCAACGGCAACAACGGCAAAGGCAACGGCAACAACGGCAGCGGCGACAGCGGCAACGGCAACAACGGCAACGGCATGGGCAACAACGGCAGCGGCAACGGCAACGGCAACAACGGCAGCGGCAATGGCAACAACGGCAGCGGCAACGGCAACAACGGCAACAAGGGCAAACACGGCAGCGGCAACGGTAACAACGGCAACAACGGCAGCGGCAACGGCAACAACGGATACAAGGGCAAAAACGGCAGCGGCAACGGCAACAACGGCAGCGGCAACGGCAACAACGGCAACAATGGCAGCGGCAACGGCAACAACGGCAACGGCAACAACGGCAGCGGCAACGGCAACGGCAACAACGGCAGCGGCAACGGCAGCGGCAACGGCAACAACGGCAACAATGGCAGCGGCAACGGCAACAACGGCAACGGCAAGGGCAACAACGGCAGCGGTAACGGCAACGGCAACAACGGCAGCGGCAATGGCAACAACGGCAGCGGCAACGGCAACAACGGCAACAAGGGCAACAACGGCAGCAGCAACAGCAACAACGGCAACAACGGCAGCGGCAACGGCAACAACGGATACAAGGGCAACAACAGGTGCGGCAACGGCAACAAGGGCAGCGGCAACGGCAACAACGGCATCAGCAACGGCAACAACGGCTGCGGCAACGGCAACAACGGCAGCGGCAACGGCAACAACGGCAATAACGGCAGCGGAACGGCAACAACGGCAGCGGCGACAGCAGCAACAACGGCAGCGGCACCGGCAACAACGGCAGCGGCGACAATGGCAACAACGGCAGCGTCATCGGCAACAACGGCAACAATGGCAGCGGCAACGGCAACAACGGCAACAACGGCAGCGGCAACGGCAACAACGGCAGCGGCAACGGCAACAAGGGCAACAACGGCAGCGGCAACGGCAACAACGGCAGCCGCAAGGCAACAACGGCAGCGGCAACGGCAACAACGGCAACAACGGCTGCGGCGACAGCGGCAGCGGCAACAACGGCAACGGCAACGGCAACGGAAACAACGGCAGCGGCAACGGCAACGTCAACAACGGCAGCGGCAATGGCAACAATGGCAGCGGCAACGGCAACAACGGCAACAAGGGCAACAACGGCAGCGGCAACGGCAACAACGGATACAAGGGCAACAACGGCAGCGGCAACGGCAACAACGGCAGCGGCAACGGCAACAACGGCAGCGGCAACGGCAACAACGGCAACAACGGCAGAGTCAGCGGCAACAACGGCAACAACGGCAGCGGCAACGGCAACAACGGCAGCGGCGACAGCGGCAACAACGGCAGCGTCAACGGCAACAACGGCATAAACGGCTGCGGCGGCAGCGGCAGCGGCGGCGGCAACAGCGGCAACGGCATCAACGGCAACGGCAACAACGGCAACGAACAAAGGCAACAACGGCAACAACGGCAACAACGGCAGCGGAACGGCAACAACGGCAACAAGGGCAGAGGCAATGGCAACAACAGCAACGGCAACAACGGCAACAACGGCAGCGGCAATGGCAACAACGGCAGCGGCAACAGCAACAACGGCAACAATGGCAGCGGCAACGGCAACAACGAGACCGGAAACGGCAACTGCAACAACGGCAGCGGCAACGGCAACAATGGCAGCGGCAACGGCAACAACGGCAACAATGGCAGTGGCAACGGCAACAACGGCAAAGGCAACGGCAACAACGGCAGCGGCGACAGCGGCAACGGCAACAACGGCAACGGCAACGGCAACAACGGCAGCGGCAACGGCAACGGCAACAACGGCAGCGGCAATGGCAACAACGGCAGCGGCAACGGCAACAACGGCAACAAGGGCAAACACGGCAGCGGCAACGGTAACAACGGCAACAACGGCAGCGGCAACGGCAACAACGGATACAAGGGCAACAACGGCAGCGGCAACGGCAACAACGGCAGCGGCAACGGCAACAACGGCAACAATGGCAGCGGCAACGGTAACAACGGCAACGGCAACAACGGCAGCGGCAACGGCAACGGCAACAACGGCAGCGGCAACGGCAGCGGCAACGAGAACAACGGCAACAATGGCAGCGGCAACGGCAACAACGGCAACGGCAAGGGCAACAACGGCAGCGGCAACGGCAACGGCAACAACGGCAGCGGCAATGGCAACAACGGCAGCGGCAACGGCAACAACGGCAACAAGGGCAACAACGGCAGCGGCAACAGCAACAACGGCAACAACGGCAGCGGCAACGGCAACAACGGATACAAGGGCAACAACAGGTGCGGCAACGGCAACAAGGGCAGCGGCAACGGCAACAACGGCATCAGCAACGGCAACAACGGCTGCGGCAACGGCAACAACGGCAGCGGCAACGGCAACAACGGCAGCGGCAGCGGCAACAACGGCAGCGGCAACGGCAACAACGGCAACAACGGCTGCGGCGACAGCGGCAGCGGCAGCGGCGGCGGCAACAGCGGCAACGGCATCAACGGCAACGGCAACAACGGCAACGAACAAAGGCAACAATGGCAACAACGGCATCATCGGTAACAACCGCAGCGTCAACGGCAACAACGGCAGCGGCAACGGCAACAATGGCAGCAGCGACAGCGGCAACGGCAACAACGGCAACAACGGCAGCGGCAACGGCAACAACGGCAGCGGCAACGGCAACAACGGCAGCGGCAACGGCAACAACGGCAGCGGCAACGGCAACAACGGCAGCGGCAACGGCAACAACGGCAGCGGCAACGGCAACAACGGCAACAACGGCAGCGGCAACGGCAACAATGGCAACAACGGCAACAACGGCAGCGGCAACGGCAACAACGGCAGCGGCAACGGCAACAACGGCAGCAACGGCAGCAACGGCAGCGGCTACAGCGGCAACAACGGAAGCGGCAACGGCAACAACGGCAACAACGGCGGCGGAACGGCAACAACGGCAACAACGGCAGCGGCGACAGCGGCAACAACGGCAGCTGCAACTGCAACAACGGCAGCGGCGACAGCGGCAACAACGGCAGCGGCAACGGCAACAACGGCAACAACGGCAGCGGCAACGGCAACAACGGCAACAACGGCAGCGGAACGGCAACAACGGCAACAACGGCAGCGTCGACAGCGGCAAAAACGGCAGCGGCGACAGCGGCAACGGCTACAAGGGCAACGGCAACAACGGCAGCGGCAATGTCAACAACGGCAGCGGCAACTGCAACAACGGCAGCGGCAACGGCAACAACGGCAGCGGCAACGGCAGCAACGGCAGTGGCAATGGCAACAACGGCAGCGGCAACGGCAACAACGGCAACAAGGGAAACAACGGCAGCGGCAACGGCAACAACGGCAGCGGCAACGGCAACAACGGCAGCGGCAACGGCAACAACGGCAGCGGCAACGGCAACAACGGCAACAACGGCAGCGGCAACGGCAACAACGGCAGCGGCAACGGCAACAACGGCAACAGCGGCAGCGGCAACGGCAACAACGGCAACAATGGCAGCGGCAACGGCAACAACGAGAACGGCAACGGCAACTGCAACAACGGCAGCGGCAACGGCAACAACGGCAGCGGCAACGGCAACAACGGCAACAATGGCAGCGGCAACGGCAACAACGGCAAAGGCAACGGCAACAACGGCAGCGGCGACAGCGGCAACGGCAACAACGGCAACGGCAACGGCAACAACGGCAGCGGCAACGGCAACAACGGCAGCGGCAATGGCAACAACGGCAGCGGCAACGGCAACAAGGGTAAACACGGCAGCGGCAACGGCAACAACGGCAACAACGGCAGCGGCAACGGCAACAACGGATACAAGGGCAACAACGGCAGCGGCAACGGCAACAACGGCAGCAGCAACGGCAACAACGGCAGCGGCAACGGCAACATCGGCTACATCGGCAGCGGCAACGGCAACAACGGCAACAATGGCAGCGGCAACGGCCACAACGGCAACGGCAACAACGGCAACAACGGCAGCGGAACGGCAACAACGGCAACAACGGCAGCGGCGACAGCGGCAAAAACGGCAGCGGCGACAGCGGCAACGGCTACAAGGGCAACGGCAACAACGGCAGCGGCAATGTCAACAACGGCAGCGGCAACTGCAACAACGGCAGCGGCAACGGCAACAACGGCAGCGGCAACGGCAACAACGGCAACAACGGCAGCGGCAACGGCAACAACGGCAACAACGGCAGCGGCTACAGCGGCAACAACGGCAGCGGCAACGGCAACAACGGCAATAACGGCAGCGGAACGGCAACAACGGCAGCGGCGACAGCAGCAACAAGGGCAGCGGCACCGGCAACAACGGCAGCGGCGACAATGGCAACAACGGCAGCGTCATCGGCAACAACGGCAACAATGGCAGCGGCAACGGCAACAACGGCAACAACGGCAGCGGCAACGGCAACAACGGCAGCGGCAACGGCAACAAGGGCAACAACGGCTGCGGCGACAGCGGCAGCGGCGGCGGCAACAGCGGCAACGGCATCAACGGCAGCGGCAACAACGGCAACGAACAAAAGCAACAATGGCAACAACGGCATCAACGGTAACAACGGAAGCGTCATCGGCAGCAACGGCAGCGGCAACGGCAACAACGGCAACAACGGCAACGGCAACAACGGTAGCGGCAACGGCAACAGCGGCAACAATGGCAGCGGCAACGGTAACAACGGCAACGGCAACAACGGCAGCGGCGACAGCGGCAGCGTCAACAATGGCAGCGGCACCGGCAACAACGGCAACAACGGCAGCGGCTACAGCGGCAACAACGGTAGCGGCAACGGCAACAACTGCAGCGGAACGGCAACAACGGAAACAACAGCAGCGGCGACAGCGGCAACAACGGCAGCGGCAACGGCAACAACGGCAGCGGCGACAGCGGCAACAACGGCAGCGGCAACGGTATCAACGGCAACAAGGGCAGCGGCAACGGCAACAAGGGCAACAACGGCAGCGGCAACGGCAACAACGGCAGCGGCAACAGCAACAACGGCAACAACGGCTGCGGCAGCGGCAGCGGCGGCGGCAACAGCGGCAACGGCATCAACGGCAACGGCAACAACGGCAACGAACAAAGGCAACAATGGCAACAACATCATCAACGGTAACAACGGCAGCGTCAACGGCAACAACGGCAGCGGCAACGGGAACAACGGCAACAACGGCAACGGCAACAACGGCAGCGGCAACGGCAACAACGGCAACAAGGGCAAAAGCGGCAGCGGCAACGGCAACAACGGCAGCGGCAACGGCAACAAGGGCAGCGGCAACGGCAACAACGGCAACAATGGCAGCGGCAACGGCAACAACGGCAACGGCAACAACGGCAGCGGCGACAGCGGCAACGGCAACAACGGCAAGGGCAACGGAAACAACGGCAACGGCAACGGCAGCAACGGCAGTGGCAATGGCAACAACGGCAGCGGCAACGGCAACAACGGCAACAAGGGAAACAACGGCAGCGGCAACGGCAACAACGGCAGCGGCAACGGCAACAACGGCAGCGGCAACGGCAACAACGGCAGCGGCAACGGCAACAACGGCAACAACGGCAGCGGCAACGGCAACAACGGCAGCGGCAAAGGCAACAACGGCAACAACGGCAGCGGCAACGGCAACAACGGCAACAATGGCAGCGGCAACGGCAACAACGAGAACGGCAACGGCAACTGCAACAACGGCAGCGGCAACGGCAACAACGGCAGCGGCAACGGCAACAACGGCAACAATGGCAGCGGCAACGGCAACAACGGCAAAGGCAACGGCAACAACGGCAGCGGCGACAGCGGCAACGGCAACAACGGCAACGGCAACAACGGCAGCGGCAACGGCAACAACGGCAGCGGCAATGGCAACAACGGCAGCGGCAACGGCAACAACGGCAACAAGGGTAAACACGGCAGCGGCAACGGCAACAACGGCAACAACGGCAGCGGCAACGGCAACAACGGATACAAGGGCAACAACGGCAGCGGCAACGGCAACAACGGCAGCAGCAACGGCAACAACGGCAGCGGCAACGGCAACATCGGCTACAACGGCAGCGGCAACGGCAACAACGGCAACAATGGCAGCGGCAACGGCCACAACGGCAACGGCAACAACGGCAGCGGCGACAGCGGCAACGGCAACAACGGCAAGGCAACGGCAACGGCAACAACGGCAGCGGCAACGGCAGCGGCAACGGCAACAACGGCAACAATGGCAGCGGCAACGGCAACAACGGCAACGGCAAGGGCAACAACGGCAGCGGCGACAGCGGCAACGGCAACAACGGCAACGGCAACGGCAACGGCAACAACGGTAGCGGCAACGGCTACAACGGCAGCACTAACGGCAACAACGGCAACAAGGGCAACAACGGCAGCGGCAACAGCAACAACGGCAACAACGGCAGCGGCAACGGCAACAACGGATACAAGGGCAACAACGGCAGCGGCAGCGGCAACAACGGAAGCGGCAACGGCAACAACGGCACCAACGGCTGCGGCGACAGCGGCAGCGGCGGCGGCAACAGCGGCAACGGCATAAACGGCAACGGCAGCAACGGCAACGAACAAAGGCAACAATGGCAACAACGGCATCAACGGTAACAACGGCAGCGTCAACGGCAACAACGGAAGCGGCAACGGCAACAACGGCAGCAGCGACAGCGGCAACGGCAACAACGGCAACAACGGCAGCGGCAACGGCAACAACGGCAGCGGCAACGGCAACAACGGCAGCGGCAACGGCAAATACGGCAACAATTGCAGCGGCAACGGCAACAACGGCAACGGCAATGGCAACAACGGCAGCGGCAACGGCAACAACGGCAACGGCAACGGAAACAACGGCAGCGGCAACGGCAACAACGGCAGCGGCAACGGCAACAACGGCAGCGGCAACGGCAACAACGGCAACAACGGAAACAACGGCAGCGGCAACGGCAACAACGGCAGCGGCAACGGCAACAACGGCAGCAACGGCAGCGGCTACAGCGGCAACAACGGCAGCGGCAACGGCAACAACGGCAACAACGGCAGCGGAACGGCAACAACGGCAACAACGGCAGCGGCGACAGCGGCAACAACGGCAGCGGCAACGGCAACAACGGCAACAACGGCAGCGGCAACGGCAACAACGGCACAACGGCAGCGGAACGGACACAACGGCAACAACGGCAGCGGCGACAGCGGCAAAAACGGCAGCGGCGACTTCGGCAACGGCAACAACGGCAACGGCAACGGCAACAACGGCAGCGGCAATGTCAACAACGGCAGCCGCAACGGCAACAACGGCAACAAAGGCAACAACGGCAGCGGCAACGGCAACAACGGCAACAATGGCAGCGGCAACGGCAACAACGGATACAAGGGAAACAACGGCAGCGGGAATGTCAACAACGGCAGCGGCAACGGCAACAACGGCAGCAGCAACCGCAACAACGGCAGCGGCAACGGCAACAACGGCAACAACGGCAGCGGCAACGGCAACAACGGCAACAACGGCAGCGGCAACGGCAACAACGGCAGCGGCAACGGCAACAACGGCAGCGGCTACAGCGGCAACAACGGCAGCGGAAACGGCAACAACGCCAACAACGGCAGCGGAACGGCAACAACGGCAGCGGCGACAGCGGCAACAACGCCAGCGGCAACGGCAACAACGGCAACAACGGCAGCGGCAACGGCAACAACGGCAACAACGGCAGCCGCAACGGCAACAACGGCAGCGGCAACGGCAACAACGGCAACAACGGCTGCGGCGACAGCGGCAACGGCAACAACGGAAACGGCAACGGAAACAACGGCAGCGGGAACGGCAACGTCAACAACGGCAGCGGCAATGGCAACAACGGCAGCGGCAACGGCAACAACGGCAACAAGGGCAACAACGGCAGCGGCAACGGCAACAACGGCAGCGGCAACGGCAACAACGGATACAAGGGCAACAACGGCAGCGGCAACGGCAACAACGGAAGCGGCAACGGCAACAACGGCAGCGGCAACGGCAACAACGGCAGCGTAAGCAGCAACAACGGCAACAACGGCAGCGGCAACGGCAACAACGGCAACAACGGCAGCGTCTACAGCGGCAACAACGGCAGCGGCAACGGCAACAACGGCAACAACTGCAGCGGAACGGCAACAACCGCAACAACGGCAGCGGCGACAGCGGCAACAACGGCAGCGGCAACGGCAACAACGGCAGCGGCGACAGCGGCAACAACGGCAGCGTCAACGGCAACAACGGCAACAACGGCTGCGGCGGCAGCGGCAGCGGCGGCGGCAACAGCGGCAACGGTATCAACGGCAACGGCAACAACGGCAACGAACAAAGGCAACAATGGCAACAACGGCATCAACGGTAACAACGGCAGCGTCAACGGCAACAACGGCAGCGGCAACGGCAACAACGGCAACAACGGCAACAACGGCAACGGCAACAACGGCAACAATGGCAGCGGCAACGGCAACAACGGCAACGGAAACGGCAACAACGGCAGCGCCAACGGCAACAACGGCAACAACGGCAGCGGCAACGGCAACAACGGCAGCGGCGACAGCGGCAACAACGGCAGCGGCAACGGCAACAACGGCAACAACGGCAGCGGAACGGCAACAACGGCAACAACTGCAGAGGCAATGGCAACAACAGCAACGGCAACAACGGCAACAACGGCAGCGGCAACGGCAACAACGGCAGCGGCAACGGCAACAACGGCAGCAACGGCAGCGGCTACAGCGGCAACAACGGCAGCGGCAACGGCAACAACGGCAACAACGGCAGCGGAACGGCAACAACGGCAACAACGGCAGCGGCGACAGCGGCAACAACGGCAGCGGCAACGGCAACAACGGCAACAACGGCAGCGGCAACGGCAACAACGGCACAACGGCAGCGGAACGGACACAACGGCAACAACGGCAGCGGCGACAGCGGCAAAAACGGCAGCGGCGACTTCGGCAACGGCAACAACGGCAACGGCAACGGCAACAACGGCAGCGGCAATGTCAACAACGGCAGCCGCAACGGCAACAACGGCAACAAAGGCAACAACGGCAGCGGCAACGGCAACAACGGCAACAATGGCAGCGGCAACGGCAACAACGGATACAAGGGAAACAACGGCAGCGGGAATGTCAACAACGGCAGCGGCAACGGCAACAACGGCAGCAGCAACCGCAACAACGGCAGCGGCAACGGCAACAACGGCAACAACGGCAGCGGCAACGGCAACAACGGCAACAACGGCAGCGGCAACGGCAACAACGGCAGCGGCAACGGCAACAACGGCAGCGGCTACAGCGGCAACAACGGCAGCGGAAACGGCAACAACGCCAACAACGGCAGCGGAACGGCAACAACGGCAGCGGCGACAGCGGCAACAACGCCAGCGGCAACGGCAACAACGGCAACAACGGCAGCGGCAACGGCAACAACGGCAACAACGGCAGCCGCAACGGCAACAACGGCAGCGGCAACGGCAACAACGGCAACAACGGCTGCGGCGACAGCGGCAACGGCAACAACGGAAACGGCAACGGAAACAACGGCAGCGGGAACGGCAACGTCAACAACGGCAGCGGCAATGGCAACAACGGCAGCGGCAACGGCAACAACGGCAACAAGGGCAACAACGGCAGCGGCAACGGCAACAACGGCAGCGGCAACGGCAACAACGGATACAAGGGCAACAACGGCAGCGGCAACGGCAACAACGGAAGCGGCAACGGCAACAACGGCAGCGGCAACGGCAACAACGGCAACAACGGCAGCGTAAGCAGCAACAACGGCAACAACGGCAGCGGCAACGGCAACAACGGCAACAACGGCAGCGTCTACAGCGGCAACAACGGCAGCGGCAACGGCAACAACGGCAACAACTGCAGCGGAACGGCAACAACCGCAACAACGGCAGCGGCGACAGCGGCAACAACGGCAGCGGCAACGGCAACAACGGCAGCGGCGACAGCGGCAACAACGGCAGCGTCAACGGCAACCACGGCAACAACGGCTGCGGCGGCAGCGGCAGCGGCGGCGGATACAGCGGCAACGGTATCAACGGCAACGGCAACAACGGCAACGAACAAAGGCAACAATGGCAACAACGGCATCAACGGTAACAACGGCAGCGTCAACGGCAACAACGGCAGCGGCAACGGCAACAACGGCAACAACGGCAACAACGGCAACGGCAACAACGGCAACAATGGCAGCGGCAACGGCAACAACGGCAACGGAAACGGCAACAACGGCAGCGCCAACGGCAACAACGGCAACAACGGCAGCGGCAACGGCAACAACGGCAGCGGCGACAGCGGCAACAACGGCAGCGGCAACGGCAACAACGGCAACAACGGCAGCGGAACGGCAACAACGGCAACAACTGCAGAGGCAACGGCAACAACAGCAACGGCAACAACGGCAACAACGGCAGCGGCAACGGCAACAACGGCAACAACGGCAGCGGCAACGGCAACAACGGCAGCGGCAACGGCAACAACGGCAGCGGCAGCGGCAACAACGGAAACAACGGCAGCGGCAACGGCAACAACGGCAACAACGGCAGCGGCTACAGCGGCAACAACGGCAGCGGCAACGGCAACAACGGCAATAACGGTTGCGGAACGGCAACAACGGCAACAACGGCAGCGGCGACAGCGGCAACAACGGCAGCGGCACCGGCAACAACGGCAGCGGCGACAGTGGCAACAACGGCAGCGTACACGGCAACAACGGCAACAATGGCAGCGGCAACGGCAACAACGGCAACAACGGCAGCGGCAACGGCAACAACGGCAACAACGGAGACAACGGCTGCGGCGACAGCGGCAGCGGCGGCGGCAACAGCGGCAATGGCATCAACGGCAACGGCAACAACGGCAACGAACAAACGCAACAATGGCAACAACGGCATCAACGGTAACAACGGAAGCGTCATCGGCAACAACGGCAGCGGAAACGGCAACAACGGCAACAACGGCAGCGGCAACGGCAACAACGGCAACAAGGGCAACAACGGCAGCGGCAACGGCAACAATGGCAGCGGCAACGGCAACAACGGCAACAACGGCAGCGGCAAGGGCAACAACGGCAACAAGAGCAACAACGGCAGCGGCAACGGCAACAACGGCAACAACGGCAGTGGCAACGGCAACAACGGATACAAGGGCAACAACGGCAGCGGCAACGGCAACAACGGCAGCGGCAACGGCATTAACGGCAGCGGCAACGGCAACAGCGGCAGCGGCAACGGCAACAACGGCAACAACGGCAGCGGCAACGGCAACAACGGCAGCAATGGCAGCGGCAACGGCAACAACGAGAACGGCAACGGCAACTGCAACAACGGCAGCGGCTACGGCAACAACGGCAGCGGCAACGGCAACAACGGCAACAATGGCAGCGGCAACGGCAACAACGGCAAAGGCAACGGCAACAACGGCAGCGGCGACAGCGGCAACGGCAACAACGGCAACGGCAACAACGGCAGCGGCAACAACGGAAGCGGCAATGGCAACAACGGCAGCGGCAACGGCAACAACGGCAACAAGGGCAAACACGGCAGCGGCAACGGCAACAACGGCAGCGGCAACGGCAACAACGGATACAAGGGCAACAACGGCAGCGGCAACGGCAACAACGGCAGCGGCAACGGCAACAACGGCAGCGGCAACGGCAACATCGGCAACAACGGCAGCGGCAACGGCAACAACGGCAACAATGGCAGCGGCAACGGCAACAACGGCAACGGCAACAACGGCAGCGGCGACAGCGGCAACGGCAACAACGGCAACGGCAACGGCAACAACGGCAGCGGCAACGGCAGCGGCAACGGCAGCGGCAACGGCAACAACGGCAACATTGGCAGCGGCAACGGCAACAACGGCAACGGCAACGGCAACAACGGCAGCGGCGACAGCGGCAACGGCAACAACGGCAACTGCAACGGCAACAACGGCAGCGGCAACGGCAACGGCAACAACGGCAGCGGCAATGGCAACAACGGCAACAAGGTAACAACAACGGCAGCGGCAACAGCAACAACGGCAGCGGCAACGGCAACAACGGATACAAGGGCAACAACGGTAGCGGCAACGGCAACAAGGGCAGCGGCAACGGCAACAACGGCATCAGCAACGGCAACAACGGCTGCGGCAACGGCAACAACGGCAGCGGCAACGGCAACAACGGCAGCGTCAGCGGCAACAACGGCAGCGGCAACGGCAACAACGGCAACAACGGCTGCGGCGACAGCGGCAGCGGCAGCGGCGGCGGCAACAGCGGCAACGGCATCAACGGCAACGGCAACAACGGCAACGAACAAAGGCAACAATGGCAACAACGGCATCAACGTAACAACGGCAGCGTCAACGGCAACAACGGCAGCGGCAACGGCAACAACGGCAGCAGCGACAGCGGCAACGGCAACAACGGCAACAACGGCAGCGGCAACGGCAACAACGGCAGCGGCAACGGCAACAACGGCAGCGGCAACGGCAACAACGGCAACAATTGCAGCGGCAACGGCAACAACGGCAACGGCAACGGCAACAACGGCAGCGGCAACGGCAACAACGGCAACGGCAACGGAAGCAACGGCAGCGCCAAAGGCAACAACGGCAGCGGCAACGGCAACAACGGCAACAACGGCAACAACGGCAACAACGGCAACAACGGCAGCTGCAACGGCAACAACGGCAACAACGGCAGCGGCAACGGCAACAACGGCAGCGGCAACGGCAACAACGGCAACAACGGCAGCGGCTACAGCGGCAACAACGGCAGCGGCAACGGCAACAACGGCAACAACGGCAGCGGCAACGGCAACAACGGCAACAACGGCAACAACGGCAGCGGCAACGGCGGCAACAACGGCAGCGGAAACGGCAACAACGGCAACAACGGCAGCGGAACGGCAACAACGGCAACAACGGCAGCGGCGACAGCGGCAACAACGGCAGCGGCAACGGCAACAACGGCAGCGGCGACAGCGGCAACAACGGCAGCGGCAACGGCAACAACGGCAACAACGGCAGCGGCAACGGCAACAACGGCAACAACGGCAGCCGCAACGGCAACAGCAGCAGCGGCAACGGCAACAACGGCAACAACGGCTGCGGCGACAGCGGCAACGGCAACAACGGCAACGGCAACGGAAACAACGGCAGCGGCAACGGCAACGTCAACAACGGCAGCGGTAATGGCAACAACGGCAGCGGCAACGGCAACAACGGCAACAAGAGCAACAACGGCAGCGGCAACGGCAACAACGGAAGCGGCAACGGCAACAACGGATACAAGGGCAACAACGGCAGCGGCAACGGCAACAACGGCAGCGGCAACGGCAACAACGGCAACAACGGCAGCGTCAGCGGCAACAACGGCAACAACGGCAGCGGCAACGGCAACAACAGCAGCGGCAACGGCAACAACGGCAACAACGGCAGCGGCTACAGCGGCAAGAACGGCAGCGGCAACGGCAACAACGGCAACAACTGCAGCGGAACGGCAACAACGGCAACAACGGCAGCGGCGACAGCGGCAACAACGGCAGCGGCAACGGGAACAACGGCAGCGGCGACAGCGGCAACAACGGCAGCGGCAACAGCAACAACGGCAACAACGGCTGCGGCGGCAGCGGCAGCGGCGGCAGCAACAGCGGCAACGGCATCAACGTCAACGGCAACAACGGCAACGAACAAAGGCGACAATGGCAACAACGGCATCAACGGTAACAACGGCAGCGTCAACGGCAACAACGGCAGCGGCAACGGCAACAACGGCAACAGCGGCAACGGCAACAACGGCAGCGGCAACGGCAACAACGGCAACAAGGGCAACAACGGCAGCGGCAACAACGGCAGCGGCAACCGCAACAACGGCAACAACGGCAACGGCAACAACGGCAACAATGGCAGCGGCAACGGCAACAACGGCAACGGAAACGGCAACAACGGCAGCGGCAACGGCAACAACGGCAACAACTGCAGCGGCAACGGCAACAACGGCAGCGGCGAAAGCGGCAACAACGGCAGCGGCAACGGCAACAACGGCAACAACGGCAGCGGAACGGCTACAACGGCAACAACGGCAGAGGCAATGGCAGCAACAGCAACGGCAACAACGGCAACAACGGCAGCGGTAACCGCAACAACGGCAAAAACGGCAGCGGCAACGGCAACAACGGCAGCGGCAACGGCAACAACGGCAGCGGCAACGGCAACAACGGCAGCGGCAACGGCAACAACGGCAACAACGGCAGCGGCAACGGCAACAACAGCAACATTGGCAGCGGCAACGGCAACTACGGCAACAACGGCAGCGGCCACGGCAACAACGGCAGCGGCAACGGCAACAACGGCAACAACGGCAGCGGCAACGGCAACAACAGCAACAATGGCAGCGGCAACGGCAACTACGGCAACAACGGCAGCGGCAACGGCAACAAGGGCAGCGGCGGCGGCAACAGCGGCAACGGCATCAACGGCAACGGCAACAACGGCAACGAACAAAGGCAACAATGGCAACAGCGGCATCAACGGTAACAACGGCAGCGGCAACGGCAACAACGGCAACAACGGCAACGGCAACATCGGCAGCGGCAACGGCAACAACGGCAACAAGGGCAACAACGGCATGGCAACGGCAACAACGGCAGCGGCAACGGCAACAACGGCAACAACGGCAACGGCAACAATGGCAGCGGCAACGGCAACAACGGTAACGAAAACGCCAACAACGGCAGCGGCGACAGCGGCAACGGCAACAAGGGCAACAACGGCTGCGGCAACGGCAACAACGGCAGCGGCAACGACAGCAACGGCAACAACGGCAGCGGCGACAGAGGCAACAACGGCAGCGGCAACGGCAACAACGGCAACAACGGCAACAACGGCAGCGGCAAAGGCCTCAACGGCAACAACGGCAGAGGCAATGGAATCAACAGCAACGGCAACAACGGCAGCGGCGACAGCGGCAACGGCAACAACGGCAACAACGGCAGCGGCAACGGCAACAACGGCAGCGGCAACGGCAACAACGGCAGCGGCAACGGACACAACGGCAACAACGGCCGCGGCAACGGCAACAACGGCAACAAGGGCAGCGGCAACGGCAACAACGGCAACGGCAACAACGGCAGCGGCGACAGCGGAAACGGCAACAACGGCAACGGCAACGGCAAAAACGGCAGCGGCAACGGCAACAACGGCAGCGGCAACGGCAACAACGGCAACAACGGCAGCGGCGACAGCGGCAACGGCAACAACGGCAACGGCAACAACGGCAGCGGCAACGGCAACGGCAACAACGGATCGGCAATGGTAACAACGGCAGCGGCAACGGCAACAACGGCAACAAGGGCAACAACGGCAGCGGCAAAGACAACAACGGCAACAATGGCACCGGCAACGGCAACAACGGCAGCGGCGACAGCGGCAACGGCAACAACGGCAACGGCTACGGCAACAACGGCAGCGGCAACGGCAACAACGGCAGCGGCAACGGCAACAACGGCAGCGGCGACAGCGGCAACGGCAAAAAAGGCAACGGCAACAACGGCAGCGGCAACAGCAACGGCAACAACGGCAGCGGCAATGGCAACAACGGCAGCGGCAACGGCAACAACGGCAACAAGGGCAACAACGGCAGCGGCAACGACAACAACGGCAACAACGGCAGCGGCAACAACGGATACAAGGGCAACAACGGCAGCGGCAACGTCAACACCGGCAGCGGCAACGGCAACAACGGCAGCGGAAACGGCAACAACGGCAACAACGGCAGCGGAACGGCAACAACGGCAACAACGGCAACGAACAGAGGCAACAATGGCAACAACGGCATCAACGGTAACAACGGCAGCGTCAACGCCAACAACGGCAGCGGCAACGGCAACAACGGCAACAACGGCAACGGCAACAACGGCAGCGGCAACGGCAACAACGGCAACAAGGGCAACAACGGCAGCGGCAACGGAAACAATTGCAGCGACAACGGCAACAACGGCAACAACGGAAGGGGCAAGGGCAACAACGGCAACAAGAGCAACAACGGCAGCGGCAACGGCAACAACGGCAGTGGCAACGGCAACAACGGATACAAGGGCAACAACGGCAACAACGGCAGCGGCAACGGCAACAACGGCAACGGCAACAACGGCAGCGGCGACAGCGGCAACGGCAACAACGGCAACGGCTACGGCAACAACGGCAGCGGCAACGGCAACAACGGCAGCGGCAACGGCAACAACGGCAGCAGCGACAGCGGCAACGGCAACAACGGCAACAAGGGCAACAACGGCAGCGGCAACGGCAACAATGGCAGCGGCAACGGCAACAACGACAACAACGGCAGCGGCAAGGGCAACAACGGCAACAAGAGCAACAACGGCAGCGGCAACGGCAACAACGGCAACAACGGCAGCGGCAACGGCAACAACGGCAGCGGCAACGGCAACAACGGCAGCGGCAACAGCAACAGCAACAACGGCAGCGGCAATGGCAACAACGGCAGCGGCAACGGCAACAACGGCAACAAGGGCAACAACGGCAGCGGCAACGACAACAACGGCAACAACGGCAGCAGCAACAACGGATACAAGGGCAACAACGGCAGCGGCAACGTCAACAACGGCAGCGGCAACGGCAACAACGGCAGCGGAAACGGCAACAACGGCAACAACGGCAGCGGAACGGCAACAACGGCAACAACGGCAGCGGCGACAGCGGCAACGGCAACAACGGCAGCGGCGACAGCGGCAACAACGGCAGCGGCAACGGACACAACGGCAACAACGGCAACGAACAAAGGCAACAATGGCAACAACGGCATCAACAGTAACAACGGCAGCGTCAACGGCAACAACGGCAGCGGCAACGGCAACAACGGCAACAACGGCAACGGCAACAATGGCAGCGGCAACGGCAACAACGGCAACAACGGCAGCGGCAAGGGCAACAACGGCAACAAGAGCAACAACGGCAGCGGCAAGGGCAACAACGGCAACAACGGCAGTGGCAACGGCAACAATGGATACAAGGGCAACAACGGCAGCGGCAACGGCAACAACGGCAACAACGGCAGCGGCAACTGCAACAACGGCAACAACGGCAGCGGCAACGGCAACAACGGCAGCGGCAACGGCAACAACGGCAACAACGGCAGCGGCTACAGCGGCAACAACGGCAGCGGCAACGGCAACAACGGCAACAACGGCAGCGGAACGGCAACAACGGCAACAACGGCAGCGGCGACAGCGGCAACAACGGCAGCGTCACCGGCAACGACGGCAGCAGCGACAGCGGCAACAAGGGCAGCGGCAACGGCAACAACGGCAACAATGGCAGCGGCAACGGCAACAACGGCAACAACGGTAGCGGCAACGGCAACAACCGCAGCGGCAACGGCAACAACGGCAACAACGGCTGCGGCGACAGCGGCAGCGGCAGCGGCGGCGGCAACAGTGGCAACGGCATCAACGGCAACGGCAACAACGGCAACGAACAAAGGCAACAATGGCAGCGGCAACGGCAACAACGGCAACAACGGCAGCGGCTACAGACGCAACAACGGCAGCGGCAACGGCGACAACGGCAACAACGGCAACAACGGCAACAACGGCAGCGGCGACAGCGACAACAACGGCAGCGGCACCGGCAACGACGGCAGCGGCGACAGCGGCAACAACGGCAACAATGGCAGTGGCAACGGCAACAACGGCAACAACGGCAGCGGCAACGGCAACGGCAACAACGGCAGCGGCAATGGCAACAACGGCAACAATGGCAGCGGCAACGGTAACAACGGCAAGGGCAACGGCAACAACGGCAGCGGCGACAGCGGCAACGGCAACAATGGCAACGGCAACGGCAACGGCAACGACGGCAGCGGCAGTGGCAACAACGGCAGCGGCAACGGCAACAACGGCAAGAACGGCAACGGCAACAACGGCAACAACGGCAGCGGCAACGGCAACAACTGCAACAAGAGCAACAATGGCAGCGGCAACGGCAACAACGGATACAAGGGCAACAACGGCAGCGGCAACGCCAACAACGGCAGCGGCAACGGCAACAACGGCAGCGGCAACGGCAACAACGGCAGCGGCAACGGCAACAACGGCAACAACGGCAGCGGCAACGGCAACAACGGCAACAACGGCAGCGGCTACAGCGGCAACAACGGCAGCGGCAACGGCAATAACGGCAATAACGGCAGCGGAACTGCAACAACGGCAACAACGGCAGCGGCGACAGCGGCAACAACGGCAGCGGCACCGGCAACAACGGCAGCGGCGACAGTGGCAACAACGGCAGCGTCAACGGCAACAATGGCAGCGGCAACGGCAACAACGGCAGCGGCAACGGCAACAACGGCAGCGGCAACGGCAACAACGGCAACAACGGCTGCGGCGACAGCGGCAGCGGCGGCGGCAACAGCGGCAACGGCATCAACGGCAACGGCAACAACGGCAACGAACAAAGGCAACAATGGCAACAACGGCATAAACGGTAACAACGGCAGCGTCATCGGCAACAACGGCAGCGGCAATGGCAACAACGGCCACAACGGCAACGGCAACAACGGCAACAACGGCAACAAGGGCAACAACGGCAGCGGTAACGGCAACAACGGCAGCGGCAACGGCAACAGTGGCAACAACGGCAACAACGGTAACGGCTACAGCGGCAACAACGGCAGCGGCACCGGCAACAACGGCAGCGGCGACAGTGGCAACAATGGCAGCGGCAACGGTAGTATTGGCAACAATGGCAACGGCAACGGCAACAACGGCAACAACGGCAGCGGCAACGGCATCAACGGCAGCGGCAACGGCAACAACGGCAGCGGCAACGGCAACAACGGCAACAACGGCAGCGGCGACAACGGCAACAAGGGCAGCGGCAACGGCAACAGCGGCAACAATGGCAACGGCAACAACGGCAACAACGGCAACAAGGGCAACAACGGCAGCGGTAACGGCAACAATGGCAGCGGCAACGGCAACAACGGCAGCGGCAAGGGCAACAACGGCAACAAGAGCAACAACGGCAGCGGCAACGGCAACAACGGCAGCAACGGTAGCGGCAACGGCAACAACGGCAGCGGCAACGGCAACAACGGCAACAACGGCAGCGGCTACAGCGGCAACAACGGCAGCGGAACGGCAACAACGGCAACAACGGCAGCGGCGACAGCGGCAACAACGGCAGCGGCACCGGCAAATACGGCAGCGGCGACAGCGGCAACAACGGCAGCGGCAACGGCAACAACGGCAACAATGGCAGCGGCAACGGCAACAACGGCAACAACGGTAGCGGCAACGGCAACAACGGCAGCGGCAACGGCAACAACGGCAACAACGGCTGCGGCGACAGCGGCAGCGGCAGTGCCGGCGGCAACAGTGGCAACAGCATCAACGGCAACGGCAACAACGGCAACGAACAAAGGCAACAATGGCAACAACGGCATCAACGGTAACAACGGCAACAACGGCAACGGCAACAACGGAAGCGGCAACGGCAACAACGGCAACAACGGCAGCGGCAACGGCAACAACGGCAACAAGGGCAACAACGGCAGCGGCAACGGCAACAATGGCAGCGGCAACGGCAACAACGGCAACGGCAACAACGGCAGCGACGACAGCGGCAACGGCAACAACGGCAACGGCAACAACGGCAGCGGCAACGGTAACAACGGCAAAGGCAACGGCAACAACGGCAACAATGGCAGCGGCAGCGGCAACAACGGCTACGGCAACGGCAAAAACGGCAGCGGCGACAGCGGCAACGGCAACAAGGGCAACAACGGCAGCGGCAACGACAACAACGGCAACAACGGCAGCGGCAGCGGCAACAACGGATACAAGGGCAACAACGGCAGCTCAACGTCAACAACGGCAGCGGCAACGGCAACAACGGCACCGGAAACGGCAACAACGGCAACAACGGCAGCGGAACGGCAACAACGGCAACAACGGCAGCTGCAACGGCAACAACGGCAATAACGGCAGCGGCAACGACAACAACGGCAACAATGGCAACAACAGTAACAACGGCAACAACGGCCGCGGCAACGGCAACAACGGCAACAACGGCAACGGCAACAACGGCAGCGGCGACAGCGGCAACGGCAACAACGGCAACGGCAACGGCAACAACGGCAGCGGCAACGGCAACAACGGCAACGGCAACGGCAACAACGGCAGCGGCGACAGCGGCAACGGCAACAACGGCAACGGCAACAACGGCAGCGACGACAGCGGCAACGGCAACAACGGCAACGGCAACAACGGCAGCGGCAACGGTAACAACGGTAAAGGCAACGGGAACAACGGCAACAATGGCAGCGGCAGCGGCAACAACGGCTACGGCAACGGCAAAAACGGCAGCGGCGACAGCGGCAACGGCAACAAGGGCAACAACGGCAGCGGCAACGACAACAACGGCAACAACGGCAGCGGCAGCGGCAACAACGGATACAAGGGCAACAACGGCAGCTCAACGTCAACAACGGCAGCGGCAACGGCAACAACGGCACCGGAAACGGCAACAACGGCAACAACGGCAGCGGAACGGCAACAACGGCAACAACGGCAGCTGCAACGGCAACAACGGCAATAACGGCAGCGGCAACGACAACAACGGCAACAATGGCAACAACAGTAACAACGGCAACAACGGCCGCGGCAACGGCAACAACGGCAACAACGGCAACGGCAACAACGGCAGCGGCGACAGCGGCAACGGCAACAACGGCAACGGCAACGGCAACAACGGCAGCGGCAACGGCAACAACGGCAACGGCAACGGCAACAACGGCAGCGGCGACAGCGGCAACGGCAACAACGGCAACGGCAACAACGGCAGCGGCAACGGCAACGGCAACAACGGCAGCGGCAATGGCAACAACGGCAGCGGCAACGGCAACAACGGCAACAAGGGCAACAACGGCAGCGGCAACAGCAACAATGGCAGCGGCAACGGCAACAACGGCAACGGCAACAACGGCAGCGGCAACGACAACAACGGCAACAATGGCAACAACAGTAACAACGGCAACAACGGCCGCGGCAACGGCAACAACGGCAACAACGGCAACGGCAACAACGGCAGCGGCGACAGCGGCAACGGCAACAACGGCAACGGCAACGGCAACAACGGCAGCGGCAACGGCAACAACGGCAACGGCAACGGCAACAACGGCAGCGGCGACAGCGGCAACGGCAACAACGGCAACGGCAACAACGGCAGCGACGACAGCGGCAACGGCAACAACGGCAACGGCAACAACGGCAGCGGCAACGGTAACAACGGCAAAGGCAACGGCAACAACGGCAACAATGGCAGCGGCAGCGGCAACAACGGCTACGGCAACGGCAAAAACGGCAGCGGCGACAGCGGCAACGGCAACAAGGGCAACAACGGCAGCGGCAACGACAACAACGGCAACAACGGCAGCGGCAGCGGCAACAACGGATACAAGGGCAACAACGGCAGCTCAACGTCAACAACGGCAGCGGCAACGGCAACAACGGCACCGGAAACGGCAACAACGGCAACAACGGCAGCGGAACGGCAACAACGGCAACAACGGCAGCTGCAACGGCAACAACGGCAATAACGGCAGCGGCAACGACAACAACGGCAACAATGGCAACAACAGTAACAACGGCAACAACGGCCGCGGCAACGGCAACAACGGCAACAACGGCAACGGCAACAACGGCAGCGGCGACAGCGGCAACGGCAACAACGGCAACGGCAACGGCAACAACGGCAGCGGCAACAACGGCAACGGCAACGACAACAACGGCAACAACGGCAGCGGCAGCGGCAACAACGGATACAAGGGCAACAACGGCAGCTCAACGTCAACAACGGCAGCGGCAACGGCAACAACGGCAGCGGCAACGGCAACAACGGCAACAACGGCTGCGGCGACAGCGGCAGCGGCAGTGCCGGCGGCAACAGTGGCAACGGCATCAACGGCAACGGCAACAACGGCAACGAACAAAGGCAACAATGGCAACAACGGCATCAACGGTAACAACGGCAACAACGGCAACGGCAACAACGGAAGCGGCAACGGCAACAACGGCAACAACGGCAGCGGCAACGGCAACAACGGCAACAAGGGCAACAACGGCAGCGGCAACGGCAACAATGGCAGCGGCAACGGCAACAACGGCAACGGCAACAACGGCAGCGACGACAGCGGCAACGGCAACAACGGCAACGGCAACAACGGCAGCGGCAACGGTAACAACGGCAAAGGCAACGGCAACAACGGCAACAATGGCAGCGGCAGCGGCAACAACGGCTACGGCAACGGCAAAAACGGCAGCGGCGACAGCGGCAACGGCAACAAGGGCAACAACGGCAGCGGCAACGACAACAACGGCAACAACGGCAGCGGCAGCGGCAACAACGGATACAAGGGCAACAACGGCAGCTCAACGTCAACAACGGCAGCGGCAACGGCAACAACGGCACCGGAAACGGCAACAACGGCAACAACGGCAGCGGAACGGCAACAACGGCAACAACGGCAGCTGCAACGGCAACAACGGCAATAACGGCAGCGGCAACGACAACAACGGCAACAATGGCAACAACAGTAACAACGGCAACAACGGCCGCGGCAACGGCAACAACGGCAACAACGGCAACGGCAACAACGGCAGCGGCGACAGCGGCAACGGCAACAACGGCAACGGCAACGGCAACAACGGCAGCGGCAACGGCAACAACGGCAACGGCAACGGCAACAACGGCAGTGGCGACAGCGGCAACGGCAACAACGGCAACGGCAACAACGGCAGCGGCAACGGCAACGGCAACAACGGCAGCGGCAATGGCAACAACGGCAGCGGCAACGGCAACAACGGCAACAAGGGCAACAACGGCAGCGGCAACAGCAACAATGGCAGCGGCAACGGCAACAACGGCAACGGCAACAACGGCAGCGGCAACGGAAACAACGGCAGCGGCAACGGCAACAACGGCAACAATGGCAGCGGCAACGGCAACAACGGCAACGGCAACGGCAACAACGGCAGCGGCGACAGCGGCAACGGCAACAACGGCAACGGCAACAACGGCAGTGGCAACAGCAACGGCAACAACGGCAGCGGCAATGGCAACAACGGCAGCGGCAACGGCAACAACGGCAGCAAGGGCAACAACGGCAACGGCAACGACAACAACGGCAACAACGGCAGCGGCAGCGCCAACAACGGATACAAGGGCAATAACGGCAGCAGCAACGTCAACAACGGCAGCGGCAACGGCAACAACGGCAGCGGAAAGGGCAACAACGGCAACAACGGCAGCGGAACGGCAACAACGGCAACAACGGCAGCGGCGACAGCGGCAACAACGGCAGCGGCACCGGCAACAACGGCAGAGGCGACAGTGGCAACAACGGCAGCGGCAACGGCAACAACGGCAACAATGGCAGCGGCAACGGCAACAACGGCAGCGGCAACGGCAACAACGGCAGCGGCAACGGCAACAACGGCAACAACGGCTGCGGCGACAGCGGCAGCGGCGGCGGCAACAGCGGCAACGGCATCAACGGCAACAACCGCAACGAACAAAGGCAACAATGGCAACAACGTCATCAACGGTAACAACGGCAGCGTCATCGGCAACAACGGCAGCGGCAACGGCAACAACGGCAACGGCAACAACGGCAGCGGCAACGGCAACAACGGCAACAAGGGCAACAACGGCAGCGGCAACAGCAACAATGGCAGCGGCAACGGCAACAACGGCAACAACGGCAGCGGCAAGTGCAACAACGGCAACAAGAGCAACAACGGCAGCGGCAACTGCAACAACGGATACAAGGGCAACAACGGCAGCGGCAACGGCAACAACGGCAGCGGCAACGGCAACAACGGCAGCGGCAACGGCAACAACGGCAACAACGGCAGCGGCTACAGCGGCAACAACGGCAGCGGCAACGGCAACAACGGCAACAACGGCAGCGGAACGGCAACAACGGCAACAACGGCAGCGACGACAGCGGCAACAACGGCAGCGGCACCGGCAACAACGGCAGCGGCGACAGCGGCAACAACGGCAGCGGCAACGGCAGCAACGGCAACAATGGCAGCCGCAACGGCAACAACGGTAGCGGCAACGGCAACAACGGCAGCGGCAACGGCAACAACGGCAACAACGGCTGCTACGACAGCGGCAGCGGCGGCGGCAACAGTGGCAACGGCATCAACGGCAACGGCAACAACGGCAACGAACAAAGGCAACAATGGCAACAACGGCATCAACGGTAACAACGGCAACACCGGCAACGGCAACAACGGCAGCGGCAACGGCAACAACGGCAACAACGGCAGCGGCAACGGCAACAACGGCAACAAGGGCAACAACGGCAGCGGCAACGGCAACAATGGCAGCGGCAACGGCAACAACGGCAACGGAAACGGCAACAACGGCAGCGGCGACAGCGGCAACGGCAACAAGGGCAACAACGGCAGCGGCAACGGCAACAACGGCAGGGCAACGGCAACAACGGCAACAACGGCAGCGGCAACGGCAACAACGGCAGCGGCGACAGCGGCAACAACGGCAGCGGCAACGGCAACAACGGCAACAACGGCAACAACGGCAGCGGCAACAACGGCAGCGGCAATGGCAACAACAGCAACGGTAACAACGGCAGCGGCGACAGCGGCAACGGCAACAACGGCAACAACGGCAGCGGCAACGGCAACGGCAGCGGCAGCAACGGCAACAACGGCAGCGGCAACGGCAACAACGGCAACGGCAACGGCAACAACGGCAGCGGCAGTGGCAACAACGGCAGCGGCAACGACAACAACGGCAACAACGGCAGCGGCAACGGCAACAACGTATACAAGGGCAACAACGGCAGCGGCAACACCAACAACGGCAGCGGCAACGGCAACAACGGCAGTAGCAACGGCAACAACGGCAGCGGCAACGGCAACAACGGCAGCGGCAACGGCAACAGTGGCAACAACGGCAACAACGGCAACGGCTGCAGCGGCAACAACGGCAGCGGCAACGGCAACAACGGCAGCGGCGACAGCGGCAACAACGGCAGCGGCACCGGCAACAACGGCAGCGGCGACAGTGGCAACAACGGCAGCGGCAACGGTAGTATTGGCAACAATGGCAACGGCAACGGCAACAACGGCAACAACGGCAGCGGCAACGGCATCAACGGCAGCGGCAACGGCAACAACGGCAACAACGGCTGCGGCGACAGCGGCAGCGGCGGCGGCAACAGCGGCAACGGCATCAACGGCAACGGCAACAACAGCAACGAACAAAGGCAACAATGGCAACAACGGCATCAACGGTAACAGCGGCAGCGTCAACGGCAACAACGGCAGCGGCAACGGCAACAACGGCAACAACGGCAACGGCAACAACGGCAACAACGGCAACAAGGGCAACAACGGCAGCGGTAACGGCAACAATGGCAGCGGCAACGGCAACAACGGCAGCGGCAAGGGCAACAACGGCAACAAGAGCAACAACGGCAGCGGCAACGGCAACAACGGCAACAACGGCAGTGGCAACGGCAACAACGGATACAAGGGCAACAACGGAAGCGGCAACGGCAACAACGGCAGCGGCAACGGCAACAACGGCAGCGGATACGGCAACAACGGCAACAACGGCAGCGGCAACGGCAACAACGGCAGCGGCAACGGCAACAACGGCAACAACGGCAGCGGCTACAGTGGCAACAACGGCAGCGGAACGGCAACAACGGCAACAACGGCAGCGGCGACAGCGGCAACAACGGCAGCGGCACCGGCAAATACGGCAGCGGCGACAGCGGCAACAACGGCAGCGGCAACGGCAACAACGGCAACAATGGCAGCGGCAACGGCAACAACGGCAACAACGGTAGCGGCAACGGCAACAACGGCAGCGGCAACGGCAACAACGGAAACAACGGCTGCGGCGACAGCGGCAGCGGCAGTGCCGGCGGCAACAGTGGCAACGGCATCAACGGCAACGGCAACAACGGCAACGAACAAAGGCAACAATGGCAACAACGGCATCAACGGTAACAACGGCAACAACGGCAACGGCAACAACGGAAGCGGCAACGGCAACAACGGCAACAACGGCAGCGGCAACGGCAACAACGGCAACAAGGGCAACAACGGCAGCGGCAACGGCAACAATGGCAGCGGCAACGGCAACAACGGCAACGGCAACAACGGCAGCGACGACAGCGGCAACGGCAACAACGGCAACGGCAACAACGGCAGCGGCAACGGTAACAACGGCAAAGGCAACGGCAACAACGGCAACAATGGCAGCGGCAGCGGCAACAACGGCTACGGCAACGGCAACAACGGCAGCGGCGACAGCGGCAACGGCAACAAGGGCAACAACGGCAGCGGCAACGACAACAACGGCAACAACGGCAGCGGCAGCGGATACAACGGATACAAGGGCAACAACGGCAGCTCAACGTCAACAACGGCAGCGGCAACGGCAACAACGGCACCGGAAACGGCAACAATGGCAACAACGGCAGCGGAACGGCAACAACGGCAACAATGGCAACAACGGTAACAACGGCAACAACGGCAGCGGCAACGGCAACAATGGCAGCGGCAACGGCAACAACAGCAACGGCAACGGTAAGAACGACAACAATGGCAGCAACGGTAACAACGGCAGCGTCAACGGCAACAATGGCAGCGGCAACGGCAACAACGGCAGGGGCAACGGTAACAACGGCAGCGGCAACGGCAACAACGGCAGCGGCAACGGCAACAACGGCAGCGGCAACAACGGCGCCAACGGCAAAAACGGCAAAAACGGCAACAACGGCAACAACGGCAGCGGCAACGGCAACAATGGCAGCGGCCACAGCGGCAGCGGTAGCGGCGGCGGCAGCAACAGCGGCAACGTCACCGGCAACAACGGCAACAACGGATACAACGGCAACAACGGCAACAACGGAAACAACCGCAACAATGGCAACCACGGCATCATCGGTAACAACCGCAGCGTCAACGGCAACAACGGGAGCGGCAACGGCAACAATGGCAGCAGCGACAGCGGCAACGGCAACAACGGCAACAACGGCAGCGGCAACGGCAACAACGGCAGCGGCAACGGCAACAACGGCAGCGGCAACGGCAACAACGGCAGCGGCAACGGCAACAACGGCAGCGGCAACGGCAACAACGGCAGCGGCAACGGCAACAACGGCAGCGGCAACGGCAACAATGGCAACAACGGCAACAACGGCAGCGGCAACGGCAACAACGGCAGCGGCAACGGCAACAACGGCAGCAACGGCAGCAACGGCAGCGGCTACAGCGGCAACAACGGAAGCGGCAACGGCAACAACGGCAACAACGGCAGCGGAACGGCAACAACGGCAACAACGGCAGCGGCGACAGCGGCAACAACGGCAGCGGCAACTGCAACAACGGCAGCGGCGACAGCGGCAACAACGGCAGCGGCAACGGCAACAACGGCAACAACGGCAGCGGCAACGGCAACAACGGCAACAACGGCAGCGGAACGGCAACAACGGCAACAACGGCAGCGGCGACAGCGGCAAAAACGGCAGCGGCGACAGCGGCAAAAACGGCAGCGGCGACAGCGGCAACGGCTACAAGGGCAACGGCAACAACGGCAGCGGCAATGTCAACAACGGCAGCGGCAACAGCAACAACGGCAACAAGGGCAACAACGGCAGCGGCAACGGCAACAACGGCAACAATGGCAGCGGCAGCGGCAACAACGGCAGCGAGAATGTCAACAACGGCAGCGGCAACGGCAACAACGGCAGCAGCAACGGCAACAACGGCAGCGGCAACGGCAACAACGGCAACAACGGCAGCGGCAACAACGGCAACAACGGCAACAACGGCAGCGGCAACGGCAACAACGGCAGCGGCAACGGCAACAACGGCAGCGGCTGCAGCGGCAACAACGGCAGCGGAAACGGCAACAACGGCAACAACGGCAGCGGAACGGCAACAACGGCAACAACGGCAGCGGCAACTGCAACAACGGCAGCGGCAACGGCAACAACGGCAGCGGCAACGGCAACAACGGCAACAACGGCAGCGGCAACGGCAACAACGGCAACAACGGCAGCGGCTACAGCGGCAACAACGGCAGCGGCAACGGCAACAACGGCAATAACGGCAGCGGAACGGCAACAACGGCAGCGGCGACAGCAGCAACAACGGCAGCGGCACCGGCAACAACGGCAGCGGCGACAATGGCAACAACGGCAGCGTCATCGGCAACGGCAACGTCAACAACGGCAGCGGCAATGGCAACAATGGCAGCGGCAACGGCAACAACGGCAACAAGGGCAACAACGGCAGCGGCAACGGCAACAACGGCAGCGGCAACGGCAACAACGGATACAAGGGCAACAACGGCAGCGGCAACGGCAACAACGGCAGCGGCAACGGCAACAACGGCAGCGGCAACGGCAACAACGGCAACAACGGCAACAACGGCAGCGGCAACGGCAACAACGGCAGCGGCAACGGCAACAACGGCAACAACGGCAGCAACTACAGCGGCAACAACGGCAGCGGCAACGGCAACAACGGCAACAACTGCAGCGGAACGGGAACAACGGCAACAACGGCAGCGGCGACAGCGGCAACAACGGCAGCGGCAACGGCAACAACGGCAGCGGCGACAGCGGCAACAACGGCAGCGTCAACGGCAACAACGGCATAAACGGCTGCGGCGGCAGCGGCAGCGGCGGCGGCAACAGCGGCAACGGCATCAACGGCAACGGCAACAACGGCAACGAACAAAGGCAACAATGGCAACAACGGCATCAACGGTAAGAACGGCAGCGTCAACGGCAACAACGGCAACGGCAACAACGGCAACAGCGGCAACGGCAACAACGGCAGCGGCAACGGCAACAACGGCAACAAGGGCAACAACGGAAGCGGCAACGGCAACAACGGCAGCGGCAACGGCAACAACGGCAACAACGGCGTCAATGGCAGCGGCAACGGCAACAACGGCAACGGAAACGGCAACAACGGCAGCGGCAACGGCAACAACGGCAACAACGGCAACAACGGCAGCGGCAACGGCAACAACGGCAGCGGCGACAGCGGCAACAACGGCAGTGGCAACGGCAACAACGGCAACAACGGCAGCGGAACGGCAACAACGGCAAAAACGGCAGAGGCAATGGCAACAACAGCAACGGCAACAACGGCAACAACGGCAGCGGGAACGGCAACAACGGCAACAACGGCGGCGGCAACTGCAACAACGGCAGCGGCAACGGCAACAACGGCAACAACGGCAGCGGCAACGGCAACAACGGCAACAACGGCAGCGGCAACGGCAACAACGGCAACAACGGCAGCGGCTACAGCGGCAACAACGGCAGCGGCAACGCCAACAACGGCAATAACGGCAGCGGAACGGCAACAACGGCAGCGGCGACAGCAGCAACAACGGCAGCGGCACCGGCAACAACGGCAGCGGCGACAATGGCAACAACGGCAGCGTCATCGGCAACAACGGCAACAATGGCAGCGGCAACGGCAACAACGGCAACAACGGCAGCGGCAACGGCAACAACGGCAGCGGCAACGGCAACAAGGGCAACAACGGCAGCGGCAACGGCAACAACGGCAGCCGCAACGGCAACAACGGCAGCGGCAACGGCAACAACGGCAACAACGGCTGCGGCGACAGCGGCAGCGGCAACAACGGCAACGGCAACGGCAACGGAAACAACGGCAGCGGCAACGGCAACGTCAACAACGGCAGCGGCAATGGCAACAATGGCAGCGGCAACGGCAACAACGGCAACAAGGGCAACAACGGCAGCGGCAACGGCAACAACGGCAGCGGCAACGGCAACAACGGATACAAGGGCAACAACGGCAGCGGCAACGGCAACAACGGCAGCGGCAACGGCAACAACGGCAGCGGCAACGGCAACAACGGCAACAACGGCAACAACGGCAGCGGCAACGGCAACAACGGCAGCGGCAACGGCAACAACGGCAACAACGGCAGCAACTACAGCGGCAACAACGGCAGCGGCAACGGCAACAACGGCAACAACTGCAGCGGCAACGGCAACAACGGCAGCGGCGACAGCGGCAACAACGGCAGCGTCAACGGCAACAACGGCATAAACGGCTGCGGCGGCAGCGGCAGCGGCGGCGGCAACAGCGGCAACGGCATCAACGGCAACGGCAACAACGGCAACGAACAAAGGCAACAACGGCAACAACGGCAACAACGGCAGCGGAACGGCAACAACGGCAACAAGGGCAGAGGCAATGGCAACAACAGCAACGGCAACAACGGCAACAACGGCAGCGGCAATGGCAACAACGGCAGCGGCAACAGCAACAACGGCAACAATGGCAGCGGCAACGGCAACAACGAGACCGGCAACGGCAACTGCAACAACGGCAGCGGCAACGGCAACAATGGCAGCGGCAACGGCAACAACGGCAACAATGGCAGCGGCAACGGCAACAACGGCAAAGGCAACGGCAACAACGGCAGCGGCGACAGCGGCAACGGCAACAACGGCAACGGCATGGGCAACAACGGCAGCGGCAACGGCAACGGCAACAACGGCAGCGGCAATGGCAACAACGGCAGCGGCAACGGCAACAACGGCAACAAGGGCAAACACGGCAGCGGCAACGGTAACAACGGCAACAACGGCAGCGGCAACGGCAACAACGGATACAAGGGCAACAACGGCAGCGGCAACGGCAACAACGGCAGCGGCAACGGCAACAACGGCAACAATGGCAGCGGCAACGGCAACAACGGCAACGGCAACAACGGCAGCGGCAACGGCAACGGCAACAACGGCAGCGGCAACGGCAGCGGCAACGGCAACAACGGCAACAATGGCAGCGGCAACGGCAACAACGGCAACGGCAAGGGCAACAACGGCAGCGGTAACGGCAACGGCAACAACGGCAGCGGCAATGGCAACAACGGCAGCGGCAACGGCAACAACGGCAACAATGGCAACAACGGCAGCGGCAACAGCAACAACGGCAACAACGGCAGCGGCAACCGCAACAACGGATACAAGGGCAACAACAGGTGCGGCAACGGCAACAAGGGCAGCGGCAACGGCAACAACGGCATCAGCAACGGCAACAACGGCTGCGGCAACGGCAACAACGGCAGCGGCAACGGCAACAACGGCAATAACGGCAGCGGAACGGCAACAACGGCAGCGGCGACAGCAGCAACAACGGCAGCGGCACCGGCAACAACGGCAGCGGCGACAATGGCAACAACGGCAGCGTCATCGGCAACAACGGCAACAATGGCAGCGGCAACGGCAACAACGGCAACAACGGCAGCGGCAACGGCAACAACGGCAGCGGCAACGGCAACAAGGGCAACAACGGAAGCGGCAACGGCAACAACGGCAGCCGCAAGGCAACAACGGCAGCGGCAACGGCAACAACGGCAACAACGGCTGCGGCGACAGCGGCAGCGGCAACAACGGCAACGGCAACGGCAACGGAAACAACGGCAGCGGCAACGGCAACGTCAACAACGGCAGCGGCAATGGCAACAATGGCAGCGGCAACGGCAACAACGGCAGCGGCAACGGCAACAACGGATACAAGGGCAACAACGGCAGCGGCAACGGCAACAACGGCAGCGGCAACGGCAACAACGGCAGCGGCAACGGCAACAACGGCAACAACGGCAGAGTCAGCGGCAACAACGGCAACAACGGCAGCGGCAACGGCAACAACGGCAGCGGCGACAGCGGCAACAACGGCAGCGTCAACGGCAACAACGGCATAAACGGCTGCGGCGGCAGCGGCAGCGGCGGCGGCAACAGCGGCAACGGCATCAACGGCAACGGCAACAACGGCAACGAACAAAGGCAACAACGGCAACAACGGCAACAACGGCAGCGGAACGGCAACAACGGCAACAAGGGCAGAGGCAATGGCAACAACAGCAACGGCAACAACGGCAACAACGGCAGCGGCAATGGCAACAACGGCAGCGGCAACAGCAACAACGGCAACAATGGCAGCGGCAACGGCAACAACGAGACCGGAAACGGCAACTGCAACAACGGCAGCGGCAACGGCAACAATGGCAGCGGCAACGGCAACAACGGCAACAATGGCAGTGGCAACGGCAACAACGGCAAAGGCAACGGCAACAACGGCAGCGGCGACAGCGGCAACGGCAACAACGGCAACGGCAACGGCAACAACGGCAGCGGCAACGGCAACGGCAACAACGGCAGCGGCAATGGCAACAACGGCAGCGGCAACGGCAACAACGGCAACAAGGGCAAACACGGCAGCGGCAACGGTAACAACGGCAACAACGGCAGCGGCAACGGCAACAACGGATACAAGGGCAACAACGGCAGCGGCAACGGCAACAACGGCAGCGGCAACGGCAACAACGGCAACAATGGCAGCGGCAACGGCAACAACGGCAACGGCAACAACGGCAGCGGCAACGGCAACGGCAACAACGGCAGCGGCAACGGCAGCGGCAACGAGAACAACGGCAACAATGGCAGCGGCAACGGCAACAACGGCAACGGCAAGGGCAACAACGGCAGCGGCAACGGCAACGGCAACAACGGCAGCGGCAATGGCAACAACGGCAGCGGCAACGGCAACAACGGCAACAAGGGCAACAACGGCAGCGGCAACAGCAACAACGGCAACAACGGCAGCGGCAACGGCAACAACGGATACAAGGGCAACAACAGGTGCGGCAACGGCAACAAGGGCAGCGGCAACGGCAACAACGGCATCAGCAACGGCAACAACGGCTGCGGCAACGGCAACAACGGCAGCGGCAACGGCAACAACGGCAGCGGCAGCGGCAACAACGGCAGCGGCAACGGCAACAATGGCAGCAGCGACAGCGGCAACGGCAACAACGGCAACAACGGCAGCGGCAACGGCAACAACGGCAGCGGCAACGGCAACAACGGCAGCGGCAACGGCAACAACGGCAGCGGCAACGGCAACAACGGCAGCGGCAACGGCAACAACGGCAACAACGGCAGCGGCAACGGCAACAACGGCAGCAACGGCAGCAACGGCAGCGGCTACAGCGGCAACAACGGAAGCGGCAACGGCAACAACGGCAACAACGGCGGCGGAACGGCAACAACGGCAACAACGGCAGCGGCGACAGCGGCAACAACGGCAGCGGCAACTGCAACAACGGCAGCGGCGACAGCGGCAACAACGGCAGCGGCAACGGCAACAACGGCAACAACGGCAGCGGCAACGGCAACAACGGCAACAACGGCAGCGGAACGGCAACAACGGCAACAACGGCAGCGGCGACAGCGGCAAAAACGGCAGCGGCGACAGCGGCAACGGCTACAAGGGCAACGGCAACAACGGCAGCGGCAATGTCAACAACGGCAGCGGCAACTGCAACAACGGCAGCGGCAACGGCAACAACGGCAGCGGCAACGGCAACAACGGCAACAACGGCAGCGGCAACGGCAACAACGGCAACAACGGCAGCGGCTACAGCGGCAACAACGGCAGCGGCAACGGCAACAACGGCAATAACGGCAGCGGAACGGCAACAACGGCAGCGGCGACAGCAGCAACAACGGCAGCGGCACCGGCAACAACGGCAGCGGCGACAATGGCAACAACGGCAGCGTCATCGGCAACAACGGCAACAATGGCAGCGGCAACGGCAACAACGGCAACAACGGCAGCGGCAACGGCAACAACGGCAGCGGCAACGGCAACAAGGGCAACAACGGCTGCGGCGACAGCGGCAGCGGCGGCGGCAACAGCGGCAACGGCAACAACGGCAGCGGCAACAACGGCAACGAACAAAAGCAACAATGGCAACAACGGCATCAACGGTAACAACGGAAGCGTCATCGGCAGCAACGGCAGCGGCAACGGCAACAACGGCAACAACGGCAACGGCAACAACGGTAGCGGCAACGGCAACAGCGGCAACAATGGCAGCGGCAACGGTAACAACGGCAACGGCAACAACGGCAGCGGCGACAGCGGCAGCGTCAACAATGGCAGCGGCACCGGCAACAACGGCATCAACGGCAGCGGCTACAGCGGCAACAACGGTAGCGGCAACGGCAACAACTGCAGCGGAACGGCAACAACGGAAACAACAGCAGCGGCGACAGCGGCAACAACGGCAGCGGCAACGGCAACAACGGCAGCGGCGACAGCGGCAACAACGGCAGCGGCAACGGTATCAACGGCAACAAGGGCAGCGGCAACGGCAACAAGGGCAACAACGGCAGCGGCAACGGCAACAACGGCAGCGGCAACAGCAACAACGGCAACAACGGCTGCGGCAGCGGCAGCGGCGGCGGCAACAGCGGCAACGGCATCAACGGCAACGGCAACAACGGCAACGAACAAAGGCAACAATGGCAACAACATCATCAACGGTAACAACGGCAGCGTCAACGGCAACAACGGCAGCGGCAACGGCAACAACGGCAGCGGCAACAGCAACAACGGCAACAACGGCTGCGGCAGCGGCAGCGGCGGCGGCAACAGCGGCAACGGCATCAACGGCAACGGCAACAACGGCAACGAACAAAGGCAACAATGGCAACAACATCATCAACGGTAACAACGGCAGCGTCAACGGCAACAACGGCAGCGGCAACGGGAACAACGGCAACAACGGCAACGGCAACAACGGCAGCGGCAACGGCAACAACGGCAACAAGGGCAAAAGCGGCAGCGGCAACGGCAACAACGGCAGCGGCAACGGCAACAAGGGCAGCGGCAACGGCAACAACGGCAACATAGGCAGCGGCAACGGCAACAACGGCAACGGCAACAACGGCAGCGGCGACAGCGGCAACGGCAACAACGGCAAGGGCAACGGAAACAACGGCAACGCAACGGCAGCAACGGCAGTGGCAATGGCAACAACGGCAGCGGCAACGGCAACAACGGCAACAAGGGAAACAACGGCAGCGGCAACGGCAACAACGGCAGCGGCAACGGCAACAACGGCAGCGGCAACGGCAACAACGGCAGCGGCAACGGCAACAACGGCAACAACGGCAGCGGCAACGGCAACAACGGCAGCGGCAACGGCAACAACGGCAACAGCGGCAGCGGCAACGGCAACAACGGCAACAATGGCAGCGGCAACGGCAACAACGAGAACGGCAACGGCAACTGCAACAACGGCAGCGGCAACGGCAACAACGGCAGCGGCAACGGCAACAACGGCAACAATGGCAGCGGCAACGGCAACAACGGCAAAGGCAACGGCAACAAGGGCAGCGGCGACAGCGGCAACGGCAACAACGGCAACGGCAACGGCAACAACGGCAGCGGCAACGGCAACAACGGCAGCGGCAATGGCAACAACGGCAGCGGCAACGGCAACAAGGGTAAACACGGCAGCGGCAACGGCAACAACGGCAACAACGGCAGCGGCAACGGCAACAACGGATACAAGGGCAACAACGGCAGCGGCAACGGCAACAACGGCAGCAGCAACGGCAACAACGGCAGCGGCAACGGCAACATCGGCTACAACGGCAGCGGCAACGGCAACAACGGCAACAATGGCAGCGGCAACGGCCACAACGGCAACGGCAACAACGGCAACAACGGCAGCGGAACGGCAACAACGGCAACAACGGCAGCGGCGACAGCGGCAAAAACGGCAGCGGCGACAGCGGCAACGGCTACAAGGGCAACGGCAACAACGGAAGCGGCAATGTCAACAACGGCAGCGGCAACTGCAACAACGGCAGCGGCAACGGCAACAACGGCAGCGGCAACGGCAACAACGGCAACAACGGCAGCGGCAACGGCAACAACGGCAACAACGGCAGCGGCTACAGCGGCAACAACGGCAGCGGCAACGGCAACAACGGCAATAACGGCAGCGAAACGGCAACAACGGCAGCGGCGACAGCAGCAACAACGGCAGCGGCACCGGCAACAACGGCAGCGGCGACAATGGCAACAACGGCAGCGTCATCGGCAACAACGGCAACAATGGCAGCGGCAACGGCAACAACGGCAACAACGGCAGCGGCAACGGCAACAACGGCAGCGGCAACGGCAACAAGGGCAACAACGGCTGCGGCGACAGCGGCAGCGGCGGCGGCAACAGCGGCAACGGCATCAACGGCAGCGGCAACAACGGCAACGAACAAAAGCAACAATGGCAACAACGGCATCAACGGTAACAACGGAAGCGTCATCGGCAGCAACGGCAGCGGCAACGGCAACAACGGCAACAACGGCAACGGCAACAACGGTAGCGGCAACGGCAACAGCGGCAACAATGGCAGCGGCAACGGTAACAACGGCAACGGCAACAACGGCAGCGGCGACAGCGGCAGCGTCAACAATGGCAGCGGCACCGGCAACAACGGCAACAACGGCAGCGGCTACAGCGGCAACAACGGTAGCGGCAACGGCAACAACTGCAGCGGAACGGCAACAACGGAAACAACAGCAGCGGCGACAGCGGCAACAACGGCAGCGGCAACGGCAACAACGGCAGCGGCGACAGCGGCAACAATGGCAGCGGCAACGGTATCAACGGCAACAAGGGCAGCGGCAACGGCAACAAGGGCAACAACGGCAACGGCAACAACGGCAGCGGCAACAGCAACAACGGCAACAACGGCAACAACGGCTGCGGCAGCGGCAGCGGCGGCGGCAACAGCGGCAACGGCATCAACGGCAACGGCAACAACGGCAACGAACAAAGGCAACAATGGCAACAACATCATCAACGGTAACAACGGCAGCGTCAACGGCAACAACGGCAGCGGCAACGGGAACAACGGCAACAACGGCAACGGCAACAACGGCAGCGGCAACGGCAACAACGGCAACAAGGGCAAAAGCGGCAGCGGCAACGGCAACAACGGCAGCGGCAACGGCAACAAGGGCAGCGGCAACGGCAACAACGGCAACAATGGCAGCGGCAACGGCAACAACGGCAACGGCAACAACGGCAGCGGCGACAGCGGCAACGGCAACAACGGCAAGGGCAACGGAAACAACGGCAACGGCAACGGCAGCAACGGCAGTGGCAATGGCAACAACGGCAGCGGCAACGGCAACAACGGCAACAAGGGAAACAACGGCAGCGGCAACGGCAACAACGGCAGCGGCAACGGCAACAACGGCAGCGGCAACGGCAACAACGGCAGCGGCAACGGCAACAACGGCAACAACGGCAGCGGCAACGGCAACAACGGCAGCGGCAACGGCAACAACGGCAACAACGGCAGCGGCAACGGCAACAACGGCAACAATGGCAGCGGCAACGGCAACAACGAGAACGGCAACGGCAACTGCAACAACGGCAGCGGCAACGGCAACAACGGCAGCGGCAACGGCAACAACGGCAACAATGGCAGCGGCAACGGCAACAACGGCAAAGGCAACGGCAACAACGGCAGCGGCGACAGCGGCAACGGCAACAACGGCAACGGCAACGGCAACAACGGCAGCGGCAACGGCAACAACGGCAGCGGCAATGGCAACAACGGCAGCGGCAACGGCAACAACGGCAACAAGGGTAAACACGGCAGCGGCAACGGCAACAACGGCAACAACGGCAGCGGCAACGGCAACAACGGATACAAGGGCAACAACGGCAGCGGCAACGGCAACAACGGCAGCAGCAACGGCAACAACGGCAGCGGCAACGGCAACATCGGCTACAACGGCAGCGGCAACGGCAACAACGGCAACAATGGCAGCGGCAACGGCCACAACGGCAACGGCAACAACGGCAGCGGCGACAGCGGCAACGGCAACAACGGCAAGGCAACGGCAACGGCAACAACGGCAGCGGCAACGGCAGCGGCAACGGCAACAACGGCAACAATGGCAGCGGCAACGACAACAACGGCAACGGCAAGGGCAACAACGGCAGCGGCGACAGCGGCAACGGCAACAACGGCAACGGCAACGGCAACGGCAACAACGGTAGCGGCAACGGCTACAACGGCAGCACTAACGGCAACAACGGCAACAAGGGCAACAACGGCAGCGGCAACAGCAACAACGGCAACAACGGCAGCGGCAACGGCAACAACGGATACAAGGGCAACAACGGCAGCGGCAGCGGCAACAACGGAAGCGGCAACGGCAACAACGGCACCAACGGCTGCGGCGACAGCGGCAGCGGCGGCGGCAACAGCGGCAACGGCATAAACGGCAACGGCAGCAACGGCAACGAACAAAGGCAACAATGGCAACAACGGCATCAACGGTAACAACGGCAGCGTCAACGGCAACAACGGAAGCGGCAACGGCAACAACGGCAGCAGCGACAGCGGCAACGGCAACAACGGCAACAACGGCAGCGGCAACGGCAACAACGGCAGCGGCAACGGCAACAACGGCAGCGGCAACGGCAAATACGGCAACAATTGCAGCGGCAACGGCAACAACGGCAACGGCAATGGCAACAACGGCAGCGGCAACGGCAACAACGGCAACGGCAACGGAAACAACGGCAGCGGCAACGGCAACAACGGCAGCGGCAACGGCAACAACGGCAGCGGCAACGGCAACAACGGCAACAACGGAAACAACGGCAGCGGCAACGGCAACAACGGCAGCGGCAACGGCAACAACGGCAGCAACGGCAGCGGCTACAGCGGCAACAACGGCAGCGGCAACGGCAACAACGGCAACAACGGCAGCGGAACGGCAACAACGGCAACAACGGCAGCGGCGACAGCGGCAACAACGGCAGCGGCAACGGCAACAACGGCAACAACGGCAGCGGCAACGGCAACAACGGCACAACGGCAGCGGAACGGACACAACGGCAACAACGGCAGCGGCGACAGCGGCAAAAACGGCAGCGGCGACTTCGGCAACGGCAACAACGGCAACGGCAACGGCAACAACGGCAGCGGCGACTTCGGCAACGTCAACAACGGCAGCCGCAACGGCAACAACGGCAACAAAGGCAACAACGGCAGCGGCAACGGCAACAACGGCAACAATGGCAGCGGCAACGGCAACAACGGATACAAGGGAAACAACGGCAGCGGGAATGTCAACAACGGCAGCGGCAACGGCAACAACGGCAGCAGCAACCGCAACAACGGCAGCGGCAACGGCAACAACGGCAACAACGGCAGCGGCAACGGCAACAACGGCAACAACGGCAGCGGCAACGGCAACAACGGCAGCGGCTACAGCGGCAACAACGGCAGCGGAAACGGCAACAACGCCAACAACGGCAGCGGAACGGCAACAACGGCAGCGGCGACAGCGGCAACAACGCCAGCGGCAACGGCAACAACGGCAACAACGGCAGCGGCAACGGCAACAACGGCAGCGGCAACGGCAACAACGGCAACAACGGCTGCGGCGACAGCGGCAACGGCAACAACGGAAACGGCAACGGAAACAACGGCAGCGGGAACGGCAACGTCAACAACGGCAGCGGCAATGGCAACAACGGCAGCGGCAACGGCAACAACGGCAACAAGGGCAACAACGGCAGCGGCAACGGCAACAACGGCAGCGGCAACGGCAACAACGGATACAAGGGCAACAACGGCAGCGGCAACGGCAACAACGGAAGCGGCAACGGCAACAACGGCAGCGGCAACGGCAACAACGGCAACAACGGCAGCGTAAGCAGCAACAACGGCAACAACGGCAGCGGCAACGGCAACAACGGCAACAACGGCAGCGTCTACAGCGGCAACAACGGCAGCGGCAACGGCAACAACGGCAACAACTGCAGCGGAACGGCAACAACCGCAACAACGGCAGCGGCGACAGCGGCAACAACGGCAGCGGCAACGGCAACAACGGCAGCGGCGACAGCGGCAACAACGGCAGCGTCAACGGCAACAACGGCAACAACGGCTGCGGCGGCAGCGGCAGCGGCGGCGGCAACAGCGGCAACGGTATCAACGGCAACGGCAACAACGGCAACGAACAAAGGCAACAATGGCAACAACGGCATCAACGGTAACAACGGCAGCGTCAACGGCAACAACGGCAGCGGCAACGGCAACAACGGCAACAACGGCAACAACGGCAACGGCAACAACGGCAACAATGGCAGCGGCAACGGCAACAACGGCAACGGAAACGGCAACAACGGCAGCGCCAACGGCAACAACGGCAACAACGGCAGCGGCAACGGCAACAACGGCAGCGGCGACAGCGGCAACAACGGCAGCGGCAACGGCAACAACGGCAACAACGGCAGCGGAACGGCAACAACGGCAACAACTGCAGAGGCAATGGCAACAACAGCAACGGCAACAACGGCAACAACGGCAGCGGCAACGGCAACAACGGCAACAACGGCAGCGGCAACGGCAACAACGGCAGCGGCAACGGCAACAACGGCAGCGGCAACGGCAACAACGGAAACAACGGCAGCGGCAACGGCAACAACGGCAACAACGGCAGCGGCTACAGCGGCAACAACGGCAGCGGCAACGGCAACAACGGCAATAACGGTTGCGGAACGGCAACAACGGCAACAACGGCAGCGGCGACAGCGGCAACAACGGCAGCGGCACCGGCAACAACGGCAGCGGCGACAGTGGCAACAACGGCAGCGTCAACGGCAACAACGGCAACAATGGCAGCGGCAACGGCAACAACGGCAACAACGGCAGCGGCAACGGCAACAACGGCAGCGGCAACGGCAACAACGGAGACAACGGCTGCGGCGACAGCGGCAGCGGCGGCGGCAACAGCGGCAATGGCATCAACGGCAACGGCAACAACGGCAACGAACAAACGCAACAATGGCAACAACGGCATCAACGGTAACAACGGAAGCGTCATCGGCAACAACGGCAGCGGAAACGGCAACAACGGCAACAACGGCAGCGGCAACGGCAACAACGGCAACAAGGGCAACAACGGCAGCGGCAACGGCAACAATGGCAGCGGCAACGGCAACAACGGCAACAACGGCAGCGGCAAGGGCAACAACGGCAACAAGAGCAACAACGGCAGCGGCAACGGCAACAACGGCAACAACGGCAGTGGCAACGGCAACAACGGATACAAGGGCAACAACGGCAGCGGCAACGGCAACAACGGCAGCGGCAACGGCATTAACGGCAGCGGCAACGGCAACAGCGGCAGCGGCAACGGCAACAACGGCAACAACGGCAGCGGCAACGGCAACAACGGCAGCAATGGCAGCGGCAACGGCAACAACGAGAACGGCAACGGCAACTGCAACAACGGCAGCGGCTACGGCAACAACGGCAGCGGCAACGGCAACAACAGCAACAATGGCAGCGGCAACGGCAACAACGTTAAAGGCAACGGCAACAACGGCAGCGGCGACAGCGGCAACGGCAACAACGGCAACGGCAACAACGGCAGCGGCAACAACGGCAGCGGCAATGGCAACAACGGCAGCGGCAACGGCAACAACGGCAACAAGGGCAAACACGGCAGCGGCAACGGCAACAACGGCAGCGGCAACGGCAACAACGGATACAAGGGCAACAACGGCAGCGGCAACGGCAACAACGGCAGCGGCAACGGCAACAACGGCAGCGGCAACGGCAACATCGGCAACAACGGCAGCGGCAACGGCAACAACGGCAACAATGGCAGCGGCAACGGCAACAACGGCAACGGCAACAACGGCAGCGGCGACAGCGGCAACGGCAACAACGGCAACGGCAACGGCAACAACGGCAGCGGCAACGGCAGCGGCAACGGCAGCGGCAACGGCAACAACGGCAACATTGGCAGCGGCAACGGCAACAACGGCAACGGCCACGGCAACAACGGCAGCGGCGACAGCGGCAACGGCAACAACGGCAACTGCAACGGCAACAACGGCAGCGGCAACGGCAACGGCAACAACGGCAGCGGCAATGGCAACAACGGCAACAAGGTAACAACAACGGCAGCGGCAACAGCAACAACGGCAACAACGGCAGCGGCAACGGCAACAACGGATACAAGGGCAACAACGGTAGCGGCAACGGCAACAAGGGCAGCGGCAACGGCAACAACGGCATCAGCAACGGCAACAACGGCTGCGGCAACGGCAAAAACGGCAGCGGCAACGGCAACAACGGCAGCGTCAGCGGCAACAACGGCAGCGGCAACGGCAACAACGGCAACAACGGCTGCGGCGACAGCGGCAGCGGCAGCGGCGGCGGCAACAGCGGCAACGGCATCAACGGCAACAACGGCAACGAACAAAGGCAACAATGGCAACAACGGCATCAACGTAACAACGGCAGCGTCAACGGCAACAACGGCAGCGGCAACGGCAACAACGGCAGCAGCGACAGCGGCAACGGCAACAACGGCAACAACGGCAGCGGCAACGGCAACAACGGCAGCGGCAACGGCAACAACGGCAACAATTGCAGCGGCAACGGCAACAACGGCAACGGCAACGGCAACAACGGCAGCGGCAACGGCAACAACGGCAACGGCAACGGAAACAACGGCAGCGCCAAAGGCAACAACGGCAGCGGCAACGGCAACAACGGCAACAACGGCAACAACGGCAACAACGGCAACAACGGCAGCTGCAACGGCAACAACGGCAACAACGGCAGCGGCAACGGCAACAACGGCAGCGGCAACGGCAACAACGGCAACAACGGCAGCGGCTACAGCGGCAACAACGGCAGCGGCAACGGCAACAACGGCAACAACGGCAGCGGCAACGGCAACAACGGCAACAACGGCAACAACGGCAGCGGCAACGGCGGCAACAACGGCAGCGGAAACGGCAACAACGGCAACAACGGCAGCGGAACGGCAACAACGGCAACAACGGCAGCGGCGACAGCGGCAACAACGGCAGCGGCAACGGCAACAACGGCAGCGGCGACAGCGGCAACAACGGCAGCGGCAACGGCAACAACGGCAACAACGGCAGCGGCAACGGCAACAACGGCAACAACGGCAGCCGCAACGGCAACAGCAGCAGCGGCAACGGCAACAACGGCAACAACGGCTGCGGCGACAGCGGCAACGGCAACAACGGCAACGGCAACGGAAACAACGGCAGCGGCAACGGCAACGTCAACAACGGCAGCGGCAATGGCAACAACGGCAGCGGCAACGGCAACAACGGCAACAAGAGCAACAACGGCAGCGGCAACGGCAACAACGGAAGCGGCAACGGCAACAACGGATACAAGGGCAACAACGGCAGCGGCAACGGCAACAACGGCAGCGGCAACGGCAACAACGGCAACAACGGCAGCGTCAGCGGCAACAACGGCAACAACGGCAGCGGCAACGGCAACAACAGCAGCGGCAACGGCAACAACGGCAACAACGGCAGCGGCTACAGCGGCAAGAACGGCAGCGGCAACGGCAACAACGGCAACAACTGCAGCGGAACGGCAACAACGGCAACAACGGCAGCGGCGACAGCGGCAACAACGGCAGCGGCAACGGCAACAACGGCAGCGGCAACAGCAACAACGGCAACAACGGCTGCGGCGGCAGCGGCAGCGGCGGCAGCAACAGCGGCAACGGCATCAACGGCAACGGCAACAACGGCAACGAACAAAGGCGACAATGGCAACAACGGCATCAACGGTAACAACGGCAGCGTCAACGGCAACAACGGCAGCGGCAACGGCAACAACGGCAACAGCGGCAACGGCAACAACGGCAGCGGCAACGGCAACAACGGCAACAAGGGCAACAACGGCAGCGGCAACAACGGCAGCGGCAACCGCAACAACGGCAACAACGGCAACGGCAACAACGGCAACAATGGCAGCGGCAACGGCAACAACGGCAACGGAAACGGCAACAACGGCAGCGGCAACGGCAACAACGGCAACAACTGCAGCGGCAACGGCAACAACGGCAGCGGCGACAGCGGCAACAACGGCAGCGGCAACGGCAACAACGGCAACAACGGCAGCGGAACGGCTACAACGGCAACAAGGGCAGAGGCAATGGCAGCAACAGCAACGGCAACAACGGCAACAACGGCAGCGGTAACCGCAACAACGGCAACAACGGCAGCGGCAACGGCAACAACGGCAGCGGCAACGGCAACAACGGCAGCGGCAACGGCAACAACGGCAGCGGCAACGGCAACAACGGCAACAACGGCAGCGGCAACGGCAACAACAGCAACAATGGCAGCGGCAACGGCAACTACGGCAACAACGGCAGCGGCAACGGCAACAACGGCAGCGGCAACGGCAACAACGGCAACAACGGCAGCGGCAACGGCAACAACAGCAACAATGGCAGCGGCAACGGCAACTACGGCAACAACGGCAGCGGCAACGGCAACAAGGGCAGCGGCGGCGGCAACAGCGGCAACGGCATCAACGGCAACGGCAACAACGGCAACGAACAAAGGCAACAATGGCAACAGCGGCATCAACGGTAACAACGGCAGCGGCAACGGCAACAACGGCAACAACGGCAACGGCAACATCGGCAGCGGCAACGGCAACAACGGCAACAAGGGCAACAACGGCATGGCAACGGCAACAACGGCAGCGGCAACGGCAACAACGGCAACAACGGCAACGGCAACAATGGCAGCGGCAACGGCAACAACGGTAACGAAAACGCCAACAACGGCAGCGGCGACAGCGGCAACGGCAACAAGGGCAACAACGGCTGCGGCAACGGCAACAACGTCAGCGGCAACGGCAGCAACGGCAACAACGGCAGCGGCGACAGAGGCAACAACGGCAGCGGCAACGGCAACAACGGCAACAACGGCAACAACGGCAGCGGCAACGGCCTCAACGGCAACAACGGCAGAGGCAATGGAATCAACAGCAACGGCAACAACGGCAGCGGCGACAGCGGCAACGGCAACAACGGCAACAACGGCAGCGGCTACGGCAACAACGGCAGCGGCAACGGCAACAACGGCAGCGGCAACGGACACAACGGCAACAACGGCCGCGGCAACGGCAACAACGGCAACAAGGGCAGCGGCAACGGCAACAACGGCAACGGCAACAACGGCAGCGGCGACAGCGGAAACGGCAACAACGGCAACGGCAACGGCAAAAACGGCAGCGGCAACGGCAACAACGGCAGCGGCAACGGCAACAACGGAAGCGGCGACAGCGGCAACGGCAACAACGGCAACGGCAACAACGGCAGCGGCAACGGCAACAACGGATCGGCAATGGTAACAACGGCAGCGGCAACGGCAACAACGGCAACAAGGGCAACAACGGCAGCGGCAAAGACAACAACGGCAACAATGGCACCGGCAACGGCAACAACGGCAGCGGCGACAGCGGCAACGGCAACAACGGCAACGGCTACGGCAACAACGGCAGCGGCAACGGCAACAACGGCAGCGGCAACGGCAACAACGGCAGCGGCGACAGCGGCAACGGCAAAAAAGGCAACGGCAACAACGGCAGCGGCAACAGCAACGGCAACAACGGCAGCGGCAATGGCAACAACGGCAGCGGCAACGGCAACAACGGCAACAAGGGCAACAACGGCAGCGGCAACGACAACAACGGCAACAACGGCAGCGGCAACAACGGATACAAGGGCAACAACGGCAGCGGCAACGTCAACACCGGCAGCGGCAACGGCAACAACGGCAGCGGAAACGGCAACAACGGCAACAACGGCAGCGGAACGGCAACAACGGCAACAACGGCAACGAACAGAGGCAACAATGGCAACAACGGCATCAACGGTAACAACGGCAGCGTCAACGCCAACAACGGCAGCGGCAACGGCAACAACGGCAACGGCAACAACGGCAGCGGCAACGGCAACAACGGCAACAAGGGCAACAACGGCAGCGGCAACGGAAACAATTGCAGCGACAACGGCAACAACGGCAACAACGGAAGGGGCAAGGGCAACAACGGCAACAAGAGCAACAACGGCAGCGGCAACGGCAACAACGGCAACAACGGCAGTGGCAACGGCAACAACGGATACAAGGGCAACAACGGCAACAACGGCAGCGGCAACGGCAACAACGGCAACGGCAACAACGGCAGCGGCGACAGCGGCAACGGCAACAACGGCAACGGCTACGGCAACAACGGCAGCGGCAACGGCAACAACGGCAGCGGCAACGGCAACAACGGCAGCGGCGACAGCGGCAACGGCAACAACGGCAACAAGGGCAACAACGGCAGCGGCAACGGCAACAATGGCAGCGGCAACGGCAACAACGACAACAACGGCAGCGGCAAGGGCAACAACGGCAACAAGAGCAACAACGGCAGCGGCAACGGCAACAACGGCAACAACGGCAGCGGCAACGGCAACAACGGCAGCGGCAACGGCAACAACGGCAGCGGCAACAGCAACAGCAACAACGGCAGCGGCAATGGCAACAACGGCAGCGGCAACGGCAACAACGGCAACAAGGGCAACAACGGCAGCGGCAACGACAACAACGGCAACAACGGCAGCAGCAACAACGGATACAAGGGCAACAACGGCAGCGGCAACGTCAACAACGGCAGCGGCAACGGCAACAACGGCAGCGGAAACGGCAACAACGGCAACAACGGCAGCGGAACGGCAACAACGGCAACAACGGCAGCGGCGACAGCGGCAACGGCAACAACGGCAGCGGCGACAGCGGCAACAACGGCAGCGGCAACGGACACAACGGCAACAACGGCAACGAACAAAGGCAACAATGGCAACAACGGCATCAACGGTAACAACGGCAGCGTCAACGGCAACAACGGCAGCGGCAACGGCAACAACGGCAACAACGGCAACGGCAACAATGGCAGCGGCAACGGCAACAACGGCAACAACGGCAGCGGCAAGGGCAACAACGGCAACAAGAGCAACAACGGCAGCGGCAAGGGCAACAACGGCAACAACGGCAGTGGCAACGGCAACAACGGATACAAGGGCAACAACGGCAGCGGCAACGGCAACAACGGCAACAACGGCAGCGGCAACGGCAACAACGGCAACAACGGCAGCGGCAACGGCAACAACGGCAGCGGCAACGGCAACAACGGCAACAACGGCAGCGGCTACAGCGGCAACAACGGCAGCGGCAACGGCAACAACGGCAACAACGGCAGCGGAACGGACACAACGGCAACAACGGCAGCGGCGACAGCGGCAACAACGGCAGCGTCACCGGCAACGACGGCAGCAGCGACAGCGGCAACAAGGGCAGCGGCAACGGCAACAACGGCAACAATGGCAGCGGCAACGGCAACAGCGGCAACAACGGTAGCGGCAACGGCAACAACCGCAGCGGCAACGGCAACAACGGCAACAACGGCTGCGGCGACAGCGGCAGCGGCAGCGGCGGCGGCAACAGTGGCAACGGCATCAACGGCAACGGCAACAACGGCAACGAACAAAGGCAACAATGGCAGCGGCAACGGCAACAACGGCAACAACGGCAGCGGCTACAGACACAACAACGGCAGCGGCAACGGCGACAACGGCAACAACGGCAACAACGGCAACAACGGCAGCGGCGGCAGCGGCAACAACGGCAGCGGCACCGGCAACGACGGCAGCGGCGACATCGGCAACAAGGGCAGCGGCAACGGCAACAACGGCAACAATGGCAGTGGCAACGGCAACAACGGCAACAACGGCAGCGGCAACGGCAACGGCAACAACGGCAGCGGCAACGGCAACAACGGCAACAATGGCAGCGGCAACGGTAACAACGGCAAGGGCAACGGCAACAACGGCAGCGGCGACAGCGGCAACGGCAACAATGGCAACGGCAACGGCAACGGCAACGACGGCAGCGGCAGTGGCAACAACGGCAGCGGCAACGGCAACAACGGCAAGAACGGCAACGGCAACAACGGCAACAACGGCAGCGGCAACGGCAATAACTGCAACAAGAGCAACAATGGCAGCGGCAACGGCAACAACGGATACAAGGGCAACAACGGCAGCGGCAACGCCAACAACGGCAGCGGCAACGGCAACAACGGCAGCGGCAACGGCAACAACGGCAGCGGCAACGGCAACAACGGCAACAACGGCAGCGGCAACGGCAACAACGGCAACAACGGCAGCGGCTACAGCGGCAACAACGGCAGCGGCAACGGCAATAACGGCAATAACGGCAGCGGAACTGCAACAACGGAAACAACGGCAGCGGCGACAGCGGCAACAACGGCAGCGGCACCGGCAACAACGGCAGCGGCGACAGTGGCAACAACGGCAGCGTCAACGGCAACAATGGCAGCGGCAACGGCAACAACGGCAGCGGCAACGGCAACAACGGCAACAACGGCTGCGGCGACAGCGGCAGCGGCGGCGGCAACAGCGGCAACGGCATCAACGGCAACGGCAACAACGGCAACGAACAAAGGCAACAATGGCAACAACGGCATAAACGGTAACAACGGCAGCGTCATCGGCAACAACGGCAGCGGCAATGGCAACAACGGCAACAACGGCAACGGCAACAACGGCAACAACGGCAACAAGGGCAACAACGGCAGCGGTAACGGCAACAACGGCAGCGGTAACGGCAACAACGGCAGCGGCAACGGCAACAGTGGCAACAACGGCAACAACGGCAACGGCTACAGCGGCAACAACGGCAGCGGCACCGGCAACAACGGCAGCGGCGACAGTGGCAACAACGGAAGCGGCAACGGTAGTATTGGCAACAATGGAAACGGCAACGGCAACAACGGCAACAACGGCAGCGGCAACGGCATCAACGGCAGCGGCAACGGCAACAACGGCAACAACGGCTGCGGCGACAGCGGCAGCGGCGGCAACAGCGGCAACGGCATCAACGGCAACGGCAACAACAGCAACGAACAAAGGCAACAATGGCAACAACGGCATCAACGGTAACAACGGCAGCGTCAACGGCAACAACGGCAGCGGCAACGGCAACAACGGCAACAACGGCAACGGCAACAACGGCAACAACGGCAACAAGGGCAACAACGGCAGCGGTAACGGCAACAATGGCAGCGGCAACGGCAACAACGGCAGCGGCAAGGGCAACAACGGCAACAAGAGCAACAACGGCAGCGGCAACGGCAACAACGGCAACAACGGCAGTGGCAACGGCAACATGGATACAAGGGCAACAACGGCAGCGGCGACAGCGGCAACAACGGCAGCGGCACCGGCAACGACGGCAGCGGCGACAGCGGCAACAAGGGCAGCGGCAACGGCAACAGCGGCAATAATGGCAACGGCAACAACGGCAACAACGGCAACAAGGGCAACAACGGCAGCGGTAACGGCAACAATGGCAGCGGCAACGGCAACAACGGCAGCGGCAACGGCAACAACGGCAGCAACGGTAGCGGCAACGGCAACAACGGCAGCGGCAACGGCAACAACGGCAACAACGGCAGCGGCTACAGCGGCAACAACGGCAGCGGAACGGCAACAACGGCAACAACGGCAGCGGCGACAGCGGCAACAACGGCAGCGGCACCGGCAAATACGGCAGCGGCGACAGCGGCAACAACGGCAGCGGCAACGGCAACAACGGCAACAATGGCAGCGGCAACGGCAACAACGGCAACAACGGTAGCGGCAACGGCAACAACGGCAGCGGCAACGGCAACAACGGCAACAACGGCTGCGGCGACAGCGGCAGCGGCAGTGCCGGCGGCAACAGTGGCAACGGCATCAACGGCAACGGCAACGAACAAAGGCAACAATGGCAACAACGGCATCAACGGTAACAACGGCAACAACGGCAACGGCAACAACGGAAGCGGCAACGGCAACAACGGCAACAACGGCAGCGGCAACGGCAACAACGGCAACAAGGGCAACAACGGCAGCGGCAACGGCAACAATGGCAGCGGCAACGGCAACAACGGCAACGGCAACAACGGCAGCGACGACAGCGGCAACGGCAACAACGGCAACGGCAACAACGGCAGCGGCAACGGTAACAACGGCAAAGGCAACGGCAACAACGGCAACAATGGCAGCGGCAGCGGCAACAACGGCTACGGCAACGGCAAAAACGGCAGCGGCGACAGCGGCAACGGCAACAAGGGCAACAACGGCAGCGGCAACGACAACAACGGCAACAACGGCAGCGGCAGCGGCAACAACGGATACAAGGGCAACAACGGCAGCTCAACGTCAACAACGGCAGCGGCAACGGCAACAACGGCACCGGAAACGGCAACAACGGCAACAACGGCAGCGGAACGGCAACAACGGCAACAACGGCAGCTGCAACGGCAACAACGGCAATAACGGCAGCGGCAACGACAACAACGGCAACAATGGCAACAACAGTAACAACGGCAACAACGGCCGCGGCAACGGCAACAACGGCAACAACGGCAACGGCAACAACGGCAGCGGCGACAGCGGCAACGGCAACAACGGCAACGGCAACGGCAACAACGGCAGCGGCAACGGCAACAACGGCAACGGCAACGGCAACAACGGCAGCGGCGACAGCGGCAACGGCAACAACGGCAACGGCAACAACGGCAGCGACGACAGCGGCAACGGCAACAACGGCAACGGCAACAACGGCAGCGGCAACGGTAACAACGGCAAAGGCAACGGCAACAACGGCAACAATGGCAGCGGCAGCGGCAACAACGGCTACGGCAACGGCAAAAACGGCAGCGGCGACAGCGGCAACGGCAACAAGGGCAACAACGGCAGCGGCAACGACAACAACGGCAACAACGGCAGCGGCAGCGGCAACAACGGATACAAGGGCAACAACGGCAGCTCAACGTCAACAACGGCAGCGGCAACGGCAACAACGGCACCGGAAACGGCAACAACGGCAACAACGGCAGCGGAACGGCAACAACGGCAACAACGGCAGCTGCAACGGCAACAACGGCAATAACGGCAGCGGCAACGACAACAACGGCAACAATGGCAACAACAGTAACAACGGCAACAACGGCCGCGGCAACGGCAACAACGGCAACAACGGCAACGGCAACAACGGCAGCGGCGACAGCGGCAACGGCAACAACGGCAACGGCAACGGCAACAACGGCAGCGGCAACGGCAACAACGGCAACGGCAACGGCAACAACGGCAGCGGCGACAGCGGCAACGGCAACAACGGCAACGGCAACAACGGCAGCGGCAACGGCAACGGCAACAACGGCAGCGGCAATGGCAACAACGGCAGCGGCAACGGCAACAACGGCAACGGCAACAACGGCAGCGGCAACGACAACAACGGCAACAATGGCAACAACAGTAACAACGGCAACAACGGCCGCAGCAACGGCAACAACGGCAACAACGGCAACGGCAACAACGGCAGCGGCGACAGCGGCAACGGCAACAACGGCAACGGCAACGGCAACAACGGCAGCGGCATCGGCAACAACGGCAACGGCAACGGCAACAACGGCAGCGGCGACAGCGGCAACGGCAACAACGGCAACGGCAACAACGGCAGCGACGACAGCGGCAACGGCAACAACGGCAACGGCAACAACGGCAGCGGCAACGGTAACAACGGCAAAGGCAACGGCAACAACGGCAACAATGGCAGCGGCAGCGGCAACAACGGCTACGGCAACGGCAAAAACGGCAGCGGCGACAGCGGCAACGGCAACAAGGGCAACAACGGCAGCGGCAACGACAACAACGGCAACAACGGCAGCGGCAGCGGCAACAACGGATACAAGGGCAACAACGGCAGCTCAACGTCAACAACGGCAGCGGCAACGGCAACAACGGCACCGGAAACGGCAACAACGGCAACAACGGCAGCGGAACGGCAACAACGGCAACAACGGCAGCTGCAACGGCAACAACGGCAATAACGGCAGCGGCAACGACAACAACGGCAACAATGGCAACAACAGTAACAACGGCAACAACGGCCGCGGCAACGGCAACAACGGCAACAACGGCAACGGCAACAACGGCAGCGGCGACAGCGGCAACGGCAACAACGGCAACGGCAACAACGGCAGCGGCAACAACGGCAACGGCAACGACAACAACGGCAACAACGGCAGCGGCAGCGGCAACAACGGATACAAGGGCAACAACGGCAGCTCAACGTCAACAACGGCAGCGGCAAGGGCAACAACGGCAGCGGCAACGGCAACAACGGCAACAACGGCTGCGGCGACAGCGGCAGCGGCAGTGCCGGCGGCAACAGTGGCAACGGCAACGGCAACAACGGCAACGAACAAAGGCAACAATGGCAACAACGGCATCAACGGTAACAACGGCAACAACGGCAACGGCAACAACGGAAGCGGCAACGGCAACAACGGCAACAACGGCAGCGGCAACGGCAACAACGGCAACAAGGGCAACAACGGCAGCGGCAACGGCAACAATGGCAGCGGCAACGGCAACAACGGCAACGGCAACAACGGCAGCGACGACAGCGGCAACGGCAACAACGGCAACGGCAACAACGGCAGCGGCAACGGTAACAACGGCAAAGGCAACGGCAACAACGGCAACAATGGCAGCGGCAGCGGCAACAACGGCTACGGCAACGGCAAAAACGGCAGCGGCGACAGCGGCAACGGCAACAAGGGCAACAACGGCAGCGGCAACGACAACAACGGCAACAACGGCAGCGGCAGCGGCAACAACGGATACAAGGGCAACAACGGCAGCTCAACGTCAACAACGGCAGCGGCAACGGCAACAACGGCACCGGAAACGGCAACAACCGCAACAACGGCAGCGGAACGGCAACAACGGCAACAACGGCAGCTGCAACGGCAACAACGGCAATAACGGCAGCGGCAACGACAACAACGGCAACAATGGCAACAACAGTAACAACGGCAACAACGGCCGCGGCAACGGCAACAACGGCAACAACGGCAACGGCAACAACGGCAGCGGCGACAGCGGCAACGGCAACAACGGCAACGGCAACGGCAACAACGGCAGCGGCAACGGCAACAACGGCAACGGCAACGGCAACAACGGCAGCGGCGACAGCGGCAACGGCAACAACGGCAACGGCAACAACGGCAGCGGCAACGGCAACGGCAACAACGGCAGCGGCAATGGCAACAACGGCAGCGGCAACGGCAACAACGGCAACAAGGGCAACAACGGCAGCGGCAACAGCAACAATGGCAGCGGCAACGGCAACAACGGCAACGGCAACAACGGCAGCGGCAACGGAAACAACGGCAGCGGCAACGGCAACAACGGCAACAATGGCAGCGGCAACGGCAACAACGGCAACGGCAACGGCAACAACGGCAGCGGCGACAGCGGCAACGGCAACAACGGCAACGGCAACAACGGCAGTGGCAACAGCAACGGCAACAACGGCAGCGGCAATGGCAACAACGGCAGCGGCAACGGCAACAACGGCAGCAAGGGCAACAACGGCAACGGCAACGACAACAACGGCAACAACGGCAGCGGCAGCGCCAACAACGGATACAAGGGCAACAACGGCAGCAGCAACGTCAACAACGGCAGCGGCAACGGCAACAACGGCAGCGGAAAGGGCAACAACGTCAACAACGGCAGCGGAACGGCAACAACGGCAACAACGGCAGCGGCGACAGCGGCAACAACGGCAGCGGCACCGGCAACAACGGCAGAGGCGACAGTGGCAACAACGGCAGCGGCAACGGCAACAACAACAACAATGGCAGCGGCAACGGCAACAACGGCAGCGGCAACGGCAACAACGGCAGCGGCAACGGCAACAACGGCTGCGGCGACAGCGGCAGCGGCGGCGGCAACAGCGGCAACGGCATCAACGGCAACAACCGCAACGAACAAAGGCAACAATGGCAACAACGTCATCAACGGTAACAACGGCAGCGTCATCGGCAACAACGGCAGCGGCAACGGCAACAACGGCAACGGCAACAACGGCAGCGGCAACGGCAACAACGGCAACAAGGGCAACAACGGCAGCGGCAACAGCAACAATGGCAGCGGCAACGGCAACAACGGCAACAACGGCAGCGGCAAGTGCAACAACGGCAACAAGAGCAACAACGGCAGCGGCAACTGCAACAACGGATACAAGGGCAACAACGGCAGCGGCAACGGCAACAACGGCAGCGGCAACGGCAACAACGGCAGCGGCAACGGCAACAACGGCAACAACGGCAGCGGCTACAGCGGCAACAACGGCAGCGGCAACGGCAACAACGGCAACAACGGCAGCGGAACGGCAACAACGGCAACAACGGCAGCGACGACAGCGGCAACAACGGCAGCGGCACCGGCAACAACGGCAGCGGCGACAGCGGCAACAACTGCAGCGGCAACGGCAGCAACGGCAACAATGGCAGCCGCAACGGCAACAACGGTAGCGGCAACGGCAACAACGGCAGCGGCAACGGCAACAACGGCAACAACGGCTGCTACGACAGCGGCAGCGGCGGCGGCAACAGTGGCAACGGCATCAACGGCAACGGCAACAACGGCAACGAACAAAGGCAACAATGGCAACAACGGCATCAACGGTAACAACGGCAACACCGGCAACGGCAACAACGGCAGCGGCAACGGCAACAACGGCAACAACGGCAGCGGCAACGGCAACAACGGCAACAAGGGCAACAACGGCAGCGGCAACGGCAACAATGGCAGCGGCAACGGCAACAACGGCAACGGAAACGGCAACAACGGCAGCGGCAACGGCAACAACGGCAGGGCAACGGCAACAACGGCAACAACGGCAGCGGCAACGGCAACAACGGCAGCGGCGACAGCGGCAACAACGGCAGCGGCAACGGCAACAACGGCAACAACGGCAACAACGGCAGCGGCAACAACGGCAGCGGCAATGGCAACAACAGCAACGGTAACAACGGCAGCGGCGACAGCGGCAACGGCAACAACGGCAACAACGGCAGCGGCAACGGCAACGGCAGCGGCAACAACGGCAACAACGGCAGCGGCAACGGCAACAACGGCAACGGCAACGGCAACAACGGCAGCGGCAGTGGCAACAACGGCAGCGGCAACGGCAACAACGGCAACAACGGCAGCGGCAACGGCAACAACGTATACAAGGGCAACAACGGCAGCGGCAACACCAACAACGGCAGCGGCAACGGCAACAACGGCAGTAGCAACGGCAACAACGGCAGCGGCAACGGCAACAACGGCAGCGGCAACGGCAACAGTGGCAACAACGGCAACGGCTGCAGCGGCAACAACGGCAGCGGCAACGGCAACAACGGCAACAACGGCAGCGGCGACAGCGGCAACAACGGCAGCGGCACCGGCAACAACGGCAGCGGCGACAGTGGCAACAACGGCAGCGGCAACGGTAGTATTGGCAACAATGGCAACGGCAACGGCAACAACGGCAACAACGGCAGCGGCAACGGCATCAACGGCAGCGGCAACGGCAACAACGGCAACAACGGCTGCGGCGACAGCGGCAGCGGCGGCGGCAACAGCGGCAACGGCATCAACGGCAACGGCAACAACAGCAACGAACAAAGGCAACAATGGCAACAACGGCATCAACGGTAACAGCGGCAGCGTCAACGGCAACAACGGCAGCGGCAACGGCAACAACGGCAACAACGGCAACGGCAACAACGGCAACGGCAACAACGGCAACAACGGCAACAAGGGCAACAACGGCAGCGGTAACGGCAACAATGGCAGCGGCAACGGCAACAACGGCAGCGGCAAGGGCAACAACGGCAACAAGAGCAACAACGGCAGCGGCAACGGCAACAACGGCAACAACGGCAGTGGCAACGGCAACAACGGATACAAGGGCAACAACGGAAGCGGCAACGGCAACAACGGCAGCGGCAACGGCAACAACGGCAGCGGATACGGCAACAACGGCAACAACGGCAGCGGCAACGGCAACAACGGCAGCGGCAACGGCAACAACGGCAACAACGGCAGCGGCTACAGTGGCAACAACGGCAGCGGAACGGCAACAACGGCAACAACGGCAGCGGCGACAGCGGCAACAACGGCAGCGGCACCGGCAAATACGGCAGCGGCGACAGCGGCAACAACGGCAGCGGCAACGGCAACAACGGCAACAATGGCAGCGGCAACGGCAACAACGGCAACAACGGTAGCGGCAACGGCAACAACGGCAGCGGCAACGGCAACAACGGCAACAACGGCTGCGGCGACAGCGGCAGCGGCAGTGCCGGCGGCAACAGTGGCAACGGCATCAACGGCAACGGCAACAACGGCAACGAACAAAGGCAACAATGGCAACAACGGCATCAACGGTAACAACGGCAACAACGGCAACGGCAACAACGGAAGCGGCAACGGCAACAACGGCAACAACGGCAGCGGCAACGGCAACAACGGCAACAAGGGCAACAACGGCAGCGGCAACGGCAACAATGGCAGCGGCAACGGCAACAACGGCAACGGCAACAACGGCAGCGACGACAGCGGCAACGGCAACAACGGCAACGGCAACAACGGCAGCGGCAACGGTAACAACGGCAAAGGCAACGGCAACAACGGCAACAATGGCAGCGGCAGCGGCAACAACGGCTACGGCAACGGCAACAACGGCAGCGGCGACAGCGGCAACGGCAACAAGGGCAACAACGGCAGCGGCAACGACAACAACGGCAACAACGGCAGCGGCAGCGGCAACAACGGATACAAGGGCAACAACGGCAGCTCAACGTCAACAACGGCAGCGGCAACGGCAACAACGGCACCGGAAACGGCAACAATGGCAACAACGGCAGCGGAACGGCAACAAAGGCAACAACGGCAACAACGGCAGCTGCAACGGCAACAACGGCAATAACGGCAGCGGCAACGACAACAACGGCAACAATGGCAACAACGGTAACAACGGCAACAACGGCAGCGGCAACGGCAACAATGGCAGCGGCAACGGCAACAACAGCAACGGCAACGGTAAGAACGACAACAATGGCAGCAACGGTAACAACGGCAGCGTCAACGGCAACAATGGCAGCGGCAACGGCAACAACGGCAGGGGCAACGGCAACAACGGCAGCGGCAACGGCAACAACGGCAGCGGCAACGGCAACAACGGCAGCGGCAACAACGGCGCCAACGGCAAAAACGGCAAAAACGGCAACAACGGCAACAACGGCAGCGGCAACGGCAACAATGGCAGCGGCCACAGCGGCAGCGGTAGCGGCGGCGGCAGCAACAGCGGCAACGTCACCGGCAACAACGGCAACAACGGATACAACGGCAACAACGGCAACAACGGAAACAACCGCAACAATGGCAACAACAGTAACAACGGCAGCGTCAACGGCAACAACGGCAGCGGCGACAGCGGCAGCGGCGAAAGCGGCAGCGGCGACAGCGTCGGCGGCAACAGCGGCAACGGCATCAACGGCAACGGCAACGACAACAACGGCAACAAGGGCAGCGGCAACGGCAACAATGGCAGCGGCAACGGCAACAACAGCAACGGCAACGGTAAGAACGGCAACAATGGCAACAACAGTAACAACGGCAGCGTCAACGGAAACAATGGCAGCGGCAACGGCAACAACGTCAGCGGCAACGGCAACAACGGCAGCGGCAACGGCAACAACGGCAGCGGCAACTGCAACAACGGCAACGTCAACGGCAACGTAACCGGAAACCGAAACGGCAACAACGTCGCCAACGGCAAAAAACGGCAACAAAGGCAACGGAAACAACGGCAACAGCGGCGGCGGCAACAACGGCAACGGCAACGACAACGGCAACAACGGCAACATCGGCAACAACGGCAACAACGGCGCCAACGGCAACAACGGTCACAACGGCAAGAAGGGCAGCGGCAACGGTAACAACGGCAACGGCAACGGCAACAACGGCAGCGGCGACAGCGGCAACGGCAAAAACGGCAACAACGGTAGCGGCGACAGCGGCAACAACGGCAGCGGCAACGGCAACAACGGCAACGGCAACCACGGAAACAACGGAAGCAACGGAAACAACGGCAGCGGCAACGGCAACAACGGCACCAGGCAGCGGCAACGGCAACAACGGCAACAACGGCAGCGGCAACGGCAACAACGGCAGCGGCAACGGATACAACGGCAACAACGGCAGCGGCAACGGCAACAACGGCAGCGGCAACGGCAATCACGGCTACAACGGCAGCAGCGACAGCGGCAGCAACGGCAGCGGCATCGGCAACAACGGCAACAACGGCAGCGGCAACGGCAACAACGGCCGCGGCGACAGCGGCAATGACGGCAGGGGCAACGGCAAGAACGGCAGCGGCAACGGCAACAACGTCAGCGGCAACGGCAACAAAGGCAGCGGCAACGGCAACAGCGGCAGCGGCAACGGCAACAACGGCAACCGCAACAACGGCAACAACGGCAACGGCAACAACGACAACAACGGCAGCGGCGACAGCGGCGGCGAAAGCGGCGGCGGCAACAACGGCAACAACGGTAGCGGCAACGGCAACAACGGCAACAACGGCAGCGGCGACACCGGTAGCGGCGACTGCGGCGGCGGCAACAGCGGCAACGGCATCAACGGCAACGGCAACAACGGCAACGACAAGAACGGCAACAATGGCAACAACGGTAACAACGGCAACAACGGCAGCTGCAACGGCCACAATGGCAACAACGGCAATAACGGCAGCGGCAACGGCAACAACGGCAGCGGCAACGGCAACAATGGCAACAACGGCAGCGGCAACGGCAACATCGGCAGCGGCAACTGCAACAACGGCAACGTAACCGGCAACGGCGCCAACGGCAAAAACGGCAACAACGGCAGCGGCAACGGCAATAACGGCAACGGCAACGGCAACAACGGCAGCGGCGACAGCGGCAACGGAACAAAACAGCAACAGTGGCAGTGGCAACAGCGGCAACGGCAACATCGGTAACAACGGCAACAACGGCAGCGGCAACGGCAACAATGGCAGCGGCAACGGCAACAACAGCAACGGCAACGGTAAGAACGGCAACAATGGCAACAACAGTAACAACGGCAGCGTCAACGGAAACAATGGCAGCGGCAACGGCAACAACGGCAGCGGCAACGGCAACAACGGCAGCGGCAACGGCAACAACGGCAACAACGGCAGGGGCAACGGCGTAAACGGCAGCGGCAACGGCAACAACGGCAGCGGCAACGGCAACAACGGCAGCGGCAACTGCAACAACGGCAACGGCAACGTAACCGGCAACGGCAACAACGGCGCCAACGGCAAAAACGGCAAGAACGGCAACAACGGCAACAACGGCAGCGGCAACGGCAACAATGGCAGCGGCGACAGCGGCAGCGGTAGCGGCGGCGGCAGCAACAGGGGCCTCGTCACCGGCAACAACAGCAACAACGGATACAACGGCAACAACGGCAACAACGGAAACAACCGCAACAATGGCAACAACGGTAACAACGGCAGCGTCAACGGCAACAACGGCAGCGGCGACAGCGGCAGCGGCGAAAGCGGCAGCGGCGACAGCGTCGGCGGCAACAGCGGCAACGGCATCAACGGCAACGGCAACGACAACAACGGCAACAATGGCAACAACGGTAACAACGGCAACAACGGCAGCGGCAACGGCAACAATGGCAGCGGCAACGGCAACAACAGCAACGGCAACGGTAAGAACGGCAACAATGGCAACAACAGTAACAACGGCAGCGTCAACGGAAACAATGGCAGCGGCAACGGCAACAACGTCAGCGGCAACGGCAACAACGGCAGCGGCAACGGCAACAACGGCAACGGCAACGGCAACAACGGCAACCGCAACAACGGCAACAACGGCAACGGCAACAACGACAACAACGGCAGCCACGACAGCGGCAGCGGCGAAAGCGGCGGCGGCAACAACGGCAACAACGGTAGCGGCAACGGCCTCAACGGCAACAACGGCAGCGGCAACGGCAAGAACGGCACCGGCAACGGCAACAACGGCAGCGGCGACACCGGTGGCGGCGACTGCGGCGGCGGCAACAACGGCAACGGCATCAACGGCAACGGCAACAACGGCAACGACCAGAACGGCAACAATGGCAACAACGGTAACAACGGCAACAACGGCAGCTGCAACGGCAACAATGGCAACAACGGCAATAACGACAGCGGCAACGGCAACAACGGCAGCGGCAACGGCAACAATGGCAACAACGGCAGCGGCAACGGCAACATCGGCAGCGGCAACTGCAACAACGGCAACGGCAACCTAACCGGCAACGGCAACGGCGCCAACGGCAAAAACGGCAACAACGGCAGCGGCAACGGCAATAACGGCAACGGCAACGGCAACAACGGCAGCGGCGACAGCGGCAACGGCAACAACAGCAACAGTGGCAGTGGCAACAGCGGCAACGGCAACAACGGTAACAACGGCAACAACGGCAGCGGCAACGGCAACAATGGCAGCGGCAACGGCAACAACAGCAACGGCAACGGAAAGAACGGCAACAATGGCAACAACAGTAACAACGGCAGCGTCAACGGAAACAATGGCAGCGGCAACGGCAACAACGGCAGCGGCAACGGCAACAACGGCAGCGGCAACGGCAACAACGGCAACAACGGCAACAACGGCAGGGGCAACGGCAACAACGGCAGCGGCAACGGCAACAACGGCAGCGGCAACGGCAACAACGCCAGCGGCAACTGCAACAACGGCAACGGCAACGGCAACGTAACCGGCAACGGCAACAACGGCGCCAACGGCAAAAACGGCAACAACAGCAACAACGGCAGCGGCAACGGCAACAATGGCAGCGGCGACAGCGGCAGCGGTAGCGGCGGCGGCAGCAACAGGGGCAACGTCACCGGCAACAACAGCAACAACGGATACAACGGCAACAACGCAACAACGGAAACAACCGCAACAATGGCAACAACGGTAACAACGGCAGCGTCGACGGTAAACAACGGCAGCGGCGACAGCGGCAGCGGCGAAAGCGGCAGCGGCGACAGCGTCGGCGGCAACAGCGGCAACGGCATCAACGGCAACGGCAACGACAACAACGGCAACAATGGCAACAACGGTAACAACGGCAACAACGGCAGCGGCAACGGCAACAATGGCAGCGGCAACGGCAACAATAGCAACGGCAACGGTAAGAACGGCAACAATGGCAACAACAGTAACAACGGCAGCGTCAACGGAAACAATGGCAACGGCAACGGCAACAACGTCAGCGGCAACGGCAACAACGGCAGCGGCAACGGCAACAACGGCAGCGGCAACTGCAACAACGGCAACGTCAACGGCAACGTAACCGGAAACCGAAACGGCAACAACGGTGCCAACGGCAAAAACGGCAACAACGGCAACGGAAACAACGGCAACAGCGGCGGCGGCAACAACGGCAACGGCAACGACAACGGCAACAACGGCAACATCGGCAACAACGGCAACAACGGCGCCAACGGCAACAACGGTCACAACGGCAAGAAGGGCAGCGGCAACGGTAACAACGGCAACGGCAACAACGGCAGCGGCGACAGCGGCAACGGCAAAAACGGCAACAACGGTAGCGGCGACAGCGGCAAAAACGGCAGCGGCAACGGCAACAACGGCAACGGCAACAACGGAAACAACGGAAACAACGGCAGCGGCAACGGCAACAACGGCAACAACGGCAGCGGCAACGGTAACAACGGCAGCGGCAACGGATACAACGGCAACAACGGCAGCGGCAACGGCAACAACGGCAGCGGCAACGGCAATCACGGCTACAACGGCAGCAGCGACAGCGGCAGCAACGGCAGCGGCATCGGCAACAACGGCAACAACGGCAGCGGCAACGGCAACAACGGCCGCGGCGACAGCGGCAATGACGGCAGGGGCAACGGCAAGGACGGCAGCGGCAACGGCAACAACGTCAGCGGCAACGGCAACAACGGCAACAAAGGCAGCGGCAACGGCAACAGCGGCAGCGGCAACGGCAACAACGGCAACCGCAACAACGGCAACAACGGCAACGACAACAACGACAACAACGGCAGCGGCGACAGCGGCAGCGGCGAAAGCGGCGGCGGCAACAACGGCATCAACGGTAGCGGCAACGGCAACAACGGCAACAACGGCAGCGGGAACGGCAAGAACCGCACCGGCAACGGCAACAACGGCAACAACGGCAGCGGCGACACCGGTAGCGGCGACTGCGGCGGCGGCAACAGCGGCAACGGCATCAATGGCAACGGCAACAACGGCAACGACAACAACGGCAACAATGGCAACATTGGTAACAACGGCAACAACGGCAGATGCAACGGCAACAACGGCAACAACGGCAATAACGGCAGCGGCAACGGCAACAACGGCAGCGGCAACGGCAACAATGGCAACAACGGCAGCGGCAACGGCAACATCGGCAGCGGCAACTGCAACAACGGCAGCGGCAACGTAACCGGCAACGGCAACGGCGCCAACGGCAAAAATGGCAACAACGGCAGCGGCAACGGCAATAACGGCAACGGCAACGGCAACAACGGCAGCGGCGACAGCGGCAACGGCAACAACAGCAACAGTGGCAGTGGCAACAGCGGCAACGGCAACAACGGCAACAACGGTAACAACGGCAACAACGGCAGCGGCAACGGCAACAATGGCAGCGGCAGCGGCAACGGCAACAACAGCAACGGCAACGGTAAGAACGGCAACAATGGCAACAACAGTAACAACGTCAGCGGCAACGGCAACAACGGCAGCGGCAACGGCAACAACGGCAGCGGCAACTGCAACAACGGCAACGTCAACGGCAACGTAACCGGAAACCGAAACGGCAACAACGTCGAAAACGGCAAAAACGGCAACAAAAGGCAACGGAAACAACGGCAACAGCGGCGGCGGCAACAACGGCAACGGCAACGACAACGGCAACAACGGCAACATCGGCAACAACGGCAACAACGGCGCCAACGGCAACAACGGTCACAACGGCAAGAAGGGCAGCGGCAACGGTAACAACGGCAACGGCAACGGCAACAACGGCAGCGGCGACAGCGGCAACGGCAAAAACGGCAACAACGGTAGGGGCGACAGCGGCAACAACGGCAGCGGCAACGGCAACAACGGAAACAACGGAAACAACGGAAACAACGGCAGCGGCAACGGCAACAACGGCACCAGGCAGCGGCAACGGCAACAACGGTAACAACGGCAGCGGCAACGTTAACAACGGCAGCGGCAACGGATACAACGGCAACAACGGCAGCGGCAACGGCAACAACGGCAGCGGCAACGGCAATCACGGCTACAACGGCAGCAGCGACAGCGGCAGCAACGGCAGCGGCATCGGCAACAACGGCAACAACGGCAGCGGCAACGGCAACAGCGGCCGCGGCCACAGCGGCAATGGCGGCAGGGGCAACGGCAACAACGGCAGCGGCAACGGCAACAACGTCAGCGGCAACGGCAACAACGGCAACAAAGGCAGCGGCAACGGCAACAGCGGCAGCGGCAACGGCAACAACGGCAACGGCAACAACGACAACAACGGCAGCGGCGACAGCGGCAGCGGCGAAAGCGGCGGCGGCAACATCGGCAACAACGGCAACAACGGCAACAACGGCAGCGGCAACGGCAAGTACGGCAACGGCAACAACGGCAACAACGGCAGCGGCGACACCGGTAGCGGCGACTGCGGCGGCGGCAACAGCGGCAACGCCATCAACGGCAACGGCAACAACGGCAACGACAACAACGGCAACAATGGCAACAACGGTAACAACGGCAACAACGGCAGCTGCAACGGCAACAACGGCAACAACGGCAATAACGGCAGCGGCAACGGCAACAACGGCAGCGGCAACGGCAACATTGGCAACAACGGCAGCGGCAACGGCAACATCGGCAGCGGCAACTGCAACAACGGCAACGGCAACGTAACCGGCAACGGCAACGGCGCCAACGGCAAAAACGGCAACAACGGCAGTGGCAACAGCGGCAACGGCAACAACGGCAACAACGGTAACAACGGCAACAACGGCAACGGCAACAATGGCAGCGGCAACGGCAACAACAGCAACGGCAACGGTAAGAACGACAACAATGGCAACAACGGTAACAACGGCAGCGTCAACGGCAACAATGGCAGCGGCAACGGCAACAACGGCAACAACGACAACAACGGCAGGGGCAACGGCAACAACAGCAGCGGCAACGGCAACAACGGCAGCGGCAACGGCAACGGCAACAACGGCAGCGGCAACGGCAACAACGGCAGCGGCAACTGCAACAACGGGAACGGCAACGGCAACGTAACCGGCAACGGCAACAACGGCGCCAACGGCAAAAACGGCAAAAACGGCAACAACGGCAACAACGGCAGCGGCAACGGCAAAAATGGCAGCGGCGATAGCGGCAGCGGTAGCGGCGGCAGCAACAGCGGCAACGTCACCGGCAACAACGGATACAACGGCAATAACGGAAACAACCGCAACAATGGCAACAACGGATACAACGGCAGCGTCAACGGCAACAACGGCAGCGGCAACGACAACAACGACAACAATGGCAACAACGGTAACAACTGCAACAACGGCAGCCGCAACGGCAACAACGGCAGCGTCAACGGCAACAATGGCAGGGGCAACGGCAACAACGTCAGCGGCAACGGCAACAACGGCAGCGGCAACGGCAACAACGGCAGCGGCAACGGCAACAACGGCAGCGGCAACTGCAACAACGGCAACGTCAACGGCAACGTAACCGGAAACCGAAACGGCAACAACGGTGCCAACGGCAAAAACGGCAACAACGGCAACGGAAGCAACGGCAACAGCGGCGGCGGCAACAACGGCAACGGCAACGACAACGGCAACGACAACAACGGCAACAGTGGCAACAACGGTAACAACGGCAACAACGGCAGCCGCAACGGCAACAACGGCAGCGTCAACGGCAACAATGGCAGGGGCAACGGCAACAACGTCAGCGCCAACGGCAACAACGGCAGCGGCAACGGCAACAACGGCAGCGGCAACGGCAACAACGGCAGCGGCAACTGCAACAACGGCAACGTCAACGGCAACGTAACCGGAAACCGAAACGGCAACAACGGCGCCAACAGCAAAAACGGCAACAACGGCAACGGAAGCAACGGCAACAGCGGCGGCGGCAACAACGGCAACGGCAACGACAACGGCAACAACGGCAACATCGGCAACAACGGCAACAACGGCGCCAACGGCAACAATGGTCACAACGGCAAGAAGGGCAGCGGCAACGGCAACAACGGCAACGGCAACAACGGCAGCGGCGACAGCGGCAACGGCAAAAACGGCAACAACGGTAGCGGTGGCAGCGGCAACAACGGCAGCGGCAACGGCAACAACGGCAACAACGGAAACAACGCAAACAACGGCAGCGGCAACGGCAACAACGGCACCAGGCAGCGGCAACGGCAACAACGGCAACAACGGCAGCGGCAACGGCAACAACGGCAGCGGCAACGGATACAACGGCAACAACGGCAGCGGCAACGGCAATCACGGCTACAACGGCAGCGACGACAGCGGCAGCAACGGCAGCGGCATCGGCAACAACGGCAACAACGGCAGCGGCAACGGCAACAACGGCCGCGGCGACAGCGGCAATGACGGCAGGGGCAACAGCAACAACGGCAGCGGCAACGGCAACAACGTCAGCGGCAACGGCAACAACGGCAACAAAGGCAGCGGCAACGGCAACAGCGGAAGCGGCAACGGCAACAACGGCAACCGCAACAACGGCAACAACGGCAACGGCAACAACGACAACAACGGCAGCGGCGACAGCGGCAGCGGCGAAAGCGGCGGCGGCAACAACGGCAACAACGGTAGCGGCAACGGAAACAACGGCTACAACGGCAGCGGCAACGGCAAGAACGGCACCGGCAACGGCAACAACGGCAACAACGGCAGCGGCGACACCGGTAGCGGCGACTGCGGCGGCGGCAACAGCGGCAACGGCATCAACGGCAACGGCAACAACGGCAACGACAACAACGGCAACAATGGAAACAACGGTAACAACGGCAACAACGGCAGCTGCAACGACAACAACGGCAACAATGGCAACAACGGTAACAACGGCAACAACGGCAGCGGCAACGGCAACAATGGCAGCGGCAACGGCAACAACAGCAACGGCAAAGGTAAGAACGACAACAATGGCAGCAACGGTAACAACGGCAGCGTCAACGGCAACAATGGCAGCGGCAACGGCAACAACGGCAACAACGGCAACAACGGCAGGGGCAACGGCAACAACGGCAGCGGCAACGGCAACAACGGCAGCGGCAACAGCAACAACGGCAGCGGCAACGGCAACGTAACCGGCAACAACGGCGCCAACGGCAAAAACGGCAAAAACGGCAACAACGGCAACAACGGCAGCGGCGACAGCGGCAGCGGTAGCGGCGGCGGCAGCAACAGCGGCAACGTCACCGGCAACAACGGCAACAACGGATACAACGGCAACAACGGCAACAACGGAAAAAACCGCAACAATGGCGACAACGGTAACAACGGCAGCGTCAACGGCAACAACGGCAGCGGCGACAGCGGCAGCGGCGACAGCGTCGGCGGCAACAGCGGCAACGGCATCAACGGCAACGGCAACGACAACAACGGCAACAACGGCAACAATGGCAACAACAGTAACAACGGCAGCGTCAACGGAAACAATGGCAGCGGCAACGGCAACAACGTCAGCGGCAACGGCAACAACGGCAGCGGCAACGGCAACAACGGCAGCGGCAACTGCAACAACGGCAACGTCAACGGCAACGTGACCGGAAACCGAAACGGCAACAACGTCGCCAACGGCAAAAACGGCAACAAAGGCAACGGAAACAACGGCAACAGCGGCGGCGGCAACAACGGCAACGGCAACGACAACGGCAACAACGGCAACATCGGCAACAACGGCAACAACAGCGCCAACGGCAACAACGGTCACAACGGCAAGAAGGGCAGCGGCAACGGTAACAACGGCAACAAAGGCAGCGGCGACAGCGGCAACGGCAAAAACGGCAACAACGGTAGCGGCGACAGCGGCAACAACGGCAGCGGCAACGGCAACAACGGCAACGGCAACAACGGAAACAACGGCAGCGGCAACGGCAACAACGGCACCAGGCAGCGGCAACGGCAACAAAGGCAACAACGGCAGCGGCAACGGCAACAACGGCAGCGGCAACGGATACAACGGCAACAACGGCAGCGGCAACGGCAACAACGGCAGCGGCAACGGCAATCACGGCTACAACGGCAGCAGCGACAGCGGCAGCAACGGCAGCGGCATCGGCAACAACGGCAACAACGGCAGCGGCAACGGCAACAACGGACGCGGCGACAGCGGCAATGCCGGCAGGGGCAACAGCTACCACGGCAGCGGCAACGGCAACAACGTCAGCGGCAACGGCAACAACGGCAACAAAGGCAGCGGCAACGGCAACAGCGGCAGCGGCAGCGGCAACGGCAACAACGGCAACAACGGCAACGGCAACAACGACAACAACGGCAGCGGCGACAGCGGCAGCGGCGAAAGCGGCGGCGGCAACAACGGCAACAACGGTAGCGGCAACGGCAACAACGGCAACAACGGCAGCGGCAACGGCAAGAACGGCACCGGCAACGGCAACAACGGCAACAACGGCAGCGGCGACACCGGTAGCGGCGACTGCGGCGGCGGCAACAGCGGCAACGGCATCAACGGCAACGGCAACAACGGCAACGACAACAACGGCAACAATGGCAACAACGGTAACAACGGCAACAACGGCAGCTGCAACGGCAAAACCGGCAACAACGGCAATAACGGCAGCGGCAACGGCAACAACGGCAGCGGCAACGGCAACAATGGCAACAACGGCAGCGGCAACGGCAACATCGGCAGCGGCAACTGCAACAACGGCAACGGCAACGTAACCGGCAACGGCAACGGCGCCAACGGCAAAAACGGCAACAACGGCAGCGGCAACGGCAATAACGGCAACGGCAACAACGGCAGCGGCGACAGCGGCAACGGCAACAACGGCAACAGCGGCAGTGGCAACAGCGGTAACGGCAACAACGGCAGTAACGGCAGCGGCGACAGCGGCAACAACGAAGCGGCCACGGCAACAACGGCAGCGGCAACGGCAACAACGGCAGCGGTAACGGCAACAACAGCACCAAGACAGCGGCAACGGCAACAACGGCAACACTGGCAGCGGCAACGGCAAGAAAGGCAGCGGCAACGGCAACAACGGCAACAACGGCAACAACGGCAACAACGGCAGCGGCGACAGCGGCAGCGGCGACAGCGGAACAAGCGGCAACGGCATCAACGGCAACGGCAACGACAACAACGGCAACAATGGCAACAACGGTAACAACGGCAACAACGGCAGCGGCAACGGCAACAATGACAGCGGCAACGGCAACAACAGCAACGGCAACGGTAAGAACGGGTACAATGGCAACAACGGTAACAACGGCAGCGTCAACGGCAACAATGGCAGCGGCAACAACGGCAAGAACGGCAGCGGCAACGGCAACAACGGCAGCGGCAACGGCAACAACGGCAGCAGCAACGGCATCAACGGCACCGGCAACGGCAACAACGGCAGTGGTACCTGCAATAACGGCAACGGCAACGTAACCGGCAACGGCAACGGTGCCAACGGCAAAAACGGCAACAACGGCAACAACGGCAGCGGCAACGGCAATAACGGCAACGTCAACGGCAACAACGGCAACAACGGATACAACGGCAACAACGGCAACAACGGCAACAACCGCAACAATGGCGTCAACGGCAACCACGGCAACAACAGCAGCGGTAACGGAAACAACGGCAACATCGGCAACATCGGCAACAACGGCAACAACGGCAACAACGGCGCCAACGGCAACAACGGTCACAACGGCAACAAGGGCAGCGGCAACGGCATTAACGGCAGCGGCAACGGCAACAACGGCAGCGGCGACAGCGGCAACGGCAACAATGGCAACGGCAACAACGGCAGCGGCAACGGCAACAACGGCAACAACGGCAGCGGCAACGGCAACAACGGTAGCGGCTACGGCAACAACGGCAACAACGGCAGCGGCGACAGCGGCAGCGGAAGCGGTGGCGGTAACAGCGGCTACGGCATCAACGGCAACGGCAACCACGGCAACGGCAACAATGGCAACAACGGTTACAACGGCAACAATGGCAACAACGGTAACCACGGCAGCGTCAGCGGCAACAATGGAAGCGGCAACGGCAACAACGGCAACGGCAACGGCAACAACGGCAGCGGCGACAGCGGCAACGGCAACAACGGCGGCGGCAACAGCGGCAACGGCAACAACGGCAGCGGCAACGGCAACAACGGCGGCGGCAACGGCAACAATGGCAGCGGCTAAAGCGGCAACGGCAACAATGGCAACAACGGCAGCGGCAACGGCAACAACGGCAACGGCAACAACGGCAACGGCAACAACGGCAGCGGCAACGGCAACAACGGCAGCGGCAACGGCAACGGCAACAGCCGCACCGGCAACGGCAACAACGGCAGTGGCAACTGCAACAACGGCAACGGCAACGTAACCGGCAACGGCAACGTAACCGGCAACGGCAACGGCGCCAACGGCGAAAACGGCAACAACGGCAGCGGCAACGGCAATAACGGCAACGGCAACAACGGCAGCGGCGACAGCGGCAGCGGTAGCCTCGGCGGCGGCGGCGGCGGCAACAGCGGCAACGTCAACGGCAACAACGGCAACCACGGATACAACGGCAACTACGGCAACAACGGCAACAACGGCAACAACCGCAACAATGGCAACAACGGCAACCACGGCAACAACGGCAGCGGCAACGGAAACAACGGCAACAGCGGCGGCGGCAACAACGGCAACGGCAACGGCAACAACGGCAACGGCAACAACGGCAACCGCAACGGCAACAACGGCAACATCGGCAACAACGGCAGCGGCAACGGCAACAACGGCAGCGGCAACGGCAACAACGGCAGCAGCAACGGCAACAACGGCAGCGGCAACGGAAACAACGGCAACAGCGGCGACGGCAACAACGGCAATGGCAACAACGGCAGCGGCAACGGCAACAATGGAAGCGGCTACAGCGGCAACGGCAACAACGGCAACAACGGCAGCGGCAACGGCAACAACGGCAGCGGCAACGGCAACAACGGCAACAACGGCAGCGGCGACAAGGACAGCGGCGAAAGCGGCGGCGGCAACAGCGGCAACGGCATCAACGGCAACGGCAACCACGGCAACGGCAACAATGGCAAGAACGGCAATAATGGCAACCTCGGTAACAACGGCAGCGTCAACGGCAACAATGGCAGCGGCAACAGCAACAACGGCAACGGCAACAACGGCAGCGGCGACAGCGGCAACGGCAACAACGGCGGCGGCAACAGCGGCAACGGCAACAACGGCAGCGGCAACGGCAACAACGGCAGCGGCAACGGCAACAACGGCAGCGGCAACGGCAATAATGGAAGCGGCTACAGCGTCAACGGCAACAACGGCAACAACGGCAGCCGCAACGGCAAGAACGGCAGCGGCAACGGCAACAACGGCAACAACGGCAGCGGCGAAAAGGGCAGCGGCGAAAGCGGCGGCGGCAACAGCGGCAACGGCATCAACGGCAACGGCAACAACGGCAACGACAACAACGGCAGGGGCAACGGCAACAACGGCAACAACGGCAACGGCAACAACGGCCACAACGGCAGCGGCAACGGCAACAACGGCAACAACGGCAGCGGGAACGGCAACAACGGCAGCGGCAACGGCAACAACGGCAGCGGCGACAGCGGCAGCAACGGCAGCGGCGCCACCGGCAACAACAGCAGCGGCAACGGCAACAACGGCAACGGCAACAACGCCAGCGGTAACGGCAACAACGGCAGCGGCAACGGCAACAACGGCAACAACGGCAGCGGCAACGGCAACAACGGCAGCGGTAACGGCAACAACGGCAGCGGCGACAAGGGCAGCGGCATCAACGGCAACGGCAACAACGGCAACGACAACAACGGCAACAATGGCAACAACGGCAACAACGGCAGCGGCAACGGCAACAACGGCAGCGGCAACTGCAACAACGGCAACAACGGCAACAACGGCAGCGGCAACGTCAACAACGGCAGCGGCAACGGCAACAATGGCAACAACGGCAGCGGCAACGGCAACATCGGCAGCGGCAACTGCAACAACGGCAACGGCAACGGCAACGTAACCGGCAACGGCAACGGCGCTAACGGCTAAAAAGGCAACAACGGCAACAATGGCAGCGGCAACGGCAATAACGGCAACGGCAACGGCAACAACGGCAGCGGCGACAGCGGCAGCGGTAGCGCCGGCGGGCGAGGCGGCGGCAACAGCGGCAACGTCAACGGCAACAACGGATACAACGGCAACAACGGCAACAACGACAACAACGGCAGTGGCAACGGCAACAATGGCAGCGGCAACGGCAACAAAAGCAACGGCAACGGTAAGAACGCCAACAATGGCAACAACGGTAACAACGGCAGCGTCAACGGCAACAATGGCAGCGGCAACAACGGCAACAACGGCAACGGCAACAACGGCGGCGGCAACGGTAGCGGCGGCGGGCGAGGCGGCGGCAACAGCGGCAACGTCAACGGCAACAACGGATACAACGGCAACAACGGCAACAACGGCAACAACGGCGGCAGCAACGGCAACAACGGCAGCGACAACGGCAAAAACGGCAGCGGCAACGGCAACAACGGCAACGTAACCGGCAACGGCAACGGCAACAACGGTGCCAACGGCAAAAACGGCAACAACGGCAACAACGGCAGCGGCAACGGGCAATGGCAACGCTCAATCGCAACGGGCAATGGCAACGCTCAATGGCAACGGGCAATGGCAACGGGCAATGATAACGGGCAATAGCAACGGGCAATCGCAACGCGCAACGGCCAAAGGGCAACGGGCAACGTGCACAGTGCAACGGGCAAGGGCAACGGATAACGATCAAGGGCATCGGGCAACGGACAACGGTCAACGGGCAATGGCAACGGGGAATGGCAACGAGCAATGGCAACGGGCAAGGGCAACGAGCAATGGCAACAGGGAATGGCAACGACCAATGGCAACGACCAATGACAACGAGCAATGGAAACGGGCAAGGGCAACGGGCAATGGCCACGGGCAATGGCAATGGCAATGGCAAAGCGCAACGGGCAACGGGCAATGGCAACGGGCAACGGACAATGGCAACGCGCAATCGCAACGGGCATTGGCAACGGGCAATGGCAACGCTCAATGGCAATGGGCAATGGCAACGGGCAATAGCAGCGGGCAATGGCAACGGGCAAGGGAAACCTTAACGGGCAACGGCAACGGAAACGGAACGGCAACGGCAAAGGATTCGGCAAAGGCAAAGGGCAACCGGCAATGGGCAATGGCAACGGGCAACGGGCAATGGCAACGCGCAATCGCAACGGGCAATGGCAACGCTCAATGGCAACGGGCAATGGAAACGGGCAATGGCAACGGGCAATGGCAACGGGAAATGGTATCAGGCCATAGCAACGGGCAATCGCAACGCGCAACGGGCAAAGGGCAAAGGGCAACGGGCAACGTGCACCGTGCAACGGGCAAGGGCAACGGATAACGATCAAGGGCTTCGGGCAACGGACAACGGTCAACGGGCAAAGGCAACGGGCAATGGCAACGAGCAATGGCAACGGGCAATGTCAACGGGCTATGGCAACGGGTAATGGTAACGGGCGATTGCAACGGCAACGGGCAATGGCAACGGCAACGGTCAACGGGCAACGGGCAACAGGCAATGGCAACGAGCAATGGCAACGAGCAATGGCAACCTGCAATGGGCAACGGGCAATGGCAACGGGCAATGGCAACGGGCAACGGCAACGGGCAACGAGAAACCGCCAACGGGCAACGGGAATTGGCAACGGGCAATGGCAACAGGCAATGGCAACGGGCAATGGCAACGGGCAATGGCAACGGGCAACGGGCAACGGGAAATGGAAACGGGCAATGGCAACGGGCAATGACAGCGGCAACGTGCAACGGGCAATGGCAACGAGCAATGGCAACGAGCAATGCCAACGAGCAATGGCAACGAGCAATGGCAACGAGCAATGGCAACGGGCAATGGCAACGGGCAATGGCAACGGTCAATGGCAGCGGGCAATGGCAACGGGCAATGGAAACTATAATGGGCAACGGAACGGCAACGGCAAAGGATACGGCAAAGGCAACGGGCAACCGGAAACTGGAACCGGGCAAGGGGCAACGAGCAATGGCAACGGGCAATGGCAACGGGCATTGGCAACGGGCAATGGCAATGGCAAGGCGCAACGGGCAACGGGCAATGGCAACGGGCAACGGACAATGGCAACGCGCAATCGCAACGGGCATTGGCAACGGACAATGGCAACGCTCAATGACAACGGGCAATGGCAACGGGCAATGGTAACGGCAATAGCAACGGGCAATCGCAACGGGCAACGGGCAAAGGGCAAAGGGCAACGGGCAACGGGCAACGTGCAACGGGCAAGGGCAACGAATAACGATCAAGGGCATCGGGCAACGGGCAACGGTCAACGGGCAATGCCAACGGGCGATGGCAACGGGTAATGGTAACGGGCGATGGCAACGAGCAATGGCAAGGAGCAACGGCAACGGGCAATGGCAACGGGCAATGGCAACGACCAATGGCAACGACCAATGGCAACGACCAATGGCAACGAGCAATGGCAACGGGCAATGGTAACGGGCAATGGCAACGAGCAATGGCAACGGGCAATGGCAACGGGCAATGGCAACGGGCAATGGCAACGACCAATGGCAACGACCAATGGCAACGAGCAATGGCAACGGGCAATGGCAACGGGCAATGGCAACGGGCAATGGCAGCGGGCAATGGCAACGGGCAATGGAAACGGGCAATGGCAGCGGGCAATGGCAACGGGCAATGGAAACTATAACGGGCAACGGAACGGCAACGGCAAAGGATACGGCAAAGTTAACGGGCAACCGGCAACGGGAACCGGGCAACGGGCAATGGCAACGGGCATTGGCAACGGGCAATGGCAATGGCAAAGCGCAACGGGCAACGGGCAATGGCAACGGGCAACGGACAATGGCAACGCGCAATCGCAACGGGCATTGGCAACGGGCAATGGCAACGCTCAATGACAACGGGCAATGGCAACGGGCAATGCTAACGGCAATAGCAACGGGCAATCGCAATGGGCAACGGGCAAAGGGCAAAGGGCAACGGGCAACGTGCACCGTGCAAAGGGCAAGGGCAACGGATAACGATCAAGGGCATCGGGCAACGGACAACGGTCAACGGGCAATGGCAACGGGCAATGGCAACGGGTAATGGTATCGTGCGATGGCAACGAGCAATGGCAACGAGCAATGGCAACGGGCAATGGCAACGGGCAATGGCAACGACCAATCGCAACGACCAATGGCAACGAGCAATGGCAACTGGCAATGGCAACGGGCATTGGCAACGGGCAATGGCAACGACCAATGGCAACGACCAATGGCAACGAGCAATGGCAACGGGGAAGGGCAACGGGTAATGGCAACGGGCAATGGCAGCGGGCAATGGCAACGGGCAAGGGAAACTATAACGGGCAACGGCAACGGCAACGGAACGGCAACGGCAAAGGATACGGCAAAGGCAACGGGCAACCGTCAACGGGAACCGGGCAACGGGCAACGAGCAATGGCAACGGGCAATGGCAACGGGCATTGGAAACGGGCAATGGCAATGGCAAAGGGCAACGGGCAACGGGCAATGGCAACGCGCAATCGCAACGGCAACGGGTAATGGCAACGGCAACGGGCATAGGGCAACGGGCAATGGCAATGGCAACGGGCAATGGCAATGGGCAATGGCAACGGTTAATGGCAAGGGGAAACGGGCAACGGGCAACGGCCAATGGAACGGGCAACGTCAACTGGCAACGGCAACGAGGAATTGCAACGAGCAATGGCAACGAGCAATGGCAAAGAGCAATGGCAACGAGCAATGGCAGCGAGCAATGGCAACGAGCAATGGCGACGTGCAATGGCAACGAGCAATGGCGACGTGCAATGGCAACGAGCAATGGCAACGAGCAATGGCGAAGAGCAATGGCAACGGGCAATGGCAGCGGGCAATGGCAAAGGGCAATGGTAACGGGCAATGGCAACGAGCAATGGCAACGACCAATGGCAACTGGCAATGGCAACGGGCAATGGCAATGGGCAATGGCAGCGGGCAATGGCAACGGGCAATGGAAACTATAACGGGCAACGGCAACGGAACGGCAACGGCAAAGGATACGGCAAAGGCAGCGGGCAACCGGCAACGGGAACCGGGCAACGGCCAAGAGCAATGGCAACGGGCAATGGCAACGGGCATTGGCAACGGACAATGGCAATGGCAAAGGGCAACGGGCAACGGGCAACGGGAAATGGCAACGGGCAATGGGCAATGGCAACGCGCAATCGCAACGGGCATTGGCAACGGGCAATGGCAACGCTCAATGGCAACGGGCAATTGCAACGGGCAATGGTAACGGCAATAGCAACGGGCAATCGCAACGCGCAACGGGCAAAGGGCAAAGTGTAACGGCCAACGGGCAACGTGCAACGGGCAAGGGCAACGAATAACGATCAAGGGCATCGGGCAACGGGCAACGGTCAACGGGCAATGGCAACGGGCAATGGCCACGGGTTATGGTAACGGGCGATGGCAACAGCAACGGGCAATGGCAACGGCAACGGTCAACGGGCAACGGGCAACAGGCAATGGCAACGAGCAATGGCAACGAGCAATGGCAACGAGCAATGGAAACCTGCAATGGGCAACGGGCAATGGCAACGGGCAATGGCAACGGGCAACGTGCAACGGGCAAGGGCAACGGGCAAGGGCAACGGGCAATGGGCAAGGGCAACGGGGCCAGGGCAACGGGCAACGAGAAACGGGCAACGGGCAATGTCAACGTGCAACGAGGAATGGCAACGTGCAACGGACAATGGAAACGGGCAATGGCAACGGGCAATGGCGACGACAACGGGCAAGAGGCAACGGGCAATGGCAACGGGCAACGGGCAATGGCAACGGGCACTGGGCAACGGCAATGGCAACGAGCAATGGCAACGAGCATTGGCAACAGGTAAGGGCAACGGGCAATGGCAACGGGCAATGGCAACGGGAAAGGGCAACGGGTAACGGGCAAGGGCAACGGGGTCAGGGGAACGGGCAACGAGCAATGGGCAACGGGCAATAATAACGGGCAACGGGCAATGGAAACGAGCAATGGAAACGGGCAATGGCAACGGGCAATGGCAACGGGCCATGGCAACGGGCAATGACAACGGGCCATGGCAACGCGCAATGACAACGGCAACGGGCAGTGGGGTTGGCAACGGGCAAAAGCAACGGAAAACGGCAACGGGACAGGACAACGGTCAATGGGAACGCGAAACGGAAACGGGCAACGGGACATGGCAAAGGGCAATGGCAACGACAATGGCAACCGGCAACGGGCAACCGGCAAGGGGCAATGGGCAATGGCACGGGCAATGGCACGGGCAATGGCAACGGGCAAGGGGCAATGGCAACGCGCAATAGCAACGGGCAATGGCAACGGGCAATGGCAATGGGAAGCGGCAACGAGCAATGGCAACGGGCAATGGCAACGAGCAATGGCAACGGGCAATGGCAACAGGCAATGGCAACGGGTAATGGTAACGGGCAATGGCAACGGCGTTGGGCAATGGCAGCGGCAACTGGGAACGGGCAACGGCCAACGGGCAAGGGGCAATGGCAACGAGCAATTGCAACGAGCAATGGCAACGAGCAATAGCAACGAGCAATGGCAACGGGCAATGGCAACGGGCAATGGCAACGACCAATGGCAACGACAAATGGCAACGGGCAATGGCAACGGCATCGGGCAATGACAACAGCAACGGGCAATGGCAACGGGCAATGGTGACGGGCAATGGCAACGGGCAATGGCAACGGGCAACGGCAACGGAAAACCCGAACGGGACAGGGCAATGGTATTGGGCATTGGGGCAATGGCAACGGGCAATGGCAACGGGAAACGGCAACGGGCAACGGGACAGGGCAACAGGCAATGGCAACGGCAACGGGCAATGGCAACGGCAACGGGCAATGGCAACAGGCATATTCAACGGGCAACGGGCAATGGCAACGGGCAATAGCAACGGGCAATGGCAGCGGGCAATCGCATTGGGAAACGGCAGAGGGCAATGGCAACGGGAAACGGCAACGGGACAGGGCAATGGGCAATGTCAAGGGACAATGGAAACGACAACGGCAACAGCAACGGGTAACCGCCAACGGGTAACGGGAAATGGCAACCGGCAATGGCAACCGGCAATGGCAACGGGCAATGGCAACGGTCAACGGGCAATGACAACGGGAAAAATCAACGGGCAATGGCAACGGGCAATGGCAACGGGCAACGGCAATGAGCCACGGCAACGAGCAATGGCAACGAGCAATGGAATCCAGCAATGGCAACGATCAAGGGCAACGGGCAACGGGCAAGGGCAACAGGTAACGGGCAAAGGCAACGGGCAACGGGCAAGGGCAACGGCCAACGAGCAATGGCAACGAGCAATGGCAACGGGCAATGGTAACGAGCAATGGCAATGGGTAACGGGCAAGGCCAACGGGTAACGGGCAAGGGCAACAGGCAATGGCAACGGGTAAGGGGTAACGGGCAATGGGCAACGGGCAAGGGCAACAGGTATGGGGCAAGGGCAAGGGCAACGGGCAACGAGCAACGGGCAATGGCAACGGGCAACAGGCAATGGAAACGGGCAATGCCATCGGGCAATGGCAACGGGCAATGGCAACGGGTAAGGGGTAACGGGCAATGGGCAACGGGCAAGGGCAACAGGTATGGGGCAAGGGCAAGGGCAACGGGCAACGAGCAACGGGCAATGGCAACGGGCAACAGGCAATGGAAACGGGCAATGGCAACGGGCAATGGCAACGGGCAATAGCAGCGGGCAATGGCAACGGGCAATGGCAACGGGAAACGGGCAATGGCAACGGGCAATGGCAACGAGTAATGGCAACGGGCAATGGCAACGGGCAATGGCAACGGACAGAGGGTAACGGGCAACGGGCAACGGGCAAGGGCAACGTGTAAGGGGCTGGGGCAACGGGCAAGGGCAACGGGCAACGAGCAACGGGCAACGGGCAATGGCAACGGGCAATGGAAACCGGCAATGGCAACGGGCAATGGCAACGGCCAATGGCAACGGGCAATGTGAAGAGCAACGGGCAATGGCAACGGCAACGGGCAATGGCAACGAATAATGGCAACGGACAACGGGCAACGGGCAATGGCAATAGCAACGGGCAATGGCAACGAGCAATGGCAACGGGCAACGGGTAACGGGCAACGGGCAAGGGCAACGGGTAAGTGGCAAGGGCAACGGGCAACGGGCAAGGGCAATGGCAACGGGTAAAATCAACGGGCAATGGCAACGGGCAATGGCAACGGGCAACGGCAACGAGCCACGGCAACGAGCAATGGCAACGAGCAATGGAATCCAGCAATGGCAACGAGCAAGGGCAACGGGCAACGGGCAAGGGCAACAGGTAACGGGCAAAGGCAACGGGCAACGGGCAAGGGCAACGGCCAACGAGCAATGGCAACGAGCAATGGCAACGGGCAATGGTAACGGGCAATGGCAATGGGTAACGGGCAAGGCCAACGGGTAACGGGCAAGGGCAACAGGCAACGGGCAAGGGCAACGGGCAACGGGCAATGGCAACGGGCAATGGGCAATGGCAAAGGGCAATGGCAACGGGCAATTGCAACGGGCAATGGCAACGGTAACAGGCAATGGCAACGCCAACGGGCAACAGGCAATGGCAATAGGCAACGGGCAAGGGCAACGGGTAACGGGCAAGGGCAACGGGCAACGGGCAAGGGCAACGGGCAAGGGCAACGGGCAATGGGCAACGGGCAACGGGCAACGGGCAATGGCAACGGGCAATGGGCAATGGCAAAGGGCAATGGCAACGGGCAATGGCAACGGGCAATGGCAACGGTAACGGGCAATGGCAACGCCAACGGGCAACAGGCAATGGCATTGGCAACGGGCAATGGCAAATGGCAATGGGTAACGGGCAAGGGGTACGGGCAATAGCAACGGGCAACGGGCAATGGCAACGGGCAATGGCAACGTTCAATGGCAACGGGCAATGGCAACGGGCAATGGCAACGGCAACGGGCAATGGCAACGGCAACGGGCATAGGGCAACGGGCAATGGCAATGGCAACGGGCAATGGCAATGGGCAATGGCAACGGGCAATGGCAAGGGGAAACGGGCAACGGGCAACGGCCAATGGTACGGGCAACGTCAACTGGCAATTGCAAGGGGCAACGGCAACGGGCAACGGCAACGAGGAATTGCAACGAGCAATGGCAACGAGCAATGGCAAAGAGCAAAGGCAACGAGCAATGGCAGCGAGCAATGGCAACGAGCAATGGTGACGTGCAATGGCAACGAGCAATGGCAACGAGCAATGGCGAAGAGCAATGGCAACGGGCAATGGCAGCGGGCAATGGCAAAGGGCAATGGTAACGGGCAATGGCAACGAGCAATGGCAACGGGCAATGGCAACGGGCAATGGCAACGGGCAATGGCAACGGGTAAGGGGTAACGGGCAATGGGCAACGGGCAAGGGCAACAGGTATGGGGCAAGGGCAAGGGCAACGGGCAACGAGCAACGGGCAATGGCAACGGGCAACAGGCAATGGAAACGGGCAATGGCAACGGGCAATGGCAACGGGCAATGGCAGCGGGCAATGGCAACGGGCAATGGCAACGGGCAATGGCAACGGCAACGGGAAACGGGCAATGGCAACGGGCAATGGCAACGAGTAATGGCAACGGGCAATGGCAACGGGCAATGGCAACGGACAGAGGGTAACGGGCAACGGGCAACGGGCAAGGGCAACGTGTAAGGGGCTGGGGCAACGGGCAAGGGCAACGGGCAACGAGCAACGGGCAACGGGCAATGGCAACGGGCAATGGAATCCGGCAATGGCAACGGGCAATGGCAACGGGCAATGGCAACGGCCAATGGCAACGGGCAATGTGAAGGGTAACGGGCAATGGCAACGGCAACGGGCAATGGCAACGAATAATGGCAACGGACAACGGGCAACGGGCAATGGCAATAGCAACGGGCAATGGCAACGAGCAATGGCAACGGGCAACGGGTAACGGGCAACGGGCAAGGGCAACGGGTAAGTGGCAAGGGCAACGGGCAACGGGCAAGGGCAATGGCAACGGGTAAAATCAACGGGCAATGGCAACGGGAAATGGCAACGGGCAACGGCAACGAGCCACGGCAACGAGCAATGGCAACGAGCAATGGAATCCAGCAATGGCAACGAGCAAGGGCAACGGGCAACGGGCAAGGGCAACAGGTAACGGGCAAAGGCAACGGGCAACGGGCAAGGGCAATGGCCAACGAGCAATGGCAACGAGCAATGGCAACGGGCAATGGTAACGGGCAATGGCAATGGGTAACGGGCAAGGCCAACGGGTAACGGGCAAGGGCAACAGGCAACGGGCAAGGGCAACTGGCAACGGGCAACGGGCAATGGCAACGGGCAATGGGCAATGGCAAAGGGCAATGGCAACGGGCAATTGCAACGGGCAATGGCAACGGTAACGGGCAATGGCAACGCCAACGGGCAACAGGCAATGGCAATAGGCAACGGGCAAGGGCAACGGGTAACGGGCAAGGGCAACGGGCAACGGGCAAGAGCAACGGGCAAGGGCAACGGGCAATGGGCAACGGGCAACGGGCAATGGCAACGGGCAATGGGCAATGGCAAAGGGCAATGGCAACGGGCAATGGCAACGGGCAATGGCAACGGTAACGGGCAATGGCAACGCCAACGGGCAACAGGCAATGGCATTGGCAACGGGCAATGGCAACAGGCAATGGGTAACGGGCAAGGGGTACGGGCAATAGCAACGGGCAACGGGCAATGGCAACGGGCAATGGCAACGTTCAATGGCAACGGGCAATGGCAACGGGCAATGGCAACGGCAACGGGCAATGGCAACGGCAACGGGCATAGGGCAACGGGCAATGGCAATGGCAACGGGCAATGGCAATGGGCAATGGCAACGGGCAATGGCAAGGGGAAACGGGCAACGGGCAACGGCCAATGGTACGGGCAACGTCAACTGGCAATTGCAAGGGGCAACGGCAACGGGCAACGGCAACGAGGAATTGCAACGTGCAATGGCAACGAGCAATGGCAAAGAGCAAAGGCAACGAGCAATGGCAGCGAGCAATGGCAACGAGCAATGGTGACGTGCAATGGCAACGAGCAATGGCAACGAGCAATGGCGAAGAGCAATGGCAACGGGCAATGGCAGCGGGCAATGGCAAAGGGCAATGGTAACGGGCAATGGCAACGAGCAATGGCAACGGGCAATGGCAACGGGCAATGGCAACGGGCAATGGCAACGGGTAAGGGGTAACGGGCAATGGGCAACGGGCAAGGGCAACAGGTATGGGGCAAGGGCAAGGGCAACGGGCAACGAGCAGCGGGCAATGGCAACGGGCAACAGGCAATGGAAACGGGCAATGGCAACGGGCAATGGCAACGGGCAATGGCAGCGGGCAATGGCAACGGGCAATGGCAACGGCAACGGGAAACGGGCAATGGCAACGGGCAATGGCAACGAGTAATGGCAACGGGCAATGGCAACGGGCAATGGCAACGGACAGAGGGTAACGGGCAACGGGCAACGGGCAAGGGCAACGTGTAAGGGGCTGGGGCAACGGGCAAGGGCAACGGGCAACGAGCAACGGGCAACGGGCAATGGCAACGGGCAATGGAAACCGGCAATGGCAACGGGCAATGGCAACGGGCAATGGCAACGGCCAATGGCAACGGGCAATGTCAAGGGCAACGGGCAATGGCAACGGCAACGGGCAATGGCAACGATTAATGGCAACGGACAACGGGCAACGGGCAATGGCAATAGCAACGGGCAATGGCAACGAGCAATGGCAACGGGCAACGGGTAACGGGCAACGGGCAAGGGCAACGGGTAAGTGGCAAGGGCAACGGGCAACGGGCAAGGGCAATGGCAACGGGTAAAATCAACGGGCAATGGCAACGGGCAATGGCAACGGGCAACGGCAACGAGCCACGGCAACGAGCAATGGCAACGAGCAATGGAATCCAGCAATTGCAACGAGCAAGGGCAACGGGCAACGGGCAAGGGCAACAGGTAACGGGCAAAGGCAACGGGCAACGGGCAAGGGCAACGGCCAACGAGCAATGGCAACGAGCAATGGCAACGGGCAATGGTAACGGGCAATGGCAATGGGTAACGGGCAAGGCCAACGGGTGACGGGCAAGGGCAACAGGCAACGGGCAAGGGCAACGGGCAACGGGCAACGGGCAATGGCAACGGGCAATGGGCAATGGCAAAGGGCAATGGCAACGGGCAATTGCAGCGGGCAATGGCAACGGTAACGGGCAATGGCAACTCCAACGGGCAACAGGCAATGGCAATAGGCAACGGGCAAGGGCAACGGGTAACGGGCAAGGGCAACGGGCAACGGGCAAGGGCAACGGGCAAGGGCAACGGGCAATGGGCAACGGGCAACGGGCAACGGGCAACGGGCAATGGCAACGGGCAATGGGCAATGGCAAAGGGCAATGGCAACGGGCAATGGCAACGGGCAATGGCAACGGTAACGGGCAATGGCAACGCCAACGGGCAACAGGCAATGGCATTGGCAACGGGCAATGGCAACAGACAATGGGTAACGGGCAAGGGGTACGGGCAATGGCAACGGGCAATGGCAACGTTCAATGGCAACGGGCAATGGCAACGGGCAATGGCAACGGCAACGGGCAATGGCAACGGCAACGGGCATAGGGCAACGGGCAATGGCAATGGCAACGGGCAATGGCAATGGGCAATGGCAACGGGCAATGGCAAGGGGAAACGGGCAACGGGCAACGGCCAATGGAACGGGCAACGTCAACTGGCAATTGCAAGGGGCAACGGCAACGGGCAACGGCAACGAGGAATTGCAACGAGTAATGGCAACGAGCAATGGCAAAGAGCAATGGCAACGAGCAATGGCAGCGAGCAATGGCAACGAGCAATGGCGACGTGCAATGGCAACGAGCAATGGCAACGAGCAATGGCGAAGAGCAATGGCAACGGGCAATGGCAGCGGGCAATGGCAAAGGGCAATGGTAACGGGCAATGGCAACGAGCAATGGCAACGGGCAATGGCAACGGGCAATGGCAACGGGCAATGGCAACGGGCAATGGCAACGGGTAAGGGGTAACGGGCAATGGGCAACGGGCAAGGGCAACAGGTATGGGGCAAGGGCAAGGGCAACGGGCAACGAGCAACGGGCAATTGCAACGGGCAACAGGCAATGGAAACGGGCAATGGCAACGGGCAATGGCAACGGGCAATGGCAACGGGCAATGGCAACGGGCAATGGCAACGGCAACGGGAAACGGGCAATGGCAACGGGCAATGGCAACGAGTAATGGCAACGGGCAATGGCAACGGACAGAGGGTAACGGGCAACGGGCAACGGGCAAGGGCAACGTGTAAGGGGCTGGGGCAACGGGCAAGGGCAACGGGCAACGAGCAACGGGCAACGGGCAATGGCAACGGGCAATGGAAACCGGCAATGGCAACGGGCAATGGCAACGGCCAATGGCAACGGGCAATGTCAAGGGCAACGGGCAATGGCTACGGCAACGGGCAATGGCAACGAATAATGGCAACGGACAACGGGCAACGGGCAATGGCAATAGCAACGGGCAATGGCAACGAGCAATGGCAACGGGCAACGGGTAACGGGCAACGGGCAAGGGCAACGGGTAAGTGGCAAGGGCAACGGGCAACGGGCAAGGGCAACGTGGCCAGGGCAACGGGCAACGAGCAACGGGCAACGGGCAATGGCAACGGGTATCGGGCAATGGAAAAGGGCAATGGCAACGGGCAATGGCAACGGGCAATGGCAACGGGCAATGGCAACGGCAACGGGAAACGGGCATCCGGCAGCGGGACACGGGCAACGGGCAATTTCAACGGGCAATGGCAACGGGCAAGGGCCACGGCAACGGGAAGCGGGGAATGGCAACGGGCAATGGCAACGGGCAATGGCAGCGGGCAAAACGCAACGGGCAATGGCAATGGGCAATGGCAACGGGCAGTGGCAACGGGCAATGGCAACGGGCAGCGGGTAACGGGCAACGGGCAACGGGCAAGGGCAACGTGTAAGGGGCAAGGGCAACGGGCAAGGGCAACGGGGCCAGGGCAACGGGCAATGCGCAATGGCAACGGCAATGGCAACGGGCAATGGGAACGGGCAATGGCAATGGCCAATGGCAACGGGCAATGGCAACGGCAACGGGAAACGGGCAACGGCAACGGGCAACGGGCAACGGGCAACGGTGATGGCGACGACGACGGCGACGGCGACGGTAACGGCAACTGCAACGGCAACGGCAATGGCAAGTGCAACGACAACGGCAACGGCAACGGCAAGGGCAAGGGCAACGGCGACGGCGACGGCAAGGGCGATGGCGATGGCGATGGCGATGGCGATGGCGATGGCGATGGCGATGGCGATGGCGATGGCGATGGCGATGGCGATGGCGATGGCGATGGCGATGGCAATGGCCATGGCCATGGCCATGGCAATGGCAATGGCAATATTTTGTTCAGGCAATAGGCACATCAAATTACAATTTATGACAATGATACAATACTTACACATTATACTATATAGAAAGTTACATACATACTACAATTCATCAATTCTATATAAGGTTTTAGTAAGTAGGCTCTTGCCTTGTGCAGATTTGATATATTCTGGGAGTTTATTGAACGGTCTTAGATTGATTCAGCTTTTGTGATACCTACCCTATGATAATTGTTTATACCTCTTGTATTGTAAGTATAACAATCTCTAAATAAGGAAAAATTGAAGCTATTAACAGTGAAGCAACAAGATTCCAAAGTAAGAACCAATTAGAAACTAAAAACTTCACTTATCTTAGTATTTATACTGCTGACCCTGGGTTTCAAGCTGTGTTCAGCTAATTCTCAAAGCCATATAAACAAACTCGTTGCCAAGCTACAATCTTTTTGTTTTTTCTGAAGAACAATTAGTCTTATTCAATTTTTATTTACCAATCTCTGAAAACAAAAATTTATAAATACAATCTATAGATAGTAATTTGAAGTTCATGACATGGTTCCTGTTTTTTAAAATAAAAAGGCAGTCTCAAACTTTGCCCACACACGGCTTGTGTGTTTAATAATACCAAAAGTAAGTTGTTTGGCATAAATAAATAATAATTACCATTTGAAGGTTATTTAATCCTGGGTTATAAGGTACTTACAATAGGAAGTCACCATTGGGGTAATTTGTCTGTGATGTGAGACTGCCTTTGTGGTTTACCAGTAGAAATACGAACTGGTTTGAGAATTTAATGCCATTCTGGCAGTTTATCACAATAGCTCAGTGGTTAGAGGAGCCACCCGGTAAGCGGAAGGTCTGTGGTTCAAATCCCAGTTGTGGCATTGAATTTTTAAGTTCCAGTTCTACCTCTCAAATACTGTTTTTGCTTGTGGTAAGGATAAGGGTAAGTCATTTACATATAATAAAAACAATATTGGGCCTAAAATTGAATCCTGGGGAACGCCGTGCTTCAGATTTACAACATTGGAACAAAACTGATCAACTTCCACATATTGTTTTCTATTTTCCAAGTAAGATGCAAACCATTTCCCTGCTACACCTCTAATACCATAGGAGTTGAACTTTTTAAGCAGGATAGCACGATTGACTGTGTCAAAAGCTTTTTTAAGATCAATAAATAATCCCAAAGATTGATGTTTATTATCTATGGCTTGGAGTATATCATCAATAAATGAAAATAATGTATCATTAATGGTTTTCCCTTTCTGAAAGCATATTGCGATGTTGGAGGATACCATGTAATTCCAAGAAGGGTATCAATCTATTTAACATGACCTTTTCAAGAACTTTGGAAAAAACAGATAACAAGGATGTTGGTCTGTAATTCTCAATGCTATTTCTGTCCCCCTTTTTGAAAATTGGTTGTACTCTGGCAATTTTTAGACTGTTGGGAAATATTCCCAATGTTAGAGAGGAATTACATATGTTTACTAAGGGGTCAACAACAAAATCAGAGCAAATTTTTAGTAAAAAGTCTGGAATACAGTCTACTCCATGAGATTTTTTTTTAGGCATTTTATTATACAGCATAATTCCTCTTTAGACACTGGTTTAAGAAAAATTGTATTCACGACTGTGTTATTAATGGTGTTATTTGCATCAGGTGAATAGGATGCATGAATATTTTTAACAGAGTGAATAAAAAACTTATTAAATATAGTAGCCAATTTTTGGGGATCTTTTCTATTCATATTTTCATAAGAAATGTTTATATTATCTTTGGTGTCATAGTTTACTTTCCCAGTCTCTCTTTTAACTACCTCCCAAAGTGCCTTTCCTTTATTTTGTGATTCTTAAATATATTTAGAGTTATGCATCCTTTTTGCTTCACGTATAACCTTTCTTAAGATACAGGTATATTTTCTGTAATACATCTTAAAGTGTTCATTATTTTTGCTTCTATTTATTTTTTGTAACATTTTTTTTCTTTCACAAGAAGTTATAATTCCTTTAGTTATCCATGTATATGATTTCATTTTGTATGAAGTTTGAAAATATTTGCTTTTCTTTAGGGGAAAAGCTACATCAAAGCAATAAGTTATGGTTTTTAAAATCTCATCTACCTTATTTGATGGATCACTTGCATTGAATACTGACTCCCATTTTCATTCTGAAGTAAGAAGTTAAAGTAATCTATGTTTTCTTTTGTAAACTTTCTTGTGACTTTGGTTTTCTCATGCTTGGATATTTGCATTGCAATTCGGATCTTTAGATCTAGAAGAACAGCATTGTGATCAGAGATACCAAGATTTATATTTTCTGTGCAAAATGGAAAAAGGTCCCTATCAATTATAATTTGATCCAAGCAGGTTTTTGATGTGCCTGATATGCGTGTAGGCGAATAAATGGTTGTTATTAAGTTAAAGGAGTTACTGTATTAAAAATTTTAACTATCTTATCATCTACTAAAAAGTTAATATTAAAGTCACCACAAATTATTAGTGGTTTATTTTTCTTTTTTAGGATAGTCATTAAGGTCTCTAGTTTATCAAAAAATATATGTAGATCACCATCTGATGATCTAAAGATACATACTAAAATTATTTCTATATCCTGGAAGGATAGTTTTTCAACTACATGCTCAAAAAGCTTTTCTTTGTTTAGAAAGGAGGTGTTAAAAATTTCATTGCAAGCTATGCCAGATTTTACGTATATAGAGGCCGCTCCATTTTTAAAAATAGTAGGACAGTAGACTGCACATAAATTAAATGTTGTTATGGGGTGCAGATCACATTCTTGTTGTTTAAGCCAGTGTTCTGAAAAACACAAAATGTTGACTCCCCTTAGTTTATCATGCAAGGCAATTTCTAATTCATGAATTTTGTTCCTTATACACTGAGCATTTAAGTGTAGTAATGATACTGAGGGATAGCTGACTCTAGTACAAGCAGTCTTAACAGCATTTGCCTTGTTGCTAGTACAGTTAACATATTTTACACTATAAAAAATACACTATAAAAAATCAGAACTGAGCCTTTGTAGTGGCCTTCTCTCCCTTCTCGACACACGTGGTTTATTTCTGGTAGCAGTTGACACTGGAACTTCCTCCTGCAGATCCTTGCTGGCACAGGGCTGGACATCATATTGTTTGGTTTCCTCGTGTGCTGTGGCAGGTTCTCTTGATTCTTCTTCCTTCCATGGCAAAGTGATGATATCCATCAGCACTGGTTTGGGCCTTTTAATTTCTGCACCTATCTTTTGAGCCATCTTGGTCTTACCTTTACTGTTCAAATGCAAACCATGTTTAGTAAAGCAATCTCTTTCTAAATTTACTTCCACCATTTCTGCCATAGGAGACAACTTTATGACTTTCTTAAGTTTCCTGTTGAACACTTTTACCTCCTCATTCACACAAGAAGATTCCATTAGATCATGCCTATGTGGTGCATTTATTATAACAATATTTGTGTGTTGACCATGCTGTTTAATAAAATGGGCTAGATTACTAATTGCACTATTTGCTTTGTTCTTACTTATATCATTTGTTCCTGACTAAATTACTATACTATCTTTTAGAGTCATAATTTTGATCTCCTGTTTTGCTGTGTCAAGCACATGCCCAGTGCATGCACTAGGTTTCATAAAACCACAAGCAGAATACTCTTTTTTGTCCAGCATAGGCCTTAGATTTACTGCACAATTTCTTGCTTGGTTGTTGCCTATGATCACAATTTTCCTACTAGAATTGTTTTTTGTTGATTTCTCACAGTTTTTCAGCCTTGCTGGTGCTTTCACTTGATTATTCCCAGTCTCTATTTTCTCTTGCTTTTCTAGGTTATGTAGCGTGGCAAAGCGATTTACCACCACTGGTATATATGACTGGGACCGAAAAGTTAAAAGAGATATTGATATAATAATTATATTGCAGTAAATGCTAACAAGATTGCAGACAGCACTACTCTCAATATACAAAATAACAGTTCCTCTGTAGTCACAAGAAATTTAAGATACAAGTTTGTCAAGTACTTTATCACAAATGGATGTACATAATATGTCAATAAAATTACGTTCAATCTAAAATTTCAGTACTATCTCACTCTATTTTTTGCCTTACAATTGTTCTATTTTTGTAAACAGGATGAAAATATGGTCTTTATTGCAACTCTGAAATATATCCTCTAACAACATAATGAAAGCTGTGGCAGTAATTTTAGGTCACATCCCAAATTCACCATTTTTGTTACATTTTAATTTTATTATATGATAATTTATGAATTGTTAGTTAAAAATTGATGTTAAATTATGAGTAAGGTAAAACAGCTCTCAGTTATATTTGGTATGCTATGGATATGGCAAGGTCCTGATATTACAGCTTCTGTGGTTCGAACAACTGATGAACCCGGGCTGTCAGAAAATTTTCAAATAACAACACCTAGCAACGGAGATCAAGTTACACAAGGAGGACGAAAATAGTTACAGAATAGATTCAATAAAGGATTGAGAGCATCTGTACCTTATTTAATTTAAGTAAGGTCAGAGATATTGTAAAGATGGGTGATTGATATTGTAAAGATGGGTGATTGATACTGTAAAGATTTGTGATTGATAATATGTATTCAAAGTGAATAAAGCTGACTTATGGGAGAAAGCCACATCATTTTAAGCGACTTCCCTGCACCCGTGACATGTCTGCAAGTCTCATCAAAAGGAACCGACCAAGCTAGCCAAGCGACAAAACGACCACCGCAAAGCTAATCACAAAACACTCTCCAACATGCTGAAAACACAAACCAATCTGTCTTGCACGCTGGTCCCCATTGCATGCTGCTCTCAATGCTCTGTCAACATCTGCCCGTTTATCTCAAAATGCTGGTTCACAGGATAGCCACATATACTTACATTGGTTTGTCTTACACGCTGCATACTCCAGCACACAAAATGCTCACCACCCCACTACACTCAGTTTGTACCCATAGTCATGGGTCATGGTAATACCGTCACCCACATAAAGGATTCTGATTACACATTATATGTATCTTTAGAACATTACAGAATTTTTTGTTGTATATTCCTGTTCAAAATTCACTCATATGATTTTCTTGATTACAGTTAACAGCAGTGGTAATAACAAATGGGGCAGTGCAGAATTCAATATCCTTCACTGCTGAAGAAAGGTGAAAGAAATATCAGCACAACATCAAACTCCTTCAACCGGAGAAGTCAGCAGTGGCCGAACACTGTATTGAGAAGGTACACAAAATTAACTTTAATAACATCTCATTTTTGGAACATATAGGAAACTATTATGACAGAATCATCAATGAGGTTATTCAAATTAAATTATACCCAGGGAACTATACAATAGAGATTGGGGACTTCATCTGAGTCCAGCTTGGATACCAGCCATTAAACATTACTCGTACCTACCAGAGGATGATGGACTGCGCGTAAAACATCCACCCAGATGGTTCATTCAGTTCCTGAAGAAGGCCATGGGAGCTCAACGCTTAAACATAATCAATGTTTCCTGAAGAACGCCATGATTTTGAGATAGCTGTTTTTTTATTATTCAGTTCCTGATGATGGCTGAAAGCTCAACATTTTTAAAACATCACTGATCACCCATGAAGTCATAATTATGCTTGCAATGAAAGTTTCAAGTCTTAAACTAATTCAGTATTTTACTAATATTCCAGAAATATGTTTATAGCATAGGTTCCAAACTGGGAAAGGGGGTTATATATTTTATTTGCTAATGGCTCTGTCAATTGCCAGGATCCTATTAGTGCCATATGTGGGCTGGAATTCTTTTACATGCCAGTAAGTCTACTGACATGGAGCTGTTGCTTTTAAGCACACTTAAAAGCTAGCGGTGTAGGCCAACTTTGAACCCATGGTCAGTCTGAGTGGCTCAGTTGGTTAGACGCTGGCCTACTGATCCCAAGGTTGCAGGTTCAAATCTGGCCCAGGCCGATGGTTTTTAAATGTGCTTAAAAACAATAGCTTCATGTCAGTAGATTTACTGGCATGTAAAAGAACTTCTGCACTGTGGGATGAAATTCCGGCACACCAGCGATGCTGATGTGATCCTGGCAATTGACAGCATTGTTAAACAACAAAATAATTTAATTTGAACCCATGACTTGGGATCTGTAAGTCAGCCCCTTACCAACTGAGCCAGCTATATCTAGTGGGGGTTGGGGGGGGGGGAGGCGAGTGGGGGTCAAGGCACTTTCTGCTTCTCTAATTTACAAAACCAGGGCATTACCCCCCCTCCCAACAATTTTACTGAAGGGGTCTGGTTCCCCCAAGATAAATCTCTTATTAAACATACAAAATATGTTTAATAGACTGAGCAGAATTATAAAGGATTACTTTTATTTCAAATACAGTGTTCAATTGTGAAACAAAAGCAATAATGACACAATCTAGGTTTCAGTTAACCTTGAATTGGAGCACATGAATACTGAATTTTCCTTATGTTGACACATAGCTGGTTTCATCCCCTATTGCAGAAAAATATGTTGCAGTTTCAATAAGTGTGATCAGTTTGTATCGTGAGAAATGTATTTAAAGGAATTGTATTGCATCCATTTTTGGGGTTTATAACTATCCTCTACCTAAGAAGTGGCAAGCCTTCAAAATTACTTTTGTCATTTGTATGATTTAAATTCCTTTTATTCACCTAAATACTATTGTTGTCATCCTTGTCATTATGAAGAAGCTCATTCAATGGCACACAAGTTTACAAACAGGAGTGAACCTTCTTTATTCTAGTAGTGTTGAACATTCTTTCTTACTGCAGATGGCAGGACATGAAATGAATGATACATGAAATGAAAATTGGAAAAGGCAAATTTGAGGAGGAAACACTCCAGGCCTAAGTTTGGGTACCTCCCTGGCATTTGCCAGTTATGAGAACAGAGGAAAACCTGAGGGGGGAAAACTTAATCAGGGAGGATGCTCTTGGTGGGATTTATGCCACAGATGGCTCATTCATGAGTTTGTGCCTTAATGATCTCGGCTACCACCATCAGTGGGATTGAACTTTGATGTAACATTCTTACCAAAAAACTGTAAGAACTAAACTGACCTATCAATATTTTTCTTCAAGCTTTAAATTAATGAACCATTTATTTAATTTTCAGACAGTTGAAAGAATCTGTACTATACAAAGATTAAATACTTACCTTTTATTTTTATTAATTCCCAACTTTACTGCACAATCTTGCCCACCTACAAGATGTATAATGAGTCAATGCCTTTGATTAACAGGTAACTGATAAATAGAGCCCAGATTTTTATGTAATTACATATTTTAAATCCTGCATAATATTTCAATGAGAAGTAAAAATATTGGCAAATTACGTCATTTGGGACTCCCTTACAACTTTTTATTTTACATTTTTTTTTACATATTTTGCACATTTCTACATATTTTAACGATGTTACATAAAACGTACATATTTTCTGGGTTTTGTTACAATTTTATTATTTCTTAAAAAATATTGTAGTCGCATTATAAGCTACTGTTTTGCTGAAAGCAACAAAAATCAATCTGCGAAATAGGATGCAAGTTAAATTAGGAATGCGATAATAAGTGCCTCACCTCATTCTGATTGCTGTCCGTTTATATCAAAGCTGGTGCCACTCAACAATGTTGACTTCCAGTGTCATGTTTCTCATAGCACTTTGGGGCATTTACAAGGACTGGAGAAATTGATTGTTACCACTGTCGCGGTAGTTGGTATCTTGTAATATAATAGCTGTGAGGAAACAAAGTGAGCTGCTGGACAACCATCAATATAGCGAGGCAGTTAGTTTCTTGCAAGTCTTAGTAAAATGGTATCAGTTGCGTCCTCACTAACCTGCAAGTTGAGTTTATGGGTGAAATTAGATAGTGCCTTTACAACCGACGGAAAAGTAATAGCCTGTCAAGCATGCAGTAAAAGAATTGACTGTTCCATGATATCTCAATTGGAACAACATATCAAAAGTGCTCTTCACATACACAACAAACAAACGCTTAGTGTAGTTGCAGGAGATGTAGGAAGGAAGACAGTTGAAAAATTCAAAGCTGTGCTAAACAGGAATCCAGGGTACTCTACGCTTGTATACGTGTCTAAAGTGCTAAATGGTGACAATGTCAATTTACCAAAACATTTCTCTGAAAGCCAGATTCCTGTACTAATATGCTCCTGTTTCTTCTTGTGACGTGGAGAAAAGCTTCTCTGCTTATAAGAACATTTTATTTGATAGGAGACAAACAATGACCCTTGAAAATATGGAAAAGTATATCATTATTCACTGTACGCTGAAAGAAACAAAACACTCAAAATGAAAATACCTGGTTGTTCATTGTACGTCAAGATATAAAATGCATCCTCATTATAAAACTTAATTATTTTGAATTGATTGTTTCACTCATTGGTAAATTGGTTCAGCATTTCAACATTGCTTTAAGTAAAATAATTTGTCAAATAAGTAATTTTAATAAATGTAATCCAAAACACATTTTTTATTTTGTAATTACCCACTCAAAACTAAATTTTAGGTAAATTCTGCATAAAAAAAAACATTTTCCCTATAATTAATTCTATATTTTGTAAATTTTAACTCAGTTAATTTACGTACTTACAGACCCATCAAATTACAAAATTCTGGGTCATACAGTCTGCATTTAGATTTGAGGTAGTAATCTTAACAGTTAGATTACATAATTTTACATATTTTGTTGAAATTACATATTTCATTACACATTTTGATGTTTTTATTACATAAATATGTACATATTTTGCACCTTGATATTACATAAAATTCTGGGCTCTACTGATAAAGCATTATTTGCTGGCTTGTGTGACCTGTGTTATTATATAATGTTCACTTTATTACTTTCTAATTGAACATTATCTGTAACTAAAAGGTAGAAAAAAAATTGCATCATGATATCATTGCAGCAGCATCTTCCTCAGAATCTTAAAACAACTATCCTTTTTGTCTTAGTGAGTGAGGGTAGTTTTACCTCTCAATCTTCATATGGAAACAATAACCATGATAGTGAATTGCTTCTCTCTTGGCTTCTGGTATGGGCCGTGTCCTGGTGGTTTTTTTAATCTTGCCGACATTGTGCCATAAACTGTGTTAGCTTCTTCACTGGGCAACTGCAAATCTCATTCAACTAGTCACTGCCTTTATACTCTGGCTGGCCTCGCTGTTCCCTCCCACTTACAATCCCATTGGTTCTCCCAGAAATTTTAGACCAACTCAATAGTCCGCACAACATAAAATTTACTATGGAATTAGAGAAGAATGGAAAATGACAATTTTTAATTATGCTGGTGGAACGGAATATGACCATGAAGACACTTCAGTATTATGAATATTGGAAACTAAGCCTCTTCACATCCCCTTCAGCTATAAAAAGAGCCATGATAAATATACTCTCATCAGGGTGGCTTACATGTGTGTGACAAAGAAAATCTGGATCTAGAGCTGAAACATTTCAAGATTTACAAAAGGGTAATGTTATCTGAACCAAGATATTAACATAACAAAGAAATGTTATTGTGTTAAAAATACCGAAAAGACTGATATAAAGAAAGCTTACATGTGTTCTGTATGGGGAGTTATGGAAAGAATTACAAAAACACTGCAACACCACAAAATTCAAATGAGATACACATCAGTTAAAAACCTGCATTTCTTTATAAGACCAGTTAAAGATAAGAACCCTTGTAAAATAATATGGGTGTCTATAAAATTACCTGTGACTGTGACGAATTGTACAAAGGTCAAACCGGCAGATCTATCAATACAAGAAGAAAGAAACATATAAGATACATGAAACTTCCTCAACCAGAAAAATCTGCCATCTCTTCATCGCTGCAGTAAACACCAGCCACCACATTCACTTCAACAATTCAAAGGTTTTAGCAATTTGTGACCATTTCTCTCAAAGAATGGTGAGGGAAAGCATAGAAATATATAAGGAAAGGAGCAATCTGAACCATGGCACAGGCAAGGCATTCAGCACAATATGGAAGATCCTGTGTGTCGATTGTTGCCACTACGCATTCATTCGTCACGTCAATGAGGAGGAAAGGTTGACACAACGCATCTTTGCCACCAGTTTCTGCTGGAGCCACCTTGGTTCCAGCAGCTGAGAGCATCTGCACTATTGCAGAGAAGCAGAACATCAAAATGCCACAAGGCACCGCAGCAGCAGTTCCAGCCGGGGACACTATATAGCGGACCAGCAGGCCACTCAGCAGCTCAACAACAGCCAGCCAGTCAGCTGTGCACCATCACCACACCTGCTGCAGTCTCCTCTCCACAGTATGGCTGCTTCAGTGCCGTTGCCATGGGAGTGCATCAACACCTGCACCCGCAGATATTACTGTAGGAGGGTCAACGCCTCTAGCCATCTCTGGTCGCCACGGCCAGAATCCGCATCCGTCATGGTCCAACACCGCTGATGAACCTAATCTTCCGGTACAGGGTGCACTACACAGCTGCGCTGTCTACTGGCATCACCCTCTTCGGCCGCCTGATTCACATCGAATCCAGTCGGTCTGAATGGAACAGGCCATGGCACCGCTGCTGTAAGTTTGGCCATTCGGAGGACGGCTGGCTGGCACCACCAAAATGCCACTGCTGTGGACCACACACACTTATTTCCGCCTGTCAGCAGCACAACCTTACAAGGCGTCGAAGGTTCTGCGCCATCTGCGACAGGTCGGACCACTTCACCAGGCAGGCCAGCTGCCCACACTACTCGAGCATGGGCATCGCGAAGAGGGGAAGGGGGACTGCAGCCCCCTTGGAAAATAATAAATGTAATGTGCAGTCAATTACTATTAGACTATTGCTTTAATGTTGATGTAAAGAACAGTTTTTATTTAGCATAAATTAATATGTTTATCCTCAACAATCACACTCATCTCTTACAGTTTTGAAAACAGCATAATGAATTATTATTGTTTAATTGGAAACTTCCAACATGTGACCCCCCTGAAAAAAAGTCCGCTGATGCCCATGTACTTGAGGAACGCTTTGCCACACCAACCCAACAACATGCAGCCACAGCCACAGCCACTATGGGTCCATCAGGGGGCCATCACAACTACAGCTACATTTGCCACAGTCATCGTCGGAATACAACTGCCCAGCTAAGAGCCAGAGGACCTTTGTATTGAAGTCTGAAGCTTCAACCAATGCCTGGACAGCATGGAAGAAGCCATCAAGCAGCTGGCAACCACCTTCTCCTCCTTCACCAACACAGCAGCCAACACCATAAATGAACTTCAACACTCTACAACTGACAGCGCCCTACACACAGACATCAGGAACATCAAGACCAAGCTCACCACATTCCAGTGGTCAAGTCACAAGATGTTTTCTGCGCTTGGCTGCCAACTCATCACCACACCACCGGTTTCAATACTGCTGCAAGGCTACTACATCAACTTCGGGCTGCAATAATAGAACTGGCCAATGATAACATCTCCAAAGTTCTTGAATCTATTTAGCGTAAGCTGCTCAGGATCGAGAACAGAGCCACTCCAACCACACATGAAGCTTTCACACAGACACACCAAGAACACCAACAGCCACACTCATCCGGACACCCTGCAGTTCGAAGAATTCCAGCAAGATTCTACAACCATCACAGACTCTCCTACAGTGACCTATGCAAGAATACAACATGTACCAACTACCCTGATTAGTAGGGCTCGGAAGTTCATGCCCTAAAAAACAATGAAATATGCTCTTAAAAACTTCAAAATATGCCAAGAAATATGCACTATTTAATTAAAACAATTAATGTCCCTTTGCAGTAGACAAGTTAGTGTAAATAATAAAGTTACCTTATTCCTTAGAGGTTGAAGCAAAAGTGGTCCCACTGCTAGTATTAACTGCTAAGTTGCAGTTCACAACCAACACTGCACAAATTTTCAACTGTAAAACATCGTCTGTTGTCTGGCAAAACTCTTTTGTAACGTGAAAAACTTCTCTCCACGTCACAAGATGTTATCGGGGCATATTTAAATGATGTTAACTGCTTCACAGAGAGGGCCAAGTCTCTTGGTGAGGCAGATGGTTTTTTTTCGAGGATGTCTCAAATATTGCACATCTGTTTATAACCAGAATTTTTTTAAATTACTTAATTCACTTTCTCTTTCACTTTTTGTGCTATGCTACCAGGAACCGAACTTAGATCACATATTGTTTTTTCAAAGACAGTGATTCATGCAAAGGAGATCCTACAGCTTCCAATGCCATTATGGCTGTTGGTAAGAAAGAAAAATGGGCAGATATGAAACTAAGATCCTCCTTTAACCCAGTACCTGACAGAATATTTTGCATAGTTTCTATTGGGGAAGCATCGTTTGAGTCCAATGAATTAACAACCTCTCCGACTATTTCTATGTGCTCAGCATAATATAAAACTACATTGACCCATGTTCCCTATTGAGTTAACACTGGTGCAGGAGGAAGTCGGATATTAGGTGCTGTTGATCTAAACAACATAACTCTTTTAGATTTAACAAAAATTCTCTTTGTACTGGATACAACTCTATCTACCAGTGGGAAAGAATCACGTATTGTCTCAGAAATGCAATGAAGAGCATGTGCCAAACAAGTTTATATGAATTAAGTTAGAAAAAATACCTTTCAGAGTTTGTCCTGATTTTGCCATATAAGGTAACAAATAAAAGCAACCAGTCGTATTTGATTCCACATGGGCATTGTAATTTCAAAGAGTCCATCACAAACTGTGTCACAGTTATATTGTCAGTGGCCAACAATTGACACACATTAAGAAGATAAGCTGTAGTCTTTTGTTCATTATTTAAGACACCCACGATTATATTAGCAATAGAACGACGCTCAGAATCAGAGGTTTCATCAACAGAAAACCACACAAACTGATCGGCTAATTCATTTTGTATATTTGACAATACGTTATTGTAACAATGCCCTACATAAGTCTTACACAGTGTACTTTCTTCAGGCACCTTTGTCGAGTGTATTTGGCAAGAAAGTTTTTAAATATCAGATTATTAATTTTGAACAAGGGAATATCAGCAGCTAAAAATACTTGGCACAAGTCATAGGAAAATTCAATAACCCTACTTCCTAAACACTCTACTAATTGTTTTAGAACAGGTTATTTGTTTGCGAGTTTTCTGATTAAATTCTCCCTATGTTTTGCTGTGTTTATGTGCTGTACTATTTGAAACCTTTTCTCACTCCCCATATTTTTCTCACACACTCCACAAAATAGTGCCCTATTATCTGTAGATATTAAATCACCCGAAAACTCGTTCTGTAAATTAATTAATCTAGCACTCTAAATTGGTTTTATTTTCGGCATTTGAAGAGCTTTTTAACATTTTATACGCCTAATTTAATTTGGTGGGAATCAGTTCACTACACTGTTATGTTTCAAGACCACAACACAACTACTGGTGGGGAGGCAGCCGTTGCTATAATCATGCTGCTCAAAACATTGACTGCACTTCTTTATCTTTGTTAATATAAACCTCTCAGTTAACGCACTGATTATTCTCTATGCACACACATATAATGAAAGGACAGAAACAGGGGATTCACTGCATGACAACATGACTCAGTATTAGTTCTCACCACCTCACGAGTTACATCATCATATGCAATACTATCAATATGAAAAATATTATCCAGGTGGAAAAAAATAATAAAAAAACCATAAAAATCATTCAAATATGCTATATAGGGGCTATAATATTAAAATAATATGCATTTATCAAAATCAAGAAAATATACAGTTATATGCACCATAAAATCATGTCCAAAAAACTTAAAATTCCATAATTCGTGCACATAATGTAAAAGCATACATTTTTAACCCCCGTGAAGAAACATGCAAATGCATGAACTTCCTAGCCCTACTGATTAGCCACCAGCACCAATCAGAGTTATAAGAAGGAACATCATTAAAGTCTCTGAGAAATTACTATCTCTGCCAATTCACTGAGTGCTGCACTCAGGGCCTTGGCCATGGCTGCAGCCCAGCATAACACTTCAAGCCACTCTCTTCAATGGAAGGTAGCTAAACAAGTGTTATGACATGCAATATCCCAGGAACTGATGTGGAACTGCGCAAACACAAACTTTTCTTGAAATACATGCAAACAAAACTTCGCCTTCCCTCTTTTCCTACCCTGGCGAGATAAGTCACTCTTTCTTCTCTGATTAGAGCTGACCTTATCTCCTGAATAAATGATAAAGGGTTAATGAAGTTATGATAATTAATGGATGTGTGATAAAGAGTAAACAAATTACTAAGTACTGTAAATTGTATCTTTATTATTCTCATATTGAGCAGGTAACAAACAAACTGTGTAATTATATTACTAAACTTGTTAACTGTGGTGTCCAGTCATAAAAATGCTAACTGACATTCACTGTTATGAAGAAATTGAATACAGAGATGCTAATATGTACATATACAGTTATATGTAATTAGAGATAGAAAAATTAATGTATTCCATCATATATTGAGATGTTAACAAAATAAGAGCTAAATGAACTTAAGAACATAAGATACACTATGCATTAAATATCTCATTTTTGTCTAAAGTGTCAGTTAGTGTGTTTTATCACTGGAAGTTTCAGTTTATATTGCTTTAAAAACTTGATGGCAAGATGAAGTACTGTGCCGCATTGCATGCTTGAGTTATAAATCTAAAAATAAGAATTTCATATTTAAACAAATATTTCCTTAAACAAATACACATTGCACTCTACTGAGTCCTTAGAAAGAATCCACTTATGAAAAAAATACTGTTGTAAACTTTATATTAAAGATACATATCCTTCACCATTTGTTTCTATGTACATTACTCCAAAAATATAAAAATCAAAACAACCCTTTTATTTTAGCAAAAGAAATGTTTTTATATGTAATCCTTGTGTTGTATTATTCAATTACTTATTAATATATTAAAATATATCTCAAGTTAATTATTCAGAGTGGAATAGAAAGATTTCAAAATGATGTTGCTTCAAAGGGAATTAAAATTATGAATTGACTTTGAGAATATAGAATGCCACAGTATGAAAATGTGCCATATAAAAATATAATACCTAGTAAAAACCTTTTGGTATGTCATGATGGTGTATCATTAGTTACAGGTACAGTAATTGTTAAACATGCATAAATTGTAATCTGATCTACAGTTGTTCAGCTATTCCACAAAGATAGTAAGAAAGTATTGCACACAATATGTTCTGGCAAAAGTCATAATTAACCTTTAAATAAAACATTATGTTTTACACATATACCTGTTGATTCACTTCATATATATATTTGCCAAACAAATGTATGACACAAGTAACCAAGATGTATTTTATTGGTGCTTTAAATGAGGCTGCATGTTTCAGCAATGAAGTAACAGATATTCTGCCTGAACAACTGTTATGAATATGATGAATATGAAAACATTTCTGTTGAATAAGTTGTCTTCTTCTTTATCTGATTACCCTTCCCGTATGAAGGACTGATATATGATACTTACAAGGCAGTGCCTAGGGTTAGACGCCTGTCAGAGAGCAGACAAACCTATGGACCGTACAGAGTGAAGACCTGGGAGAGGGTGGGCAGCCCAGCACCGGTATGGGAGTGAGGATGATATGGAATGCAGGCAAAATGGATGAATGGAAAGGTGATGATGGAGCAGTTGGTGGAATGAGTGGTAGGGGGAATTGGAGAACCTGGAGAAACCCTTCCAGATGCAGCTTCGTCCACCATGAATACCACATGTGGATCCCTTGGTGACAGGCAAACAGACTAACCACTTGGCCATGGCTATAAATTATTTCAGGGGTAGATAATGTTAAGAGGTGTATATCAGACTCTTAGGAATAATTATTTTCTAGTTCATTAAGCAATATGCAAAGTTTTGAATGCCTAGCAGTTTTCACAAAATAATAAACGATAAGAAAATGAAAACATAGGCATCATGAAGGAGGGGCAAGAGTGATCCAGGCCCCCTTGGAAATTAATGAAGTTAATGTGCAGTCAATTACTGGATATTAAACTATTGTTTCAATTTTGTTGTAAAGAACAATTTTTATTTAGCACAAATTAATACTGTCATCAGTAACAAATACTATAAATTTTGACAACAGAATATTGAATTAATATTGTTTGATTGCAAACTTCCAACATGCGGCCCTCCCCTGAGAAAAAGTCTGCCAATGCCCATGAATGAAAAAAGCATAAAATATTGGTATCTAAGTGCAACAGTGACACATTTGTCTGATTTTTAAAATTATTTTTTAACGTAGAATATCCTTTTAATAGCTTTTGTCTCATTTAAAAATATTATTCTGCTTAATGTGTTTAAAAATAACAACTTGCATATAGTTGCTAGACACTGCTTTGTGCATTTTATCATTTTTATAGTATTCTCTCACTTCTTACTATTTACCTGTAAATCATTGCCTTTTGCCAGAACACCAGTGATATATCACAATTTTAATTGCTTCAAAGATTAACTGGCAATTAGTAATTTATGTTGAGTGTTGAGTTAAAATTAAACAGCAGTTGATCAGCATTAGTTGAAAAACTTTAAAATACCTACAACATAACTGACTTTCCATTAGCACTTGCATTAGCCTTTGTCACACTTGCAAGTTATCTGCACTATTTAATGCTGACAGTATGAACTGTGATTACAAAGCACAGTGTTCCCAAAGCCATTTATATACATGAAAGTTTCAGTCTTTAAGATAATATTCCAGTACATGCTCAAGATATTTGCTATTGCTTTTTTCCAGCCACAATTTAACCCCTGTTTTACTTTTAAAGGCAATAATCTTTTCATTGATAAAGTTTGCATATTTGTGCATGTCTTACAGAGAAAAATGCTTAGTTGTGTATGTTTATCAAGAAGAATGAACAAAAGAAATATTATGGCAAGAAAGACCAAAGTGACGTCCAAGTTCCTTTAATTTTGAGTATGAAATAACACTCAAGTTTCATCAAATTTACTATGTACCAGCATTGTTGAGCTTTTTAATAATTTCACAACCTTTGTACATTTTACTTATTTTATTTATGAACTTCCTTTCGCATATGTATTATTTATTGCTAGGGTTACCATATATGTCTGAAAATGAGTACTTTCTACTTATTAATAAAAGAAGGAACATTCTGGCCATTTTAACAAAACTGCTGGATGTTTTATACCCCATAATGTCTGATATTATGTTATTTATTTAAATTGCAGCCATCAGAATTCTAGCTGCAAGTGACATTTCTTATATTGCCAAACACATGATACTAAAAGTTCTTTTTAACACAGAACTTTAGTAAAATATCTGCTCTTTAATTATTGACAGTTCTCCAGTGCTTTTCATTCATATAAATGGAATACATCTTATAAATTCAAAAGATGATTATTACAAACATTTCAAAAATTAATGCATAGTTCACTGAAATATGTACTTTCCCTTGAACAGATTTACTGTAACAATAATTTAAAAGCTAGAGCATACCAGCTAGCAAGTGTAATTATGGCAGACACAATATTTAACGGCAGCTGATAGCTGACGCTTCATGATCAGATTATTCTCTTTCCTATTGTGCAAGTAAACTTTAAGGGCACAAATGACATTTATATCACTGGCTTTACATCATGATTTTACAGTGTGTTTAACTATGTAACACTACAACGTCTGACAAGCCTCTGATTGGATGTCGTGTTGACCAGCTCTTCTTGCCACCTGCCATTAAATTTTGTATATGTCATAGATGCATCATCTGATAAAACCACATGTGCAGTTTCATTTAGGTTGTTTCATGAGCAGAATCTCATAAATGGCTTCCTGCAGTGTTCAATATAATTTGCTTACAAACTCATGTTCATAAACAGTAAAGCTTTTCCTTATTTTTAGTTTGTTTACTCATGTATAGTTGAAAATGAGGTGTAACAGTTTCACGAAAAGTTGAGCATAAGCTATGATCATCTTATTTTGACTATTTTGCAACAAATGCCCGTGGTTAGCTGAAACTGACCACTCTTAGATTGACCCGATTGATATCAGCTGAATATGCTGGAATACAAATTAAATATTCCAATAAATACATTTTTACAAGAAACTTTAAAATACACAAATGCTCAATAAAATAATATTTATGCACATTTATCTTTTAGATCTTATTTGAAGAAGGGATTTGTAAGCTTTTAGTAATTTATCCACTACAAAGGGCTTAGCTGTTTGCATGAAGATGTCTCATTCATTCAAGGCTTATACATACTTTGTGAATGTAATGTCTGTTTTGTTGGTTAGCTATGTACATATTATGAGGTGTTTATATCATGATTTTGTGCAAGAGAATTATGGCAACCCTGTTTATTGCTATTTAAATACATATTCATTTTTGTTATTTAACTCTTCTATTCTTTCACTAACATTATGCATAAAAGATTATAGGGAGTTCTATTTAAATTGTGCAATCATCTATAACACTTCTAAGATTGATAAAAACTGTTTAAAATGTTAATAAAATATTTAAATTATAATACTTTTAAATAATACTAAAGTGATGTTTAAAAAGGACGGAATGTAATGAATTCTTATCACAGTGACTTTTAGAATGAGCTCTCTTGACGAGGAACAGGTGATGGTGCAAGAGCAGGATTATCATATGCTGCATATTCCAATGTGTTATCTTCTGCAGGATGTCTGGAGCTGAGTGGTGTAGAGGTAGTGGCAGGAGTAGCAACTTGTCCAGGTGTTGTGGTAGCACTGGGAGGAGGTGGTGGCACCGCACTTACATCTAACTTGAGTTCCTTTCCATTGTTGTTATTTTTTGCAACATTTTTCTTCTGAAACATAAACAACAGCTATCTTGCATTTTGTTGTAATATGTTATCTACTTACTTCAGTTCATTAGCTCACAGACAAAAGTAGCTAATTTAAAGCACAATTTCTGGAATGATAATTATGAGTGTACCAAACACTACCACCATATTGCAGCCCTGAAGCGATCAGACATGTCTTTGGCTTAAACCAGGGGTAGGCAAATCTGTACCAGCAGATGATATGATGTAATACCACTGTCAGGGGCAAAGCAATACTTTTCCCTATTTCAACCCTCACTCCTTCAACCAGCACATGTTCAAGGGTAAACAAGCAATGGTGTACACTACATCAATATGATGTGGTTCTTTCAAAACTGTTAAACTGCAAAGGAACCTTTCTATATTTATGTAGGAAGGCAAAAGATTTTATGATTTCAAAGTGATGAACTATGATTTTCAACTTTTCCCAAACTGAGGTAGTGAATTTACAGACAAACCAATTTTGAAATCACAATTAGAAAATAAGGCTAGTTTAGATTTATTTAGAACATTTGAAATGATAACATTTTGTCTCTCCATTCATTTTTCTCACTTATTAGTGCTATGTTTGTCTCTACATATATGTGTAAGTAATTTTTTTCTAAACTGAAGATTGTAAAATCTAAGAACAGATTGTGACTGACAGATAAAAGCCTAAGTGCTTTGTTGTAGTCGGTACTTGTAAATGAACATTAGATATATGCAAAACTGTAACATTGCAACATATATGTATTAAGCATATATACTAAAATCAAACATGTGCTAGAGAAGTTCCTATGCCACTACTGTGGCTTTCAAAACTCCTTCCTTTGAACTGTACATTATGTGCTTGCCAGGTTGCATTCCATGATGTCACTATTCTGGCAATCACAATGACCAATTTGCAGACTCCTGGCATAAACCTATCATCATTAGCATTATATGCCCCAAACAAAGAAGAAACAAATCAGTAAAACTAACTTTTCCTACCGTACTACTCACACACTTTATCTTGATTTTTCAGATTGCATTGTTGTCAAAGATGGCAACAAGACTTTTCATTTTTTTTACACAATCATACTTACAGAATAATTATGAAAGCCCATGAATTGTAGTTTCTACAATTCTTTTTTTGCCAGGTTAGTCAACAGCTGAAGTAAAAGGCTACACACATACCTGCTTCATTCTTTTACTACTTACAGGAGTTTGTGGTATAAATGCTGAATCTGCTTTAGGCATTTAGTGCTTAAAATGAACCGCTTGAGTTGTTTAAACACAAAAGTGAAACACAAAAGTAAACTTATGATAATACAAGAGAGAAGGAATGAAGGTAATGCGATACACGAAATGTAGGAAATATGGTAATACTAGAGTATGGACAAGAATGTGCATTTGTTACTTTGGCAAAGCACAGGTCTTCTTGACTTGGATCATTCATAGCACTAGATTTCAGGGCTGTGTGAGTATCACATAACTCTGTAATCCCATGGATGTTTGCTATTCAAGAAGGCTTTGTTGATTCTGTTTAATTTTTATTAAAACAATTACATTTTATACATAATTATTTATAATTTCATGCAGCAGGAGCTTTAAATTAACTTAAATAACATAAACAAGATAAATGAAGGCTGGCCACATAGCTCAGTTGGTAGAACACCTGCCTGTTGTGCAAGGGGTTATGGGTTTGATTCCCAACTGGGGAGTGGGAATTTTTCTCTAACCAAAATAATACCCTATCCTCCCTAGGGTCTAGAAGTGTAAATGAGAGGGTGAATATGTATGTGCTCTAAAGTACAAAAAGACCAAAGAACCCAAAACCAACAGTACACAATGTTAACACCATTACATAGAGGCAATACACTCCAAAAGGAAAGGCCGCTGATATGACCATTGAAGTTAAAGGTGGAATAAAAATAGAGCAATAAGAAAGAACATAAATGATAGAAACATTTCAATTAATGTTGATAAATAAATAATTTTACAATTATTACAAATGCAAGGGAGGATAGTCGGACATGATTGTTAAAATATATTTTATTTTTCATTGCTTAAAGTAGCATAAGGTAGTAAGGGTGAAATATTTGCCATAAATCTAGATATATTACTAAATTTGAAAAATCTTATACTGTGAGTGACTGCATAGATTTGCCGTGCAAATAACCAATTTTATACTTTTTGTGAAGTGTTTCGTTATTATACAGCAAAAAGAGTTAGTCTAAATTAATACCTTTTGGGATGGGCTAGAATGGACCACAGTATTCAAAGAAGGTAGATTCATCTTGGCATCCTGTTGAAAGATATATTTTTAATTGACATTTGCTTCAAACTGACATAAAAGTAAGAACAGAAATTGGAAACCACACTGTGGATTAATACAGTTCTAATTCTGATTACCAAGATAAAATTGAGTTTTCTCTGTATGATATACTCATGAATTTATCTTGGATGTCAGTTCTGCGTACTAAGTGAGTCAGTTGCCCCTCATTTTATAATCTTATACAATACATAAGTTCCATTGATGCAGAAGCCACAAATATTGCAATATGCTTATATGCATGTCTATAATTATTCCCCTAGCAGGATGAATATTATGCAGTATATATTATTAAACAGCAGTCATCATTGAACATCCAAAATCTAATTTGGCACAAATGAAGCATTTGTACAACAGAAAATGTATTCCATTACTATCTTGCAGAGAATTTGTGTGTGGAGTAATAAACTGTTTGCCAACTTCCTACAGAGTCTGCAAGAAGCAGGAAACTAAAAATAATGAACTTAATTACTACTGGGGTACCTAACTTAAAGCATTAAGTATACAAGACAAATCCACACACTCTGGAGGAATTAAAAGAAAATATCCACTGGGAAATTGCCAGCATTTCTCATTGCGAACTACAGTGAATGATGCATAGCTTCCCAAAGAGGTGCCAAAAATTAATGGATAAAGATGGTGGCCAGTTTCAGCATCTCCTTTCATAAAGTTGGTAAGTACAGCCTTTAAAAGTAGTTTCAAAAATGTTGTTTGGTTTAATTTGCACCTTTCTATGATAGTGGCAGATGGGAACGAGTACCGAGAATGCGGACAGGTAAAACACAGCACAGCTTGTTTGGAATTTTTTTGCTTTCCCGTTATTGTACCAGAAGTAAAACCACTATCATAAATCAATAAACAGTAAAATAAATATCAGATAAATATCCCAATGTGATGGAAATTAATGTTCATAATCAATTACCAGCAATATTAAATGACTCAAAAAATGTTTATCTGAAATGCTTGTATGTTCTTGCCAAACAGTAAAATTATTAACAGCTGATGGTGCTACTTTCTATAGTGTATTGTTGTGTTTTATCCCATGAGCATCAAAGCTGCTCCACATTGTAGGAAATTTACAGTGAATAAATTTAATTGAATTCGACAGAACACTAAAAAGGCTTTTCACATCTATTTGAGAAGCTTATGTAAATGCATTTTTTAATTTAAAAAATCAAACAATATTAATATGTTCAGCATTTTAAATTATATTCACTTTTAATTTTTATTGTGTATTTGTTTTAAATATTTTATTATTCACCTCAGGTACTATTTTCAAATTGATTACTATCCATCCAAAAATTTATGTGAGAGCTATTAGCATATCTATTCTGTAAAACCACATAATACCTGAATACATAGGTACTGTAAAATTGTGGCAGGGCTTCAACCATCAGGCTGTACAATATTCTGAAACTGCTTCACAGTTCATTGAAGAGCTATTCAGCCAACGCAAAATTAACTTAACTTTTCATATCACTTTTGGCCTTCCTTCACATTTTACTGTACTATTTTTAATCACATAGCAAATCACTGTAACAGCATAATGCTGTAACTGTTTGAGTGAGCAGCATTTTATCAAATCACTATTCTTCCTGTCTGATTGTTAACCTAGTTCTTATTTCATGTGTCACACACTAACATTTTGTTTTTTTAAGGAATGCTTTTAGTGAGCTGTTACCACAGAACAATATAAATAAAATCAGCTTTACCTCATTATGCAGGGTAATCAGATAAAGCAGCCATGCTCTTATAGGCATCTGTTCTCATACACATGCCACTTGCCCATTGAAATTGCAATTCCTGCAGTTGCATCACCTATGGCATAACCTCTGACCCATGCCACATATGACAAAGAAAGAAAGTAGATAACATTTTTTGATTGGTGTTCACTTGCATATTAGTTCAGCCATGGTCCAATTTATTGTAGAACAAAGAGTTTTCATTTGTTCCAACTTTATAAAACAGAACTCTGTGTGCAGTATAACATTTTGGGAATGCTTTCCTAATGTTGATAGGTACACTAACAGAAGTTACAAATCTTTAAGTTATGGAACTACAAACTTTGATGGAGAAATTGAAGCATTTCGAATGGCCCTACAAAATCTTTTGTACAGAATTTCACATTTTCAGCAAGCAGTTATTCTCTCAGATTCCAGGGCAGCAATTACAGCAATTACTTCCAAGTTGTCACCAAAAAACCAAACAATTATAGAATGTTGGAAAATCCTTACCCATCTAACAGCACTTCAAAAACACCTAGTCTTCCAATGGATACCTGCTCACTGTGGACTGAGTGGTAATGAGAAAGCTGATTTTCTTGCTAAAAAGGGTACCGGCAATGTGCAGAAATCTGTAGTTAATCTACCATTTTATGCAGCTAAAAGATTAGTCAACTCTGAATTCAAAAAGTTATTGCAAAATATTACTATGAAAAATCAAAGAATAAAAGATGGGAACTACCAAACATTCAAACAGTAATTCCTGAGTATCCTCGAAAAACAGCAGTTGCAACCATCAGGTTGATTACAGGACATGATTGTCTGGCAAAACATTTAAACAGAATTGGGATATATTCTTCACCACTCTGTCCTCTATGTGATCTGCAAGAGGAAATGGATTGAGACCACCTTCAAATATGCCCGGCCACTTCTAGTGCCCCATTCATCAGTGAAAAATATTGGAGAGCAAGAGAATTAATGACTTCATTGTCAGAAATCCAGCATTAGCTTACAACACTAACAGAAGTACAATTCATAAAATAGTCAATTCTAAAGTACGGGATCAGTGTCAGACTGAAGAGAAATTCTAAAGTTATTGACAACCTTGGTGACAGAGTGATCAGTGGCTGCTCAATCCTCAGACCCCACGCCTTGCGATTTATACTTTTGGGGCGATTTAAAAGACAAAGTGTATAAATCTAATCCCTGAACATAACAAGAACTACAAAATATTAATATGGGAAGAAATAACCAGCATATACCTAGAAGAATTGCAACATGTTTTTGATAGTCTGTTAACACATTGCAATGCCTGTTTTTGAGCACAAGAAGATTTGCAATGTTTTCTTTGAAAAGGTAAGCAAAACAAGGGACACTCAATATTATAATTTTTGAAAACTTAATGGTTCTAATTGACCTTATTCATTGATCCTATTTGTTTCAATGTAAAATACAATCCACATGGTGGAAAAAGTGTCAAGAGGTAGGGTATGTGAAACTGCGACCCAGGCGCCTTTAAAAGTGTGGCTGTTCAACACACTGTAGCACTGTATTAATTAACTCAAAGTTTGTTCAAGGAAGTTAAGAGGGAAATATTGATTATCACTTTGTGTATAGCTTAACAGATTGCATATCTCCCCAAAACTAAGGAACAGCAGACCCATCTAACATATTATTTTATTATGCGCTTGTAAAATGACAAAATAGTGGAAGTAGATTATGACATACACTAATGTATGGTTGTTGCAAAATTTAATGGTGGGTGACTCGATGCAGAATTCAATCATAGACTTTTCATTCTTTGCGGTGTTGTATAGTTATACACAATGTGAAATCATGCTGTAAAGCAGGTGATATAAATATCATTTGCACCCATAGAATTTATTTGCACAACAGGAAAAGCAATAGTAACAGTCAGTTATCAACCACCGTTAAATTTTGCAGCTACCATAATATCACCCATTTCATTACTAGAAAACTAAAACAACAAAGCAAACAAACAATGAATAAAGATGGACTGCATTACTGTTTATGCACTATACCTACTCTACTTACCACAATATAATAAGCATACCTTTTTGTGGAGAGGTAGTTTGAAGCTCCGACAAATTGAAGGCCTTATTAGGAACATCAGTATCATGAAAAGCAGCACCAACACAACACATGATACCACTAATGAAATTGTTATCAAGAGTTGCAGTGTTGCTATGCTTCCTGTAAACAAACGAGAAATTCTTGGCAAATTATTGAGTACTTATAAAGCAAATGCTACAGTTCCATTAAAACAACTACAATCACTCCACCCTTAGATCCGCATTTGATGTAAACACAAGTGGTCAACAACAAACCCGCTATACGCTGAAACCAAAGCACACTACAAAATACAGTACCTTAAATATTGGTGATTATCTTTGAGTTTTCAAGGTGCATGATAACACTGGTAAAGAGTACTTGAATGTAATGCTATTCCTAAAACTCCCAAGTAAATATTGTTCTGTTGCATCATAAACACGAGGCATGAGTCCACGTGGTGTTTGTTTGGTTAGTCACAATTGATACGAGCACTAAGTTTTCGTGGAGAGATACAAGGTGTGGATCTAAGACTGGATGGGGTATAGTCCATTCTGACAACTAGGAGCAGCTGGGTACTTGAAAGGGTTTCTATGGCAATGAACACTTCTGCCAATCAGCAGTCCACTATTACAAGCCCCCCTCATGTTACATCACCCTAAAGGTGTTTTGAAGCCTTCCTCAGTTGCCATACTGCTCTATCAGGTAAAGTATGTTTCCCAAGTGTTGTAGTAGTTTATTATTTATCTATTAGAAAGCGACAGGATTTAACATTTTGCAGCATTTAGAATATACATTTTGTAAAGTGTTTGTAGCTGTCCTTTGTTTACATGGCACATATCTTAGCTGAGAATGAAGCTGCAACCCGATGCATGTGCATTGCAGCCAGACAGTAATTATAGGATGAACTTGTTTTAATGGAACTATAATTTATTTTATCTTCAAAGTAATTGCCATAAAACTAGATTTAGCAGAACTTCTATGTTCAGAGTTACAGAAGAACATGTTTGATATTATCTAATACATTAACTTGTACATCAAAGACAACCTATTAGCTCTAGCACAGACTTAAGCCTCCAGCTGTAGCTGAAAATTTTACCCATGGAAAGAGACACCCAGAGGGTTAACGAGGTTATCTGGCAATGGTCTGAAGGGGTAGGTTGACAAGGTTGGTTAAGCATATCTTGCATAAGGAAAGAAATACTTATAGTTAACTTAAATCAGCTTACATTAAATAAGGAAAGTATTTGGTACGTCCAATGCAAAAGCCAGATGATAAGTAAATATGCAACAAATTCCATTCATATGATTTTCTATACTCACATAATTTATTTTAATGTGGTACCTACTAGCTAGTCTTGTAAATACTTACACCTTCACTTCAAATTAAGATAATAAATTTAGCCTATTGGCATCCCATAAGGGCAAAAGCCTCCTGTTTCCACAGGGACTAGCTCTTAAATAAGCTCCAAAGGTGAGTGAATCCTTGGGAGTTTTGTTTGTTGCTGAACTGTCTTCCTATTCCTAATTCTATTCTCCACTCATAAAGCCCTTCCACTTTTCCATCCCCCCGACACTTCTGCCCCACACTTTTCACAACTTTGCACTCACTACCATCATCTTTCTGCCCTGTTTGGTGCTTGTTGATTCCTATTTGACTCCAGTTGTCTCCATACTTCTCTGTTTCTTGCAACTCTTGACCATTGACTTACTGCTGTGGTCCAAAAGCAGGCTGACCATCTGGTCCTTTGGCATCCCATGTTTCTTCATCCTTCTTGAGGGTCCCACATTGTGATGCAGTGCATTCATTTTTGGTGATCCATGTGTGACATGTGTTCATTCCATTTCCATTTTAGGTTTTCAGCCCTTTCTACTACATTGCACATTATAGATGTTTACATTAAATAGCTTCATCCCACATTTATTAAAGATACGGAGGGAATAGCGATAGTCAAATGTTTAGAAGCTGTAGAAACTGGTCGCTATACACTGACCTTGAAATTCCAAACTCTTTCCATGGCATCAAGAGAAATAGTTGAATAGCAACAGCACTTTAAAAAGATGACAAAGCATTCAACAATTCAAACCATAGATATCTCAGAATGACTGATGCCACTAAAAGGCTATTTGAAATGAATTGTGTGTTTTAAAGAGATCTACTTTTCTTTATTTTTTGTGCAGTGTGTTTTTGTCTATCCTTACAGTTTATCATGCATAATTCCTTTTGAATTAAAAGAACTTTGCAGGTTTGTTCTCAGAAAACTCAAGGTATAATTTTATTTGCCATATAATCATGTAGAATGTATGGTATTTTAATCAAAACATAGAATCATTATATAAAAAAAATTACATTCACATACATACATTATGCACACACACACACACACACACACACACACACACACACACACACACACACACACACACACACACACACACACACACACACACACACACATGCATGCATGCACATGCGCACACACACGTGAATGCTTTCTGTAGATTCAAGTTGGGCTCAAAACAGTATTTCTGGTAAAATACTGACATCAGAGTTTTGAGTGAAATATAATACTCTCTTTACATACCAGATATGAGAAAGTAAGAATGTCTCATAAAAAACACGTTGAGAAATGTATCATGCATTCAGCGTTTACCATCATGACATAGCTTGTGGGAAGTAAAAAGAGTTTTAGTTTCCAAATTTATTCAGATTTTAGAAATTACTGTGTATTCTAATAATACTGAAAAATAGGTCCATGCAATATTTCTATATATTGAATTCATTATTTTTTATTTATATTAGCAAACACTGTTAATTGTTCTGCTTAACTGACCACCATTTCCTGTCATCCTCACCTTTACACAAATGACAATTACCTACTTCAGGTTACTGTTAATACTTGGTTCTGCTTAACATCTCCACAAAGGTATAGGAGCTACTGAAAAATATTATATATATATTTGCATATATATTATTAACTGGGTGTACTTCAGTTTATTTAAGCAATAAAGTGTCTACTTCAGGTTATGTTAATTGCTAATTAACTATCATTTATTTACAGGATTGGGCATTTTTCCCCTTCAATTTATTCTAAGCTTAGATCATTCTTTGATTCTTGGAAGATGCTGACCTTAAATATCAAGTTTGCTATTTTATTCACTTTCCATTTTTGAGTTATCTGTTCATAGGTACACCGATGCATATGTACAAGCACCTTTTTCTAAAAAAAAATTTTTTTATTCAGGGAATCTCAAAACGCGTATATCCGGTGAAATTTGGTATCAATTCTTGGGTGGAATATGTTTTCTACTTACCATAAGAATGTAATAGGAAAAGCAAAAATCTGATGTGTTACATTCACATGACTTTGTTTATTCACTCTTTCACAAATTATTCTTACAAAAGCTCTTTCTTCTATCAAGTTCTTTTGTTTATCAAAGTAAATCATTTGCAGAAATTGTTTCATTACATACTGTTATGCTCAATGTAGCATTTATATAGCACTGTAATGAACCTCATTATATCCACCTTTTCATAGTTATACTGCTATCCACCAATCAAAAGTGCACCTGCTCATAACGACACGGCTAACCCACCAATCAGAGGTGCACCAGTTCATAACGACACTACTAGTCCACCAATCAGGGGTACACCAGTTGATAACGACGCTACCAGTCCACCAATCAGAGGTGCACCAGTTCATAACGACACTACTAATACACCAATCAGAGGTGTACCAGTTCATAACGACACTACTAGTCCACCAATCAGAGGTGCACCAGTTCATAACGACACTGGTAATCCACCAATCAGAAGTGCATCTGTTCATAACGACACTGCTGATCCACCAATCAGAGGTGTGGCTCTTCATAACGACACTACTAATACACCAATCAGAGGTGCGCCAGTTCATAACGACACTGGTAATCCACCAATCAGAGGTGCGCCAGTTCATAAAGACACTGGTAATCCACCAATCAAAGGTGCACCTGTTCATAACGACACTGGTAATCCACCAATCAAAGGTGCACCTGTTCATAACGACACTGGTAATCCACCAATCAAAGGTGCACCTGTTCATAACGACACTGGTAATCCACCAATCAAAGGTGCACCTGTTCACGATAACACTGCTAACCATAAATCAAAATATCCGTATGTAGCTATCAATACTTCACCACCTGCACACATTCCCACGCAGTTGAAAGTCAAAGTATAGATTTCTATATATGAAATAAAGCTACTGTGTTTATTTAATAATTAATGTTAGTATTGTAAACAGCATTATAATAAATTAAATTGTTTTCTCGTTTTTGGAAGTCTACTTTCTTAAAGGTTATAGCATATGTACTCTCTGTATTATCGTGTCAAGACCAACATAACAAAAGTTGTAGGCGCAACTCGCTACCACTCGTTTCATAAAATATACTCGCACCTTAATTGCTGCTATCATGTGCTCATTACATAATATACATCCTTTACCTGGCTAGGTCGTATTGGACGTTCGTGAAACTTAAGCATTCACATTTCAGGATAAGGGAAAACCCCAGAAAAAACCCGTATCCAGGTAATTCACCCTGAGATTCGAACTCAGGTCCTCTTGAATGGTGGCTCTGCCTACACCACGGAGGTGCTATTTCATATTTTGTTGTAGGTATAAGAGGGATTCAAGAATAGTCTGGTTTTTATATGACAAATCACTGTGATGCCACTTTGGATGACAAGGAGGAAGAACGGATAGCTACTTAACACTCGATAACAGATAAATATTTGAAAATTCAATCCAATAACAAAGAGTATATCTGAAATGGCTAATGCCACAAAAGTTCATTTAACAAAAGTTTATGCTTTAATAAGATCATCTTTTGTGCAATAGAAAAAATATATACATTTTTAAGAGGTGGAATCAGGACTGAAGGATTAAATGCCATAGCCGGGATTTGAACCACGGATTTTCCACTTATCGAGCGGCTGCTCTAACCACTAAGCTACCACGGTCAACTTGCCATGCAATAAATTCCCCAACCGAATCGTAATATAAATTTTATTTGACAAGTAAATGTCTTAAACTTTTCTATCTAAAGATTAAGCGAATTTTCCTGAAAATCTTCCTTAGATAACGTAAAAACGTAACCGCGTGGCAGAACAGCCCATCCGGGCCAAGGTTAACGCCCGACCGCTGCGTCCCCCACCTCTGCTCACCACAGGCGTCATGAGTGGAGTGCAGTTCTAGAGGGGGATGTGGTCAGCGCCCTGGTCCCTCCCGGCCGGTTATGCGATCTTCTCGATCAGGGGCCGCTACTTTCCAATCAATTGGCCCCTCAGTTGAGTGCACCTCGGATCAGGTCTCCCTGCAGGAGAAAATCCCCACGCCGGTACCGGGAATCGAACGCGGGTCCCCCGCTTGGCTTCCTGTGGATACTGAACTTAAATATAAAGTGTTGTGTCTCTCAAATAATTCTTTTTTGAGCTATTTTATATAGAGACGACAGCCGTATGCACATGGACATTTTTCTAAAACTGTTTATTCAGGGACTTTTCTCTAAAAATAGTTTTATACGGGGACCTCAAAACATCTTTTCCGACGAAATATATCTGATATAGGGATGGAATATAATATTTCTTCCGTTTACTAAAGGTATAAGTAGTAAAGAAAGGAAAATAATGCAAGGGTTGAAGATCGGCTTATTGATATATACCTACTTTCAATTGTTTTACGGAAGTCACAGTTTCGCCTATAGGTGGTGTGTAAACAGGTACTACAGTTGGATATAGCCCAGTTGGAATAATATATCCCACCACCAAAACGTCCCTGTGTAGTAAATATAATACTTAAAATCGACAGCGTGTTCATTTGGTCATCGATAACTTAAAATTTTTAAAAAATGCATAGTTTAAAGTGTGATACTCAATTTTATTGCAAGCTTAAGTGTTATAAAGCTACCATGTCATTGATTTGAGAGTGAAGTGCAAGGAATCAAACATGTTCCACATAATATTCCTTCTTTGTGAGAATGAAGTTGTTCTATGTGTTTTTAAGTGATTGTAAGAAGCGTGTAAGAACAAGAAGCCGACATTAAACGTTCCTACACCATATTGTTGGAAGATACTACCCAACCTTACCAAGCAACTTGGAAGAAATATTCAGCCAGCAACTTTATGGTCAAAAGGAATTCATGTTTAAGTGAGTACTTCTGTTTTGGTAATCCTGCTAAACAGATTGCACTATTTAAGTGTAAATATAATTTGTGCATGTGATGACAGAGAATAGTGTTTATGTTTCTCGTTGCCCAATTCTACAGAAGCGTGCACATACACGTAACAGAGGTACCGGATTTCTCTCCAATGACGTGACAGGCACAAAGCTACTTCAGCAAAACCTGGAGCCGAGATTATCAACTTAACGTAACTTAACGCGACGTGACGTAACGGGAAAGTGTAACACACATTAAGCTATTTAGGGTCGACTTAACATGACGTAGCGTAACGTAGGAGTTTGGCAATGCCAAACTTTTTGTTAACGTTACATCAAGTTTGGAGGTCACGTGACAAATTTGAACAAATTGGTGAGCAGTGGCATCAGTAATAAACTGTGCTTCACTATGTAATTATTTGCATAAAAATTTGTCTGGTTTCTTTTGTTTTGTTCCCAAAGTAGGTTATGGACATCATCAATAGCAATACTTTAGGGAAAAGCAAATCTTTACAGTATTCTCATTGTATGTATATAGGGTAGTTATTTATGTGTGGAAGAAGGATAATCTAAGGAACAGTGACATACATCACTATAACACTCGAAACAATAGTGATTTTTTCAGACAGGGTTTTAGAATGAATTGTAGCATTAAAGATCCAAATGTAATTGGAATAATACTGTACAATAAGTTACCAAATTATATTAAACAAGCTAAATCCAATAATGGTTTTAAGAAGGAGCTCAGAAATTACTTAATAAACAAGGCCTTGTATACTATGGATGAATTGTAAATATAGTGATAAGATATTAATTGTAAATGCAAATTGTAGATATGTAATCTGAATAATTGTAATGAAAGTGTACATATGTAATTGAACTGACAATGTCAGAAACTACTTGTAGTCTATTGACAATAAATGCATTATTATTATTATTATTATTATTATTATTATTATTATTATTATTATTATTATTATTATTATTATTATTATTATTATTATTATTATTATTATTATTATTATTATTATTATTATTATTATCATATTTTATTTGCCGTTTAAAAATGTTTCTTACTCCACGTTTTCCTGTTCTCATTCTTTTAAGTTTTGGAAAACATAACCTCTGATTAAAAACGAAAGTAGCTTCGAATATCTGCTATGTCTGCCGAATAACAGAAGAAACAATCAGAATCCTTCCCCATTACGCTAAGTGCATCCTAATAGACCTACATTTCTTACTTTACCTGGACAAATGGAAAATACATTTCGGAGTGGAGCTATTTCCTGTGTTAAATAATATTCTAAACCGGAATACTGCTTAACGTGGAAACAATACTTTTCTGGAACCATTTGCGTAAATAACCTGATTACGGATTATTATATCTATGTATTAACAAAAGTTTATGCTTTAATAAGATCATCTTTTGCGCAATAGAAAAAAAAATATTTTAAGAGGTGGAATCAGGACTGAAGAATTCAATGCCATAACCGGGATTTGAACCAAGGATCTTCCACTTATCGAGCGGCTGCTCTAACCACCAAGCTACCATGGCCAACTTGCCATTATTGCATTAAATACCCCAACCGACTCGTACTATACATTTTATTTGACATGTAAATGTCTTAAACTTTTCTATCTAAAGATTAGCGAATTTTCCTGAAAATCTTCCTTATATAACATTATACTATGTACTAAATTTGGTTAAATGTTTACAAAATTGGCCGCTCGAGGAAACGAATGAAACAGTGCAATGGATGCAGTTTTTTATTCCTGATTACGATGTTGAAAGTTTTATTTGATGGTCTAGCTTCGTTTTTGATTTATGAGCGAACTCCCTACGTACGATGCAGCGGTTTTATTTTGCTTATGTGGCGGATATTTAGCAAATAAATGTTTACCAACGAGTATAATATATGCTAGAATGATTGATCAATATATTTACGTTGGAATGGTTGCATAAACACTGCCCAAGTTGTAAATATTTCGATAACACAGGACTCTGTTACCCCACTCATATACATACACTAACCTAACCTAACACAGGACCCTGTCACCCCACTCATATACATACACTAACCTAACCTAACAAAGGACCCTGTCACCCCACTCATATACATACAATAACCTAACCTAACACAGGACCCTGTCACCCCACTCATATACATACACTAACCTAACATAGGACTCTGTTACTCCACTCATGTACATACACTAACCTAACCTAACACAGGACCCTGTCATCCCACTCATATACATACACTAACCTAACCTAACCTAACAAAGGACCCTGTCACCCCACTCATATACATACACTAACCTAACCTAACACAGGACCCTGTCACCCCACTCATATATATGTACACTAACCTAACCTAACACAGCACCCTGTCACCCCAGGGTGATATATATACACTAACCTAACCTAACAAAGAATCCTGTCACCCCACTCATATACATACACTATCCTAACCCAGCACTCTGTCACCCCACTCATATACATACACTAATCTAACCTAACACAGGACGCTGTCACCCCACTCATATACATACACTAATCTAACCTAACACAGGACGCTGTCACCCCACTCATATACATACACTAATCTAACCTAACCCAGCACTCTGTCACCCCACTCATATACATACACTAATCTAACCTAACACAGGACGCTGTCACCCCACTCATATACATACACTAACCTAACCTAACCCAGCACTCTGTCACCCCACTCATATACATACACTAATCTAACCTAACCCAGCACTCTGTCACCCCACTCATATACATACACTAATCTAACCTAACACAGCACCCTGTCACCCCACTCATATACATACACTAATCTAACCTAACACAGCACCCTGTCACCCCACTCATATACATATACTAAACTAACCTAACATGGGCAAAATTTCGATAACACAGGATCCTGTTACCCCACTCATATACACACACTAACGTAACCTGACACAGGCAAAACGAAAACGAAGCTTGACCACAAAATAAAACTTTCAAAATAGTAATCAGTAATAAAAACTGCATCCACTGCACCATGTTTCATTCGTTTTCTCGAGTGGCCGATTTTGTAAAAAAAATTACCTAAATTTGTAGTGATAACCATTAATTTTAAGGTTACTCAATTTGCATCGAAATTTAAAGAACCGTTCATGCGGGATTCATTTTGACACATGTTATTTGGGGACAGAGAAACTGCAGTTATTGTAATTATAAAAATTGAAAATACAATAAACCGCCATCGCATTTAGGGGTGTGGCACAGCCACCACCACCGCCGCCACCACTGCCGCGATGTCCACGTCCACGTCCACGGCCGCCGCCACCGCCGCCGCCACCGCCACCGCCGCCGCCACCGCCGCCGCCACCGCCGCCGCCACCGCCACCGCCACCGCCACCGCCACCGCCACCGCCACCACCACCATGTTAACAAATAAAATACCCATCGCCATCATCATCATTATTATTGTTATCGTCATTCTTCTTCTTCTTCTTCTTCTTCTTCTTCTTCTTCTTCTTCTTCTTCTTCTTATTATTATTATTATTATTATTATTATTATTATTATTATTATTATTATTATTATTATTATTATTATTATTAATCATCAGTCACGCTCCCCCCCCTCCGCAAAAAGCGTAAAAAACGGAGACGCGAGTAATAAAACTAGCTAGTATATTAGAGGTTTAGGAGATGATGTTAGCACTTGGAGAGCCTGTAAGCACCGAGGGAGATCGTTACATCCCCCGACTATCTGTCCCTCCAGTTCGCTTCATTAATCATTTCATTAATCGCTCACCCCGTTGGTTCTCTTAGGGTCGCAAATGTTAGCGAAGGCAGGGATAATATGCCCACAGGAGCTGTTTCCGCCCCTCGTTTTCCTTGGGATCCGGGTGGGGGGGGGGGGGGGAGTATATGATTTATGTAAATTTGTGTGGCATTATCATTTCTGAGATTGGAATTTGTCGTTGTTGGCTTGAAATTTTCAAATATGCTGTCGTTTAATTCTCCTGAGTATACGAAAAAGGAAATAGAATTTCAAAGGCAACATCTGAGGAGCCCCTTTTAAAGAATCGACTGTTTACCTACAACGAAATGCTTATTGAAACTATTTCTAAATACGTTTGTTTCGATTAGTATGAAATAGACATGAGAAGAAATCTTTGCAAGAATAATTTTAAAGGACTGCTGGAGAAAGTCATGTAAGTGTAGCGAATCAGACTTCTCTCTGTTGCAACAAACCAGTTTCCCATAATCGCCGATGTACAGAAATAGAAATTCAATCCTTTCTTTCACAACCTTTCAGCGGTGAAGGTTTTGTTATTTATTTCCTCATACACAAAGCTAAATGTGTGCCAATTCTGCGATACTATATCAATGATATGCAATGGTATGTTCAACTTTTACTTTGTCTACTGCGTATAGTTAGAGCAAGTATTACTCGTATACCAACCAAAAATTCGATGTCAAGATTTCACCGGAAATATATGATTTGAGGCTCCTGAATTCAAAAGAGGCAGTTTTATAAAAAGGTCCGTGTGTGTGTGTGTGTGTGTGTGTGTGTGTGTGTGCGTGCGTGCGTGCGTGCGTGCGTGCGTGCGTGCGTGTGTGTGTGTTTTTTTTATAGGGATTTTGAAAATCTGCGCATAATGTTGTGATGAGTTTCTTTCCAGATTGTCGGATTCTTCGCTGCATATTTAATTTGGACAAAGTATACTAATAGCCACGTTAAAGCGGAAGAGACGTAACTAAAAGCCTAAGTAAAGTTTTATACTTTGCAAAGGTACACACAACTCCACACAAGACTGCCTACAAAGGCTTGCGGACAAAGTAATAATGAACCCAAGAAAATCAAACACATCATTTTAGCAATGAAGAAATGCCATAAGCCAAGATGGTCAAATAGGTTTAACACTGGACACCAATACTTCTCTCACCTGAAAGAGTGCCCATATCTTTCTAAATTAAAAAAATTGCGACACAAAATTCACGACATAAGATATATCGTAAAAGAATGGTCTCCACCACAACTATGTATACCCCATGAGGATTATATAGTTTTCATTAATAAGAGCAGAGCATTCTGGATGTACGGTTGCTCGATATGAGACTCGCCTCAAACACACAGGTAGACATTCAAACACTACAAAACCGGGTACCATCGGACGTCCTTGTAGTTCGGAATAGGAGAGACACGTACAGTACCTATATCCTCCAAGGGGTCACCTCCGGGAGGAATGATGAGATGAGAGGAAACGCCGGGCGGCCAGATGCAGACTAGCTGCAGGGATATTGGTAGAGGTCCCTAAGGTTTACGGTTTGACGACATCCTCGAGGTCTTCCGTGTCCTCTCATGGAGACCTCGGCGAGGTCCAACGACCCCAGATGCCGCCCCCCCCCCCTCGAAAACCATCGACAACGAGGGATGAAGAGAGTTCCTTCACAAAGCACATATCATCTCTGCACGCAGAGGCAAAGGCTTTAGGTGACACATGCGACACTTGAAAGAACCAACGGGATGAAGGATGGCTGAAATGATCAAAGAAATGAAATGGATGGACAGATAATTCAGGGGAAGTAATTATCCTTCCCAGCATTCACCTAGCAACCCGGGAAAACCCCCGAAATAACCCATGGGTCAGGAAGATTTGCCACGGGAATCGAACTCACGACCTCCCAAATGCGAGCCTCGCACGTTACCACGGAGCCATCTCGCTCAGTGTGTGTCCACAATGTTGCCCTTCATTCGGATCTGCACATCAAACGTAGATATAACGCTTCGCTCCTGCTACACTTGACTTTGCAGATCCTTCTCTTGTCGAAGATACTAAATAAAATATACCTGAGGACAAAAATTTATGAAATGTAACACCAACACGTCTCCTGTATACACAAAACATGTCCTATATTATTGTAGCCCAAATGTAATACACAATTAGTGTAGTAAAGTTAACAACAAATTTAAAAAGGGACTCGGAGCTCAGTTCGTGGTTAAAATGCTTGCTGGACTTCCTTTCTCCATGAGGTATATTCAGTATTTTCTTAGATATCATCTTTGTGGTTGCTATGAATACATGTCGGTCATGTCCGTTAATGTAATATTTGCTAAAGAAGAGTCTTGCTGTAGGTCCTGAAGGTACGATTGTGTCCTGCTTATTACGAAGTCGGCGGAGAGCGTGGCAAGGTTGTCATGAGTGGTCTCCAGCGAAGAGACATAAGAGGCAATTACTAGATTCTTATAATGAAGGTCCTCTGTTCGGTGGTGTTCGTGGTAGTAATGTGCTTCTGATGCACCGGCGTTCATGTCCTGATAATGCAAATTATATGTTCGATTGTGTCCCGCTTAATTAAGAAGCTAACATGGATGTTATGGGTGGCCACAAATGATTCGTCGTGCGAAGACAGCTGAGAAACAATTACTAGCCTCTTGGAATGAAGGTTCTCTTATCACCTCTCTAAAGGAGACTGCCATGATCGTCTGGGTGTCGGCGGTGGTTGCCTGGAGGTCAGTCTGGACAGGAACTCGCTGTGGAGGAAGCTGTAGTAGTGATTCTGCGGATAGCGCTGCTCTGTGAAGAGGTACATTGCAGAAGGGACAACAGTGGAGGTGCTTCACGGAAGAAGCTTCGTGGCCGAAAGCACAATAGCAGCAGCAGTTACATGACCTTTCTCTTAGCTGGCTTCGATCCACAAGCTTTCCTACTTAAAAGTGGCCTTATAATCGGTCTGGTCGGTCAACTTCAGATGGAAGTTCCTGTTGTGCTCAGCATACGACTACTCTGAACTGGCCATTGTAACCACATTTCTGCTGGGGGATACAGAGACAGCCTGTTTTTGCGACAGAAATTAGCTGTGTTGTTGTGAACGGTTCACAGTTTGTGTAACAGTTCCGTCTGCGGTCAAGTTATTCAAGTGAAGATTGAGTTGCTAGTTCTTGTCCAGCGGCTGTCTATTGCTGTCCCTTCACCCTAATTTTCTTAGCCATCCTTCTGTATCTCCTCGACGTCTCTCTCTCCCCTTTTCCCTCTCTCTCCGCATGCGACAAAATAGGTCAGCTGGCAAACTACCGCGAGCAATAGTTGAATATATCTTGAGGACGCAAGAGGATTTCGGCACTGCGCATGCGGCCAGAACTTGATATGTTGCGCTTATTTTTTTTTTTTTTTTTTTTTTTTTTTTCCGGGAAGGAGGGATAAGGAACTATTGCAAATGGCGTACAGATCTGTTGGTGCATGGATAAGGAAAGGCCTAACCTCTCCACATAGAGCATTCCTTTGATGCCTTCCTTATACTTTTACAGATTCGGGCAGAAAGGGAATTTGGGACTTGAAATTGAATTTTTATTTATGTCCGTGGAATGCAAATATCCATCTCTGCATTCCCTGGCGAGCAGAGAGAACCTACAAGAAAACCCTTCGTCAGAATCGTTTGTCCGAAGTTTGGACCTCGAATCACAGACGCTACCACCTGAACCGTCTGTCATAGTAAGTATAGTTGAGTACAAGAGTGTCTAAATACTTGAAACTCATTCCTCCTCCTTTGTTTGTGCAAGTGTGCGTTAATGGGCATCACATACCGATGAACAATGGACATTTTTGCACTGGAACGGAATGAACCTGTGGCCTTTTTGGGAAGCGCATCTGGCTTTCGATACCTGTTTTTCCAAATAAAAGAATAAAGGAACCTCGAATTACGAACTATCCGACCTGCCTGCTGTGTGAAACTTGACTCCGAAGTTCACATTATTGTTACAGTTAAAACCCGTACTTTCACATTGATCGTGTGTAGGACAAAGAACACCTCATAGTGAAAATTAAACATAAATATGACGTAAGCTCAGAAGCTCCTTTAATGTTATCTTTATGCAAATGCCTACACTGTCTAACGTTATCAACTTATCACAAACTTGTAACATTAACACAGAAGTTTACAAGTTCCAAGCGTTTATGTGGACGTCTATGTGAAACATAAGAAACGAGGCAATCGAGTTTCACTTAGAATTCTCCTCACACCTCATCAGATTTCTGAAGTGTGCTCTTACTTCATATTCTCCCTCAGCGCGTGGTGACTTGCTGATTTTCTCTGTGAGCAGCAATGACTAAGATACGAGTATCCACATGAATAGTTACTGTTCATTTTCGTGTATGAGGAGAATATTTAGTTCCTGGCATATAGCTACGCTGTAGGTATTGGTTTATTTATCATGGTGCACTCCCACAATGGCCGTGTATAAGTTTTCTCCGAAGCCTTTGTCAACACTTGTGAGCGAAATGTCGAGCAAATGGAAGCGTATGATACTAATAATAGGGGAATAAAAACTATCAGCGATAAAATCACTAAAAGACAGGTAATTCAAACCAAGATATCAGATTAGTTCAAGAATTGTGTATACCAGCGATGTCCAACCTTGCCTCTTTGGAGACGCTTACGTAATGAGCAGCTATACCCCCTCCACTCCTTCAGTTGGAGGGACAGTCAGTATCAAGTGACGAACACAAACAGGCGATTCCATGGCAGTTTGTAAGTCATATCTTGGATTTTCTGGGAACATCCTTAGAAGATCTTTTCATTCTGGATGAGTTTTGCATAAATAGTAAACAGTAAGAGACAGACAAAACCTTACTAAATAAAAAATGTAGATCTCATTGAAACATACGACTTGTGTCAAATATTTCGTTTCTCCTTTGAGTGAACAATTTCCGAGATATTTTTTATTTGTTTCAATTTGCCAATCTTTATACTTGTTTTTTAAATAGTAATATGTTATTCGTCTTTTTATCCCTTGATCTTGCAAAGAGAACGTAATTTCAAAGACATCGAATAGTAACCAGCTCTTAAAACCTTTCACTCACTTAAAGCCTACTCACTACTGTATTCGCATATTCCCCTCGAACCTACAAGAAATATAGCAATAAGATAATTTTTGAAAATGCTTATGTTGATTAAAATGTAGTAGATAGAAAAATTAGCATTTGCAAGAATAGTGTGTATAAGAGTGAGTATAGCTTTACATATATTTGGAACAGAGTTTCTCCAAATTGAACTATATTTAAAGTCTGTATCGCAATATGTTACGCGACGATCACTTGGTGGATCTTCTACGGCTATGCACTTCGACTTTGTCGCCAAATATTAATTGACTTCCTAAACGTAAGCAGTACCAAAGAGGTCACTAATGAACAGATGTTTATCGTATAAGATTTGAAAGTGCTTTCGTAAATAAGACGAAACGTACATGTAACCAACCCGCCACTGCAACACGATGTATGGCTGGGGGTTAAAGAAGGACATCCAACATCCCGTCTTTCGCAAATGTTGGACATGACTGTACTAAACATACAGCTATCAGTCAAGGTCGTGAGCAGTCTGCGCTCTCTGAGCACCAGTTGCCCAGTCCTGGACTAAGATGTTTATAAACACCAACATTACGTAAATTAATAGTGACGGCGGCTAGCCCTTGCTCATTTTCATGCATGTGGAGAATATTATGTACAGTTTTAGTTCCTGATATTTAACTATACTGTAGGTTTATGTATCATGGTGCGCTTCCACATGGCCGTGTATAGGTTTACTCTGAAACCTTTATCAGCAGTTGTGAGCAGATGGAAGCGTATGATAACAGTAGAGAAGTAAAAACTCCATCAACAATAAAATGACTAAAGAAAATGACATTCGAACTAAGATATATTATTAGTTCAAGAATTGTGTGTACTGTTAATTATGTTTCCTTCTTGTAGAATGCATTGTACACCCGAATAATTTTATCACTAACCCATCTAATGCTTCGAAAGCCTAATTTTACTATAATTAAAATATCATCAGATTCACACAATGAAATTTTGAAGTACATTTCATGGGCTGTTGCGCTAGGGGTTTCTTTAAAGAAAAAATACACAGTGCCAACAGAAGGTACTCATCTCCCTTAGGTAGTTTCAGAGCCTGTAACATCAAAGTGTGCTGGAGCTCAAGTCGGCCATTTCTGCAGCTCGTGCTGGTACGTGTCGCACTGTACTGTACTGGAAACTACACAAGTATTGCAGTAGGATGCCCACCAAGGACTGTGAAGGAATTTAGCGCATGCGCAGAAATGTTATGCTCAGATCGTTTATCCCAGAATACAGATGGCCGAAGGGTTGCATAACTTCCGTATTAAGATACCGAAACGAATGTTAAATTGTCACAACAGTTCGTTCTAAAACTTCAACGCTCCACTGCGTCCAAACTGTGCATTTCCGGACAGGGGTTCCCGTTTGAAAACCGAGCAGTTTGCCATCCCGCACAACATACTAAGCATTGTCGGTGTTTTTTTTTTTTTTGGGGGGGGGGAGGTGGGGGACACCCAGTGTACACACACACACACACACACACACACACACACACACAAACACACACACACACACACACACACACACACACACACGATCACACACACAAGCTCGCGCACAAAAACACACACATATGCTACATGAATTAAATTACCATTTAGTTACCATTAAGTTACCAAATAAAAATAAGTAAAGGCGATATGATTTAAATCGTAAAATTCTACTATCAAAGTTGACCTTATTTCATGTATGTAACAATAAATATACAAGTCAATATCTGGAGAATTAAACAAATTTTAACGTCTATAGTAACATTAAAAAAAAAAAAAAAAAAAAAAAAAAAAAAAAAAAAAACACGCAGGAATTTCAACTTGCCATTCATGATAGGCGATAGTGAAAACACACTATCATGGGAAAAATACTTTTGTAAACATCACATACGAAAAGAACGTTTAGTGCAATTTAAAAAAAAAATAATTATAAAACAATAAAATGGAAATTCTGAAGAAAAAAAACCCCGCTATAACAAGTGATCTTTTCTTTCTGCATATTATAATAATCCCGCGGCGCAGCAGCCCTTTCCGGGCCAAGGCCTACCGCCCGGCCGCTGCGTCCCCATCGCTGCTCATCACAAGCGTTTTGAGTGGGGTGCAGTACTGGAGATGGGAGGTGGTCAGCACCCCGGTCCCTTCCGGCCGGTTACGCTGTCTTTGCAACCAGGGATAGCTACTTTGTAATAAATTCGCTCCTCAGGGACCTAACGAGGCTGAGTGCACCGCGAAACAGGTCTCTCAGTGGGAGAATATCCCCAAGCCGGTACCGAGAGTCCAACCTGGGTTTCCCGCTTGGTAAGCAGCAGCGCTACCATCATGCTAAGGGGACGACCTTCTGCAGCTACAAATTATAATTCAATTTTGGTTTCATTAATTTGGCTGTTACTTTTTTATTGAAGATAAATACTTTTTGGAGTCACTGTACATATATCATTCCTATTGTAAAGGATGTTTCAGTCCCAGTTGCATGTGGTCTACATTGTAGTTATGTTTACCCGGAGGTTTTGTAACCTAGCACACGTTGGTACGGGGGTACAATCGCGTCGCCTTACAGACAGGTTACTGTAGCGGTGGCCTGGGAGACTCGCGGAGTAGCATGAGCGAGCGACCTTCATTATGCGTGTATCATACGTATATGTATATATCTGTGTGTGTCAGAGAGAGAGAGAGAGAGAGAGAGAATGAGAATAGCATAACTCAAAAATGAAATGACAGTTACGTTCGGTATCTATTAAAAATGCGCCACACAAATTTTCAAAAACAAATTTCCCCGCCCATAGCATCCTGAAATTGCTTCGATATTTTTATTTCAAAATTGGCTATAACGATTTTGATTGAAATACCAAATGTTTAAAATATTCGCATGGTAGAATTTGTTTCTTGAATTTCCTTCATTCGGAATGTGTGTTGAACAATTTTGTGTAACTGGTAAACCATAATGGAGAGGTGAACTTTAATACACCAAAAACTTTAGATTTCTAAAACACAATTTCTTTCAAATAACTTTTTTGTCCTCGCTATTTCCAAGTTATTCAGTGTTACATGCTTAATGATTGGTGTTGTCGCCGCTCTTTTGTTTCTCGCGATATCATGGAAAGAGTCTGAAAATTCAAGGGCGGCATACTATCACTTCGGTTTTCTTTAACCCCCTTGTAAGTACCTCCAACGCAAGTAACTCGCGGAATAGCTTGAGCAACCCTAATTGTTTTATCAGTGACAGGCGTGAGCGGGCTGCGCTAAGAGAATATCAGTTGCCCAGCTCTGCTCTAAGGAAATGTGTTCTGCAAAGGTTTACTTCGATTAACGTGAAATAGACAGACAAATAAGGTTTTGCAAATATGTATTGTTCTTTAGAAGCTGTATAAAAATAAACGAAAGTGGTTACATGAAGTCACGTGGTTGTAACACCTCACATTGTTTTCACCGCTTTTCGGATACATACACTAGACGAGTTTGGCCTTCGGTGACTCATTCTCACAGTGGAATCTGTGCAGCAGCAACACGGACACAGCCATCTGCGCAGATAGCATCATCATTAAAGACTGGTTCAATGAATGACTGGTCAGCTCCCAGAAGTTGCCGGGGAAGGCCTGATTGGGAAGGCTACACTAGTGATACCAACTTAACTCTTTATAGCTAAATCTAGCCGGTTTGCAGTGGCGACTGTACATATATACATATATGTATAGGGAGAGCATAAATCCTCCGAACTGGCTGCTGCGCGGTGTTTTGCCTCTCCGCGATCTCCACGCTCGTTGCCGTCTGCTGCTATCATAGAAAGGCGCGGATTAAACCATACAACATTTTTAAAACTACTTATAAAACTTTACTTACCAACTTTATGAAAGGACATGTTGAAACTGGCCACCGTCGTAGTTCATACATTTTGGCACCTCTTTAGGAAAGTTTCATCACTCGCCGTATTCACGCTGAGAAAGTTTACCTGGTATCATGAAGTGGGTTTTCAATAGTTGCAATTGCTCTTGTCAAAGGCAGCTCTAATTTAAGCAGGGATGTTTTTCTTGTACTAGACAGTAATTCTAATCTAACATTTTGAATGGTTTTGTCATTATTAGGGATTATTGAGTTAATATTTTGAGCTTATTTTTTCAGCATTCATATTCTTTCCAGTTTTTAACAATGAAGCTTTGCTTATTCCTATCTCTACTTTCCTTTCAGCTATCTGAAACTACTATTTTAAAAATTAAAGCTATTATAACACAGATTCCCTGACATATATTTTGTTTTAATTCTTCCAGGGTGTGTGGGTTTGTCTTGTACACTTTGCTTTAAGTTACCCCAGAGATAGAAATCGCAGGGGGTTAGGTCGGGGAAGCGAGGGGGCCACAAATCCCTACTAATAATTTTGTCCTGAAACGCGCTCAGTTCTCATCAAAAGATTTGGCCGTATGAACTGTTGCAGAGTCTTGTCGAAAAAGGGCAAAATCGCGCTCCCTGTCAATTCTCCAAAAAAAAAGGGGGGGGGGGCAGAACTGTATTCATGTATGTGCGGGTGTCAACTGTTGACTCGAAAAAGATTGGGCCTGTAACTGTCTCTCCGCTAATGACGCACCATACATCAATTTTTTCGTCATGAAGGGGTACTTCATGAGACATACAAGGTTTCTCAGAGCTCCAATAAGGATTATTTTGTGCAAACACATATCCATGAATGTGGAACCAAGCCTCGTCCGTGAAAATATTAACTGGAAATCTTTCTGCAAATCGTACTTTCATTTGGCGAGTTGACTGAGTTATCACATACGAATCATAAATATACGCTGTGCAGTAGAAAACATGCTGAGTTACAATATACGTACTTTGTGACTAAGTACAGGACAAAATAATAAGTCACTCGCAATAACTTAACCACAGCATATTACCATCAATTTAATCATGCCAGCAGCGCGACCTTGTTTACGCAGCAGTTCGTTATGTTTCCATATGCCCAGTGGAATTAAAAAAAAATGCCGACCTTTCGGAAGTATTTTGCTCCCCCGTTATATAAATTAATGACATTTTAGTCATTTCCAAAATACAGCGCACGGAACAACAAACATCTCGCATGAATTTAGCATTTAATAAATCCGATACGGTTAGCGTTAGAATCATACGGGTACCTACTATAAATCTATCGGTTGCCTTCTCTGCATCGGGTTCAAAAAAAGGCATCTGTGGCAACATAATGGATACAATAACACTATGGTCGTAGCTTTAGCATGGTTATTTTACGAACGATACTAATGCAACATAACAGATGGAATATCACCAAATATAACCAGACTGCAGCATAAAGAGGGAAAATGTCACAGTGAGTTTTTGGGGTGTTCCAATAACTCTATATAAACAGACAAGTGCATCATTTTAAATCAAATATTCAAGCGGCTAGTTATAAAGCATTGCTGCATTATTAATATACACAAGAATGAAGATATTATCAAACTAGAAACTGAAGTTAAAAGCATAACATTGCAACCACCTGTGCCGATTTGTAGCTTAGTGTCCTTGTATTATTTAACTTTACATACGTCGAAAACAATAAGAAATATTTAAATTCCGATTACATATTCTGAAACCCATTAAAATTTACGCATTTCTTACACGGCATGTCCGGATGAATCTATAATAGGAGTAATGGCTGTGTTGATCTGACGTTAATTAAAGCCCCCGTTGGATTCTTAGGGTTACAATTGATGCAAAATTAATTAACTTAGAGAATCTTAAATGTCTTTCTTGTATCAAATGAGAATGCCACATTAAACATTTTTCATTTATTTTCTTACAGATACGCGCTCTTATAAAACTGGAAACTGTAACAGACTTGCTCTTCAAAATTAATACAGAAAAAAAAAATAGATGCTAACACAAAGGTGGAAGTATGAATAACGCATATTTGTAAAACAAACAAACAATGGCACGCAGTGCTGACGTGAATCACAATCCTTTCATAAAATATGTATAGGTTTTCTCAGCAGTAGGAACAAATTTGAAACCTATCCTGTTACTCCAAAATAAAATAATGTAGGCTATGGGGAAATCTGTAGTAAAAACGTAATAAAGTATTCTTAAATCTTCTTAACAGAAAGTTGTATTAACGATTTGCAGTATTGTCTACCATGGGTGTAAACATTTGCCTAATGACTCGCAAACTAAGCATTATTCATGTAGAAACCGAAATGATGTGCATTTAAAAATTACTGGTAGATATAAAACGGGAACTTACCTTTAAGACCCTGGTCGGTCGACATGTGCATTTCTGAGCGAGATACATATAATTTGTCATGAAGATAATCTGTAAAATACAAATAAATAAAATGTTATTAATAATTATTATTACTTGAATAGTAACAAACTCTTAGTTGTAATATTTTTAAACTCTCTATAATCTAACTATACATGAAAGCTAGATTAACCAGCACAAATAAGGCACCAGCTAAATTATTCCTTTTAGAGTTTAAGGAGTATCCCCAAAATTACAAAGGCAGTGGGGCAAACATTAACTTATTTTGGCTTGATTTGCTTCCTAGCGGTTTACAAGCAATATACAGGTGTCCCAGAAAAAAAAAAAAAAAAAAAAAAAAAAAACCAACAACGCTTAGTATGGACGGCAAACTGATCGTTTCTAAGATAAGAACCCCTGTCCACAACTGCACGGTTTGGACGCTGTAGAGCATCGAAGTGTCAGATGGGTGTATGTTCATGTTTCGTCAATAAACCCAACATCGAGCTGTTTGCATTACAAACGGGCTTGGAACTGTGTACCTCCTACGTCATTGTAGAGCCTATATCGGCGGTGGTGAGCCTCAGGCTCAACCCAATACATGGGGTTGTCTCTGAAGATTTTAGACCTACAGTGGACTCGAGCCATAAGGTCCTCCGCTGACGTTACAGGAGTACCATACACCATACTCTTCATACAACTCCACAGAAAATAGTCGAGAGGTGTCAGATCTGGCGACCGTGCTGGCAATGGAACTGGTTCACCTCTACCAATCCATCGATTTGGATATGCGACGTTGAGGTGATTCCGCACATTTACATCAAAGTGTGCTGGAGCTCATGTCAGCCATTTTTGCAGGTGTGTCGTGTCGCACTGTTAAAACCGTTACTGTACTGGAAACTACACAAGTAATCAGATGGATGCGCACCAAAACTCTTTGGAGGAATGGCTTGAATCAACACGATAGAATACACCAGTATTGCATAGCGCTCCTGTAAGTTTATGTTAGGGACTCCTACGCTCCAACTTCTCCAAATGCTAAAAATACTAATTTTTATACATGTGTGTGCTAATACTATGCGATTGTTGGTGTACATGCTATGAACCACGATAGCTTAGTCTTATCTAACTAGCAGTGCAGCTATAGTAGTTAACGCGTGGTGTAATGTTAAAAGATCCTTGCTTCAAGTTCAAATCCTATCAAATGTCTTTTTTCCCTTCGTTTTCCTTCTTAACATGATGCAAAGTAAGATGAGCAATCTGTACAACTGGTGTAGAGAAAATTATCATTTTAATGTAGGTCTTGTTATAGTACATATGAGGAACCATCGATAATACGGGCCTCGGTTTTGGGTCACAGAGGCAGCAGAATGAAGTTGGAAACCATGGGGTTGAGTTAGCCTGAGCGGAGGGTGGCGTACCATTTCAAAACTACAGGTTGTTCCATAGTTAAATGAATGAGACTTTGAATTGTTATCGCCTAATTTTATTAAAACCTGTCCTAGAGAACAATGTTATGTGCGTGTATGTGCGCCCTAAAGAACGTTTTATTGGATGTAGCAATGAATGTGACTTTATCCCATTCTTCCGTTATGCACCTCTTACGTCACGTGACGCATAACAGAGCTTCTCTTGTTTTAAGTGAAAATAAGAAGCGTTTTTCTTTCGATGTGAATGCACAATGTAATTCACTGCAATGATTTGTAAATAAGCGCATTGTATTTATTTAAATGATTTAGGGCAGTAATTTGTTTATATATTCATTCATTTATTTTCAATATGTAAATATTTATGTATATAGTGTAATTAATTTATGAAGTATACTTTGTACATGTTCTTGCACATGGAAATAGTTATTTTGGAATGATACAAACCTGCACATGATAATTTACTTCAAACATACTATGTTAGGCGTCCTAGACTTGCAGTGGAAAATGAGAATATGCATTTATTTTGTGCCCTACTGTGATTGAATGTTTACATGTTGAGACAAGGCTAACTACAGGCGCCTTCTCCCCCCCCCCCCACCCCCCTCCCCGAACTACACAACACAGTTGTTCGTGCACATTTCAAGCGTGTCTGCTCCGAATCGACTGTGCACGCACGCAACCATTCTTGCTGGTTGGAGGAGTGGAAGTTCTTCGCATCTTACACTTTTGACAGTGGTGGATTGATACAGTGAACGACCAGCACGTTTATTTCAAAGAAGGAAGGGGTGGTCATACTTTTATGTGAAATAGTAATTACACACATTGTCATTATCCGAACATATGAGAATACTCTGGCGTAATATCTGTAACAGCAACAGGCAGTTGCACCGAGAGGTGGTCATCCGAAACGCGAGATGTCACTTTTGATTTTGCTATGTTCATCAAGGAAACAAAATCACAGACATGTGGAGCAAAATATTGTAACAGAAGCAGCAAATTCTGTCAGATCAACATATTTTAACTTACACAGTTCTTTGAATACGTCTGTGCCAACTAAATCTCTGCACTTATTTTTTATCACCAGATATGTCTATAGATCTATGAGTTCACATTACAAGTTAACTCTTACATTGGCCATATTAACAAACATTGAAATATCATTCTGAAGATTCCTGAAATCATGGAATCTGTGAATGTAAACGAGTGGGAGTGAGAGTGCGCGTAAAGAAGTAAATATTGTACATATGTACACAATCATGTAATTTATATACAAAAATACTGGGGAAAATCAACCTAAAACCTGAACTGTTCTCGGGAATCCACAGCGGGCTCCTGTATGGATTCGGACAAACTAAATCACAAAATTGCTAAATCTGCATGAGAAATGAAAAGTCCAAAGTGCATCCACCCAGTGATCGTCGCGTAACCTATTGCGACACAGACTTTTAATATAGTTCAATTTGGAGAACTCTGCTCGCAAATATACCTATATGTAGAGCTATACTCACTCTTATACAAACTATTCTTGCAAATGCTTATTTCTCCATCTTATTCATTTTAATCGACTTAAGCATTTTCAGAAATTATCTTATTGCCAATTTTCTTGTAGGTGCAAGGGTAATATGGGAATACAGTAGGTTTTAAGCGATAGTGAAATGTTGTAAGAGCTGGTTGCTATGCGATGCCTTTGAAATTCCGTTCTCTTTGCACGGTCAAGAGATAAGAAAAACGAATAAGATATTCTTATTTGAAGAAAAGTGTAAGTGCTGGTAAATTTAAAAAATATATGGAATATCTCGGAAAAGGCTCACTCAAAGGAAAAAAACGAAGCATTTGACATGTGTTTTAATCAGATTCACATTTTACTTTCTCTACTGGTAAATAGGGGAAGTATTGTATTCCACCCAAAAATTCGATGTCGAGATTTCACCGGAAATATATGTTTTGAGACCCCCTGAATCAAAAAAAAAAGCATTTTTAGAAAAAGGTCCGTGTGTGTGTCTGTGTCTGTCAGTCTGTGGACAGCATAACTCAAAGACGAAAAGTCGGTTAAAAACCAAAGTTGGTATTTAAGTTTAATGCCTTTCAAGGATGTGACACGAAGATTTTGAAGAAAATAGCCCCACCCTTAACTACCCTTTACATGGAACATTTTTCGAAAATTTTGATTTTCTTGAAAATGGCTCTAATGATTTTGATTAAAATGTCGTGTTCGACATTTTTATGACAAATGAAATGTATATCTTGAATTTTCTGGCTATAGCCCCTGTAGTCGTATTTACTCTGGACTTTTGCATAACTGGTAAACCGTTAGAGGTAGACCAAATCATATTATACAAAAACTGTAGATCTTGCTAAAGTACACAATTTATGTCTGAATAAATTTTCTTGTAGGGTGAACCATTTCGGAGATATTCCTTGTTATGTGTGTTTGTGTTTCGGAAACTTAAAACTTTCGTGAAATGGATCATCGTTGTTCATTTTTTATATGTTAAATGTGCAAAGACAACAGAACCTCAAAGCTTTAAAACATTTGACTATCGCACAAAGCCTTACTGTATTCTAACATTCCCCTTGCACCTATAAGGAAATAAGCAATAAGATAATTTGTACGAACGTTTATTTCAAGTAACACGAAGAAGATATAGGAATAAGAGTTTGTAAGAATGGTTAATACAAGAGTAGAGAAAGTCATGTGAGTGCAACACATCAGATTTTTTATTTAGTAAACTTTTGTCTGTCTCTTACTGTTCATCATTTATGCCAAAATCATGCAGAATGAAGAGGACGCTGCCACAAAATTCAAGGTATGATTTAGAAACTACCGTGGAATCGCCTGTTTGTGTCCGTCACTGCATACTGACTGTCTGTCTGTCTGTCCGACTGAGGGAGTGGAGTGGAAAATAGCCGCTCATTACGTAAGGTTCTCCAAAGAGAGAAGTTGGACATCCCTGCTAAAATGCTTTGTTTCGGACCTGTACGTTACGATTCCTCCTTCCATTTGACATTAAATCTTCGTTTCCTTGAGGAAGATGATGTTGACACAGACACAACTCCTCCACTGATACCGGTGGCGAAACGACTGCAAGTGACCTATGAACTCCTGAAGTCAACTAAGGAACGGGGTGCGTACCGTTGTGTTGCATAGTCACACAGCGAAAGGTTAACGAATCACACATCATGAATCCGCTTTTGCCCATTTCTGTTCTAGATTATTCATATATGAATATATAACTTCGAGCAATGTCTTCAAATGGCACATTGGCTTGCCACATACCCACAACTCTTCCTATATGCACCTCCACAATATTTTCATATATCACGTCGTTGGCGGCGCCGTGGCCGAGCGGTTAGCGCGCTCGCCTACCACCTAGGCGGCCCGGGTTCGATCCCAGGGACCCGCATGTGGTATTCGTGGTGGACGAAGCGGCGTCAGGGCGGGTTTTCTCCGGGTACTCCGGTTTCCCCCGCCATCTCATTCCACCGGTGCTCCATCTTCATTCCATGTATCATCAGTGTCACCGCCTGCGGTGCCGTAGTAGTAAAAGCGGGCGTTAAACACTACAACAACAACAACAATATATCACGTCAGCTAGAGTTATGAGACACTGGATCTAACTTCTTCAATTTTACATGTTTACTTGAAAATTAGCACACTTGATATGCATAAATAAATGACTGCAAAAGCTCCATGTTCTAGCTCAAACGATTTCTCATATAATAGAATTAAATGTCTCAAATTAGTGAACAAATGTATTTTTTAAAACTACCCCCACATTTTTCAAAGCCCCCGGGACCTAAAGAGGCTGAGTGTACCGTGTGCCAGACCTCCCAGAGGGGATAAAATCCCCATGCTGGTACTGGGGATCAAACCCGGGTCTTCCGTGCCAGAGGCAAGCACGATACCAACTATGCTACGGAGGTGGTCGAGTGAATAAGGAAGTAGGATTTAAGGGTCTGTCGGCAGTTAAGTCATTTGGACCCTGAATATTTATATCACACGTTTGAGAGTAGGTATGCAAATTTACATACAAATCAGAGCAAAACTGAAATGTAAGAATAAATGGCATACAAAATATAATACGGAGAGAAAAAAAGCATCAGTGCGGTTAAAATAAAGCGCGCGGGTGACTTAAACATGTGACTGCACTTTTTAAAAATGGAGGATCGAGAAAAATGCTTGATCAAAATGATTCCCGGGTGTCTAAAAAATGTTATACGTTATATAAATCTTCCTTCTTCTTTAGTTGATTAGCCTCCCCTTATGTAGGACCTACAAGCCAGCGCCTATGGTCAGACAGCTGTCGAGGAGCAAAGGAACCTATGGACCGGACAGAGTGAAGACCTACAAGCGGGTGGTTAGTCCAGCACCAGGTGTGATAGAAAGAGGATGATATGAAATGCAGGCGAAATGGATGAATGGAAAGGTGATGAAACAGTTGGTAGAATGAGTGGCGGAGGAAACCGGAGAACCCGGAGGAAACCTGCCCAGCGCCGCTTCGTCCACGACAAATCCCACATGCGGTTGCCGGGGATCGAACCCGGGCCGCTTTGGTGAGAAGTGAATGGTCTAACCATTCGGCTACGGCGCGGCCGGCTGAGGTTGGTAAATGCTCTGTGAATCCAGGGTACCATGAATGATAACAATAATAAACAAAACGTTCACGCTTTCGGTGGACAAGGGAATGTCAAGTTAACCAATTATTGAGCTATACAAGCGCTATGTTCGCTTTTTCCGCTATAACATGTGCCCTTGCATTCTCTCCTGACTTTTTGAAGCTTAATCCAATCATGTAACCTTGTTTAGTTATAATTTACGTTACAGAATGTATGATAGTTATCGTACTGCTGTTGCTTGTATTGTAACAACAGCTACTAACCGCTTAGATCATCTTGTTGCTAAGCCCTAAGGTATGTTTTCCTTTGAAGAATAAGCTGGATTTACATGGCTGCCAAACAACCAGCAAGCATAGTAATATCGACCTTGACTTCAAAGCGTTGCAATGCTGCGTATCTCCATGGGGAGGTTACCACTCGGTGTATACATAATTTGTAACTGTTCTTCTCCTCTCAGCACCTAATATGGCAGCAAATGTTAATTTACCTTAGTGGTATCCTTTATGTTCAACTTCATAAGTATATTTCTCTATCTTTTTCACATTTTGTGCTTAAAAGAAGTTCAATATGAAATATTAAGTTATAAGCATAAAGTTTTGTGAGCATTCTTCCAACTATAATTATTGCATATTTATTGCTATAAAGTAACCCAATCGAGGTGAAAACTGGCTTGAAAAAGTGAACTTGTCGAAAAATTAAATGACAATGATAACACCACCACCATCAATAATAATGATGATGATAATAATCATTACAATGATAATGGTAATAATGGTGATAATGATGATACTACTAATGATGATGATAATGATAATAATCATAATGATAATGAAGGAAGGGAGGGAGGGAGGGAGGAAGGAAGGAAGGAAGGAAGGAAGGAAGGAAGGGAGGAAGGGAGGAAGGGAGGAGGGGAGGAGGGGGAGGGAGGGATGAAGGAAGGGAGGAAGGGAGTGAGGGAAAGGGTACAAAGGGGAGAGGAGGCAGCTCTACTGGCGGCAGCCGTAGCGGGAATTCATTAATGTGTTTTAAAAGCTTGTTTAAATGGTACCTATATATTTTTACTTTTCTCTCTTTTTAAGGCGTTGCATTGATGTTATTGTTGCTCTATAATCTGATACAAGGTTTTTTTTATTTATTTATTTATTATTATTATTATTATTATTATTATTATTTTTTATTAAAGAAATGTGTTGCTGTGTGTTGCTATGTCACTGCTATGGTAGCTGCACAATTTAATGGCTGCTGATAGCTGACCATTACTATCCTATTTCCTGTTGTGCCAGACGCCAGACGCCAGTTCGAGTCGAACGGAGGTGAGGTGATTGTTCCCCCGGTCGAGTGTCTTTACCGCAGTACCTAGACGTCATACGGCTTTACCTGCGCGATGGTTTTGACGGTGTCACTACAGGGATGTTTTCACTGGGAAATTTGTTGGGACAGGGGTTTTTATAGTAACGGGAGGGATTGTAGGCAGGGATTGGTCCGCAAGTGAGCTGTGCGCGAATTTTACGCGCTAATTCCTACCAGGGTTCTGGCCGTCAGTCACATCGCCCACGTCACATTCGGTGATTGGAACTCGCATCGTCTGCACCTCGAGTCTACTGGACACTGGAAGAACGGGGAAAGCCAACTGTGAGACCTCTCGCCAGGGAGGAGCTACTACGCACCGCGCCAACTCAATAGTGTAATAGCCAGGCCGGGCGCCGCTAGTTCGTCGAGGAGTGTCCTATAAGAGATCTGATAGCAGATTTTAGGGCACTCCAAATTGGAGAAGAAGAAAGAAGTATTAGAAGACAACCTTTCCCGGAGGGGATCCGGAGCGGTGGAGGAAGTGGGCATCAGCCCTCTACTTGCCTCCCTACTAGAGATAGCTCGGCGAGCTATTTCAAACCAGCACCACCCAGACATGGAGGACTCCAGAGCCGACTCGGCACCGACCGACGGACTTACGAAACCGCAGGCCCACATGGTTGCAGCCAAGGGACCAGGCTCTAGCCTGGACCCGGGGTTCACTGGAACCCCCATAGGCGCGTCGCAAGGCGTTAAACCCTCTGTGGGATGCCGGATGGCACCTGCAATGACTAGAGACACGCCGAGTACCAACGCCAAGGTAAGACCTGACGCGATAGGTACCTGTACCCAGAACCCTTCCCACGGTCCAAGGGTGAACATCGTCAAGGCGAAAGCCAAGACGCTCCTCAGGGCCAAGAACAGGCCGAAGGCCAAAAAGGCTATTGGCCTTGTGAACCAAGGGACAGCAGTCCCTGTCACACCACCACCAGTACCTATGACCCCTGTCCCAGCACCTACAACACCGGATGACGACGGCTTCGTTGTAGTGCAGAACCGCAGGAGGAGATCTTCCGGTTCAAAGCCGGAAGGGACTCCTGCTTCATCAACATCTGCAACTGCAGCGCTCGCCCCAAACCAGGCCTCACAAAAGGAGGGTAGAATCCCTCCGATTGTGTCTGATCCGTTCCCGAACCACATAAAGGTAATGAAGGAACTGAGACGGCAGTTAAAGGCCAATTTCCAGGCAACCCGGCATCCAGGACGGGTTGTCATCAGAACCACTACCTCTGACGACCACAAGGCCGCGAAAGGGGTACTGAAAGAGAGTGGAATTAAGTTCCACACTTACTCGCTTCAGCGTCCCCACGTGGTTCGCAGAGTTGTCAGGGGTCTTGATTCTGAGACAGACCCCCAGGATATCCGTGACGGCCTACAGGACGAACACGGAATCAAACCGAGGTCCGTGGTGCAACTAACCACCACAAAGGTAAAAGAGGGGAAACCCACCAAGGTACCCCTGCCACTATTTTTAGTGGTAGTTGAAAAACAGGGGGAGGGAACCCCAAAAATCGACGAGGTGACTCATTTGTATAACACGAGGGTCACCATTGAGCCCTACCACAGCAGAGAGGGACCAGCCCAATGCTACAACTGCTTGGGCTTTCACCACTCGAGTCATGCTTGTGAGAGGCAACTCAAGTGCCTTCGCTGTGCGGGTGAGCACCTGGTGAAGGATTGCCCGACACCAATAGAGAACAAAAAGTGTGCAAACTGCGACGGGAGCCACATTGGCATCTATCGTGGTTGCCCAAAGCGACTTGCAATTATGCAAGGAAGACAGGGCAAAGTACCAGAGATCCGACAGGGGGTGTCTTTTGCACAGGCAATGTCGGAGCACGAAAGTGCCCTAGTACGGGCCGAGAGTGCAGAAGCAACCCCACAGAACCAAGTTGTCAGTCAAAAGACAACGCCAGTCCCAAGCGTCGCCCCAAAGGTGGGCACAAAACATCCTGTGCCACCCCCCAGTGCTGCCCCAAAGGACAAACGTCCTCCTAAAAAGAGGAGGAAGGGGAGAAAGGCTCATGTGACTGTAAGTGCAGAGCCAGAACCAGCCACGGTGGAGGCAGGTAACAAAAGTGTTACCCAATTTCCCCCACCAACTGCACCAGCCAATCAGGCACCAGCCGCTACAGCCAACCAGGCAACAGCAACAGCGCAGCCAATCAGCGCTGGCCCGTCATCACAGACTGGCTCTATAAGTAGGACCCACACAACAAGCACTCAGTCGGCTCCGGCGCGACGAGGACCCGACTACGAGAGAGGAAGGACCTACCTGCGCGGACCTGACTGCGAGAGAAGAAGCTACCTGCGCCGACTGAAACCGGTTCCTGCGAGCGGCAGGGCGACTTCTTCACTGACCGGCTGGACTCCGAGGCATTCCCGTCTCTTCGGCACTGTGTGTGCCGGACTAACTGATAACTGGGCAGAGTAGTAAGGCCGCAGCCAACAGCTTACAGCTGGTATCTAGGCGCCCGACTGGGTTGGCCCTCTATTACTCGCGCTTCTCAGCACCCTATATCAGCTCTTTCATACTCTTTCTACTTTCCGCTTTCCTATAACTAGACTAAGCTCCCCGCTCTTCTTAGGCATAATCACTTCAATCCCCAAATACTAACCCACCCAACTTTCCTGGAAACAGCCATGACACGGACCCGACGCGGTACCATGACCGACGAGACTGACAGCCGACCTCCCACCCCCGACGCATCCCCCCCTTCGCAAGATCAGCCGCCTCAGCCGCCTTCAACTATTAGGCTGACGAGCCACAGAAGACATGTCCCAGAGATGACGGACACCCCAACCACGTTGCTGGTCTCCAATCACCCGACCCACCCCTCACCCCCCACCCCTGAGCCAGAGCTCCCCCCTGCCTCGCCTCTACCCAGCACCTCCTCAGGCAGTCAGCCCCTGTCAGCTGAGACTGACGGCACTGGCGATGGCACGTCCACTCACCCCCCGACTAGACCCCCCTCTGCTTCCTCCCAGACCTTTGCTGAAGCTGCAGCCAGGGAATACCAGTCCCCCATCTACGTGTTCAAGGACGAGTCCCCCCGAATGCCTGCAGTGCTCGCGGAGTTTGATAGAACCTACAACCCGGGGCACTATTCGTGTAACCGAGCACCAGTCTCCCATGACACGATGGTGCGATTTACCCGGGAGGAGGACTATAGAAACTTCTGCGAGTTCCTGAGGGGAAAGGGGGTCCTATTCAATGTTACCAACGTTCACAGGGAAGACCGCTCTCACAGAGCAGTGGTAAAGCCACTGTTCCTGGACGGGGCGGCTTCAGAAATCAAAGAAGAATTACAGATTAAAGGGATACGCACAATACGAGTGCAACAACTAAGACGCCTTGCCAGAGACAGGACACTCCTCCCTATCTACCTGATCGAGGTCCCCTCTACTGAAGACCTGCAGAAGCTCAAACAAATCACCACCCTACTGCATTTCAAAATCACAATTGAGGATTTCCGCCCCCCAGCCTCCATCATCCAATGTCTCAAATGCCAGAGGTTAGGGCACTCGTTCCAGCGATGCCCCGCCCCCGAACCCGTGTGCTCCAAGTGTGCACGGGGGCACGAATCTCGCTCGTGCACCGTCCCCCTTGAGAGGCGAACCTGCGCCCTGTGCAGATTACCAGGGCATGGGGCCCGATTCCGGGGTTGCCGCGAATACCAGCGCCAACTGGCGAGACTGAGGGGACAAGTGCCCCCACGCACTACTGCCCCCAGGGACCACACACAAGCCCCCACACAGGACAACATCGCGCCCCCAGTAACGCCTCATATGGCCCAGAGCCGCGACAGCTTTAATCTGAGACCAGCGGCCAGCACTTCGAGACCCCCCACCCCCACCCATGACCGCCAGCAAGGCACACACGCCCACTTTCAACCTCCAAAACCAGTGATCCCACCTTCCCTAACTCCTGCCACACTGCAAAGAAACCTAACATTCCCACGAATGACCTGGGTCCAAGCGCGGCACGAGTGCATACACATACTCACGCTTCTGCTAACCCAGCCACACCTCACTCACGAGGTGCTCGCCACATACTCGGGCTTCTTTGCACTCTTCTCAGACCTTGATGCCTTCGCAATTGACTAAACTCCCCCTCCCCTAAACAGCTATTGCTTAATATCGATGACGACCACTGCAATGACACGGATAATGAATTGGAATGCACGTGGCATTTACCACCGTAAAAGAGAACTCACGGACTTCCTACACACCCACAACATAGACATTGCACTAATCACAGAGACCCATCTAAACCACAAATCCAGGCTAAACATTGCTGGATACCAAACCTATAGAACTGACCGGGACAGACGTGGCGGAGGCACAGCCGTAATTATCAAACGTACCATAGAACACGAACAAGTATTGCTACCCCCCCTAAGACGTATGGAGGCGACGGGCACGTATGTCAAAATTAATAATACTCGCGCACTCATTGTTGCTGCGTATAATCCCCCGGGCGAACTAAACACACATGACCTGGACGACCTGTTCCAACTAAGCAACCCCATCCTAATCGCCGGAGACCTGAACGCCAAGCACCCGCTCTGGAATTGCCGCACAGGTAATCCAGCTGGCTCACAACTACTTAGACATGAGAACAACTCCAATTATGTCATATACGCACCTAGCGAGCACACATACATACCCACACAGCGTAACCACCAGCCTGACATCCTCGATATCACCTTAGTACGACAACTACACCTCCGGGTCACGCTTAAAGTAATCAACGCCCTGTCCTCAGACCACCTACCTGTTCTAATCAACCTAGAAGGCTCTCCGGCACCTTCCTTGCAACCCCTCAGACGCAACTACAACAAAGCAAACTGGGCAACCTTTAACCAGATTGTATCGGCTGAAATCCATAACACGCCAATCACGTCATGCAACGAGCTAGAACAAGCAGTAGCAAACCTTGAAAATACAATACAATATGCCATTTCTACCTCGGTCCCCATTCATTCACGTAACCGCGGCCCTCAAACCATGCCTACCGACCTCAAAGACCTAGCAAGAATCCGCAATAAAGCCCGCCGCAAATGGCAACATACGAGACGCCCTCAAGCCCTACAACAGCTGCGTGAACTTAACTTACACATCCGAAAACGCACTGCCGACTTCCTTACCTCCCAATGGGAAAGGACAGTCGCTGATCTAGACACGGACCGCACATCACTCTGGCGCATTGCGAAATGCCTAACACGCGAACCCACCTCCATTCCGCCCCTACACATCAACCAACGTATAGCCACATCCGACACCGAAAAAGCTGAAGCACTCGCAGATGAGCTGGAACGCACACTAACACCGAACCTTACACCAAGCTTACCACAATTTACTGCTGAGACCGAAACTCTAACTAATAACATATACTCATCCACAACTCACAACCAAGTCAGAAAAACCTCACCATCTGAGGTTACGTGGATCATTAAGCATCTCCCAAAAAAGAAATCGCCCGGACCTGACACCATACCCAACATAGCACTTAAAAACTTACCTCCCGACGCCATTAACCGACTGACAGAAATATTCAACTATACCCTTAGAAGCGGCACCTTTCCACAGCGCTGGAAGAAGGCCAAAGTCCTCCACTTCCCCAAACAAGGCAAAGACCACGCCAACCCAGCCAACTACAGACCCATCAGCCTACTGAACTCACTCAGTAAGGTGCTAGAGAAAATAATACTTAAAAGACTAAACGCACATCTAATCAAACACGGCATCATCATTCAAGAACAGTTCGGTTTTCGAGCCAAGCACTCGACCACACTCCAACTACTCCGTATCACCGAGCACATAACCCGCGGATTTAACATAAATAAAACCACGGGGGTCCTGTTCCTGGACATTGAACGTGCCTTCGACCGGGTATGGCACCCAGGACTCCTACGCAAACTACTGTCTCTAAATGTGCAAGACACCATGGTAAAGCTCATCGCAAACTACTTACGTGACCGCCAGTTCAGCTCCGCAGTAAACAATGCACTCTCCTCTCCACGTATTATGCAAGCAGGGGTCCCCCAAGGCAGTTTATTGGGGCCCACACTCTTCAACATTTATATCAACGACATACCAAAAACCACAAACACATCACTTTACTTGTATGCAGACGACACGGCTATCGCAGCTCAGTCAGGCAACCCTAGATTTGTACGCGACAGGCTACAAACGTCACTCACCAACTTGGAAGACTGGCTCGCCAAATGGCGAATCAGAGTCAACCAAGCCAAATGCCATGCAGTAATATTCACTAAGCGCCAAACACATAGAAGCACTGCACGTAGACTCCCTCCTTTAACTCTGTTTGGCGAAAACATTAACTGGACTAACCAGACCACCTATCTCGGGCTCACGATGGACCAAGGCCTCACTTGGCACACACACATCCAAAATTGCCGGCGCAAGGCGCAAGTACAAGTAAGGAGACTCTACCCCCTCCTTCGCACAGGATCACATATATCCCCGAAACTAGGACTTACCCTATATAAAACACTAATCCGACCGATACTGACATACGCAGCCCCGGTCTGGGGATACGCCGCCTCCACCCACATTAAGCGCCTAAACTCCTTTCAGAACCGGATCCTAAGGATAATCACTGGCGTACCCAGACGGGCGCCGGCCTACAAACTGCACGAAGAACTGCATATGCACACAATTGAAGAATTCATTAAAAAGCTTGCCTCCGACCTCTATGCCAAAAATTCCCGCCACCATAACCCACTCATTGCCAACCTCGGCACATATCATCTTGAACTAACCAAACACAAAACGCCACTCCATCTTTTTGAACGTTCTCTAAACAACACAGATACCATAGATGCCAGAGCCCACCTATTCAATATTCTGAATCACAACTAACTACTTAAAACCTTCTGCCAACAGAGGACCGTAAACGCCCGGACCACATCCACTTTCTCTCAAGATCAGGTATACAGGATACTCCCAAGCCCACAACAGGTACGTAACACTCCCTAAACCTGCCCCCACCACTGCATTCCTTTAGATGTAGATAACCATTTCATAGCTTGTAGGCACGTACATTACTAACCCCCTTAAATTAGCACTGCTGTAACACCCTATAGCACATAACACCAGCTACTCCTTACTAACAAGCTTTCCCTCCCTGGGTGCTGCACAGACCTCGGTATGTGTTGACTCCCAGGATACAATATCACGCGCTCGCATGCACCGCATGCCAGCTAGGTACTAACCATTACTAACCGGGGTGCTATCGCGGAACCCGACCTAACTGCATGTATCGCTACACTAACAAGCACCCTGTCTTTCTCTGCCTTGCATGTTTAGTTTACTAACCGCATGTGCATGGGGAGACGATGTAGCCTCTGAGGATGATCGTCACCAGGGCTGGCGGGTGTGGGGCCAGCCTTATAAAAAAAAAAAAAAAAAAAAAAAAAAAATTAAAAAAAAAAAAAAAAAAAAAAAAAAAGCACTCAGTCACAGGTCTTGGGAGAGGCCTTTGGCTCAGAGGACATGGCGGAGTTTATTGAACTGGCAACTTGGTTTGCGGACCTCGTACAACGTTCCCTCCCCATACTAAGGCGCTGCAGAGAGCAAATCCTCAACCCTGAACTTTCGGCTGTGAAGAAGCACCTCGTAGTGCTTCAAACGGCCAAGGAACTCTACGCTAATTCCATAAGCTCTTAAATGGCGCATAGAAATGTGCGTTCATTTAGAGCTGCGTTCTGGAACGCAAATGGTGTTAGAGAGCAGAGACCTGGCCTGTTAGAGTTTGTGGACAGCCATGGGATTGATATCCTTATGGTCTGTGAAACACACTTGCACGCCGGTGTACAGTTCAGTCTGCCAAGTTACGTCGCCCATCGGTCTGATCGGGTCGGCCGACAGGGCGGCGGTACTGCCATTTTCATAAAAAACCATCTCACACATATTCCTGTTACCATTCCGCCACTACAACACCTAGAGGCAACCGCCATAAGACTATCCTTAGGCGGATGCGACGTGGTACTTGTAGCGGTATATGATCCTCCGGATGGGCGCTTCTATGAAGCGGACATTACGGCACTCCTAAACCTACACCAAAGAGTCTGTATCGCAGGCGACTTCAACGCCAAACACCCAAGCTGGCACAGCCGCACCCAGAACGTGAAGGGTCGGGGATTGTACCGTCTCATAAGCGGGAACCCCGCCCTGCATGTACACGGGCCGAGAGGTCCAACATACTACCCGGCACGCGGCGCCGCGGATGTCATAGATTTCATTGTCACAAAGAACATTCCATTTCACCTGGATCTCTCGGTGATTAACGCTCTGGATTCTGATCACAACCCTGTTGTGGTCGACTCAGACGTTAATCTAACTGCGCTGGGAGTGCCTGATTGGGTTGAGGAAGTCGACTGGGATGCAGCCGTCCTAGCCCTCCACAACTCCGTGGAAGCATGTCCTCGAATAGACTCGATAGAGGCTCTCGAGGAGGCAGCCACGGGGTTCTCAACCTCTATCCTAAATGCGGTGCGTGCTCATACCCACCGTATTCCTACCGATGCACCAAACCCTACAGCTATCCCTGTTCCACTGAAACGCCTCATTCAAGCGAAAAACGCTGTTAGAAGGCTATGGCAGAGATTCCGTCACCCTAGGATAGGAGTAATACACCAGAGGTTCAAATCCCTGGTGAGACGACTCCTAAGAAAGCATAGGCAAGCAGCTTGGGAAAACACGTTGCGACATGTAAACCTCCAGGAGAGGAAACCATGGCGCATCGTCCGAGGCTTGAGGAAAGATAAAACTGTACACCAGCATCCTGTGCATAGCCCTCGGGGAAGACTTGTCTTTGAACCGAGGGAAAAAGCAGAGGCGCTAGCAGACTATTTGGAAACTCAATTCCAGCCTAGAGTCGACCCTCAGAACGACGATCATACTGACCTCGTGGAGCAAGCAGTAGAAGACTTCTTAGAAGTTGGACCTGCGGGCCACGAGGTTTTCCACATCCCGATAGTTACCCCTCGCGAGGTAACTAACACCATCCAACACCTAAAACCTAGAAAAGCCCCTGGGCAGGACCGGGTAACAGCGGAAATGCTCCAGCACCTTCCCTTTAGAGCCGTGATGCACTTGACTCGGATCTACAACGCGTGCCTAAGCATGCGTCATTTTCCAGAAGACTGGAAGAAGGCGCGTGTGGTATGCGTGTTGAAGCCGGGCAAGAATCCGATCTTTCCTTCCAGCTACCGCTCCATCAGCCTCCTACCAGTTATCTCGAAAGTTTTCGAGAAACTGTTCCTGACCCGCCTTCGACCTCTTTTAGAGGAAAAAGGCCTCCTACCGGAACATCAGTTTGGTTTTCGTTCTGACCATTCCACAACCGAGCAACTACTGCGTGTAGCCGAAAAGGCCTCCCTGGCTTACCAGGAAAGGGCCAAAACGGTGGCAGTGTTGCTTGACGTGGAAAAGGCGTTCTCTACCACCTGGCACGAAGGGCTTATCTACAAGCTCATACAGCACGAAATCCCCCTCCATATATTTACTTGGTGGCTAGATTCCTACAGGAACGTAGCTTCCGGGTGAAAGTGGAGGGTTCATTTTCCCGAGAAAGGCCCATTGGCGCAGGAGTCCCCGAGGGCAGTGTACTGTCACCGGCACTCTTTAATGCTTACATGGCCGATCTCCCCACGCACCCCAACACTCACATCTGTCAGTATGCGGACGATCTCATGATCTTCGCAGCTAACAAGAACCCGCGCTACAGCTACCGTCAAGTACAAGCCCACCTCTGTGCCATCAGTAGATGGTGTGAGAACTGGCGCATGTCTATCAACCCGGAGAAAAGCTCTGCGATTCTCCTGGCCAACACGCTGGCAAACCGGCTCCCGCAGGACCTCGTGCTTCGGCGCCGTCGGATCCCTTGGGTCACTACGGCGAAGTATCTCGGGGTCACGTTGGACCGGCGGCTAACGTATAGGCATCACGTCAGGGGCAAAGTACTACAAGGTCATGCAGCCCTACGGCAGTTGTATCCCATCCTCAGCTCCAAAACCATGCCCATTCGCCTGAAACTCCAACTGTATCGTGCGATCATCCCGCCTCTGGTCCTGTACGGATGCGAGATCTGGGGAGTAGTGGCAAAGTCCACCTTCATCAGACTCCAGACGTTGCAGAACCGGGCATTAAGGATGATCTACGACACTGGTTGGAGATTTCCTGCCCACATCCTTCACGAACATTCCGGTATCCCGTACATTGTCGACGTGATTAAAACCCGCGCTCGAACAATGTACAACAAACTCCAGAACCACCCTAACCCACTGGTGAATACACTGGGACAATACGACCAGAGAGAGCCTCGCCGACTACCATCTAAAAAATTGCCGAAGGACAAATTAAGTCCAACGGTCTAATTTTCGCAGATGGGAAAGGCAAAACGAATATCTGTACTTAAAACAGAGTAAATCGCCTAACTCAGATCACCTCTCAGTGTGTGACTGACGGCCAGAACCAGGAGGAGATTAGCGCGTCACCTGATTGACTAACCAGCCAATCAGCATGTATGGGCAGTGCCCGTTCATGGACCTATCCCTACCATCATTCATCTTGTCCCTAAGATACCCCTGATCCCAAACATTCCCAGATTTTAAATCCCTGTAGACCAAAACACCATACTATCGCGCAGGTAAAGCCGTATAACGGCTAGGTACTGCGGTAAAGACACTTCGGGTGGGGGAATAAGCTTCCCCACTCGACTCGAACTGCCTCTGGAGCCTCTGGAGCCGTCAGTCACTCGCTGAGAGGTGGACTGAACTGGTGATACGCTCTGTTTTGAGTACAGATTGCATTTTCGCCTTTCCCATCTTGAGATTAGATCGCCGGACTTAAGATGTCCTTCGGCAATCTTTTGGATGGTAGTCGGCGCGGCTGTCTCTGGTCGTATTGGCCCAGGGTATTCACCAGAGGGTTAGGGTGGTTCTGGAGTTTATTGTACATTGTTCGAGCGCGAGTTTTGATCACGTCGACAATGTACGGGATACCGGAATGTTCGTGTAGGATATGGGCAGGAAATCTTCGGCATGTATCATAGATCATCCTTAATGCCCGGTTCTGCAACGTCTGGAGTCTGATGAAGGTGGACCTAGCCACCACTCCCCAGATCTCGCATCCGTACAGGACCAGAGGCGGGATGATCGCTCGATACAGCTGAAGCTTCAGGCGAAAGGGCATGGTTTGGGAACTGAGGATGGGGTACAACTGCCGCAGGGCAGCGTGGCCTTGCAGTACTTTGCCCCTGACGTGATGTCTGTACGTCAGCCGCCGGTCCAGCGTGACCCCGAGATACTTCGCCGTAGTGACCCAGGGGATCCGACGGCGCCGAAGCACGAGGTCCAGCGGGAGCCGGTTGGCTATCGTATTAGCCAGGAGAATCGCAGAGCTTTTCTCCGGGTTAATAGACATACGCCAGTTCTCGCACCATCTATTGATGGCACAGAGGTGGGCTTGTACTTGTCGGTAACTGTAGCGCGGGTTCTTGTTAGTAGCGAAGATCATGAGATCGTCCGCATACTGACAGATGTGTGTGTTGGGGTGCGTCGGGAGATCGGCCATGTAAGCTGCAAAAAGTGCCGGTGACAGTACACTGCCCTCGGGGACTCCTGCGCCAATGGGCCTTTCTCTAGAAAATGATCCCTCCACCTTCACCCGGAAGCTACGTTCCTGTAGGAAACCAGCCACCAAGTAAATGTATGGAGGGGGGATTTCCTGCTGTATGAGCTTGTAGACACAGCGTGTTGAGCTACGCAATACCGCAAGGCGTGGCAAGCTTATGATTGATCCGCCAACCATTAAATTTTGCGTCAGCCATAGTAATACTTTTTTTAGTATAAGTTTGGTCTGTTGATCGTTTAGTTAGATTAGACCAAAGGGATCTAACTCTAGAATATAGAACCTGTCAAGAATAACATGTACCTTGAAGGTAGTATACCTACTTCATAGTTTACATATTAACGCACATGAAGCTTTCAAAGGAGACAGTTTTAAGTAACATACGATTAAATGCAAGGCTAGTACAAAAATTGTGTAATGGAAGTGAATTAAATAAAGACTACGCAATTGTAATAAACCCCTTTTTGGAATAACTGTAATTTATCAGTTGGCCTGTGTAAATTCTGATCTCTGTACCGTGAATATCTGCATTTTGGTGAACTTCCCTGAGTTATGTATCTACAAATAACAATACAGCTAAAATGTACTCGCAGGCCAGTGGTAATATTTCTAATGTCTTGAATAGTGACTTACAATGGATCGGTCGTGCTTCGCTGTAACCAGTGGTTGCTAATTAACCTAAGCTTCACGTGTTTTGGTATGATGTTTGTATTTGTCAGTCGCTGGCGGTGTTTCTCGTTCCTATGTTGCTATTATCCGCGTCAAATCTCCTGCATATGGCCGTAGCCAATAGGAGCGCGCTACAACGTAGCCAAATCCTGTGCTTGTTCGTGAGAGAGACATAATAGCATGCTCTAAGAAAAAGTGTAGCATTTCCCTAAGAGCTATTAAGTTGTTGTAGTGTTTAACACCCGCTTTTACTACTACGGCACCGCAGGCGGTGACACTGATGACACATGGAATGAAGATGGAGCACCGGTGGAATGAGAAGGCGGGGGAAACCGGAGTACCCGGAGAAAAACCCGCCCTGACGCCGCTTCGTCCACCACGAATACCACATGCGGGTTCCTGGGATCGAAGAGCTATTAAGCGGAACTGTTCTCACCTTTCTTCGTCACCTGAGTCATACACCTGTGAATAATTTTGGTGCTTGACTACAAGCTTCTACAAATTCCTAGAATTGCACATTATCTACCTGTTCTGTCCTCTGCTCAGAATAATTAGGCGTGTATTAGGAGAAGAGGAAGCATAATGTTACGCTTATTCACAAAAGTTATTTACACCTGTGTTAACTGCTTAAGTTTTGACAAAATACACGTAAATATACTTGCGTATAACTACCGAACGGCTGAAACTAAAATTGCGCTCTTTTTTCGAACATGCTTGCACGACCATTCTATTTATGTCTGACTTAAGCTTGTAATAAACTATTAATACCCCAGCGTTAATCTAGTAATTATTAAGCGAGACGAAAGTAGTTCTGACTATGTAACGTGCCTGGCTACAGTCAAGCCTCTGAAGGTCTTATGCAGGAGGTTTGACCCGAATCTTAGCAATTCGAGACCTCACTCAACTGGAAGAAAGCGGGGAATAATAATTTTTAACAACACAAGTATTTAAGTTTATCGCTATGTTTAATTGCAATTTCATTTTGCTCTATATAAATCAAAAGCTTACATTCGGCAATTATTGCAAAGCATCTTTAAGAATCCCTCACATTGATGCATTAGATTTAAACACACTGAGTACACACGTAATTTACACTCAAATTTTCTTTTCTCTTGCACTTCTGGGGAGCTTAGTTTACTTCTTGTTTGTTCACCTTTGCTACTCTTCTAGGCTCCTGCAGCGTTGTTCTTATTCCTTGGAGTCGCCTCTGCGGAGCTTACAAGAATATCCATAATCAGAGCTCAGGCATGTTAAAGAACTTCTTACTTCTTCTGATCATGAACTTTTCATTTACTTTTGTCGGATAGGCCTGCTTGTTGAAATCCTGCTTGGTGGAAGATTTAGCTTGTTTCGTAGCATGCTTCTTTTTAGCCTCCACAGAGGCTAGATTATAATTATGGTGATGATTGCTGCTTATAATTCTCCAAATATTCTTCTTTAACAAATACTATGAATCAACTTTAACAACTATCTTTTTCATAAAAGGATGAACCAAATATTCAGCCGTACGGTTGATTTTGAAGCCATTGAATTTGGTAACCACACAAAAATAATAATAACAAATGAAAGTTACATTGTTCACAAAACTAGAAAATGCGTAGTCACTGCGTAGTTATACGTACATATGTTCTGTGAGAATATGTAATTTTCCATGAAAAGTAGTGCAGCGCAAAAGCATAATTTTCTGTGATTTCCTGACATTCCTAGTGCATCAAACACTAAACGCCTTTAGCCGATCGCTTGCACTGTTGTTTTCATTTTGTTGTGTTTTAGACAGTAAAACATTTTGATGAACGAATACGTCTTGCAAAAAATAACGCTTTATATCTACATTGTTTTTCAGAATAACGTAGACAAGCAGAAAGTTTCTTTGACAAGGCTTAAGCCAGACGACCTATTCCGTCCTTATCACCCTTATTTTCCTTAGTCTTCCTACTTGGCGATATTCTCTAGGTTTATCATTTAATAACATTTTTGGTATTTGCATCTCTTTTATCCTTAATATGTGTTGATACCAATTACTTTTATTTTCATTAATTTATTTATTTATTTTTCCTCACTTATTCATTCACTTATCCCTTTTTATGGTCATAATGGCAGTCTTCCTTTGGAAGTTATTGCCCTATTAGAAATGGTGTTAACTCGTATCTTTGGGTTTGTTACACTTTACATCACATACACACTCACCTTTCATTCGTACTTTCAGACTCCGGGGCCCTAATGACCTAGTTGTCGATGGGCCCTTAAACATTACTCACTCACTCACTCACTCACTCACTCACTCGCTCCAGACTCCGGGGCCCTAATGACCTAGTTGTCGATGGGCCCATAAACATTACTCACTCCAGACTCCGGGGCCCTAATGACCTAGTTGTCGATGGGCCCTTAAACATTACTCACTCACTCACTCACGACTCCGGGGAGCATAGGGAATAATCCGGCTGGAGAAAAAGTCGCTCCCACTGTCGGGAATTGAACCGGGGCCAGTCCTATTTATTTATTGACGTCCTGAGATATCTGAAATCTCTTTAACGTCTATACACAAAGCTATTTAATATTCCATACATTTTCTGATTGATCACTATTAAATTATATTAAACATTCATCGGTTTTATAACTATAACTTTATAGTATGCAAAATGTTTCTTCTTTTTCATTTGTTCTATATCTTCTACATTTATAGGTCGCGCGTTACTTCTTGACGAATGAAAATTTTATATGAAAGGTTGAATGCGAGTCTCTACTCAGCTTTTGCGGGAACGAGAGAGAGGAGGTACAGTCTGCAGTGAGATGACGCGCATGCTTCTGAGCTGAAGTAGTACAACACTACAAATCAATTTATGACACTTGCAGTAATATCAGCCACACGTATTATACACTATACCTCTATAACTGTTTCCACTTAACTTTCTTGCATTTATTCTATTCCCGACATCTCTCCCTCGTCTGAATTGCTATTTTCGTTGCATGCATACATACATCCGTACCGCACAAAACTTCTGCAATCGACTGTATACACACACGTGACAGAGGAAAACAGAGGTGTCTGTTATCGTAGCATAAACATTTGCTGACCTGTTTATTAAGGGTAGGCTCACTCATTGGATTTCTGCTCAAGGTCATTCGTCAAGAACGAACGCGCAACCTATACTTATGAATCTGTGTATTCTTATTTAGAACTCATCCTATGTTTCTAATGTCTTCTGTTTTAATTGATTTCTGTTTTTTATTTGTGTTACAATACTTTCAGTTTTTCATACTTTTCTTTAAACTTAATAAATATATCACTCTTAAGTGCATACACTTTATTTATTACCTATTTTTGTCACAAATTCTTCCTGATGGAAATTATTATTTTTATTTCATACTTCTTTTTCCTTGAAGCAAACCGTCTTGTGTTTTACTTTCTCCAAATTTCATCCCACTATACTTATAATTTTCAATGCCCAAATAGATTAATTTCAAACATTTTTTCTGCCAAAGTTATAGTAACTTCACTTTATGCCTTTTTTTCACCACCGAGATAAAAGTATAGACTAGCATTTGGTAAAATTAATTATTACCACCCAAACTTCAAGATATAAGAAGATAAGATCCGTAAACTTTATTTCCTTCTGCTTCAACAACAATAAACATTAAACATGCATCACAAAAGAAGCAACTGGTGCGAAAAAAGGCGCTTAGGCGAACATGGCCTGTTGTTCTACTACTAGTCGTGGTACTATAGCTTTGGTTATCACCTCCTCCTTACGGTTCCGACAACCTAAACATTTTCTTATGTTTCTGAACATCTGAAGTATCCATGCGCAGTAAAAAAATTGTCAATAGAGTAAGAAATGTAATCTGCACATTCATGAATGTCACGCAGCAAACACAACAGCCACCTTCATTTACTTTTGAAAACTGTACCTTTAAATAGAGCAGACCTATTTTTAATGAATAGCCTACTAACGCAAACTCGTTATTTATGTTCATCAAAATATGTCTAATTCCTCATTTCCCTGGAGTAAAACTGGCATTACGAGGGGGGTACTTTATGTCCACCTTCTGTAATTTTTTAAATTCTATCTTTTAATTTTTTTTTATTAAAGGCATGTAATTAATAGTTATTGTCAATCACTGTTGCTACTACTGAATTGCGTAATTGTTTCAACGTTTTCATTGTTGGTCTTTTTGAGAAATAATGAAATGTCAAGTTGGTCATAAAATACTGCCCCATCGGTATAATGTGATTCATGTAAAAAAGTAGAAAAGGAATAGTTAAACAATGTTAAATGGTACCTTTATAAACATGACAGGATATAATACCCAATTTTAAAATAAATTTGTTTTAAACATTTCTCAGACATTTTGTTACCAGTGGTGGTCGCGAAGTAACCCCCCGCCCTGTTGGTAGTAGATATGAGTTCTGGAACAAGGCTGAGCACTGCTAGGGTTAAACGCTAAAATTGTACTCACAGCCTACTGGACCAGTTGTAGTGTCAACTGTGAATGTTATTGTAAGTTGTTTACTTTTAAATCAGTAGTAATAGCAAATAGTATTAAATAAATTAATTATTTCGCGGAATGCTCTAAACAACTACTATTCGTGCTCCCAAAATTAGGTATCTTCACATGAAACCCTCTCGTGGTATTACTACAGATAAACTTATATTAACATTTTGTTTGTAAATGATGCTGTTAACCTAACAACTTACAAAGTAGACTTACCTAAGATATTTCTACATGTGAATTCCTGGAATGACGAATTCAAAAGTTGGCAGGCCTAATTCTTTCAAACAGGTCCCTCAGTCAACTTTTTCAGAGAAAGTAAGCATGCGTAGCACATACTACCTGTTTCCTTTCTGGTCGCTACTGTGGTTTGTGGGTGGGGGAAAGCGCGTGAGTCATCTTTACAGTCAACTTTTACTAGATGCAATAATATTAACCGGGCTTGTGGGCCGTGGTCTATTGGGTTCCTTCTTCTTCCCAAAGAAGGAACCCAATAGACCACGGCCCACAAGCCCGGTTAATATTATTGCATCTAGTATTGACACCGGCCGTGAAAGCCTTAGAACTTTGATGAGTCAACTTTTAGTCTGCAGCAGTCTCTGAAAAGCCGTGCAATGCGCATGCGTTTTGTTGAAGCGTGTACTCATTGTGACTGACAAATAAAAATTCATTGGAAGCATTCTTCAGGATGTAAAACATTACTCTCTTGTAGTTACAAATAGACATAAAAGTGTAAGCACGGGATACTTAATATTTTGTAAAATTGTAATAACTTGACGCATAACGATGGGAACTCATATTGTCTACCAACTGCACCACTGATACTATAAAGAGAATATGTGTTTGGGGGGAGAAGAATCTGAAAGTCACTACGCCCATTTTGATAATTTCCTTTTGCCGCTGAAAGATACTTTTTTACCGACGAATAGGGCTAAAGGAGAGTATATAATTGCAATTACTAAATAACTAAGAAGTATTTACAAAGCCTCTGTTAGAAACGGACTTCACATTAAGAATTTGACTTTTCGTTGTGAATACCATGGAATAGAAAATAATCACTACTCCACAAAAAATGTACGTAAAACACAAGAAAATCGGAGATATTTCATTCCAAGCAATATACATACAGTTATGGGTATAAGTATTTATGCAGTTGCAAATACAAACCAAAATATTTTATTTTGAATATTTGCCGATCATAAAACTTAGGACAAGATTCACAATGTGAACTTTACATATCCCACTAACGCATAGATATAATGGAAATAAATTGAGATTGTTCTATGTAGATGAATAAAATGTTGGTTTTCACAGATTGCATTTTAAGGACATAAGTATTCATATAGGAACATAACTTTGGTTTGTATATGTGCATACAAACAACAAGTAATAGGCATGTCCCCAGAGCATTGTGTATGCCATGCTCTTCAATGAATTACTTCGTTCAGCCTTTTGGGGTACTGAATGAAGAAGCTTTCTAGTTATTTCTGCATAAACATTATGCCATATTGCCACAAAGAGCTGCTTTATTGTGATGATCTGGATATGTGTTTCCCAGCAGCTCTCTCCATGCGTGCTCGATGGAGTAGAGTGTGCAGTGCATTTAGTGTGTGTGTGCGTGTGCGTGTGCGTGTGCGTGAGTGAGTGAGTGTGTGTGTGTGTGTGTGTGTGTGTGTGTGTGTGTGTGTGTGTGTGTGTGCGTGCGGAGTATTATGCAGTGCCCCCCACCCTCCAAAAAAAAAGCACCGACAACATTTAGTACGTTATGCGGAATGCCAAACTGATCGGTTTTGTAGAAGGAACCCCTGACCGGAAACGCACAGTTTGGACGCTGTAGCGCATCGAAGTGTAAGATATGTGTGCGTTCAAATTTCGTCAACAAACTTAACATGAAGAGTACATTGAGCTGTTTACATTACAGACGGCCTTCGAACTGTGTGCCTCCTACGTCATTGCAGAACCTGTATCGGCGATACTGAGCCTCGTGCACATGACTCAATGCGTGCGGTTGTCTTTGAATATTTTCAATCGTTAGGTCTTCCGCTGACGTTGCAAGAGTGCCATATCCATACTCTTCATACAGATCCACAGGAAATAGTCGAGAGGTGTGAGATCTGGAGACCGTGCTGGCCATGGAACTGGTCCACCTCTACCAATCCATCGATTTGCATCAGCGACGTTATGGTGATTTCGCACATTCACATCAAAGTGTCGGCCATTTCCACAGTTGTGTACTGGTGCGCATTGCACTGCTGTTAAAAAACGTTACTGTACTGGAAAGTACACAAGACGTAACGTAGTAGGATACGCTCCAAGGACTCTATGGAGGATTGTAGCGCATGCGCAGGAACGTTACTAGGCTCAGGGTGTTCATCCCAGTACACAGATGGCTAAAGGGTTGCATACCTTCGGTATTCAGACACCAAAACAAATTGGAACAAGTTGTCATAACCGTTGGTTCTTAGACTTCGACACTGACCAGCGCACAAGCCGTGCATTTCCGGACAAGGGTTGCTCCTTGAAAACCGATCAGTTTGCCATCCTACACAAAGCGTTGTTGGTATTTTTTGACACCTAATACATATAGTGACCAACCAGACACTCCATACAACACCACTAGCATGTAGCACTGCAGCCATAGGTGATAACCAATTGTTCTCTATTTACCATCGCTCTACGAATACTTAATCCACGTAAGATGGAACCCTTGAGAAGAAACATTTGTGTGTGTGTGTGTGTTTTTTTTTTTTTTTTTTTTTTTTTTTTTTTTTTTTTTGGTAAAATACTGCAAAATGTAATGCCAATACATAAAATATATTTACCAATAGGATGTTTCAAGTTCATAGGGGTGACAAATATTTACGCAGCCGTACGAATACTTAATTATGTTCATGACTGTACAGCCATGAAAAAAGGGAATAGTCTCTCCTCCCTGAGTTCTGTATAATAATTTTGATAGCCATGGTATCTATAATAGCAGCATTGTATCAGCACTAGAAATGTTGAAAACATAAGTGGTGGATCTTTCATTTTCAGGGAATAGTTTCACATTTTCTAATAACTATCATTTTCACTTACATGTTGCGAAATAAGTCGTTCATTTTTTGTGCAGGGTTTCTAATCAACAATAAAGCGATGTGTATTTGTATTTCTTTTTTCTTAAATTACGAACCTCTTAGTGACAATGCTGGTAAAATTTAGCATAAAAAGCAATGTCGGTTTATATTTCTTGCTTGTTGATGAAGTATTTTGTTTAAAACCCTGCTGAAGTTGGTGTGACTGGTCACTGCCTGCTAAAGGTTTCCATGGTGACTTTAGGTACTTGGGTTTTGTTTATTACGCCGCTAAAGTACTATTTTACGGTGTGTTAACAGTACGACAAGCAGCTACCTAGCTGTCGACGGACCCTTAAACCATAATAAAAAGCTTTTAATAACCCATACGTAAGAAAATTTTGTTCTGTTTGCCCTATATGTTGTAATCGAGTCCATTGACCGTACGTTAAATAGTTGTGTAAAAAGAGAAAATTGTAAAATATGAAAATTGTGTCCATAGTAATATCAGAAATATTTCAACTGAAATTTTAAAACTAACAACAGAGCACGTGAATTTCCTCATGATTACAGATTGTGGGCCATTTACAAAATGTTTAAAATAATAGAATAGAAAACCTTCATATTCACCAGTTTTGCTGCTATATCTATGTGTATCGATGCCCGGAGTTTGCATGGTGTGTGAAGAGTGCACTCTTTATTTTTATTTTATAACTTCGGAACCAAAGAGAGCTATGTACAAAGGTTTACAATGTATCTATTCAACTTTGTATAAAAGATTCACCATTTCAGTAATAATAGTTACACAACCAACATGTACTTGCAGGTTTTACAATATTTCCAGAACTTGGAAGAATGTCTGGGGAGGTTTGGGAAATCATAACTACGGCAGAATTGCCGATTTTTCGTTCCTTATTAGGAATATCATCGGAATGTGCGAGATTGCAATTATAAAGAGTAAAAGGCAGATGGCACATGGTGGAGAGATAAACGAAACTAAGCAATCGTCATTATTTTGAGGTTAAGTAATCTCGAGAAACATGCAAGAGCTCGGAAATGACAACGCTTCGTCACAAAATTTCCAGCGCCGTGTGAGAGTTGAAACATGACATTCTAAAAAAGTCTGATGCTTTGTTCTCTACTCTTGTGACAACCTTTTATTTCTCTATCTTCATGTTAGTCGAGACAAACGTTTGCAGAAATTATCTTGCTGGTAATTAATTTTCTTGCAAGTGCAAGAGAAATATGGGAATACAGTAGGCCTTAAGCGATAGTCAAATCATTTAAAGCTACTCGTTATATGAAGGCTTCGAAATTCCGGCCAAGATATAAAAAATCTTATATGTTGCACTCACATAACTTTCTCTGTTCTTGTACTAACCATTCTTACAAACTCTTATATCTCAAACATGCGGTATTTTAATCAAAATTGTTAAAGCCAATGACAAGAAGATTAAAATTTTCGAAAAATGTTCCATGTAAAGGATAGTTTGTGACTGGGAGATTTTCTTGAAAATCCTTGGAAGATGCTGAATCTCGATATGAAGTACATAAGTATTTAACTGACTTTTTGTTTTTGCGTTATGATGTTCACACAGCGTGTGTGCGCACTCGCGCGCGTATTTTTTTCTCTGGTGAAATCCCGGTAACGATTGTGGTACGGAAAGCAAAATGTACAAAAACTCCACAACAGCGTAAGTCTAATAGAGTTTCTTCTTTTTTACTTTCTTTACTACGTATAGTAAGTAGAGGAAGTATTGCATTCCACCCAAAAATTCGGTGTCGAGATTTCACCGGAAATATATGTTTTGAGGTACCCTGAATCCAAGAAAAAAAGCAGTCTGCCAGTCTGTGGGCAGCATAACTCAAAAATGAAAAGTCGATTAAAAACCAAGGATTATATTAAAGTTTAATGTCTTTTAAGGATGCAACATGAAGACTCCTCCACACTAAACCAGCTTGAAAAATTCTGACTTTCACGAAAATGACTAACAATTCTGATTAAAATGCCACATGTTTGAGATATTTTTATGGCAAACGAAATGTATATTTTGAATTTTCTGGCTATGTAGTCCTGTTTACTCTGGATGATTTTTGCATAACTAGTAAAACGCAAGTAGACCAAATCTTAATATACAACATTTGTAGATCTTGCTGAAACACAATTTACGTCAAATATTTTTTAGAGAGAACCATTTTGAAGATATTCCTTATTAGTTGTGTGCGTTTTGGAAAAATAAACCTTCGTCAAATGGAAGATCGTGATTCATTTGTTTATATCTTAGCCGTACAAAGAGAACGGAATCTTCAAGCTTTAAAAGATTTGAGCATCGCTCAAATCCCACTGTATTCCCAAATTTCCCTCGTACCTACAAGAATAAAAACAATAAGTTAATTTCTGAAAATATTTATCTCAACTAAAACGAAGAAGATATAGGAATAAGAGTTTGTAAGAATGGTTAGCACAAAAGTAGAGAAAGTTATGTGAGTGCAACATCCGATGTCGAGATTTCACCAGAAATATGTTTTGAGGCCCCCTGAATCCCAAAACTGTTTTTAGAAAAATGTTCGTGTGTGTGTGTGTGTGTGTGTGTGTGTCAGTCTGTGGACAGCATTATTGAAAACGAAAAGGCGGTTAAAAACGAAAGTTGATATTTAAGTTTAATTTCCTTTAAGGATGCGACACGAAGATTTTGAAGAAAATTCCTCCACTCAAAACTACCCTTTACATTGACAGTTTTTCGAAAATTTAGATTTTCTCGAAAATGGCTCTAACGATTTAGATTTAAGATTTTTTATGACAAATAAAATACATATTTTGTATTTTCTGGCTGTAGCCCATGTAGTCCTGTTTACTCTTGATGACTTTTGAATAACTCTTAAGCCGTAAGAGATAGACCAAATCTTACTATACAGAAATGTTGATCTCGTTAAAATACATAGTTCATGTCAAAATGAATGCCTTTTTTGTGGAGTAAACCATGTCGGAGATACTTCGTGTTATTTGTGTGAGTTTTAGGATACTTAAAGTTTCTTCAAAGGGAAGATGGTTATTCATTTTTTTATATCTTAGCCGCGCAAAGGGAACGAAATCTCTAAGTTTTAACAGATTTAACTATCGCTCAAAGCCTACTGTGTTCCCATATTCCCCTTGTACCTACAAGAAAATAGGGAATAATATAATTTCTGCAAATGTTTATTTCAACTAACACGAAGATGTAGGAATAAGAATTTGTAAGAATGGTTAGTACAGGAGTAGAGAAAGTCATGTGAGTGCAACACATCAGATTTTTTAAATTAACGTCCTCCAACCTGATGTTATATCGGACAGTGAATGAATGGAATGGCGGAAATGATGTTCAAATGACCCCGAGGTCCAGAAGGCTTAAACCGAGATTTGAACTCGGGACCTCTTGAATGTGAGGCAGACACGCCACCATCATACAGGGGCGGGTAAATATGATTTATTTCTACGTAATAAAAAACGAACTGTTTTCTCCGTTAATTTGGCTGTCGGAATGTTTTAAAATGGAGAAAATACTTTATAGTATTCACAAGTTGAGTTACTTTATCCCAAAAGGGAGGATTACAATGGGGAGGGGGCGCAAATAAAATCATCGAAATACCTCCCTTATTATTCATTTTATAATATGTGACGTAATAAAAACATATAAGTGTAATATTTCTAAGGAAGTTACTTTAACTACAACATTTTATTAACATAAATAGTCAAAACAGTTTAAACAATTTGCATTACTATTCACATACGTAACCTACGTAGTTACCAATATAGCTCCGATCGCATTTTAAAACGTACGGAATTTGTACTGTGTTTTTGACGCCATTTCATTAAAATGTGTCGTGTAGTTTTTGACGTTATGCTACAAAACAATGATACCCAGGTTAGTGCCCGTTTATATAATCTGCACTTAGTGGGTGACGACTTATACCGTTACGTTCCAGTGACGCCCACAAGATATCCCTAGTAGAGCCTCTGCAATTGTTTTCCTGAGAACAGGTGTTTGTTGATCTAGCTTTACAGGCACTAAAATGTCGTGTTTGTTCAGGTGTAGACATCAGGACAGGATCAACACCGCTACGACCCATAGCACTTGATAAATGGAGTGACTAATTTAAATCGAATTTACTTTCGTAATGGGGCGGAACTAACTTATACCATACCTAAATCTGTGCGTCGTTATAGCAGAAAAAAATTATTTCTCACGAGTACTTCAGCGGTAAATATGATCTGTATCAAAGATAAAATACATTTGCAAGGCCTATGGTTTATTTCCATTTCTGGAAGTAAGCTACCAAGCTACCATGCTATTGGTCTGATAAAAATCTGATGTGTTACACTCACATGGCTTTCTTTACTCTTGTACTAACTATTCCTACAAACTCTTATGCCTCTTGTTCCTATCTATTCCTTAATGGAGATAACATTTGTAGTAGTTTACTGCTAATGTTTTTGTAGGTGTAAGGGAAATATGGGAATATAGTAGGCTTTGAGCGATAGTCAAATCTTTTAAAGCTGGTCGCTGTATCAAGGCTTTAAAATTCCCTTCACTTTGCACAGCAAAGAGATAAAAAAATGAATAAGATCCTCCCATTTGAGAAGAGTGTAAGTATTGCGAAACTCACACAAACAACAAGAAATATCTCCGAAATTGTTCACTACACACACGCACACGCATATGCACACGTACACGCACACGCACGACCGCCCGCCCGCACGCACGCACGCACACATGCACACGCACACGCACACGCACACGCACACACACGTACACGTACACGCCCGCACGCACGCACGCACGCACACACACACAAAGAATGCATTTGGACATAACTTCTGTGTTTTAACGAGCTCTACATTTTTTGTGCAGTAACATTTGTCCTATCTCTTTCGGTTTACCATTTATGCAAAAGTCATCTAAAATAAACAGGACTACATAGGCTATGGCTAGAAAATTCAAAATATGCGTTTCATTTGCCATAAAATATCTTAAACATATTGCATTTTAATTAAAATCGTTGGTCATTTTTGAGAAAATCAACATTTTCGAAAATGTTTCTATATAAAGAATAGTTTAGGGTAGAGGGATTTTCTATAAAATTTCGTGTCGCATTCATGAAAGATATTAAACTGAAATACCAACTTTGGTTTTTGACCGACTTTTCGTTTTTGAGTTACAATGTTCTCTCTCTCATCTCACTTAACTCTAAAACTGCTTTTTTTTTTTGGACTCAGTGGGGTCTCAAAACATAATTTCAGGTGGAAGTTCGACATCAAAATTTTGGATCGAATACAATAGATGCTTCCCCTACTTACTATACGTAGTAGAAAAGGTAATAAAATGTATATGGTTAGACAAGAAATGTGCCAATAATAATAATAATAATAATAATAATAATAATAATAATAATAATAATAATAATAATAATAATAATAATAATAATAATAATAATAATAATAATAATAATAATAATAATAATAATAATAATAATAATAATAATAATAATAATAATAATAATAATAATAATAATGACGATGATAATGATAATAGACGCGAAGCCTGCCAATACATTCTGGGGAATAATGACTTAGGTACCCGAGGAACAACAAAACGCATTTGATTAATCATTCTATCTTTGTGTTACATTTCGGATATATTCTATCATAGAAGCGATTTGCATGCTGCTTTGAGTGAAATTAATCAATATTTGGTCGATAATTAAAGACTGACCTACTGCTGCGGGTGGACTCGTTTTCCACGCTGTGCTTCTTCCTGTGTTCCCCCAGTCTTGCAAGCCAGTGTGTGTATTGAGAAAACAGCTTATTGGAATACCCTGAAAACCAACTGCGTCGTAATATATGTATTTAGGCTTTCACGGCCGGTGTCTTGACTATTCGAAATGTTTACTTCTTCCGGGCTTGCAGGCCGTGGTCTATATAGCGTTTCACTCTTAGAAGACAGTATGGAGTTAAATGGGACATCTCTGTCTCTATCTAGCGCATACAAGTTGCCATTAGCCGCGTCCTTTTCTACCCTCGCTCTGTTGCCAGATTCCTAATAGCATGGTATAAATATTCATGTGTTATAAATTTCAGGTTTGAACACATTATCCTATGCAGAATTTTTCTCTCTATCAGGTTATATCCTTTTCAGAGTCATTATACATTTCTATAGGTCCAAATTTCTTCAGAAAACGTTTTTTTCAATAGAAGTCCGATATTTGCTGTTTCTACACTCATCACGCACTAACTAACAAACTAACTGCTAGAATGCATCTATATTTTTTTCTTAGGTAGAGTAAACTATAGTGCTACTACCTGCCTACTTTGAATTCTCTATGTTTACCCAGTTAAGGGTTATAATTTTTTAAATTAAATGCTTTCGGAAAATTTTATATCTGTGCACTGCAAAAGTTACGCAGTGTGAAACTTTTTTGTTATTGAGTTTACATCAGGGAACCAGCAAGAACAAATGTTGAGGAAGGTTGGAGAAAGTTTTTAAAATAAACCAAACGGCAGTAACCTTTTTCTTTTATCCAGTAAGGCAAACAAAAGGTATTCATCTATTCAGCGTCAGGCCTGACACAGAAGATAGTATAAGGAGCAGCAATAGCATTAGTTCGAAAGAAGCCGTGTGTGTAACTGTGAGCTGTTATTGCGTTATTTGTTTAATATTTTTGTAAATATTTGTAGTTATGGAGGGGGAAGCTAGGAAGAGACGATATGTTGGTAAATTAAGAAGTAAGGAACGCCAAATAATTATGAATGTGTTAGATTATTTTTGAAGCAAAATGCTTGGCAGTAAAGGCAGTAAAAGAAACAGCTAAGGCTATCGGGTGTTCAGAAGTAGTAGTGTGTATGATTAAAAAGGAACTAATGGAAGGACCTCTAAGAACGCCATCGAAAAAGAAAGCAAAAGGGGCGGGACTACACAAAACGCTAGGTTAACGCAATATGATTGAATAGTGCAAGGTGGAGTGCGGCGAATTGTTCATTCTTTACAGTTTGCAAATATTCCACCCATGCTGAATATAAGTTTGTCACAGTTCAACAGTGATGAGACCCTACCAAATTTCTCAAGGGCCACTCTGATTTGGGGTTCGAATATGAAAGAAAGGGTAACAAGTGCATATTAATAGAAAGAGACGATATCGATATCATCAGATGGCGACATAAATATCTAAAAGACGTAAAAGGTTTAGGGACCAGGGGAAATCAATTGTTTATACAGACGAGTCATTTGTAAATTTAGGTCATACAGTAACAAAGGCGTGGAGGGATACCAAAGTTAAAAGTGTCCGTCTCGTCAAGCAGCAATTGAAGGACTAAGTACAGGACTCAGGCCACCTCGAGTCGCTCGCGGAGAAAGATTCGCAACTAGTACATGTTGCAACACTGCGCTCCATTTAACGTGTACTGTCTTCTAAGGGTGAGACGCGCTTTAGAAGCCATGGTAGATACCAACGTTTCGCCAAATACTGCGCTTGGCATCATCAGGGTAACACGATCCTCCGTCTGCACTGGTCAGAGTTTGAAACGTCCGTTACGGTTATTTATATGGGTGGAGGTGGGCGGGGCATTGTTGTGCTGGCTACGGTAGTGATTGGCCAGTTGTAAGTGGGGTTTTATTATAACTGTTGTGTGCGTCTGAAAGTTTATCTAAAACCGGTATCCATGCTTTATGTACACGTAGTATTTCTTCTTTGCGATTGAAGTTGTCTTTGTGTTTGTAGATTTCAATGGCTTCCCTTTGTAGTCGAGCATAGTAGTTAACTGTAGAAGACAGGACTCGGGTTTCTTTAAGGTTGACATCATGGCCGAATAATAAGGCGTGCTCTGCCACAGACGATTTATCCTATGTGCATGGTAGTGCCTATATATACTTTACCGCAACTGCAGGGAACTCTATATACACCTGTAGATGTGTGTGGGTGGCGTTTGTCTTTGGCCGATCTCAGGAGGTCTTTGATCTTGTTTGTCGGTCTGTAGACAGTATCAACTCCATGTGAGCGCAGAAGCTTGCCTATCCGGTCGGAGACGTTCCTGATGTAGGGAAGAAAGGCTGTTGCTACTTTGTCGCGTTCTTCCTTTTTTGTTGTTGGTCGCCTGGGATGAATTGCGCGCCGGATTTCTTTTCGTGTGCATCCATTGGACTGGAATGCGGAGTTTAGATGTTTGAGTTCTTCCTTTAAGTATTTCTTATTGCAGAGCCGGGATGCTCGTTCTGTGAGTGTTTTATTATACCTTATTTCTGCCTAGGATGATCACCCTAAGTGTACTTAAAAGCGCACCATGTCGTGGATTTTTACTGACATTTAAAAACTCCTGCAGATTGAAGTTCCGGCACACCGACGGCGCTGATATGATCTTTGCAATTGACAGCGTTAACAAACAATCGCGGAGCTACTTGGGAGGATCAACTCTAAGTAGGGGGCTGTGTGACAACTATGGGCCTCCGTTATCTGTGTAAGTTACCGACCGACCGATCAACTGGCCGGGGACAAGTGCTCTCGCCCAGCATTCATACCAGATGCACTGTTGTCAAATAACCAGAATATTCTGGAAGTTTTGCCTCTCCCCACTCCATAACATTCTAGAATACTCTGTGGAAACTGGTGCAACAAAAGGTGCTGTTCTCCGAGCGAGTTGATAATAACTGCTTTGATCTGCAGCGAGTACTGCCATTACAAGATACTAGAGATCTTGTATTCGACTCCCCGGTGGTTGAAGAGGCTACGACGCCGCTATCGCGTAGAAAGTAAAGTGACAGAAGTTAACTACATCACATTAGCAAAATGATATGAGAACTTAGTGAAGTGGCAGTTAAAATTTGAACGAAGTCATAATATGATATGCTAATAAAAACTGAGGGTCTCTTTTTAGTGTCTTCCTCTACCTTCCTCTAACTCTCCCCCTCTCTTTCCCTTCCACTTATTTTCTCAGTTTCTTTTAGGTTTATAGCACCTCGAAATATGAAGATATCTGTGTATTAAATATAGATATACCCAACACGTCTATCTTCTATAAGTACTAGATGTGGATGTATGGTACCAAGCACCTAATTTAGAGTTTAGTTTAACAATCCTATTATAGATGCATAATACTTACGTGCCTAACTCGTGTATAATCTGATTGTGACACGAGTACTTATGTTTAACACGTGATCAAAAGCGAACGCGCTAATTTTTGCGAGTGTCACAATGAAACGATTATATACGTATAACATACAACGTTTTACGCAGTTTTAGAATTGAATACGTAAAAATAACTAATAAATTTGTTAAAAGAAAAATTATAATGCATCAGAGATCGCATTACATGTATTACGTAATATGGTTGCTAAGCAGATGTTTCATTTGCTTCAACACTTATAGAGGTAAATGAAAGGTTATGATAAAAGTATTGAAAATATGGATTGTATTCCGTCTGAGTAAAGCCAAGAGTGCTGAGAATTTAATTCCAGAAAAATCAAAATATGTTTACGATCAATATTGATTAATATGTCCATACATATATTGTTGTTGATTATGGGTTTTAACATCAATTTAATAAGGCAAATCTTGCCTTTGAATGTTGCTGTACTTGCGAGAGTGATGATTTCTGATTTTCTTACAGGTACATTGGAGAAAATTATGTTATAACTGTGATGACGCCATTGCCGTCGAGTTGCCGTGGTAGTTAGCCATTCATTTTCTGCCACGGGTGCCAGAAAGAGGGTAATTTCGCACGATTTATGCCGTCATAATAAGTCCTTTTAATGCTAGGATTTCATAAAAGTCAGTTTTTTACCACTTCTAAGTCTTAATAACACAATATTTGTACTAATAAGTTGCAGAAGGCTGGTCTCGTAGTTCAGTCGTTAGAGTACGTGCCTGCTATGCAAGGGATTCTGGGTTCAATTCCCGGCTAAGGTGGGACATTTTCTCTAATTAGGATTATTTTCAATCCTCCCTAGAGTCTGAAAGTATGAATGGGAGTGTGAATTTAATGTAATAAATTAAAACACAACCAAAGTAATAGAAACCTAAAGTTCAAAACCACAATTAGCCGAGTGAACACCATTGCTTTTGGGCAATTGTTCCAAGAAGTTAAAAGCCTCCGATGTTAAAGGTGACATATAAATGGAACATTTAAAAAGTTTTCCATAATGCTACTCGATAGTAAAAGAATACTTAAAAAAATTAGTGGAATATGTTAGTTTTTTATTTTACTAAGTTTGAGGACAATTAATCACTAGACATTGTACGTACTAATATTCCAGTTCTAGCAAAGCAATGACGTCTTCAGCCGCCATTGTTAAGCACACATGGATTAGCTCAAGGTTGTACTCGGCACGAAGATGACTCATACGCTGGCAGCAAACTTGAAAATTATGTAAACAGGTTGTCTGCTTCTTACCTGAGATGATTATTTCCTGTTCTGGAGTCAAAGTATAGGAGCTAATACAACGATATAGAAGATTATCTTCTCTTTCTGCAGTCTATGAATAGTACAAATTCAACTCTAATGTTACCACGACTGTACGCTTAAGTTCTCGTAAAACTTATCATATTAACAATAGTAGTACAAACAATATGGGGTAGACATTTTCTCAGCCCTGTATACCCATAGAGTAATTACAAGTTAAATGGTTCACTGCGCATAAGGACGACATTCAATCCTAAAGTCACGTGAGATGTGGGTTTCGCGAGTAGGTATAACGGAATACGCGTGAGGAGGTGCAGTTGTATATATTTTGATAAGTTTCAGTGGTTTCACACCTTAAAGAACAAGTGAAATGTTTTTTTTTAATTTATTTTATTTATTTTTTTTTTTTATTTTGCTGCTTTAGTTGCAATGAGAAATTCGTGAAAGGAAGGAATAATCTTTAATTCGTAAGTATGCTTGCCAATACTCCACTTGTAACTTGAATGTTACAGATTTTAACATACTGAAGTTGAACTGAGAGCGAAAACTGAGTAAACGTGTTCATCAACAGCTTAAAATATATGTTGAATAGAGTGTAATAATTTGTAATAGCTTGTCATAAAATGCAAAATATTTAAGAAATTCAAAACAACATATTACAGGCTGTTTCTGAAGTAATTAGCAGAGTAGGGGAACCTATTGCATTACCCAAAAATTTGATACAGTTTTCACCAGAAATACATATTTTGAAGTCTCTTGAACACATAAAAGGAATATTTCCGTAAAGGTTCCATATGTGCGTGTCTTAACAAATTTTTGTCTGTAACTCAAAAACGAAAAGCCGGATGAATACCTAACTTTTTTGCAGCTTTCAGAATGTGACACGAGGGTTTTCAAGAACCCTCCCCTCTCTGTTATGAACAATCCTTTTCATGGAAGAATCTTCGTAATTTTTTATCTTCTTAAAATGGTTCTAGCGATTTTTATTTAAATGCAATCTGAGAATAACCTGTGAATTCCTCTTCACTTAAAATGAATATTACAAAATGATATTTAGCATGGTATCCATAAGGGATACGCAAAAACATCACAGGAAAACCGTAGAGCTATTTAAAATACACAATTTGACATTATAATCTTTTCCCTAGCATAAACCATCCTAAACTGTTATGCTATATATTTAAATCTTGCCAAGCAATAAGTAGGTACTCGTACATTTGAGAGAAACAGTCTGAAAATTGAGGATTGTGTTGTAAACTACTTTACCTACTACATACAGTAAGTAGAAGCACTGCATTTCACCCAAAAATTCTATGTCGAGATTTAACCAGAAATACATGTTTTGAGGTCCCCTGAATAAAGGAATACGAAAACTCGGCTAAATGCAAAACTATAGTCCCTCCGAGCTTAAAGTGGGTACGAACATAAACATTGCGGTTGTATTACTCCGCCAACAGGTGATTCGTCTTTCCTCAAGTTTCCTGATCGAAAATCGTGTCCCATCTTGCCAGTATATCAATCACTAAGCCTCTGGAGATAAAATAACAGACGAGGTAAAATTAAGCCTTTAAACCCCGTTTGATTTGGAAACCTAATTGCTAGATAAACAGGTAAAACGTTCAATTTGCTAATAATCTACTATAACTTGGAGGTTTCGCTGGCTCTAACAGCATATCTGTTTTTCCTCCAACAACCAATTATGTAAACAGTAATTAACATAACGCTTTATAATCAATTCGATCAGTTACTTTAACAATTTCGCGGTGCATATCCGATGCAATATTTGAAATAGGTACAGCTCGCTCTATCCACAAGTCACGTGGTTTTAGACCGCTTAGATGTTAGCATCATTTTACAGTGTTCTGCGCATTCCAAACAGCTGACTCTCTGTGTAATAAGTAATAACTAACTTAAATGCGTAAAATCTCCAACATATGGCAGCAGCGAATAGGGAAGCGCTACAACTTGGCCATATCTTGTGCGAGAGAGAGAGAGAGAGAGTAGTAGTAGTAGCTGTAGCTGTAACAGTAGCGGTAGCAGAGGCGGTGGCGGTGGCGGTGGCGGTGGCGGTGGCGGTGGTGGCAGTAGTACTAGCAGCAGCATAACGTTTCCCTGTGCGTGTTACCGAGAATTATTAAGTGTAATTGTAGATTAAAATCGAAGTAAACTTCGGCTATTCAGGAAAAGTAAGCAAATGACAACAAAAATGAAGTACGTATTTGATTATTGTAGACTAGAGGGACGGCCAGTGAATCAGCGTCAGTCCACCAAATCTCCTCACCACCATCATCGTCACCGTCGCTTGCCACACTGATCTCCTCCTCTGTGTCACTGTTCTTTTAAATTTATCACAACTGGATCTAAAATTGCTTCTCTACCTTTCAATAAAATCACTTTTCTGTAGTTCTGCGTGTTTAACCACAGGCCAAGTTCTTCTCTGACAAATCTTCCAATCTCCAATTTTAAATGTATTATTTCTAAGAGCAAATTATGCTTTACTTGAGCGCACACAAGCTCAGTTCGATTGCACTGGCAATGTTAGGGAGATAATCGTATTATTTGATACCTCCTTTCACTACCAAGATGATCGAGCTCATAGACACAAAATAAATAACGTTCTTTTCTCGTGCATGCTTGCTCGATCATTCTCTATGCTAGGCAACGCTGCACACCATGTAGCTTCTGAAGGTTATACCTACGCAGGAAGTTTTTTGTAGTTACTGCTGCTAAAGAATGTCTTCTATAACACGTCGTCACCCCAAGGAAGGCTTCAGGTAAAAAAAAATGCTTCTTCCTAACATAAGATTGTCTACATTTTTAATACAACATCTTGTTGCGATAACCATAAGCTAGGTTTCCAGGGCTTTTCAGCGCAGTGGTAATAGGGAAGCATTTTCTTAGGACAACCTATAAATCTAAAGTCATCTGTACTTTAGGTTAACAATTACTTTGGAATGCTCTACTCAGTTCTCTGCTTTCTGAGAAGGATCTAGAACGGTTCGGAATATTTTAGATTTTAAACATGCCTTTTATTTTTGAATGTGATTTATAGAAGTGATTAAAGCAGTGAAACATTGTCAAATTAGTTAAAATGTATGTGTAGGATGATTACAGTTTAATTTCATTTACTAGATTGTTACTTTGTTGTACAATTGTTGGTGGCAAGCGCCACCATCATCTGCTGTGTGAACGCTACTGACGTCAAGGCTGATATCCTCATGTTTATTGCTCAGACGCTGGCCTCTCTTTTGACTGTGAATTTTATATTAACCGGTGGAATTTCAAATTCATTTTATGATATTTTAGTCATAAGTATTTCCCCATACATTAAGTTCTGCATTGGTCTTTGCTTGTTTTACTTCTGATTTTATGGCAAGTTTGACTGACCAGAAATGTTGTTATATATATGGTTGAGTAAACTCCTGAGTTTGTCAATTGTTTCTGTTATGTCCGCTCTGTATAGCAGCTTTGTGTCGCTATATGTTGGTAGTCTCTGTTGAACTCTTTTTCGTTTAGTGGTACATTAGTCAGGCTATGGAGTATTGCGTATTGATGTTTTTTATCTTCGTTTTTTTATGTAGTTGTCGGTATGAGTGGGTTTACTGTAGATCCCGAACTGTTTTTGCTCTGATTCCTCATGACGCTAAGGCATAGGTAAGCCAACCATCCTTCTTTTTCTGTATCTTTTGTACATTTTATGGATGTCCTGTAAATTGAGTAATTCCCAAATTTTATCGGCTAGATTCTTAGAGATAATGCAAATGTCATCTATGGATCTCACCCATACTCTGAACAAATGTGGAAAAGATTTCGTTAGGGTGTTTCCATTGCACTCGTGTACAGATCAGTCAGGAATAGTGACATTGGATTTCTCACTGAGAGACAATTATCCAACAAAGTAGCATAATCTAGTAAGTGAAACTATAGCGTAATCGTCCTACTCATAAATTGTAACCAATAAGACGTTTATCATTTGAAGATTAGTTTTGTTAATGAATGCATATTAAAACAAAACAGATTCGAAATGTCTACTGTCCATATTAAACTCGGCAAAACAATCATATTTCATTGCATAAACACAACTGTAAAAGTTTTGGACACGCTGACAAATGCACCACACTCACATACATAAAAATAATACTGCGCCAGTAGGTGATAAACACAATTCACTATTGCTCTGGTATGGTGGACTATAGAAATGTGTCTACCTTGGCCGAAAATTGATTTGAGTTTGAGGAGTGGGATAAAGAGAACCTGCAGCAGCATTGTGGGCACTGCTGAAGCGGATCAACTGCGACCACTAGCGGAGGAAGTGGCGTCCTTCAGAGGCACAATGGCCTCTTCGGAGGCCAACAGCAGCGATGTCCAATCTTGTTTCTTTGGAGATGCTTATGTAATTAGTGGGTATTCCCGAACCCCCTCTTTAAGTCGGAGGGTGAATCTGCTTTTGCATGTGGCAAGACAGTCAGTATCCACTGACGGACACAAACAGGCATAGGTACCTTGAATTTTCTGGAAATGTCCTCAGAAGACGTCTTCATTCTCCATGATTTTTGTACAAATGGTGAACAGTGAGAAACAGACAAAAGCTTACTAAATACAAAATGTGGATTCCGTTAAAACACAACTTATGTAAAATATTTCCTTCTTTTGAGTGAACCACTTCCGAGATATTCTTTATTATTATTATTATTATTATTATTATTATTATTATTATTATTATTATTATTATTATTATTATTATTATTATTATTATTATTATTATTATTATTATTATTATTATTATTATTATTATTATTGTTATTATTGTTGTTATTGTTATTATTATTGTTATTATTGTTATTATTGTTATTATTGTTATTATTATTATTATTATTATTATTATTATTATTATTATTATTATTATTATTATTATTATTATTATTATTATTATTATTATTATTATTATTATTATTATTATTATTATTATTATTATTATTATTATTATTATTATTATTATTATTATTATTATTAATTTGTTTGAATTTGCCAATACTTACACTTTTCTTAACTAGGAATATGTTCGTTTTTTTATCTCTTGGCCTTGCAAAGAGAATGGAGTTTCAAAGGCATCTCATAGCAACCAGCTCTTAAAACAGTTCACTATCGCTTAAAGTCCACTGTATTTCCCTTGCACCTACAAGAAAATTAGCAATAAGATGCTTTCTGAAAAATGCTTATATTGATTAAAATGTAGTAGATAGAGAAATAAGCATTTGCAAGAATAATATGTATAAGAATGAGTGTAGATCTACATATATTTGAGAGCAGAGTTTCTCCAAATTGAACTATATTAAAAGTCTATCGCAATAGTTTACGTGACGGTAACTTGGTGGACCTTCCAAGACCAAATGTTGATAGACTTCTTAAACGTTAACAGTGCCGAAGAAGTCACTAATGAACAGATGTTTATCGCATAAGATTTGGAAGTGTTTTCGTAAACCAAACGCAACGTAATATAACCATTGCAACACAATTGAGTGTTAAAAGAGTGGCACAGTCCGAATAAAGCAAGGAGGTAAACCAACCTCTCCTCTTTCACAAACGTTGGACTTGCTGTTTTATTCTACTTCTTGTCTATTTTATCTTATATTTCCCCTTTATTAATTCTTGAAACCAGTATCCTCTTTAGCCAAAAATCCAAGAGGTGCTAGACGTCGGCTGTGGCAAATGAAGGTAGCAGTGCAACCACACTCGTTCTGCCTCTTTGACTTAACAGAGACAGAGTAAACACATAAAAATGTCTGAGAGCAACAGCTTTTACAAGAGAGCGAAGTATATCTTGTTTAATATATAACAATTACACAGTTTATTCGTAATATGTTGGTTGGTCCGTTCAGTAGAGCAGTTGTTTTCTGTGTGAGGCGTCCCGAATTCGATTCTCGGCTGAGAAGATGGCAATTTGTCTTTAGCCAAAATAATTCCCTATCCTTCCCTGAGTGTGGAAGTATGAATGAGAGGGTGAATGTATGTGATTTAATACAGCTATGTCCAAGGGGGTGGGTTGGAGTTACCGCCTTCTACTTTATTCGGACTGTGCCACTCTTTAACACCCAGACGTGCATTGTGTTGCAGTGGCGGTTTGGTTACATGTACGTTGCGTTTTATTTACGAAAACACTTTCAAATCTTGTGCGATAAACATCTGTTCATTAGTGACCTCTTTGGTAATGCTTACGTTTAAGAAGTCCATCAATATTTGGCGATAAAGTCGAACAGCATAGCGTCAGAAGATATACCAGGTGATCGTCGCGTAACCGATTGCCATATAGATTTTAAATATAATTCAATTTTAAGAAACTCTGTTCGCAAATATATGTAGAGCTATACTCACTCGTGTACAAACTATTCTTGCAAATGTTTATTTATCTATAATTCATGTTAATAGAGATAAACATTTGTAGAAATAATCTTATTGCTAATTTTCTTGTGGGTTCAAAGGGGATCTAGGAATACAGTAGCTTTAAGTGATAGTCTAATTGTTAAGAACTGGTTGACGTCTTTGAAATTCCATTCTCTTTGCAAGGTCAATAGATAAAAAAAAAGACTAACATATTTCTATTTGATAAACGTATAAGTATTGGCAAATTCAAATAAGTAATGAAGAATAGCGCAAAAGTGGTTCACTCAAAAGAAAAATATTTCAGATAAATTGTGTATTTTAACGAGATCCACATTTTATATTTAGTAAGATTTTGTCTGTCTCTTATTGTTCACCATTTATACAAAACTCTTCTGAGGACATTCAAGGTATGACTTAGATACTGTCCTGTTTGTGTCCGTCACTGGATACTGACTGGTTGTGTTTTGTACACCACAAGCACTACCTGACCAACCCTCCGACTGAAGCAGGAGGTAGGGTTGTAGCTAATAATTACGTAAGCGTCTGTAAATAGACAGGGTTGGACATTGCTGATCTAATGTATACAGCCCAAAGAAAAAACCCAATAACAACTGTACACGAGTTAACACCACTGCCAATATGGCAATATGTTCCAAAGGAAAGGCTGTCAATATGGCCATTGCAGTTAAATGGAACAAAAACGACAATACAATAAAATACATTAATTATATTTAAAATGTGGCAGAAGCTACAAACCAAAATACCTAGAACATTGTTTCAAATTTTAAAGACACTCTCTACTGTCTCCTCTGACGCTACGCCACTGCAAACTAATTTACTTGAAATATAAATAAAGTGACTAGGTGTTCGTAACCCAGAAAAACAACAGCAACACATAACGGTCTCTGCTGTCCAACTTGAAATATCTATTTAAGCAAGCGGTTGTACTTCTATCTGGCGAAAGCATAAACCGTTACTCAGTTGCGAAAGTTCTGTCATTTGTAACTGACAGAATATCAGTTTGCTCCTGCAATCAAGCGCTACATAATCATAATGTAGGTAACCAACAACGTAAATTTTATTAAAAAACAGGACCCGAATTTTGACGACCCAAAAGTGCTTGAAAAAGACGTACAAAATAACTAACTTAAAATTGACATAATAATTACAAAAAATCTGATGTGCTGCACATGACTTTTTCTATTCACTCTTGTTCTATCAACTTCGCGTTATTCGAGTTACACTTGTGGTTTTATTACATATTTTCTTGTAGATACAATGGGAGTAAGGAAACACAGCAGGCTTCAGTCACAGTAAAATCTTTTAAGAGCGGTCGCTATGTGATGGCTTTGAAATTCCAATCCCTTTGCAGAGCCAGGGCGTACACAAGTGAATGACTTTCCATTTGAGAAAAGTAATAACTATTGAAAATTCAAATCAACAAAAGGGAATATCTCGGAAATGGTTTGCTCCACATAAATACATAGGTACGTATTTGATAACGAGCTCTACATTTTTGTACAGTAAGAGTTTGTCTATTTCTTACGCTTTACCAGTTATGCAAAAGTCACTCAGAATGTGTATTCCTAGAAAATTAAAGATATACAAATCATTTGTCGTGAAAACATCTTGAACACGTGATATTTTAATCAAAATCGTTTAAGCCATTTTTGACAAAATCGTAATTTTTAAAAAATGTTCTACGTAAAGGAGGATTTTCCTTGAAAATCTGAGTGTTGTATTGTTGGAAGCTGCTGAACTTAAATGCCAAGTTTGGTATTTAACTGCTGAGCCGAAATACACCGATTTGGTCATCAAGCTCATGATGGTTACTTTTAACTCGTTTTGAGCAATGCACTTTACAGGTAGAGGCGAGCGCGCACACACAAATACCTTTTTCTACAAATGCTTTTGTTTTTGTGTTCAGGGGGCCTCAAAACAAATATTTACGGTGAAATCTCGACATCCAATGTTTGGTTAGAATACATTACTTCCACTACTTACAATACTAATAGATAAATTAAAAAGACCTAAAACTGAGATTTATTTAATATATTAAATTAGTATTCAGTCATTTATAAATTAAGTTGTACATCTCTATTAATGCTATACAACAGGCGTGTCAACAAGCAAAAGAGCAACTGCTCCCACACCAAATTGCGGAACGACACAGGATGTTCAAGTCGAAGCTGTGCATTCACCCTCATTGTTTGCCTGTACAAATACACGACACGTTATGATGGTGAAAATGAGCACCATTTGTTCAGATATTTTAAATCACTTAGTTCTAGAGCGATGGCCATGTTTCCTAATTAGCAATTAATTTAAACCAGGTTTCAAAGCCGAACAACTTACCCGTAGAACATAAACTAAATTCATTTCTGTTAATGTAGACCTGGATCGACTTTTCACATGATTATTTTGAAATAATCTGGCTCTAACATTATTGAATGGTGATGTTGGAAGTTTGTGACGGCTCAGTTTTATTGAGTCTGTTGGAGAACTGGCATTTCACTCTCTGTTGTCGAGTATGTCCTACATTACAATAAAATTAATTATAATGTTGAAAAATGTGATAGCACGAGTAGTGTGATTTTTTCATCCTGTAAATATTAATTAATGTACAGAATGATAATGATTGTGTCACCGTAAATAATAAGTAATAAAATAATTACTATATGTATTAAGAAAATATATAAATATACTGATATAACGATCTTGCCATATTATTTGATTTTCTTTTTTGTTGTTAAAATGGCGTCTAATATTAAACTGAGGTACGTGGCGTAATGAATAATCACAGATTAAACAAAATGGTTTCTCAGTATATAAAATGTAAAAAGTCTTCTTCCCATTCTTGATGAACCGCGGGCGTAGTTATTCCGAACGTCCCTGCAACACAGTTTACCCAGGTAAGTGGAGTAGAGAGACGGTTTACTAGTTGAAACTGCACCGTGTAGCCCGCTGGCATGGAGGAAGGTACACAGCTGAGTAGGGGAAGTGGCTCCTAGGTTACATCTAATGAAACGCTTGCTATACAAACTCAAAACGTAGGTTGATGATGAAATGATTTAGAAAATTAGTTAAAACATATTTGTTCCGCACTCTTATTTGAAATTTTGAAAATAACTTTACAAAATTGTTGATGTACGGCTAACAGAACTATAGCATTGATTTTCAGTTGCCAGATTATACAAAATTGCGAATGAAGAGAACTTAACAGTCCCTCTATGGCACGTCATAACAATGACAACTTGACTACGCGAGGCTACACAGGAAGCCTCATCTCTTCCATCGTGGAAGAAGTTAGGCGGCGGGCTGCAACTTTTACGACTCCTTGCCTCTCCTTCGGTCTATTGGGGAACGCACCACTTGAGGGATCGCCAGCGACCCCGCATACCTTGGGGGCACATCCGGTAACAGCGGAGAAATAACTCTAGCAACAGCTAAGGCTGAGTTCCTAAGTAATCCATCCAAGAGATGCTTGGACACCCAAATGTCAGTAGCAACCCCATTGGAACTATGTTACACCAGGGAAGTTGCATCCTGACGAGCAGTCGAGGAGCGATCTTGCTACCTCTACCCGCTATCCTACAACCCCCATATCCCGTCTGATAAGTGATACGTTCACTTCGGCCTGCTTAACATGGCGTTACGCACTCAGGGAAACTGAGCTCTCTTCATTTATGGGACATGAGTTTAGAACTGTAACTATACCTGCTCCCCTGACAGTAACCACATCTCCACCCACAAATACATTTCCAGATTAGTCATTAAATATGCTTCTTCCAAGAATGCGAATGAAGAATGTACCTACAATGTTGCTCTTACTACTCAGTTGAATAGCGAGATTCCTCGAGTTTGAAAAGACTGAAATGTTTCGGTAACATAAAACTCTATATATACTGAATGTAAATCTATGTACAGAATGTCCTAAAATTAAACCACAAACTTGGGAGCTGATAGATAACATTATTTTAAACACTTTTTGTTAAGGAAAGCTTTTGCTGCGGTGCTTCGTTAAAGCGTTAGATGAGTTAATGTTACAGATTACTGCTTTCCGCACAGTTTAAGTATTTGCGGCAAAATCAACAATGCACATAAGTATTGCATTTATCTTACTAAGACACACAATATTAATCCAAGAAACAAACACAGAACACATAAATAAAACACAAATATCTCATTGTTTACAGTTAATCACAGCTTTACTATTGAGGTAGATGTCGGAATGCACGCCCATTGCGATTAATACAATGCATCGACTTGCCCTATGCTGCCGAACTCTCGCAAAGACACCAGCCATTTCTCTGGTTTAAAGGTTTGTCGGTCTAATTTTGAATAGTGATAATAAAAACTAAAAAATGACCTAAAATAGAAAAAGCATTACATAACAAAAATGCCTCACAAGTAGGCATTTTCATAATCTGGAGCCCACGATGGCTACGTTAGCAGTCCCAATGATGCAACAAGTAAGATAATGCCATCAGGATCCACAGACCAACATCACATTAGAGTTAATGGTAGAATGTGGAGGTAGTTAATGCCGCAGGGAACTGCGGGTTCGAGTTCAATCTCGGGCAGGGTCTCTGTGTAAATGTGTATTGTGCCTGAAGTATGTATGTGTGGCCATGAACAACGAAATCAAGAAAAGAAAAAGTAAAGAAAAGTTGAACAAAATAGAGAAAAACACAGAACAATCATTGAGGAGTTAAGAGAAAAGCACGAACTAAGCGGGAGTTTTAAAGATAAATTTGAACATGTTATGTTTCAAATACGCTTTTTTCTTGGTCAAGGAATTCTGATTAGTATGCCCAAACTCCTTAATGATTAAGTAACGGTTTATTACTACTGAGAGAAAGATGAAAGCACTTACAGTGGTTAAAATCCGTTGATTGTTTAGTAGTAGTTATTTATGGTACGATCTATTCATACGTAGATATTACATATTCAGTTTTCTAGCGTGGATTACAAAATTTTCTCCTTTGGTTTTATTAAAATTCATTTTTAATTGAAGTTTTGAATACGGAGGTACAAAACAGATCAAGAAATTGATCATAATAAAATAGAATATTTTGAAGAATACTAAATTGTACTGCCTCTATGATCTACTAATCGAGCTCTGGTTGGCTGACCACTCGACTAAAGAGGCAGTCTGGCCATGAAATTGCTACGAATTTACGTTATAAAAATGATTACGTGATTAGGAGTATTTTATATTATTCAGCCATCATTGATATAGTTTATGCAAATGTTAACAAATGACATTGTTGAAACCAGGCGAAATTTAATTTTCATTAAGCTTTACGCTGGTTATAACTGTTGGGCTTTGGGATTCTGGCCTCGTCAATAACCAATCCTGGCGTTATACACCAATTTGGTTTACCGAAACCATAAATTAAATGAAAAACGCCTTAGGTGTATTCACCACATATCAGCTTCGACTAGCTCGTACTCATGAAACCATCCACTGACTCTAAGGGTAGGCATGAAGTTGAAACTTTACATTGCACAGTAAGAGCTCGTAGAAAATTTGTACAAAATAACACGGAGTCCCATCAAATGTGTTAGTTGTAGTTTAATCAGTGCATTTAAGGAGCTGTAATAATCTATACGTTGGGTATCTATCAAGATGTTTAATAAGACCACTGTTTACAATGTGTTTTCATGATCAACTACTTATGAAATGAATTTGATTTCTTGAGCATGTCACAAGGCATTAAACATCTCTCGGGCAAATACAATCATAATCGACAAAAGAACTTCAGCTGGTTTATAGTACTTTTATATTAAGATGTATTTAGGTCTTATTAAAATAGCTATTGGAATTTCGGATAGTGCTACAATTCAAATCTTGATCCTTCATACTTATAAACAATTGAAGAATGTCATAAAATGACATCGGTTATTTTGGCGTTCTTTAAATGACATAAAAAAACAAATGAATATGCTAAATTAACAACGTTAACAAGTACTATATAGTGACTATTGATGTAATAGGTATAGGTATGTATATATTTTATTTTCAGAGCGCCCGGATTTTAAGAAAGAGGGATTTGTGTAACTGCACTGCTTTCCTTTCTCTGTAATCTTGGTATACGATTTTTAATAATTTACGAATTGTTTATTATTAAATCAGATCGTGAACTGTCTCTATATTTTATTTCAGTTAAACTTCGTTATTTAATTCGCTACTGAGTTGACATTTTACACATATGAACTAGGAACTAATTTATAGGCTTATTTCAACACTTTTGGAATGGTTTTTAACGGTAATATTAAAAATTGGGTGATTTTTAAGATTTGTTTAGCAAAATGTGCACCAAACACTAGAATGCGAAATAGGCATAGAATGAGACGAACACACCTTAAATTTAATGCAAAGTGTACTTTGACCACTGTTATTATGTATAATAATGGATTATGTATAAAGAACACAGGAAGAAAAGCGGGAATATCAAGATAATATTTTTCAGCATAATTAATTTAAAATTTGATAGTAATTTATCCAAGAACTGTGAGGCAAATGAAAAATGCCACCATACATTTTGAATGGTGGTTAGTCTAATAATCAGACTATATAAGTTCCCGTTATTTTTATTGTGTTTTAATCAAGAATATCTTGATTAATAACACAGAAATGGTCAAGAGAAGGGTAATATGACAATGTTATGTGACTTATTCATTATTAATAAACATTCCAATTACTGTTTATAACAGAGCTTAGCAATAATTAAATATTAAACCAAAATAAAGGTTAGTTATTACAGAATTTTGTAACTTTCACCAAGAGTTTTATCCATTAAGGCTCTGTTATTATAGGAGGACAACATTAATTCTTTAGACTGCCAATAATTAGTTGAACAAGAATGACGTTGCACCTTTTTTCTGTTTGATATCACGGTCCTACTTTTCTTACTGCACAGCAACATTTAAAAACAGTATACTACAGTGACTATGTACTTGTATGTCATGTTTGATAGTGCGAGACCTTTTCCTAACTATAAACTTCCAATTTAACATTATCTCAATTTTGACAGATGTGACATTTCCCCTCTTCTTTTAGTGGTCTTCATATTGTTAAATATAAGCCTAATATTATTTATGCTAAATGCTATTACCATGGCTGGAATGTTACCATACGAAACAGAATGAAACAAGATTTCAGCAGAACTGCAACAAAATGTCAAATTGAATATTACACTTTTGCTGGTCATGTTTCTCATAAAACTGTGACGTACCTTGACATTCTTTCCAGCACTGGTCAGGTTGTTGGTTGTGACTGTCCTCGCATATTTCCTCGCACGGCGAACATCCTCCTGTGAGACTGTTGCAATATTGTGCTGCCTCACATATGTGATCTCCGCACCGCGTACGTGCCCCCAGAGAGAGGAAACCCTCAACCCTTAACACCACGAGAAGGGTGCTCACCAACACAAACTTGACTCGCATCACCGCATCATGTCCATGCACTTTCTGGCTCGGATTGACTGTTGTGTTCCGCCTGCCTGCACTCCGTTACCTGCTGGAAGTCGCCGCTTCCCCCACCACCTGCATCATCACGTCACACACCTGGCCGCGCTATGTGCGTACAGCCCCGGCACAAACTGTTGCACTCACGTCTGAGCTGAGCTGAGGGTGCTTCCTACACAGGCAAGAGGAAGTGCTGGCAAATGTATTCAAGGCCTGCCACAAAACGGTGACCACCTCTGTAGGTGAAGCATCAGGGACAAGAAGACCAAGCTTTGTTACATTCATATAATTTTCTCTACCAACTCTCCTGCAAACTATTCTTACCAAGTCTTATTCTTCAAACTAAAAAAAGTTCATGTTAATCCACACAAACGCTTAAAGAAATTGTTTCCCTATAGATTTTGTGGTAGGTACCATAGGAATACAGTAAGCAATAGTCAAAATTTGGAAAAACGGCTCGCTATATGATGGATTTGAAATTCTGTTTCTCTTTGCATGAGCAGAAAACCACCCAAAGAACGAATGGCAACTTATCACTTGATGAAAGTATTAAACATTTGACAATTAAACCAGCAACAAGGAATATTTTGGAAATGGTTACAGTTTAACAAAAATTGTTTTAACAGTATCTACATTTTTTGTGCAGTAAATTCTTTCTTTTTCTTAGGTTTTAGATATACAAGTTATACAAAATTATTCAGAATGAAGAAAATTTCACAGATTATTCGCAGAAAATTTTAGATATCCATTTTATTTGCCATTCAAATATCCTAAACCCATGACATTTAAATCGAAATTGTTAAGAGCTATTTTTGAGAAAACCAAAAAGAACTATTTTTTACCACTTAAAGGGTGGTAGTTTGGAGTGGGGAGACTTCCTGTCACATCATTGGAAAAGGCTGAACTTAAACACCAAAACATAAATTTCTGCTGAAATCCCGATGTCGAATCTTTGGATGGAATGTAATACCTATATTTCCCTTTCTTTAGTTATGTGGTAGAGGAAGTAAAAAGACACTTCGAAATTTCAGGATTCACAGAACAGCTGAGCATTATTCTAATTAGTTCTTCTCGTAAAGAAGAGCAAATATTTGGAGCGGAAAACTATAATACACGAATTCTAGCATCACCCCAAATGAGAACATACCCTGAGATTTGAGGCGGATTCCTCAAATAAACCTAAGTGCAAACGCGCTCGTTTCAATAGTCAATCCACTTACCTATATAAGGTAATGAATTCTGCAGTATAATTGTATTGAATTAATTCCAATTAAGACTAACAAAGTGAAACGTATAGATATGATATGAAATGACCACTTTTTATAGTTTTCATATAAAGACAGGTAACATTCAATTATACTTTGCTTAATTGTATAATACATACTTTTTGTCCCAAAATTATTTCTCTAAAATAGTTTAATTGTTTTTAATATATAAATGTTAAACTGCTGAAAATCGGGATTCATTTTATAATTATGTTCTATAAGTTGTAATATCATATCATTACACGGATTTAAGGGGACCGACCAGTGAAAATGGGCCAAAACTGTCAAAAATTGCAATTTCTTGTTTTTTGCATATTGTTTATTCTTTGTAGAATGATACAGCGGAACTATTCTGCACTAATACGACTTTAAACCCCGCCACGTGGCAATTTAAAAATAACAATAGACGCGCGTCAGTAGCTTTTACAACGTCTGCACTGTTACTTCTACTTAGATCCATAGATACTATCATAATGCGCTACACCATACGCTATGTCATGGAAATGCAAAAAAGTTAAGCATCTCAATGAAATAAATGTTTGTGTTCCAGAAGAATGCATAAACATGTGGCAAAGCGCCTGGGTACAGTCTAATAGTGTAAAGGAGTGGAGAACAAAAGGAGTAGTACATAATAGGAGGAAAAAGGAAGGACATTTGAAAGAGGACACTAAATTAAAAAAATAGTACACAAGTGCAATAAAAACTCATTCCTAATGTGCAAGATATGAAGAGAACCATACTAGCCACCTTGTACAGAAACGAATTTAGTAAAATGCAAGGGTAGAGTGATTATTAAGGCCTCCGTAGCTTCCCCTTCTTGTCCTCTCTTTACCTCTCTCCAATGACAGCAGTATTCATGCTACCGGCTGGACATAGTTACAAACCAATGACATGTCGGCATGAAAGGAAAGTATTGATTATTTCTGACAGCTCAGTAAATCAACAACTGTTGTTTGATTCACAGTATGTCGTATACATCAGAAGCTACATGTGGCCAGATTATTGGTCTATGGCACACTGGTAACACAGTTCGACAAATTTCAGAGGCTGTGCAAATTCACAGAAGTGTAATTAAATATTAATACCTCCAAAGAACGGCGGTTTATTTCATAGGTATTATTAGAAAACCTTTCATTCGAAAGCAGAAACTGTATTATAATATAACGTAACAGACATTCACGTTAAAGAGACTTTAACAAAATTTTTAATTCCAGTAGAAATATTGGGAGAATTTGTAGAAGAATTAAACGCTTTTAAACTTTTATGTAATATTGAATTATGTTCACTAAAGTTTTACAATTTGTTTTTGTGATTCTAAGGACAAAGTTGGTTTTTCTTGTAGCACAGAAGCGTTTAACTCAATAAATTTTGCTTATTTCAACAATATTTACAACGCTTTGCATAATAGGCATTAAGAATTTGTAGATAAATCTAAAAAATGTTATGCTAAAGTTTTTCATACTAAGTCAGGTGTATCAAACCTCCCCCCTCCCACCACCACCACCTCCACCACCACCACCACACCACCACCACCACTACCACCACCACTACCACTACCACCACCACCACCTTTCCTTATCGTAATTACAGAGCCACGTCTCTAGCCACGTATTGCAACTGTTGGTCACATTGGTGAGAAGTTATGCTTCACGCCCTTTAAGAGCCCCGTAAGACGTTAAGAAAGTGAGACTCTCCCAAGCACTGCATTTTACTAAATTCGTTTTACGTACCATTGTTTGTCTACTGACAAGTAGCCCAAGTACTCCCACCGCCCAGGTGGCGAGAAATGTTAGTGCCTCTAGGCACAACTGAGTTCTAGCAAAAGGAGAACAATCAGGAAAGCACAAAGAAAATATGAAAACCAAAATTTCTTCAAATATTGTCTGCAAGATAATGCTTGCATACCAAACATTGGCTGTCAGTGATATACTAGAAAGGTGCTCCAGGGGGAAATCACATAATGATGATGACGATGACGACGATGAAATTATTATTCATATTATTTGTTATTTTTATTATTTATTATTGTATTATTTATTATTGTATTATTTGTATACGTATTTGTATTTGTTATTTGGAACAAATGTCCTAAACCAATGTAGAGTTAGATTACTTCCACAAGTACCCTGGCATAATTCAATGCTTACTTTAGGAGCGACTCTCACTACTGGATAATACATATATCTTTGTCATCTAGCGTGTCGTCTGAGCTCTTTGAGCAAACTTGATTCTTTCCCGTTATAACTTATGGTTTCTCTTAATTTAGAATTGGCAGACAGATGGCACACAAGTGGAAGATATGAAAAAAAGGCTCGCCCGCTGTAGAATGCTAGGTTACCAGGTTTTTATGGAAATAAGAATATTCTACATTTGTGTCAAAAATTAAACTGGAAGCTGTCATATTGTAGACAGTTCAAGAGAGCCAAGAGCCAAATCAGGTCGCTCGGGTTTACCCGGGCGGGATGTATGCCCACGGTACCTATCCATCTAGTATGGATTTACCCGTGAGGTATGTTAGATGTAGTCAATTTTCATAAGCTATTTGTCAATGTCAGCTAATGGTGATGATTGGTAACTCTCTTGCTATAGACTTGGGATATGAGTGCGAGTTAGAATGTCTACCCATCCTAGTGGACCCAGTGCCCGTTTCTGCACACTTAGCAGCTCAGCTTGTGTAGCCAGCAAGTCGAGCAGTGTCAAATAGCCAGAAACCGATAATGTAAGGGAATGTTTGGTGTAATGAGGAAGCAGCGAAGCTAATTAACCCAAGACATCCTTGGATAAGCGATAGCTTATGCGCCTCCTGGGAAGATGGTGATTATATTGACCCAGGGTATTTACCAGCTGGTTAGGGTGTGGCACAAGTTTAGCATACACTAAGCGGGCTCTTTCACGCACAGCATCCACAATGTATGGAATGCCAGAATGAGTATGGAGGATATGGGAAGAAAATCTACGGTCGGTATCATAGATTATCCTAAGAGCCCTGTTCTGCACGACTTGCAGTCTACGGATAGTGATTTGAGCCACGAATCCCCATGCCTCGCATCCATACAGGATCAGGGAAGGGATGATCGCACGATACAAGCGTAATTTGAGACGTGTGGGCATTGTAGATCTTAAGATGGGATACAGCTTTCCTAGAGCTCCGTGGCCCTGGGCAGCTTTACCTGTAACATGCTTAGTGAAGGTAAGTCCACAGTCGAGTTGTACACCGAGGTACTTGGCAGTATTGACCCAAGGGATTCTCCTCTGACCAAGTGTCAGGTCCCTAACCGGCCTACAGGTACGAATTTTACCTAGTGGACTGATGGCCATCCACTTTTCACTCCATCTGTCGATGGCGTCGAGGTGTCTTTGTAATGGGGGAAGGCAGTAACGTAGATTTTAGTTAGGGCCAGTATGAGGACATCATCGGCATACTGGCACGTAACAGTGCTGGGTTCAACGGAGAAGTCAGACATGTATTCAGCAAAGAGCAGTGGCGACAGAACACTGCTTTCCGGGACTCCAGCCGCTATTGGTCTGATAGTTGATAACCTACCCTCCACTCGCAGACCATTACAATGTCGATTCCGAAATACTGTAAAAACTCAGTGAGGTAGTGACTCCGTAGTCCGTTGGCGTTCCAAATCGCAGCTCTAAATGGTCTCCGGACATGTCTTCCGGTCATTATTGAGCTGAATTGGGATAGAGCTGTTCCAATGTCTGAAGCAAGATGGAATACTTCTGCATGGGGGTCAAGTTGGGGTTATTCATCTGCATCTTACAGTTTCGAAGTGCAGGAAGTGCCTTGTTGATTAAATCCCCAAACCACCAGGATAGTGAGTGAAATTCCTCCAGGTCTCTTTGCGATATGGTCGCAAATGTGGAGGAGGTTGTCGCCGTATTAGGCAGTGGTGTGATTGGGGTAAAGGGTGTATCCCTATCCCGGGATATAGACTCTGCCTCTACAGGTGAATCTGTAGTTATTTCAGGAGCTTGTGGCTCCGAAACTACGCTGGGAGCAGAAGATTTGCTCGTCTTGTTGTATTTTCTGTTCCTCCTCTTCCTGCGTGGTTTTGGTGCAGGGGGTTTGGTCACTGTGGCTTTTTCCATAGGACCTGGAGGTGTTGGCACAGCTTTCGACGATGGGGAAGCATTATCTGGTGTAGCAGCCTCTTTTTCCACTCGACGTAGAGTGGACTCTGCCTTATTTAAGGCAGTGGCAAAGGACACCCCTGGGCGGACCACGTGATCTTCAGGACGGCTTTTGCGGCGACTCTCAATTATCCTCTTCCTGGTAGAGCATCCTTTGTACACACTTACGTGTGTACCGTCGCAGTTAGCACACTTGTACTCGTCCCTAGGTTTAGTGCAGTTCTCTAGCAAGTGGTTCCCAGCACACCGCAAACATGTAAGCTTACGCTCACACATCATGCTGGAGTGGTTGTAGCCCATGCATCTATAGCACTGCACTGGTCCCTCTCTGCCGTAGTAGCGTTCCACTCTTACGACAGTGAAAATTAGCTTACGCACGGTGTCAATAGGCTGTGTTTCTTGGTTGCGCACTTTGTCAAGTACTACCAAAAATAATGGCATAGGTACTTTATTTATACCCACCTCGGTGTTTACAGTTCTCTTAAGCTGTGCCACCGAGTTGACAATTATGCCATGCTCTTCATAAAGTGCCGTTTTGATCTCGTCAGGGGTACATTCAGAGTCTAAGCCTCTGATAACTCGACGTTCAATGTGAGGGCGTTGTGGTGAATACGAGTAGAACGTGATGTTCAGTTCTCGTAGTACCAACTTGGCGGTTTCAAAATCAGCCAAGCTGTGGGTTAGAATATGTACGCTCTTAGACCTGCGTTTTGCCTCAAAGGTTTTCTAAAGGTGTGTAGCCAATAGGCGCATGAGCCGGACGTGGTTTGGGAATACATCCGCTATGATTGGCGGAAGTCTTGGCACCTTTTTGGTTAGGGGTGACTCAACATTCTGTGCTTGTTGCATCAGATTATTTGGTGACTTTCTTCCCCGTTTACGGTTTTCCACAACCGTAAACTCTCCCAGCTCCATGTCAGACTCGGAGTCAGAGTCGGGTAGATTTTCATTTGAACCCAGGCTTTCTAGTTCTGCCATAGGTAAGTGGCGTGGAGTAGAGCTCTTGCGCTTCTGTATGTCTGTCCTGGTGCGCTTCCTAATAGGCGCCGCTGCTCCAGGAGATATGGATCTTGTTGAAGTTGAAGTGGATGGAAGTTGTCCATCATCAGCCGTCAGCGCGGTTGCCCTCCGGCTGCTCACAGAGGTCCGGACCTCCTCTAAGGCGGCGCCTTTGCGAGCCATTTCGGCTCGAGGTTTCAGGCCAGAAGTCGTCGACCTTTGGCTTTGAACTTGTGAGCCCACTGTCACGTTAGTTGTTAGTCTGTAGGTCCGTCAAGGAAAAAAGAATAAAGTAAGAGAGTAGTAAGAAAGGGGTTACCTGTAGGTAGCTCTTTATACCACTCCGGGAAAGGTTGCCTTGTGTGAGTTCTAAAGCTTGCTCTCTAAGCCCCTTTTAGAACTTCACCAGTTAACTTGACCAATATAGATATACTAGTCCGTCGATTGAAGCACATGTGCAGACCACCGACGTATACTGAAGCACTCCACCAGGTCGGCACGGGATCTCCTGCTCCGGCGAGTCAGCTTGGATACCGTCTTTTCCACCAGTGCTCACAAACGTGTGTGTTCTTCAAACACCAATGGGCGTATGGCAGTTCAATTTTTTTTAATTTGTGGGCTGGCCCCTCACCCGCGAGCCCGGTGGCGATCGTCCGGCATGCAGAGCCATGCGCCACTATCGCCTCCCCATGCACATGCTGTTAGTGAGCTAAACATGCAGGATGCAGGGGCGGGGGGGGGGGTTCATTGTTAGTATACACGCAGGTTAGTCGGGTTCCGCTGATGCACCCCGGTTAGTATCGGTTATTAAGATGCTGGCATGCAAAGATGCGAGCGCGTTAATATCAAGTCCAGGGGACCACACATGAACGAGGCCCTGCGTGGGTCCCTGGGGTTAGTGGTGTAAGGTAACAGGGTCAAAGGGGATAAGACGAATCAGTGGGTTAGTGGTTAGTTTAGTGAATAAGGTAGTAGTATAAGACGTTAAACGTTAGCACGCATCAAAGAATATACAAGGTTGACAATTCAGGATGTGACGTGAAGCATATATATGTGACTGGAGTCAAGTGAGCCCATCATTACTGAAATTTAGCCCAATCAGAGACCAGTGACGCTGGAAGGACTCCAGTAGTACGGACACCAAAGGACCACCAAAGGCCACCAAGGTAAAAAGTAAAAAAGGTACAATTCGAAAGGACTGTGAAGGAGGAAGCAGTAGGTCCTACTTATTGAGCAGGACAGTTTTAAAGGTAAAATTCATCTCTTGAACTTTAAAATTGATTTTTCTCAAAAGTAAATTTTTATAAACATGTTACAAATCAAAATTCTCCTTGCGGTGTAAAAATTAACCATTCTAAACCAAATTTTCACCAGAGTTCTTTTAGACAGCAAGAAGTAAAATTTATACCAAGAAGTTTTAAATAGAGCATGCAATATTTATATTTTTAGTCTTGCATCTAACTTTAACCTTAAAAAAGTAGAAAAAAATACGAGTACAATTTGCTTTTCTGACATTTTAAAATGTATTCCTAGTAAGTTTGATCCTAAGCCAACCCATAACTTTGTTAATATAGACTAAAAACATTTAAAACATTAAAAAAAAACAATTAAAACTAGAACCTCAATGTCCTTTTTGTAAACAACATAAAACCGTAACAACTGTAACTAATGTATGTAACTTTGTTTACTATCTATCTGGTGAATTAGATAAAAGATCATAAGTTGACGTTATAGGTGTATCACTTATATAGATTTTCAAAAAGATTTTGATAAAGTTGATCATGATATATGAAAAAAATGCCGCTACACGGTTTTTCCGAATCTACGGCGTCTCGAGTGATATCCTACTTAAAGTCGAGATTTCAAGTTAAATATAAAAATAGTACATCCTGCAATTTTTTTGTTCACTCTGGGGTGCCTCAGGGTTCTAATTTAGGTCCACCATTATTTCTCTTGTTTTTAATGATATTTGTACTATCGTTAAATGTTCTAATAAATTAGTTTTTGCGGATGATTTAAATTGTCTTAGTTCCGTAAAGTCTGTTTCGATTACGTTAAGCTTCAAAATAATCTGAATTGTTATAAATGGAGCAAAGAAAATAGCCTTGCTTTTAACACATTAAAATACCAAGTTATGACCCTTCCTAGACTCAAACGTAATGTTGTTTTCAATTACAAAATAGAAGACATTAATTTACAAACTGTAGAAACCAAAATGGCCTAGGAGTTATCTCTAATGGAGACTTATCATTAGGAAACATATTAACACGGTAGTCAGTGCAGCACATAGAAATCTGGGATTTATCATTCGTAATTCATCATATTTTAACAATATAAGACTTTTATTTATATTATACATATAACTCATTTGTGTAATCCAGACTCGAATACGCTTCAGCTGCATGGAGTCCTCATAGCGTCAAAAATATTAAACTTATTGAAGTTATTCAGTGTAAATTCACGAAGTATGTGTTGTTCAAACATTTTCATTATTTTCCAAAGCTTAATCCCCTCCCCCGGAGTGAAAAAGTCCCCTCAGAAATTAATGTCTATTTGTGAATGTATATATCATTAGCAGTCTCAACCGTCGTTAAGCTTAATCCCCCCCGGAGGAAAATTACTATTCATCACTAATCGCCATTTGTTACATTTCCTTTACAAATTACTACGTAACATATTTGTCGATCCTAGCCTAAGACAATACGTTTTATGTCCCAAATATTGCACCAAATAGATTTCGTAATATTTTTTTCTTCAGAGGAATAATATTGATTCACATAAGTATTCGTTGTTGTTGTGTTTAACGCCCGTTTTTACTACTACGGCACCGCAGGCGGTGACACTGATGATACATGGAATGAAGATGGAGCACCGGTGGAATGAGATGGTGGGGGAAACCGGAGCACCCGGAGAAAACCCGCCCTGACGCCGCTTCGTCCACCACGAATACCACATGCGGGTCCCTGGGATCGAACCCGGGCCGCCTAGGTGGAAGGCGAGCGCGCTAACCGCTCGGCCACGGCGCCGCCATAAGTATTCGTCTATGCTTAGAATGTAATCACTATACAATAAATTACATCCCTAAAACATTTATATATTTTATATGAGTATCACCAGTTTTGCTATATCCTGTGATTATTTATTACCAATACTAGATTGATAGATTTAGTGTACATGTGAATCAATGTTACCAACTTTCTATTTTGTGTTTGTTAGTTATGTTTTGCTATGATTTATTTTATAATTAATTTTGTGATGTTCTAGTTACTTATTTTATATTTATTTTTTCCACTTAATTGTATAATCAAACTGATATTGTAAATTTTAAGTGAACATTGTAATTGGGGAAACCTGTAATGTTCACATTATAGATAAATATATAAATAAAACATTTTTCCTCAGGAAGTAGCTACTAAAGGTGCATTTGAAACATTGAAACTTCGTTGTGTGCTTAATCTAACAATTAGTAACGTGTGGTGAAATATAGTTGCTTCAGAAATGAGCAATTTCCATATTTCACAGGTCGGTCCCTTTAAGAGACCTAACCTTCTAATTTTCTGTTATAGGATTAAGTCCGCATTAAGCAAAGTTGTTGCTAAGTTTAGTACATATGTGCTCCATATACAGGTGTTCGTGGTATAAGTGCAGATATGTTGAATAGTAATTGCGGACAGTTTAATTAACAGTATTACATCAATATTTGCTTAATTTGTGGACATAATTTTTCTTATTAGGAGTATGTTTTTAGATTGATTAGTACCTTTAAGTAGGTGTGGTGCAGAAGACATGGCGCAGAGTGGGCCGGACTGTACCGGAACAGAGTTCCAATGATTTCTGCATGGACAATGGCCTGACAATACTTGGCCAGTAGGTCGCGCATTGAGGTGTGAAGTAAAACGGATATTCTATACTATAGGCTTTGTTAATTTCGCGGCGCAGTTATGGCCATGCAAAAAAACATCAGGTAGTAAACTTTGTGATTGGTTTATGGGGAAACTGTTAGACGAAGAGAAAAAACAACACACATTAACTAGCCTGAAGTACTGTATGTATGTTTCATAAAATAGTTAAAACTGCTATTTAACACTACATGATTTAGAAACTGGCTAGTTCATACCTAAGCACAAACTAGCCTACGTGAATGCAGCTATTATACGGAAAGGAACAGCATGCGGCTTATATCTATCGGTCTGTTAAAAATATTTGTATAATAAATATTAACTATAGTACTCATTTAATCAACCTTTAGGCATATTTTATTTATTTATTTGTTCATTTATTTAATGTATTTGTTTATTTATGCATTCATTTATTCATTTGTTTATTCGTTAATTCGTTCGTTCATTCATTTATTTATTTAATGAGAGGAAGTTCCCCCAGTTTGTTCTTGCATTTCATTGCATCCTGTACAGCATTAGCTCTGTTAGCAAAATGGCATGAAATGGGTATAATTATTTTTTGAGTAAAAAATGTAGATGAACTTTCAAGAATCCTAAATTCTAAGCTGGCAACTTTTCTACTCGTGTGCGAGATTTTGCGAATGGCTATTCATTGTTCGTTTAAGTGTAATATAATTCTAAACATACATAGGCTAACTGAGCCTTGAGTACAAATTTAACGCTAGATATATGCAAGTTTTGTCTCCTTCTCAGGTTCTACTAATATTAGAACCATTATCACTTAGAGAAGTATAACTTCCCTCACATGTCTGTAAAGTTGGAAATGCAATGTTATTGTTGCTTTCTACATTTTATATTGTTGTATCGTCATCTGTAAAATATGTATGTGCTTTCATTTCCACATATTCTCCTGGTTCAAATGTGTTTTTGAATTGCATATTTGTCAGAAAGTGTTGTAATCAGTTTGTTGTGTTCGTTTAAACAAGCAGAAATCAGCACGTAACTGTAGAAATGTTGTAAGACGGATGTTAAATACGTAAACAAACATAATCAAAACAAATGAGGAACACCGAAAGTGCTATGCAATAATGGCTTTAACGCAGACTTGTTGGATTAAAATGTAAAACGTCGGGAACATCGACAGAACACTAAGGGAATTGATTTTTAGAATATCTTGGGCATTTTTTTGATAAAGTATAAATAAAATTATAAATCCTGGAATGTGTTTAATTGTATGCAGTGTAAAGCACGAGAAACTTATTGAATTCACCAAGTGTTTGCACGAGTTGAACATTCAACCCTATACAGGCACACCTCCGGCTCGTCCAAGAGTGGTATGTGTTGACTTATGTCCGTTAATGCGGACAAGAGTCACATCATCTTACTAACACCCCGCAGACTGCCCCACATTCCAATTCTGAGGTGGAAAAAATCCATCACCTACCTAACTGGAGAAGGATCTATTTTTCCGCGATCTCATCAGAAATCCCTCCGCACGGACGCAGGAGGCGATTGCCTCGCTGTGCCCCATGCTGAGGATCTAGATGCCCGTTCACTTAAAGCAGGCCTGCCAAACACCACTCCGAGGGTGTGAAGAGAGGAGTCCACCTCTCCTTAACTGCAGTAGCACGCGCTAGTAGAACCGGTTTTCGCTTTGCTTTTCTCGTTTTCCGATTTGAAGGGAGGGGAAATAGGGGAATATTTTCACACTTGGCGAGTATTGTTTGACACGCCTGACTTAAAGCTACAGCTTTACCGCGCCCTCATTATCACCCTTATGCTATATGCGACGTCTAGAGCATAACTGCACACGGTCGCAAAGGGCGCAGCACAGAGGACTCCGGTCTATTTTTTCTGCATCCCTCCCTTTTCCCGTGAGACTACTTCACGAAGCCTCATCTCTTTCATAAGTGGAGGATTAAATTAGGCGCCGGGCAGCAAGTTACTAACACACCAAAGTGCCCTCACTGGGTCGCTTGGGGTTTATGACCTGAGAATACGCCGTTTCAGGTGACATCGGATAACACTGGAGCAATCCCATCAGCAGCTAAAGTTGCGCTCCACTCAAGAGCTGTTCGGCTCTCAAAATTATACTCATAATCTAAATTAAACATTAAACATTTTTTCACTTCCGCCAGGGTGCAGAAACTCTTGCATCCTAAAAGACAGTTGTGGAGAAGCAAAAGCGTCTTTCTTAAACCTTAAATCGTCCTAAAGAGGAACAAGGCCCCCTAAATAACCTATCCTGCAAATTCCTATTTGCGGTTAAGGGACACTGGGAGTGAAATTTTGGTCAAAATTGTCAAAAAGTCGAAAATTGTTTTTTTACCTTAAAATGTTCCTGGAACACCTGTGCATTTGGATCAGCTAACATTTTTCATATCCCCCACTCCATGTGGTCATTACGGCCCTTTCAAATAGTACTCTTCCCTTAACGTACACAGGATGCTCCTATATAAAAGCCTGTTTTTCTCAAAACTACATTTCTGCACATTCCAAAAGAAGGTCGCGCCTGAGTTTTGCTTCAAATTCAATGCAAACTTCCAAAAGTATTCATAAATAGAAGCTAAACAAAACTATGCTTCAATATTGATGTTATCATTAGCATGAATTCCAAAAACATTTTTTGTATGAAAAAAATCAATAATTTTTAGATTAAATTTTCTTTCTTATTAAAAAAATATGTAAAGCATAATCAGCAAACGTATTTGAAATATCTCTTCATACAATTGTTACCCATGTTTTAGAGCACCAGTTCCGCCAATATAAATGAATTTTGAAAAGTCAATAGACGCGAGCTCTATTTTGAAAATGTACCTATTAAGGTGACGAGAACGGTGACGGTGAAGGTGACGAGAACGGTGACGGTGAAGGTGACGAAAAGGGTGAGGGTGACGAGAACGGTGACGGTGACATTAACGAGAACGGTGGCGGTTACGAGAACGGTGACGGTGACGAGAAAGGTGACGGTGACGAGAACGTAGACGGTGACGAGAACGGTGACGGCGACGAGAACGGTGACGGTGACGAGTACGGTGACGTTGACGAGAACGGTGACGGTGACGAGAACGGTGACGGTGACGAGAACGGTGACGGTGACGGTAACGGTGACGGAGACGAGATCGGTGACGGTGACGACAACGATGACGGTGACAAGAACAGTGACGATAACGTGCACGGTGACGAGAACCGTGACTGTGACGAGAACGGTGACGGTGACGAGAACCGTGACTGTGACGAGAACGGTGACCGTGACTAGAACGGTAACTGTGACGAGAGCGGTGACGGGGACGAGACGGTGACGGTAACGAGAACGAAAACGGTAACGGTGACCAGAACGGTGACAAAACGGTGGCGAGAACGGCGACGGTAACGAGAACGGTAGCGGTAATGAGAACGTAAACGGGCACGGTACGAGAACTGTAACGAGAACTGTAACCGTGACGCTAACGGTGACGAAAACAGTCACGAGAACGGTAACGGTAAAGAGAACGGTAAAGGTAACGAGAACGAGAACAGCAACGAAACGGTAACGGTGAGGAAAACGTTAACGAAAACGAGAACGGTTAAGAGAACCGTGAAGAGAAAGAGAACGGTAACGAGAACGAGAATGGTGACGAGAACCGGTACGAGAACTGTGACGTAAACGGAAACGTAAACATTAACGGTAACGAGAACGGTGACGAGAACTGGCACGGTACGAGAACGGTAACGAGAACTGTAACCGTGACGAGAACGGTGACAGTACCGAGAACAGCGACGGTACCGAGAATGGTCACGGTAACGAGAACGGTGACGGTAACGGTGAGGAGAACGGTAACGGTGACGAGAACATTGACGGTGACGACAACGGTGACGGTAACGGTGACGGTAAGGAGAATGGTGACGATGACGAGAACGGTGACGGTGACGAGAACCAGGACTGTGACGAGAACGTTGACCGTGACGAGAACGGTGACGGAGACGGGAACGGTGACGGTGACGAAAACGGTAACGAGAACGAGACGTGTGAAGAGAAGGACAACGGTGACGAGAACGGTGACGAGAACGGTGACGAGATCGGTGACGGGAACGGTATAGAGAAAGATAACGGTAACGAGAAAATTAACGGTAACGAGAACGGGACAAGTCGCCGTAATGAGAACGGTAACGGTGACGAGAACGGTGAGAAAACGATGACGAGAAGGGTGCCGGTAACAAGAACGGTAACGAGAACGAGAACGGGAACGGTGACGAGAACGGTAAGGAGAACGGGAACTGCAACGAGATCTGTAACGGTGACGAGAACGATGACGGTAACTGGAACGGTGACGGGAAGGAGAACGGTGACGGTAACAAGAACGTGAACGGTGACGGTGACGGTAACGTTGACGGTCAGGGTAACGTTGACAGTGACGAGAACGGTGACGGTGACGGGAACGTTGACTATGACGAAAACGGTAACGAGAACGATTCCTGTGAAGAGAAAGACAACGGTGACGAGAACAGTGACGGGATCGGTGACGGGAACGGTATAGAGAAAGATAAAGGTAACGGTAACGAGAAATAACGGTAACGAGAACGGGACCAGTCGCCGTAATGAGAACGGTAACGGTAACGAGAACGAGAACGAGCACGGTGACGAGAACGGTAAAGAGAACGAGAACTGCAACGAAACTGTAACGGTGACGATAACGATGACGGTAACGGGAACGGTGACGGTAACGTGAACGGTGACGGTGACGTAAACGGTGACGGTGATGGTAACGTTGACGGTCAGGGTAACCTTTTCCGTGACGAGAACGGTGACGGTGACGGGAAGGTTGACGGTGACGAAAACGGTAACGAGAACGAGACCTGTGAAGAGAAAGACAACGGTGACGAGAACAGTGACGGGATCGGTGACGGGAACGGTATAGAGAAAGATAAAGGTAACGGTAACGAGAAAAATAACGGTAACGAGAACGGGATCATTAGCCGTAATGAGAGCGGTAACGTTGACGAGAACGGTGAGAAAACGATGACGAGAACGGTGCCGATAACATAAACGGTAACGGTGACGAGAACGTGAACGGTGACGAGAACGGTAACGAGAACGAGAACTGCAACGAGAACTGTAACCGTGACGAGAACAGTGACGAGAACGGTGAGGGTAACGAATACGGTGACGGTTACGAGAACGGTGACGGTAACGAGAACGGGGACGTTGACGAGAACCGTGACTGTGACGAGAGCGATGACCGTGAAGAGAACGCTAAAGGTGACGAGAACGGTGACAGTGACGGGAACGGTGACGGTGACGAAAACGGTAACGAGAACGATACCTGTGAAGAGAAAGACAACGGTGACGAGAACTGTGACGTGATCGGTGACGGGAACGGTAAGAGAAAGATAACGGTAACGGTAACGAGAAAGATAACTAACGAGAACGAGACCAGTAGCCATAACGACAACGAGAACGGTAACGGTGACGAGAACGGTGAGAAAACGATGACGAGTACGGTGCCGGTAACTAGAACGATAACGGTAAGACAACGTGAACGGGAACGGTGACGAGAACGGTAACGAAAACGGTAACGATAACGGTAACGATAACGAGAACGGCAACGAGAACTGTAACCCTGCCGAGAACGGTGATGGTATCGAGAACGGTGACGGAAACAAGAACGGCGACGGTAACGAGAACGAGCACGGTGACGGTGACGTAAACGGTGACGGTGACGGTGACGAGAACGGTGACGAGATAGGTGACCGTGACGAGAACGGTGACAATTGCGAGAACGTTGACGGTGACGAGAACGGATACGGTAACGGTGCGGGTAACGAGAACGGTGACGGTAACGAGAACGAACACGGTGCCGAGAAGGGTGGCGGTAACGGTAACGAGAACGGTGACGAGACCCGTGACTGTGACGAGAACGGTGACTGAGACGAGAGCGGTGACCGTGACTAGAACGGTAGCGGTGACGAGAGCGGTGACGGGGAATAGAACGATGACAAGAACGGTGACGGTGACGAGAACGGTGAAAGTGACGAGAACGGTAACGGTTACGAGAACGTGTACGGGAACGGTGACCAGAACGGTAACGAGAACGAGAGCGGTAACGAGAATTCTAAACGTGACGAGAACAGTGACGAGAACGGCGATGATAACGAGAAGGAGAAGGGTGACGGTGACGAGAACTAGAACGGTGATGGTTATGAGAACGGTGATGGTAACTAGAACGAGAACGGTAACGGTAACGAGCACGGTTATGTGAATGGTAACAGTGACGAGCACGGAAAAGAGAACGAGAACGTTGACTATAACGGTAACTATAACGGTGACGAGAACGGTGATCAAAGCGGTGACGAAAACAGTCACGAGAACGGTAACGATAACGAGAACGGTAACGGTAATGAGAACGAGAACATTAAAGAAAACGTAAACATTAACATTAACGAGACCGCTAACGGTAACGAGAACGAGAACGGTGAGGAGAACGTAAACGAGAACGAAGACGGTAACGAGAGCTGTAACCGTGACGAGAACGGTGACGCTAACGTGAACGAGAACGGTAACGATAACGGTAACGAGAACGGTGACGAGAACGGTAACGAGAACGGTGGCGGCAACTAAAACGGTAACGGTAAAGAGAGCCGTAACGGTAACGAGTACGAGAACAGTAACGATAACGGTAACGGTGACGAGAACGAGAACCATGACGAGAACGGTAACGGTGACGATAAGGGTACGAGAACGGTGACGGTAACGAGAACGGTAACGGTAAGGAGTACGCGAACAGTAAAGAGAACGGTAACGGTAACGAGAACGGCAACGGTTACGATTAAGGTAACTAGAACGGCAGCGGTAACTTGAACGGCGACGAGAACGGTGACGAGACTATAACGCTAACGAGAACGGTAACGGTAACACAAACGGTAACGGTGACGAGAACGGTGACGATAATGGTAACGGTGGCGCTAACGAGTACGAGAACCGTAACGGTGACGAGAACGGTAACGAGAACGTTCACGGTAACGGTGACGGGAACGGTGACGAAAACGGTAACGAGACCTGTGAAGAGACAGGCAATGGTGACGAGAACGGTGACGAAATCGGTGACGGGAACGGTATAGAGAAAGATAACGGTAACGGTAACGAGAAAGATAACGGTACCGAGAACGGGACCAGTCGCGGTAATGAGAACCGTAACGGTGACGACAACGGTGAGAAACCGATGACGAGAACGGTGTCGGTAACAAGATAGGTAACGGTAACGAGTACGAGAACGGGAACGCTGCCGAGGCCGTAAACGAGAACGAGAACTGCAACGAAAACTGTAAACGTGACGAGAACGTTGACGGTAACAAGAACGTTGACGGTAACGAGAACGGTGACGGTAACAAGAACGAAACCGGTGTCGTTAACGTAAACGGTGACGGTGACGAGAACGGTAACGGTGACGGTAAGGGGAACTGTGACGGTGACGAGACCGGTGATGGTGACGAGAACGGTGACGGTGACGGTAAGTGGAACGTTGACGGTGACGAGAACGGTGACGGTGACGAGGACGATGACGGGAACGGTGACGGTAACAAGAACGAGAACGGTGACGTTAACGTAAACGGTGACGGTGACGAGAACGGTAATGGTGACGGTAAGGGGAACGTTGACGCTGAGGAGAACGGTGACGATGACGAGAACGGTGACGGTAAGGGGAACTGTGACGGTGACGAGAACTGTTACGGTGACGGGAACGGTGACGGTAACAAGAACGAGAACGGTGACGTTAACGTAAACGGTGACGGTGACGAAAACGGTAACGGGGACGGTGTCGAGAACGGTGACGGTGACGAGAACGGTGACGGTGAAGAGAACGGTGACGGTAACGATAACGAGAACGGTGACGAGAAACGTGACTGTGACGAGAACGAAGACTGTGACGAGAACGGTGACTAAGACGAGAGCGGTGACCGTGACTAGTACGGTAGCGGTGACGAGAGCGGTGACGGGGAATAGAACGATGACAAGAACGGTGACGGTGACGAGAACTGTCACAGTGACGAGAACGTTGTTGGTGACGAGAACGGTGACGGTGACGAGAAGGGTGACGGTTACTGTGACGTGAACTGTGACGGTGACGGCAACGAGAACGTTTGTGAGAACGGTGACGGTGACGTGAACGGTGACATTGATGAGAACCGTGACTGTGACGAGAACGGTGACGGAAACGAATACGGTGATGGTGACGAGAACCGTGACGGTAACGGTTACGAGAACAGTGACGGTAACTATATGGTGATGGTAACGAGAACGGTGACTGTAACAGTGACAGTGGTAACGGTAACGCTGACGAGAACGGTGACGTTAACGAGAACGGTAACGGTAACGAGAACGTGATCGGCAACGGTGACGAGAACGGAAACGAGAACTAGAGCGGTAACGAGAATTGTAAACGTGAGGAGAACGGTGACGAGAACGGTGACGGTAACGAGTAGGAGAACGGTGACGGTGACGAGAACTAGAACGGTGACGGTGACGAGAACGGTGATGGTAACTAGAACGAGATCGGTAACGGTAACGAGAACGGTTATGTGAATGGTAACGGTGACGAGCATGGAAACGAGAACGAGAACGGTGACTATAACGGTTACTATAACGGTGATGAAAGCGGTGACGAAAACAGTCACGAGAACGGTAACGGTAACGAGAACGAGAACAGTAACGAAAACGAGAACGAGAACAGTAAGGAAAACGATAACGGTTACGAGAACCGTAACGAGAAAGAACGGTTACGAGAACGAGAACGGTGACGAGACCCGGTACGATAACGGTGACGTAAACGGTAACGTAAACATTAACATTAACGAGACCGTTAACGGTAATGAGAACGAGAACGGTGAAGAGAACGTAAACGAGAACGAGAACGGTAACGAGAACGAAAGCGGTAACGAGGACGGTAACCGTGACGAGAAGGGTACGAGAACATTGACGGTAACGAGAACGGTAACGGTTAGGAGTACGAGCATAGTAACGAGAACGGTAACGGTGAGGAGAATGGTAACCGTTACGATTACGGTAACGAGAACGGCAGCGGTAACGAGAACGGCGACGAGAACGGTGACGATACTATAACGCTAACGAGAACGGTAACGGTAACGCGAACAATAACGGTGACGAGAACGGTGACGAGACCGGTGACGAGTACGGTAACGGTGGCACTAACGAGAATGAGAACCCTAACGGTGCCGAGAACGTTCACGAGAATGGTAACGGTGACGGTGACGAGAGCGGTGACGGTAACGAGAACGGTGACGGTAACGGGAACGGTGACGAGAACGGTGATGGTAAAGAGCACGGTGACGTTGACGAGAACGGTGACGGTGACGAGAACGGTGACGTTAATCACATCGGCGCAACATACCTGGCAACGCCGCACTGATTCTCCATAAGAGCCATTGTGCCTTCATAACGTGAAAACTCCTATAGTACGGTATGATAAGAGAAGAAGATTCAGGTGTTAGAGGGTGCAAATCTATAAAAGCAATTAGCTCTGTATGGTGTTAGGGTTAGCACATGTGCCTCTACTACAGTCAGACACCACTAGTGACGGTAATTGACGTGTATTACATAAACAATTACTGTGACAATACCATCAGTTACCATGTGATTAAAGAGTAATTGTTAGTGCATACAAGTACGTGGTAAGCACTGTCAGATGCCAGTAGTTGTTGAATCCTTCTAGTTCAGTGACTAGTACTTGTTAGATTGGACACACAACATGTGAAGAACATAGCGAAGTAGAAAATTAACTGATACAATAAACGGCTAGTTTTGCACAACGCGAGGATCACTATCCGTTAGTTTCCCCTACTTGTTACGATTTAGAGCTGCCAGTAATTGCTAGACTTGTATGACAAATTTTGACAGGTGAAAAACATCTTACACTGAAGAAATGGCTGCTTAAATCGATTTTAACACCCACCCATGTGAACGATAGATATAACTGCTGAAAAATATATAGCATCGGCTTTAAATGGGATAAAGTGATGTTCACTGACGAAAAGAAGTCTAATTAAGATGTGCCTGATGGATTTCATATTATGGGCATGATTTAAGAACAGAGCAGTTGGTGAGAATGAGCAGAAATTTGGGTGGTGGAATTGTGATTTGGGCATTTCTGCGCTAAAGGTAAACACTGAACGCCAGAATGAACTCTAGCATGCATACTGAGATGCTACAGACAATTGATTCGACTGTACGGCAACTTAGGGGAAGACGGTCCAATTGTTCAACAATATAATGCATTTGTGCTTACTTCTACTACAACTAAATGTGGTTTACAGAAAAAAGATATAGGAGCTTTGCTCTATCCAGCACATAGCCCATATTTGAATCTAATGGAAAGTTTTGGGGAGAACTTGCAAGTCATATTTTTCGCGATAAATACTAACACTTCCAAAAACAATGCTGAAGATGCTCGTAATAGCAATGAAGAACAGGAGTTTCGACAAAATGCTAACAATGCATTGTAGCATTGCCTATTGTAAACTGTCTTTACGGGAGATAAGACGTATACCTTCAAAGGATACCAACATATCGAGATACCTACAACAGGACAGATGATACCTTTATATCAATTTCCATCCAAGAAATAAACATTTCTTGTTTTGTTATTCGCTTTAGGGAACTAACGCTGTCATGATTTTTGTGTTTCTCAATCTGCTACCTTTATAATAAATTAGGTGCACAGGCCTAGAAATTGTACCTACTACTTTTTAGCAGGAAACGTAATGTCGTTTTACTAATTTCCACTACAGTAGCTGTCAAATCCAGAGGTCCTGCGTTCGATTTCCTTGTGAAGGTTAGGAATTGACTAACTATAATTTATTCATATATGGCACGCTCCTCCTTGCACTATCAGTGTGGACTATGAGTCCAGCTAATTGGTAACTCACTTCACTTCATTTTCAACCGAAAAGAATAACGTTTGCTACTATATAAAATGAGCTCCTTTCTCATTATTTCAATAGTATTTAAAAGAACAGTATGCCATACGTACCTGTTGTGCAGCAGTGAGAGCTTACTCCATATTTTTGGGGCATTTTATACATTTTGTTTCTGGAAGAAAACAAGCTGTAAGAGTTAGTTTTATTGTAGAGCAGAAGTGAACAGTCACGAATAGACCCACGTTTTGTGTCAATAAAATTACATACTCTCTCCTGCTCTTGATAAAGTTTAAACAAAGTTGCTTTATCTCCAAAGAAGATTCAACATTAACAGAAATATATTAAGAAATGTGTCCTATTATAGCTGTCATGTTTGTCGACATATGAATGCATCAGATGCGTATTATCGAAAAAAAAAAATGAGAATTGAGATTTTTGTAATTTAAAAATGTTCTTGTGGGCAACTTTTCAGCCTTTAAGCATTATCGAACTTATGTCACTAAAAACGTGTATACTGTTAGGATTGTAAGAGCAGATATTTTGACAATTGGACCTTATATGTATCCACTTCGGTGTATTAGTTGTTTTTTTCCCTTCGTCTAACAGGTTTCCCACAAACCAATCACAATTTTATGATGTTTTTCGCGTAGTTGCACCGTGGAATAAAACAGGCTGTCATATAGACCAGCAATGTCCAAGTTTCTCTCTTTGGAAACACTTACCTAATTAACTGCTATTCCCCACCCCGCTCCTTCAATGGGAGGGTGAATCAGCTCACAACCAGAGTTAGTATCCAGTAATGGACACAAACAAGCGATTCCATGGCAGTTTTCAAGTAAAACCTTGAATTTTATGGGAATGTTCTCAGAAGACCTCTTCATTCTGGATGACTTTTGCACAAATTGTAAACAGTAAGAGACAGACAAAAGCTTACCAAATACAAAATGTGGATCTCGGTAAAACACACAATTTATGTCAAATATGCACTTCTTTTTTCTTTTGGGAGAACCATTGCCGATATTATTTATTTATGCCAACAAACTTACTGCTGGTGTTTTTAAGCACACAAGCCGTGTGTGGGCAATGTTTGAGAGGTAGAATCAGGACTGAAAAATTCAATGTCATAGCCGGGATTTGGACCACGGATCTTCCGCTTATTGAGCGGCTGCTGTAACCAATAAGCTACCATAGCCAACTTTCTCTCTCTCTCTCTCTCTCTCTCTCTCTCTCTCTCTCTCTCTGTGTGTGTGTGTGTGTGTGTGTGTGTGTGTGTGTGTGCGCGCGCGTGCGTGCGTGTGTGTCCTTTTCAGTTCCTATGCGGTTAACCTCACTTTTTATTCTATATTTATGTTCAGATCAGGAGCAGGTTTTCCATGTATTTCAGCTTCACCGTGTCTTCTAACGATAATGTAAATGGGAAACTCAGTAAAAACACTTGCTTTATTCATTTTAATTAAATAAAGAAAATCACATCACAGTACTCGTCAATTGAACACTTTTTGCTTTACCTAGCAGACCTCCTTTAATCATCTGTTGTACTGCAGGTCACATTACAAGTTACAATGGCTCATTTAATTTTAAGAGCAAACAATGAATGACAAATGTGATATAACAAAATATCTTTTACACCGCGAAGATCAATAATAAGTGCCTTATTTCTCACTTTCCAATAGACCAGAGACCTATTGTTAGGTATAGTTCTGTATAAATTGCTACATCTGATTGGCATGTGCTGTCAATGATAGCCATGACAGGTACTGACTGACACAGATTTGAGGTATCCCCGTGTCTCTCCACTTACCGCTAGTGTCTAGACTTAACATATAGAATACTGTACACTCAAGCCAGATTAGAAGTGGCATGGATACATAGAATAGTAATATAATAGTGTTGCAAATTTACAATTTGTCGTTTCCTTCAGCTTCTGTGATTTTCTGTTGTTAGACAAGACATTTCGTAGTGCCTTGAGAAACAGCACGCATGACTGCATTCAGAGTAGGTATATTGTAACATTGCTTCAGACTTCTTTAGGAAGTATCCATAACTGAATGCTCCTTGGCATGAGGTTACTTTGCCATGGATACGAAGAAAGAAGAGCTAGGTTGAGAAAGGCTAATTTTGAAAATTGATGTGAAGTTAAAGCGTTTTAGATCATGTAGCTTTCCGAGCCCGTCTATTATTCCAGGCTCCTATTCCTGTCGTAGGCGATAGCCGCCTAACTTTTTTTTTACCGATGGTTCACGTCAGGGCGACCCCCGCCCCCCAAGGGTGGGATCGGCCTTTTTCTCACCAGAGTTGGCGGTGCGACGTACCTACCTTTTGGCTACCGGATTTTTGCTCTAATTATTTTGCAGAGCTTTTCGCCATCAACAAGGTGCTAGACTTTCTTCGGGGTACGGAATTTACAAGAGCGATTATTTATACCGACTCCTTAAGTGTGTTGCAGATGCTACAAGTCCAACGCCGTCACCCGGTACTTGTCGGTATGTAGGTACACGCACTCAAATCGCTCCATCTTAACCTAGGCATCAGAAGGGTGCTCTTTGCCTGGATACCTAGTCATTCTGGTATCTATGGTAACGAGATCGCCGATCGCTTACCCAAATCAGCTTGCTTTTCCGATGAAAATTTTCCAGTCGGAGTACCCCCGCGGGAATTATTTAGATCCGGCAGGCATTCTCTCCTTTCTCAATGGATCCAGGAGTGGGAAACCTTTACACATGCAGAACATATTGTTTGTCCCTGCCTTCCACTCCTGCAGCCCTCAATCGTCCATGGTTTGCTTCTTTACGCTATCCGCGTCACTTTGTCTCACTGTTCTCGCGGATGCGTGTGGGACTCCAGCGAACCTACTTGTTCCGCTATGGTTCTGGGACCACACCTTATTGCCACTGCGGTCAAGAGGCCACCTTAGACCATCTTTGATTAGAATGTCCGAACCTTGCATACAAGGTAGAGCGGTTTTATTCCGATCTATACTCCCAACTTCTGGTTTTTCCGGTGTCGATTAATTATTTATTGTCCATGAAAAACAACGTTGTGGTTTTCGGTTTTGACGGTATTTTTTTTACTCCGATCTTTTCCTCTGCCTTTTTCAACCCAAAAATTCGATGTCGAAATTTCACCGGAAATATATGTTTTGAGGCCCCTGAATCCAAAAAAAGCATTTTTAGAAAAAGGTCCGTGTGTGGGGCTGTGTGTCAGACTGTGGACAGCATAACTCAAAAACGAAAAGTCGGTTAAAAACCAAAGTTGGTATTTAACTTTAATGTCTTTCAAGGATGCGACACGAAGATTTTGAAGAAAATAGCCCCACCCTAAACTACCCTTTCCATGGAACATTTTTCGAAAATTTTGATTTTCTTGAAAATGGCTCTAACGATTTTGATTAAAATGTCATATGTTTGGGATATTTTTATGACAAATGAAATGTACATATATCTTGAATTTTCTGGCTATAGCCCCTCTAGTCGTATTTACTCTGGGCGACTTTTGCATAACTGGTAAACCGTTAGAGGTAGACCGAATCATACTATAAATGTAGACCTTGCTAAAATACACAATTTATGTCTGAATAAATTTTCTTGTAGGGTGAACCATTTCGGAGATATTCCTTATTATGTGTGTGAGTTTCGGAAAATTATGAACTTTCGTGAAATAGATCATCGTTGTTCATTTTTTACATGTTAAGTGTGCAAAGGGAACAGAACCTCAACGCTTTAAAACATTTGACTATCGCACAAAGCCTAGTGTATTCTAACATTCTCCTTGCACCTACAAGGAAATAAGCAATAAGATAAGTTGTACAAATGTTTATCTTAACTAACACGAAGAAGATATAGGAATAAGAGTTTGTAAGAATGTTTAGTACAAGAGTAGAGAAAGTCATGTGACTGCAACACATGAGATTTTTCTAACCTATATCCTACTGAACCACGTCTTTCTTTCTTATAGCACCTGGTTAAGCTGCATATGTGAATTTGCCCGCGATAATTTCACCATTTGGTTACGTGATATCTTTATTTTCGTACTGTTGGTACGACATGTTGCTACCTCCATACAGTTAGTGTGTCCGTATAGCTTCCGATAGAGCTCCTAGACAAGGAACGGGGAAAAAAAAAAAAAAAAAAAAAAAAAAAAAAAAAAAAAAAAAAAAAAAAAAAAAAAAAAACAAGAAAAAAACAAACAAACAAACAAAACAAAACAAAAAAAACAAAAAAAAAAGTTAAAGCGTTCATGTGTTAATTTGAGTTGTGCGAGGCTATCGCTGAATGTGAAAATAAGGAATAAAATAACCGAGATTTTAATAGTGTTACACAGGTGTCAGGAGTGAAACGAAAGCCACGAAAGCGAAATGGAAGAAATGAAACAACTACTGGCCAAATGACTATTTTGTTGTTTAACGACGCTGTCAATTGCCAGGATCACATCAGCGTCGCCGGTGTGCCGGAATTTCGTCTCGCAGGAGGTTTTACATGCAAGTAAATCTACTGACATGGAGCTGTCGTTTTTAAGCACACTTAAAAACCATCGGTCTCTGCCGGATTTGAACCCGCGACCTTCGGATCAGTAGGCCAGCATCTAACCAACTGTCACCCAGAACGACAAAACTATTGGCCGACATGGCAGAAATGAAAACCGGAATGCAGCAAATGATAACAAGAATGCAACAGATGAAAACCGGAATGAGCAGATGAAAACCGGAATGCAGCAGATGATAACAGAAATGTGCAATACGAAATTAGAGCTATCGGAAATGATCGACGGGCAACTAATTGGCGGGAAGGAAGCTGAGAAAGGTTTCGGCCAACGCGTTAACTCCTCGGAGGACGCTGTGGAATATCTTAACGCCCCGGAAGACAGTGTCGGTGGCAGCGCCATGCACCCGATCGCTAGGATGGAAGTAATTCTCGGCGAAACTAAGCACTTGGAGATCGAGACATCAGGACGCAAAACAACATCCGCGAGCGTCAAAGCCACCCAGGTACGACGGCATGTCGAACTTAGAAGTCTTTCGCCAACAATTCGCCACCGTCGCCGCCCGCAACCTCCAGGGACTGGCGGCAGAAATGCTGAACGTGATTCCGATGTCGGCAGCGTCCCGAAACCCGGTTTGTAAAGCACAGTCTGGCTGCAATCCATCGCAGCCAGCTCAGGTCAAGGATACAACAACCAAGGCAGATGTTGCAGGAGTTCACCCGTGTTAATGAAGTAGTGAATAACGCTCTGATGAACCTCCCGGCCAGATACGTGTACCAGAAAGTTATCTACTCCGAAGACGGGGTGCGCGACGCCGAGATAAGTCAGCGCCTAATACTCGGTGAATATCAGACTATCCACGATGCGCTCAAGACCGTGCTGACGACCGCGCAGACAACCGTGTTGATGGAGGCGGTCAAGGGAACAACCGTCCTCGTGTGGAAGATCCGGAGTATTCGCATTGTGTGGGACGGGGGAACAGCGCCAGGATATCGATGATCTCCCAAAGGTGTGTTTTGGGAGTGTGGTTGGCTAGGACATCCCTTGAGGGACCGTCCACAGCTGGCTGACAGACGAACTGTAAACGAATAAGTACTAGCGTGGAAAGGGGCACGTAGGAGCCATCATCGCCGACCGCTAAAGTGATACTATGCGCTTTGTGCAGCATAGTCCACGACGACATCATCGCGGTCGAATGGGTACGCGGAAGGCGGTACCAAATGGACATGAGTGCAGCCGAGACCATGGTGTGACCTCACGTGGTGGAGGGCTTAACATCGAGGAAGCCAGATCAGCCCTATAAGAGTGTTGGTATTGGGTGACACCTTGCCTGTGGAGAAGGCCTTGCTGTAGTGGATCTTGGGTCAGAGCGTTACAAGTCTCGGGGTGTACGTCACTATGGGTGATTGAGGAGGTGGTCCTGGGTGTGGACGCCCTTAGGAGTCACGAGGCGGCGATCAACTATGGCAGGAGGGTCCTGCGAGTCGGACAGGACAAGGTAACGCTCCGAAGCCCAAAGAACATATAGAGGTCTGCAGGGTAACCCTGGAAGAGGTTACTTTAGGGCTCACCAGGACCAAGGTGTTTGCGAAGGCCTACAGGGAGAAGTTAGCGGTGATGAAATCCGTGGAGGCAGGAAGGTCCGCACTCGGAAGATGAAAGGATCGGCGATGCAGTCTACCGCATCCAGAGGCTGCCTCGAAAGAAGACGCTGGTGGGGCTGCTCGGGGCGCGTGGCGTTGAAGGTGGGCAGTGTAACATTGCTTCAGACTTCTTTGGGAAGCATCCATAATTGAAGCTACTTGGCATGAGGTGACGTTCCGTGGAGGGGAAAAAAAATACTGAGGTTGAGAAAAATTAATATTGAAAATTGATGTTAAATTAAAGTGTTGTGTTAAAATGAGTTGTGTGATGCCATTACTGAATGCAAAAATAAGGAAATAAAATAATTGAAAAGTTAAAAAGTTACAATGATACGAGATTTCTTTGCCATTTTTAAGGTAGTGATAAGCCATGCACGCATTACCACTGGAGCCAACCCTGCTGCTGAACTGGATGACAAAATTACCTCCAGATTTATTGTAAAACTAGTGACTACTGCTACAGTACTAAGGCAAAGATGCATGACAGTATTAATTGAACATGTAGTAATTCATGAGTGTAAGTTTGTGACAGCATTAATTGTGCAAAATATTATGGTAGTATACATTGTTGTTGGCTAATGCTGAAGTTATAAATCCTCTTGTCCTACAATATTCTTCACTGATGGATGAGGCGCTAGAAGTGGCTGGGCATATTTGAAGGTGGTCTTGGTCCATTTCCTCTTGCAGATCATATAGGGGACAGAGGTGAAGAATATATCCCAATTCTGTTCAAATGTTTTGCCAGACAATCATGTCCCGTAATCAACCTGAAGGTTGCAACTGCCGTTTTTTCAGGAATTACTGTTTGAATGTTTGGTAGTTCCCATCTTTTATTTTTTGTTTTTCATAGTAATATTTTGCAATAACTTTTTTGAATTCAGAGTTGACTTATCTTTTAGCTGCATAAAATGGTAGATTAACTATAGATTTCTCTACACTGCTGGTACCCTTTTTTGCAAGAAAATCAGCTTTGTCATTACCACTCAGTCCAAAGTGAGCTGATATCCAATAGAAGAATAGGTGTTTTTCAAGTCCCGTTAGATGGGTAAGGATTTTCCAACATTCTATAATTGTTTGTTGATAACTTGGAAGTAATTGCTATAATTGGTCCTTGATATGCATGCATATTTTCAGGTCAATCAGACAACTCAAGTTGGTGGAAAATGGGTTACATTGTTAAAGTTAGCCAAGTTACTTTTTATCCTGATAATGCTGGTGACAACATTAGGACAAAATCACATTAGTGTGTTGTCATTGGTCCTTGACATGTTAGCAAATGTTCAAATTAATCAGACGACTGAAGTTGGTGAAAATTACATTACACTGATAAATTTAGCTAAGTCCCTCTTTATCCTAATTATCCTGGTCAGGATATAAGGACAAAGTTATGGTAGATATTATTGTATTGTCATTGGTTCTTGACATGTATGCAAATTTTCATGTTCATATGACTGTAAGTTGGTGAAAATTACATCGAAAGATTCCATTACATTGATAAATTTAGCTGATTAATTTTGTTTTATCCTGATGATCCTGGTCAGGATCTTAGGATAAAGTTATAATATTATTGTGTTGTCATTTGTCCTTGACATGTGTGCAAATTTTCAAGTCAATCAGACGACTGTAGGTTGGTGAAAATTACATCGAAAGATTCTGTTACATTGATAAATTTAGCTAATTATGTTTTTTTATCTGATGATCTTTTTATCTGATCGGTCCTTGACATGTGTACAAATCTTCAAGTCAATCAAATGAATCTAAGAGGGTGAAAATTGCATCTAAAGATTCTGTTACATACATACAGGTGAAGCTAATATTAAGTGTGTAATAATGGCTTTATATATACATTGTATCTCGTGTTAAGAGTTGCTCTGGAACATTCCCACTTCATTCCTGTCAGACGTTTTAACAGTGAAAGGCACCTTTCTGCTGTTTGTATTACATTTTCTATTTGTTTGGTCCATGTAAGTTTGGTATCAAATATAATTCCCAAATACTTTGCTTCCTTTGTTTCTGGTAATTGCTGACCCTCAAAATTTAGTTTTATTTTTAACGATTCTTTACTTAGTGAAAAGATTTGGCAGTTTGATTTTGTTGTATTTACAGTCATTAAATTGTCTTGGTCCACTTTTGTAAGTTGGTTACGGATTGTTGCATGTTTTTTTTGTAGTTCTGTACTTTTATGTTTTGGTTTTGAAGTCCACATTACTGAGTCATCGGCAAATAGTGCACACTTTACACCTGATTCTTGTATTTATTGTGGCAGATCGTTAATATATTAAAAAGTGTTGTACTGAGCACTGTGCCCTCTGGTAAGCCACAGTGTACTTGTTCATATTTCAATATATTCCTGCCATATCTGGTTGTAATAAAGCGTTGAATAAGGAAATGACATAGTCATGAAAACATTGGACCTTGTATCCCTATTTTTACTTTCTCTACTAGTAAGTAGAGGAGGTATTGTATTCCACCCAAAAATTTGATGTCAAGGTTTCACCAGAAATATATGTTTTGAGACCACCTGAATCCAAAAAAAGCATTTTTAGAGAAAGGCCCATGTGTGTCTGTCAGTTTGTGTACAGGATAACTCAAAAACAAAAAGTCGGTTAAAAACCAAAGTTGGTATTTAAGTTTAATGTCTTTCAAGAATGTGACACAAAGATTCTGAAGCAAATAGCCCCGCCCTAAACTACCCTTTAAATGGAAAATTTTGATTTTGTTAAAAATGGTTCAACGATTTTCATTAAAATGTCATATGTTTAAAATATTTGTATGACAAATGAAATGTACATTTTGAATTTTGTAGCTATAGCCTATGTAGTCCTGTTTACTTTTGAATAACTCGTAAAGCGTATGAGATAGACAAGATCTTACTATATAAAAAATGTAGATCTCACTAAAACACAATTTATGTCTGAATAATTTTTTTTGTAGAGTGAACCATTTCAGATATATTTCTTGTTATTTGTATCATTTTGGAAAACTTAAAACTTTTGTAAAACGGAGCATCGTTGCTCATTTTTTATATGCTAAGGTGCAAAGAGAGCGGGATCTCAAAGCTTTAAAAGATTTGACTATCGCTCAAAGCCTACTGTATTCTAATATTCCCCTTGCACATACAAGGAAATAAACAATAAGATAATTTGTACAAATGTTTGTCTGAACTAGCACGAAGAAGATATAGGAATAAAAGTGTATAAGAATGGTTAGTACTAGAGTAGAGAAAGTCATGTAAGTGCAACACATCAGATTTTTTTTTACTTCCTTTAGCAGTTTTGTTCTGCATATAGAATCATATGCACTTTGGAAATCAATAAAAAGTGATACATTATCTTCTTTTCTATTGAAGGAGAATTTTTATAACTCTCCCGGTCAGGTCAGTGAGACCCGTAGACCAATGGCAGGTGTGGTCCTCCAGACTTTCTGGGAATTGTGAGAGAGTGATGTGACTGCCAAATCTTATAAATATGGTGCTCTCTAAAAAGCGGTTACTTTTACTGCTAATTCTCTCCAACATCAAATTATGAAATATGACTCGAGGGGTAAAATATTCTGGAGTTAAATAGTCCCCCATTCAGATCTCCAGGTGGAGACTACTTATCGAGAACCTAAACATTATATTAATAGAGGATCTAACATCAGAATTCATGAATGGAACATAGGTGGTCTCGCACATATATTCATATGCATATATATATATATATATATATATATATATATATATATATATATATATATATATAATTGAAGAATAGTTAAGAAGATATTCAAAACAGGTGCAGAGGTATCAGGTGTCATTATTGGGAGGAATTGCAGCATGGGGAGATCTGGGACTACTGGGTAACCCCAAGAACATTGTTGCAGCAAGAAATGTCAACAAATAGTAGTAAACAAGTCTTTGTATAGAGCGGACACTTTGACCGCGGTTAGGAACCAATAATAGTATTGTGAACCAATTGTATGTACAAGTAAAGTTTGTGATTTATGTGTAATATAGACTTTTTTTGCGATTGCCATACAGTGTATGCATAGTAATTACTACGACATGCAGCTTTTAGCACCAGAACAATTTCATAACTCGTAACTTGCTTTCTCGCCACCACCTGACAAGGGTTGCATGGTCAACTGCTAAGCATTTTCATAGCCTAGGCAAAGCCAACCCACAACTTATACCTAATATATGCATAATAAACAAGGCGTCACTGTTAAGTACGAACAAATTAAGTGCACTGTATAAATCAAGCCACAAACCGCTGCAAATGGTACTCCTTGCCTCCTCTGATCAGTAGCCACTGCTACAAATCACTCTGCAGCACCATACAAAATGCAGTACATTATTAAGACTGTATATGATAATCAGCATTTGCGTCAAAGCATTAAATCTGAATAAATAAAAGTTCTTGGGACCCAGCTTTCAACATTGATTTTCAAGTACACATTACTATTTTAGAGTGCTGATTCACTTGATCATAAGGAACTGTTCCAGCCATAGAAGATACACTACTTTAGAGCAGTAGGCAGTAGACAATGTCAAGAGCTTGCTTACCAAGCAGCAAACAGTCACGTCACATCCGTGGATAGCAGTGGCATTTCAACATTTCAACATTTCAACATTTCAACAGCAATACATGTACATGCGTTCTAGCTGAAAATCTTAATGAAGTTCTTAGAATCTAGGCAGCATGAAATATCTCCTCAAATATTCATAGGCTGATCAACAGAAAAGTAACCAACAAAAAATGAAAAATTTAATGTAGGTTATAGTTTAATTTTCTAGTATTTTATAATTTATATAGGTTACTTATTCATAATTTTTCATCAGTTAGACCTTTAACTGTTCTAATTGTATTATCTGTCTTGGGTTTTTATATTATGAAATATAATTTAGTTCCTGCTATGTTTAAGAGTACATCAGTTAAATGTAGAAAAGCTGTTTCTGTACTATGTTTTGCTGATTAAGTCGCTGTACGAATAGGTATAAAATAATTGAATTCATCAAGTAGATAAACAGAGCAAAAGTATTCTGCTGCAAGTATAACAGAACTACGAATGATAAATTCGAATAAATATGTCTGTAATTACATATGTACATACACTTTGTAATGCTGTAAATGTAGAATATTGGTTCACTGTTCTTTTAGGTTAATTTAACCTGTTGCATGGTTAGTTGTGTCATCAGTAAAGCACCACTGAGTACCCCGAGAGCCATGTTGAGGCTGTATACTAGCAGTGAGCCAGAGCAAGGCTTGATCAGGCAAACCCGCCTAAACTATTCTGTACGTCTTCTGCTGCAAAACATGCTACCTGGATTATCTACACATCTTAATCTTTTAAGCTTTCTGCAACATTTAATGATTAATTCTCATTAGGTAAAGGAATAAATGTATTACAAGAAGTTAAGCTGTAGAAGAATATATTCTTTTAGCACAGGGGCCAATGTTTTCACATTAAACAAACATGATATGAATACCTATCTATTCAGCGAGAAGTGATTCACCTAGTATTTTGAAGTGTCTTATGAACTTGAACTGTTACAGCTTCAAAGGGCAAAAAAATAACAATATAAAGCTTTATATTTTGTTCTTTATTTATTTGCCATATTTTCTCTTTTGGAAAACTATAAAGTACATGGTGAAAGGAGTTCATTTAAATATACAATAACACAATTTTTTCTTAATAAATGTATTCTAATGTTGTACAACATTTTATAGTTCTGCAAACTGAAAACAAATAATAGATTAACAATTAAAAACAAAAAGACTATTTTAAATGACAAGTGCAACCCTGTGCCTTTTTAAGCAGTATCCGGCTATTTTTTGCCCACATCTACTTTACATATTAATATTTTACAATTTACAGTCTTTGCAATTTGAACATTGACATTATGGCAAAATTATGTGACTACAGTCTTTATTATTACATTGCATTGTTGTTCCTTGAGTCTTTATAAATTTAGTGAGAGTGAAAGTAGTTATTAAATAAAGTGCTGATATACATCTGAATTGCAAGTTTGTAACAAACTTAAATTGTTTATTAACTAGTTTTTAAACATTACCAATCAAGTATTTATTTTATGCAATCCTGTAGAAATTTAGAAATTTATTTGCTTATAGACTTTTACAAGTTTCAAGCATCGTTAAACAATTATAAGAAGTTACGCAACAGAATTACATGTATATACAATATTTACAATTCATCCAACCTGTACAAGTATTTCTGAATTAAGAATGTTTTTAACCTCCTTTGAAATTCTTTGCCACTTAAACTTTTAATGTCATTGGGTAATTTGTTATAGAGTATCCTACCCATCGTAAGTGGATCCTTTTCAGTGGCCTTTTTATTTACATTATCTCTGTAGTAATTATTTTGTGTTCTAGTATTATATATATGACTATCTTTTATTTTATTTTTATAAACAGTTATAATATTGAAGATTGTGCTTGCACCATTATAGCAAACCCTGTGCAACTTAGTCTTCAGAAATAATTGTTTGGGGTAAAACATTCACTTTTATGATTTCAGCATACTTTTTACTGAAGTTGGTTTAAGCAGATTATGTAAGAAACCTAGTGTAGGCAAAAATATGAAGATGGAGTAACACTCATTATTTAACATGGGCTGTGAGTAAAACATGTCTTCTGTGGATGCCACAATCCGCATTTCTATGCTGGACTTGAATTTACAGTAGTACCAAGCAACTTATCTTGGCATAGTGTTTATTATAACTCATTTGCTCCCACCAAGCCAAGCTTACTTTAGTACTTAAATATTTCATATTTTCAACCGAAAACATGACATTTGAAAGAACAATACAATCTGTGAAGTACTTTACCAAATCTCAGCACTAAAAATAAACAAATTCTGTTAAATTTATTTTACAAACTAATATCTCAATATGATATCCACTATGGAATAACTTAATTTTTTGGCCTTACACCTTATGGATCCACCGACTGGAAGATCATCATAGAAATTTTGAAGTTCCCAACTACTGAGAGTTAGTTAGTATTTTGCCTTGGCACTCGTTGCCATCTGCCGCTATCACAGAAAGACACGGATAAAACCATACAACATTTTTTAAACTACTTTAATTTTAAAGGCTTTACTTACTGACTTTATGAAAGCTGATGCTGAAACTGCTCACCGTTGTCCATACATGCATTTTTGGCATCTCTTTAGGAAACTATCCATTACTCACCATAGTTCATGTTGAGAAATACTGGCAATTAACTGGCAGATATTTTGTTTTAATTTTTTCAGAGTCTATGAGTTTGTCTTGTACACTTTAAGTTACCTCAGGAATAGAAATTGTAGGGGGTTAGGTCAGGGGACCAAGGAGGTCACAAATCTCAACTAATAATTCTGTCCTGAAACACAGTTTCAATTGTTCTCATTGAAAGATTGGCCATATGAGCTGTTGCAGAACCGTGTTGGAAAAAACACTAAATCATGCTCCCTCTCTGTTAATTCTCAAAAAAAAGGGGGGGGGGGGGGGTAAAATTGTATTCACATATGTATGGGTGTCAACTGTTGACTCAAAAAGAATGGGGCCTATAACTCTTTCTACACTATTGGTGCCCATACACCAATTTTTTTCATCATGAAGCAGTACTTCATGAATAATATTAACTTTCTCAGAACTCCAATAATGAACCAAGCAACATTTCTGTTCCATTGTAATTTATTTGTCATGTATAATGTTAGGATTGCATAAAATATTGCATATAACTCATTTATAATATTTTTTTGCCACTTGTGAAATTTAGTGCATCTGTTTTCACTCTGTATCAAATATTCACTCATGCTATGTACAATCTAAAATATTTATACTTATTACATAAATAACCATTTCCAACCAATAATTTTTGGAAACTGTTTTCCTACTACACTTTTACATTTGTAATATTATTGTCTTGGAGTACGATTCTAATAGTTGCTTTCTAAATCTGAAAAGTATCTAAAGTGAACCAAGCAATTTACAAACTGCTTTGTTCTATCTTTTCTGATAATATTGCTTCATATTTTGTTAAAAAGTAAGTTTTAAGTTGTCTGGACTGACAACTCTGCTTAAGTAAGAAATTTAGACAAGGCTCTATTTAACTTTTGACAGATGGGGAAGATATTTAAATTTACTGTAGTGTACACAAAGATCATTGCTAACCCAATCTAAATATTAAACACTCCAATATTATATAATTCAACATTAGATGTGGAATATAAAAATAACATAGCATGCATTAACTAAAACAAGGCTTTTATACGTGAAAGCATTGCCAGGGTTAACGTAAATGATAAAGTTGGAGTAACTTGCATTCTGTGAAATTCAGATGTATGAAAGAATAGCAACGGAGAGAGAAACACAAGTTTTGGTGTAATAATCCACTGATATTGAATATGAGATTTATTTTAATTTAAAAGGTGAGTTAATTAATAACACTGAACAACACTTACAACACCTTTTAAATTAAATTAATTACAACAACACTGTTTTCAAACTTCTATGAATGGAAGATGAGATTTATTACTGAACAAATGCTGATATTCTACAAAAAAGGTAAAAGGTAAAGGTATTTTTCGGAGCAGATTTCACACTGAGCTTAATCACAGTATTGTATGTCAAACCAGTAGAAAGGGATGAAGTCAGAGTGCAGGCTTGTGTTGGAGCCTGGGTGACCAGCGAGCTCATGTAAGGGTCCCTAACGTATGCTGGAGATTGTTTATCTCAACACCAAGGTTCGCAGGCAGTCACTAGCCAGGCAACCATAATACCACCCTTCCGTCAAGAACAGTAGTTATAGTTCATAAACTCCTCACATGGCAACACCAAACTCGCCTCTTTGCCAGAACTTCCAACCCTGAACGACTGGATTGAAATGAAGGTGGAAATGAAAATGGAAGATCATGAAATTTGGGGATGTAATTATCTTTCCCAGTATTTGCCTTGTGACCTGGGAAAACCCCACGTGTCAGGAAGGTCGGCCATAGGAATTGAACCCATGACCCTAATGGAGCCTCACAGGTTACTGTGGAGCTATCATACTTGGTTGACATTCTACAAAATCAACAGTGTCTCTTATAGATTCAATCCTCTACCCTAGTTCATTTTGATCATTTCATTTCTGAGGATTGTTTCTGGTAGCTCCCAATATAAATGAGTTTTTTTTATGAGTCACTTTTTATTTTACAGTGACCTTTACTTTTAAAATGTTGGAAATTTGTAATGTTTTCACTTCATTCAACCTCAGCCTCAGCTGTTGGGTGACTGAAGCTTTCTCCCTTTTCATGCTCTAATGATTCCGTTGATATCTGCTGTAGGGGCACAAAGATTTAACACTTCATTCCATGAAGGATTTCGAAATTTATTACCCATCACAGTTTTTGATTATGTAGTGTTTATGTATTTTTTGCCAAATGTTTGATTCAATTGATAAAGTGAGTGATATTAACAATTTTATATTTTGACCAATGTTATATGAGGGCTTCATTTATCCATCAGCTGTGTTTAAAGTCGAATTACCTTGAAAACGTTATAAATTTTCTATCATTTTAAAAGTGAAGGCCAGTGAAAAAAAAAAAAAAAGAGTGACTCTTATAAAAACTCAGACATGAAGAATATTTCACTATTAAAAGTGCTTTTGTTTTTAATATCTGATTTTCCAATATAAAGTTATACAAATCAAATAGTGGTTTCAATCCTTTACCTTAGACATGTCCAGGAAATTCCTAAAATACATTAATTCAATGAGCCTGCTAGATTCAAGTCTGACCTCAAGAAATGCTTGTTAATCCATTTTATACTCTTAATGAGTATCTGGTAATGTTTCATGTTTTAGTTTTTAAATGTGAAAATTTGCTTAATTTTCTCAATTAGTAGTAATATTTATTCTGTCTTGCACTATAAGCATTGTCCATGATTAGCTTCTGATTGGTCTTTGACAAAAAACATTGAAGATAATACTTGATGAAGTATCATGCTTGATTTACAAACATAATAGCAACTGATGATGCTACATCATAATCTGTCTAGGTTAGATGAACACTAGTTTACTTAAGGATCCACATTTAAATCATATGATGTAGATATATAAACAAAACTTTGAGTCTTTTTCTTCTCTCTCCACTAATAAAAATTTCATTATTCTGAATTTCATTAACATAACATACATAAGAATATGTTTCAAACCAGTATTATCACTTTCACTAACCCTGTATTACCAGCTGTACCTAAGAATAAAACAGAAAACTTATTTTAAAAAATCCCTGTATTTTTCATTTTTTACTGTAATTTCAGCTAGGTAAATGCTTCATTACAAAAATTAAAATATATTTCCCACCATATAGTACACAAAGCTTTTTTAAAAGTTCTCCCATATTTTACATTATCTGATTTCCTATTAATGAAATACTAAGGAGTGCCAAAAAGCTTTAACTTGGAGGTGGTGGCAGCGGCAATGGCTGTGGCCATGAAATTTTGACACATGTACCCAGTGAATTAGACTTCATTAGTTTAACAGAGTACAGTCCATTTGTATTCTTTTCGGCCAAGGGAGAGGGAAGGGGTTAGGCTACCCTGACCTTCCAAATACATCAGGCAAGGCACATGGTGGTTGTGTGTCAGGTGTGAGCAGTTGAAATATCAGCATTGCACTATTGTCCTTATTATGGAACATGATCACAGACTTAGTTTACAGTATCTATTTGGCTGAAAATTGCTTTGACGGGATTGTAAATAAGAAATCTGAATCTATAGGCCAGAGGAGATATCAGGGACAGCCGTAATTAGCAAACATGAAGAATAAATAAAATAATAAAATATACACAATACTTTATTATACTAATTATACCATGAAATTAATGTAACATTAACTGTCATCCTCTGAAAATGTATTGTCTTATAGATTGATTACCAGGGACTGGCTGTTTTCCATTATACCTTCAAAGGAACAAGATTTGTTTTCTAGTTCAACATGGCATATGCAGTTACGCCAATGATTCTTGTTTGCAATGTCCTTTATAGTATTTTAAACCAAGGTTAGAATTTCAGTAACATTTTTTTCTTCTGAGGATGTTGGCTGTAATGTTTCTTTTTAGTTCTGACAATACATATTCTATGGGATTCAAAGTACGACAAAAAGGGAGCAGTCTAACAACTACATGGTTGTGCTTAGCAGCTAATTTATCAACAGCATTCTGTGTTTATTGTACATTTCTTTTTTGCAGCTGTAGTACTGTCATTGGTGGTGGCCTGTTTTACAATTCACTTGTAATAATAGAAAGTAAAATGTTAACATCACCTACACTGTTTACATATGCACATGTGTACCACCATGTGCTGCTTGCTGTCCTGCCCTCCCTTAACCGCCCTGGGGGCTGAAATCAATGCAAATAGACTGTATAACATTATCTGTATGAAAGAGAAATGGAGTACTAAAAGAAATATGAAATGTTCTGCCAAATCTCTTCAAACTCTTAAACTTTCGAATCAATAACCCCGCAATTAATAATTTCAACTAAATGTGAAATGGGATGACAAATTTTTCTCCATACTCTTGTTTATACTATTTAATTTTCATAGGTCTGGGGTTAACATGTTTTTGGTGTACAAACAGAAAAAACAATGTGAATAACTGCTCAGCAGTAGCAACTAAACATGTTTCTCAGCAGATTGTAGATGCACTATATGATGGGAAATGCACTAACCTTTTAGTTAAGTGCTGGCTAATACTGCATGGAACTAGGAGATACAAGCTTATGCATTTAAAAAAAACACAAAAAGAAACAATTTCACAAAAATGCACAACTACAATATACACTTTTCCCTGACTTCATACACACACACCTGTGTACAATTGCAGTACTGTTTATGAAAATATTACAGATGCTCCTTTCTCTGATTTTGACATATGAAAATATAGCTTACACATAACATGAATATTAAGTTATTCTAGATACCCTGTTGTACAAAATATTTAATACTGTTACTTTTTATTAACCATACTGTAATTTAAAGTCTCAAGAAATAATACAATATTGCAGAAGCCCAACATTTCTGCTGATATGTTCATTACCTACACTATACACTAAACAGCTCAGTTATTAACATTTTCATATGCTATTGGAAGTTAATGTTAATTTACAATATAATATATTTAAAAGAATGAAGTACCTGTCTCGTTCAAACAACATTGTCAGCATATATCTTTTAATTCATTATATATATTTTTAAATACTACTTACATTCTACACACAGTGAAACAAATACAAGGCAGATAAGAATAGGCCACCTCACATTCTCATATAAAGAGAATACTCATTGTCTCTAAGTGAAAATGGAACTATGTTTTCAAATGATGCGATGTTTTAAAGAGTTTGAATATTTATAAAAAGAGAGAGGTTCAAATTTCCATGTAAAACTATCAATCATGACAATTTATCTAAAAATGAATTAACCTTGGTATCTGAAGGTGCCTCAGAATGCATTACCAGTACCATTTCTTTTCTTCAAAGAGCCATCATTTCAAGGATGCAGAAAATACATGTGCTATAAACCAGTCTATATAAACCCATTTGATAACTGGCCTGCTTGCACTCCACAGAATTAAAAAAGAATATTTGGCATGTGCTCCGGCACCTACAGAAATTTGTATTGCCCAAAGTATTCATCAGTAGCCAGACTCGTTCAGAAACTGAGGTACAATAATTAGAACATATTTTCTTACTGTACATAGGAACAGGAGAGACAAGGAGGGGATTTGGCACTGAAGCCAGGCTTACTGTACCTATGTCTCCATGGGGGCAGCCCTGGGAGGAAGGATGAGGTGAGAGGAGACACCAGGCAGCCAGATCCAGACTAACGACACAGATATTGATAGAGGTCACTAATGTTTCCCAAGTCTGACGACCCCTCATAGTCTTTAGGGCTTCTGGGACCAACTCAAGGGGATTTTAACACAGGATCCAATGATCCCAGATGCCACCTCTTTTCCACCTGGATTCCATGGTGAACAAGGTATGGAAAGAGTACCTGTGCACAATTGCCTGGCAATCCAAAGAAACTGCCAAAAAAAAACACAAAAAAAAAAACAAAAAACAAAAACAAAAAAAAAAAAAACATGGGTCAGGAAGGTTGACCGCAGGAATCAAACCCAAGACTTCCTGAATGTGACCTCACACATTACCATGGAGGCATCTTTCTCAATTTACTGTACATACTCATTTAATATATTCATATGTTGCATATTCTGGAGAAATGCTGCTATTTGAGAGATTAAACTAGAACTACCTGTGACTTGTGAGCTGGATAATGTGTGACAATAGTGCTCCTTGAAGCAAATATCTTCATTCATGTGTTGGAAAGACCATTTTGAAGCAGAATTATGCTACACTTCGATGCAACATTTGAAACAGCATTTGTCAGTTATCAATGCAGAAATTTTGAAACCAAATTAGCATTTTGTAGGCCACACATTGATAAGACAGTTTAAGGCAACAATACCTTATGTCACATAATAATGTCTCAAAGTCCTTTGATTCAGTTCCTTGACACTGACTGAGCATTGAGGTTTCGATGGATATTCACTGGTTTTGTTTAGAAAGGATTATGCTAATTATGATGATAACATCTTTTAATAAATGTTTTCAGTATTTTCATTATTTGCACTGAGGCATTGCCAACCATTGTACATTGTATTGTATGTACATAGAATTTGACGATCCTTGTAAAATTTTTTACAATTGGAGAAATAAAGAACTTAACTTAACATAGATTATAAAACAATTCACCAGTCAAACAAAACTGTGCTGTCATTTGAACACTTAATAAGTTTCACTCTGGTACTTTAAATTTTCGGCCATTGATTTCTGTTTCACACACTCAGATGCTTCCTGGAAAAGTAACAATGTTTCCCTGTTGACTTGTCAGTGATGAATCAACTTGCTTGCATAGTGATGCTACCAAAAACGTTAAAACAATTCAGCCTTTTAAATTCATAGTGCTAACCTTTTTATGTTAATTTTCTCTGTTTAGATTTTTATTGATAATTGTGATTGTAATTATCATTTTTAAATTATATTTTAAATGATTATTTTTCTGAATATAATATTTCAGCGTTATAATGCAAGAAAACACTTCTTTTTGGGCATTTTATAAATTTCATTAGAAATGTTCAAATATTTTCCTTCTACAATAAGAATCTCATTAATTTTTATTAATTGAGGCTAGTAATTTTCTGGTCTAGCTAAATTCCATGCTGACAGATCAGTAGTTATCACAAGAAGAAGAAGAAAGTTAGATAAACACAACTCTTAAAATTAGGAACTTCTTAAACATGAATATTTGTTCATTATTAATTTCCTAGGTCTTGGTTTCAATTGCTTTATGGAATAACTTGTTCTCTAGAATGTATACATATTAAATTCCAAACATAATATACTAAATTATTTTTCAAACTGTATTCTAAGGAAAGGAAATAGATAAGCAGATCGCCACAGTCAAGACATTCAGATTGGAAAGGGCTATGTGGCAAATACAGTATCTTTGGAGAGATAGCTTTCAGAACAGAGAACTATGGACGTAATCTGGAAGCTTGACACCTATCTTAAGAGACAAGCGTAACTAAGTGCACAATAATGCATGTGATTTGAATACCATGTTTGTTAGCAAAGCAAACAATGGGGTATGTTCCAGAACATGGGCAAATTTTGAGAGAGGAGCTATTTTGAATATGAACAAGACAGACAAGCAAACAAGGACTTTGCATGAGAGGTAAAACTGGAACTGAAACATTCAATGCCACAGGTGGGATTTGAACCACAGACCCTCCAGTACTACCTCTCAAACATTGGTCACACATGGCTTGTATGTTTAAAAACACCAACAGTAAATTAAGGAAATTAAAGCTATTAACGGTGAAGCAACAGTAACTTTGTTGGCATAAATAAATAATAAGGATTTTGGAGTCCATCTAAGTGAGATACCACTGTCTAAACTGATACAGGTAGCTGAGACTATTAAGACAGACTCGTGAATTGAAGGTTCTCTGTTCAAATCCCACCAGGAGTATCCATCTTATTGAAGTTTTTTTTTCCAGTTTCCCTCAGTCTGGCAATGCTAGGGAGGACCCTACACTTAAATCTGGAAATGTTTCCTTTCCAATCATTTTGTTTCACATATTATTATCAGTGCCCACCCTTGTGATGCATATGCAGTAAGAATGGATGTTGAATACTACTAATAACCATTTGCTAAACAGTAATGGCTGTGCTCAAGGCAGGGGTTGGCAAATCTGCATGATATGATTTAATATCACATCCTCACTCCTAACAACACGCATTCAAACATACACAAGCAGCAGTGTAAACTGTATCAATATGACATGGCTGTTTTGAAATCGTGAAAATACAAAGGAACCTTCTTACATATTTATGTAGGTATGTTAGCAAAGATAAGAGTTCTAACACAAAAGGTTTTATAAGCTCAAAGCAATGAACCACGATTTTCAACTTTTAACAGCTCCTTTCATGTGGACATAAAACAGTAAAACCACAATTACGAATTGAGGATTTTAATTTACAGAGAAACAAATTTTGAAATCACAATTACAAAATAAGGCTGATTTAGATTTATTTAGACAATTAGATATGGAAACATTTCCATCTTCAGTAATATCCTGCACATATTAGTGCTAAGTTTAGCACAACATATGTGTGTGAGCAATTTTTTTGTCTAAAATGAAATTTATAAAATCTGAAAGCAGATTGTGATTGGCAGATAAAACCCAACATACTCTGTTGACATCAGTATGTACTTGTGAATTAACGTTAAATATATTTTAAACTGTAAAGCTCTAGAGAAAGTAAAGAATAGGATGAAAAATTAATGTTAAAGCCTTCTCAGTCTGTATACTGGATGGCAGGGAAGTGTTACATTAATTTAAACCAGTGATAGATCTCGATATTTGGAACACATTTTGTATCTTATGCTTTTGTCTCTGACCATTTCCTACGGAGATATTTTTAGTTTTCTCGAAAACAAGCTGGCAACACTGCAGATTGTGTGGGTGTCACTTTCCCTATCTCAGTACATAAACAAACACAGTAACAGTGCTTTTTGAGAACACAAACAAATACACTAACTTGTCCTTCTGTGTTTACTGCACGAGTGTAGGCCAATCACAAGCGTTAGCTCCTAAAACATAGCGAAAGTGCCCAAGCTGTTTACATTCATAAACCAGCTCAATTTTCTGACCAACCTCAATGCAACATTGTTAACCTACTGCACGTGTGAAAAAGCTGCTTGGAGTATTCCTTCGCATCTTTTAAATAATTAATTATTTCGAAACCCTGTGTGATGTAATTACTACGAAGCTATGTCAGAAATAAGTTACTCTACACATCTTAAAAGTAACAAACTGTTATCTTTGTACATTTCTGTGGAATTACACATCCAAGTAGGATCAAAAACAATTTATTTTTTCGTCATTGGCTGATCAAAGAACAAAATGCTATTAGACTTTTTTGTTTTTAATGCTTCTACGAAGCACACATTAGAAGGAATGTAATGACTTCCCTTCCATCCTGTATATGTATTAAACATACGTATATAAAATCAAACGTGCATTAGAGAAGTTCTTACTCTGCTACTGCAGCTTCTGAAATCCCCTTGTTCAAAGCATGTATTACATATGTGCATGTTGGGTTGCGTTCTGTGATGTCATCATTGCTGCAATCACAATGACCAGTTTGCCGACTCCTTCTCTAAGTCACAGGTTCAAATTTAATTGTATTTATGTGCCTAAAGCAACGATCTGAACGCAGTAGAATTACCAATGTCTCCTGTGGGACAAAACTTGGTACACTCACAGTGGTGGTGTGAACCTGACAGTTAACAGGTCATTAATAAGCTATACTATTTTTATTATCAATCTATGCAGCCAAAAGTAAGCATTTACCTTTGGTTCTCTTAGTTAAACAGAAGACATTCTATTTGTGAAATTCATAACTCACTGAACTATGCATTTTGCTAGGTCCTCGTTTATTACGAAGAGTACTTTTAGTTCCTGTTATTTTCCCACTGTGCATATGACAGAACAGTCCTTTGCATTTGTCAAAACTTTCCTGCCTACATGTCCTCTCTCTTTTTATAAACAGGCTGCAAGCCAACTGTATGGAAAAGTATACACATCATAGAACCACTTTATGAATAACTTCCTGTATTGATGTAAGAATGTTTCTTTTAAGTTTGAAACACATACCTATATTTTTATTTCTTTTTTAAATGTTATTGTACAGTAGAGGTTAATATGATGCAACAGCTACTGTTCACTAGAGCTTTTTTTCATAAGGAAGGAAAAATAATTAGCAATGAAAAATAATTAGCAATGAAGGAAATGGCGTTCAGCCAGACAGGTCCATTTCTGCCCAACAGTGAGGTTGAACATATTCTCTGTGTGGCTTCCCAAATTCCTTTTACATCCAACATTATTTTCAGTCAGATCTGAAGTGAACAAATCAGTTGAGATTTTAATATACTTTGCTTCCTATTTTAAATGCATGCAGAAATTCTACTAGGTACTAGAAGTTCCTTACAGAAAAACAGCTGGTTTGCAATGAAAACTGAATTTTCACAAACACTGTCAATCTAAAGCAAATAATTTGTAAAACTGCACATGTTCCATGACAAAAATATATTAAAATAATAGAATGCAGGTGCACATACCTGACCGTTAAGCGGAGTGGGTAATGCAAAATGACAAAAATGGCATTTTTTGTTTTTAACAGAAAAAAAATTCTGCAATTATTTCTGATTCAGAAAATATATGGTGTACTGGTCATTTAAAACACTCAACCCTTAAACGCTTAAATAAACTGTGCATTTTTTTAAATGTTAGTGCTGTGGGCATTTTTGCTGAAACTTTTAATATCTTGAGTATCTTTTAAGATAATTATCTGCTGAAAGGACATCAGAAGCTTTATTTAAGAAGTCAAAGTCAAAAGGTATGCATCTTTTCTGCAAATCGAGAGGCTACACGGGATGCAGTTAACAGTGACTACTACATGTTTTGAAACATATTGCTTTTTCTCAAAAACTATAAATGTTGCAATGCTCCATTTGTGCACACTTATGTATGTAAAATAATATATTACATACACTGAACTAAAGTTAAAATTTTAAGCGTAACACATTTTAAAAAACTAAAGATATCAATTAAAAATGTAGACATAAATTTTATTTTATCTTCTTCACAGAGAAAAAAATTTTAGAACCAGAAATATTATTTGCAGCTTAATTCCCCTGGTTCAGGGTACAAGGGTCAGTATGAAAGTTTTGAGACATGAGAAAATGAAAGTTGATGCACTCTAATTGGATGCAGGATGAGATAGTCCCATCCTTTGTGAGTAAACTGGTATCAGTAGTGACTATCCCACTCCAGGAATTCCAGCAGCGCAAGGATGAATAAACCTCAGGGTACACATAGTCAGTCCCAGCTATGGAACTTGGAAGAGAGCACTTTTGCTCAATGACTTTCTATGATTTTAAAAATGGGTTAAACTGGTGCCAATGTCTTGAACATTTACAACAGGCTTTTGGGACATTGCTCCTTCCCATGCCACAGTTTTCCAGTGTTTTCAGGAATTAAAAAGAAGCCAAACATCTTTGAAAGATGAGAGTAACGTGTGTCCAGCAACAAAGGTGACTGAGAAAAACCGCAGGATTAAGAAAAATCCTTCATGAAAATAATCGCACAACATTTGAAGAAACTGAGGCAGCACTGCAGATTGGATTGCTAGCAGTTTTGCAAATCCTCCATGAATTACTTCATGTGAGCAGGGTCACATACTGATAAATGCCCCACAATTTGACAAAGGAGCAAAAACATGCCTGTATTGAATGGTGTGAGAAAATGCTAACAAAATCTGAAAGAGGGGACCTCCAGAAGGGTTTCTGATATCGTCACAAATGATGAAACCTGGATTTATTAGTTTGATCCAGAGACCAAGCAACATCACTGGTGTGGACCTTTTTTAATGACAATCAATCAACAAAAGTAAAGTGTCACCAAAGTGTCCACAAGAAAATGGTGGCCTCGTTTTTCCTAAAGGGTGGTCTTGTGGCAACCATTTTTCTGGAGGAGCAAAGTATGGTTACCGCTAGTTGGTGCACTGCAGTTTGCTTGCCAAAAGTTTTTGCCGAGCTTCAAGAATGGCGGCCATGTACGAGACTGTGAGGGATCCTGCTCCATCACAAAAATGCGTCTGCACACGGCCAACATCAACGTTCAGTTCCTGGAGTCCACAGGGGTCAAACTTATGATTCATCTACCATACAGTTACAACCTGGCCCCATGTCACTTTCTTCTGTTCCTGATAAAAAATTGCATGCCTGGAAAGAGCAAAAATGCTCTCTTCCAAGCTCCTGGCTACCTGCAAACCATGGGTTGTTCACTCTTGCACCTCTGGAATTCCTGGAGTGGAATCACTACCTGCTATGAGTTTATTTAAAAAGGATGGGGCTATCCCATCCTGCATCCAATTTGCATGGATCTACTTTCATTTTGTCACATCCCAAAACTTTCATAGTGACCCTCATATGAGGTAGAATTTCTTCATATATAGTAAATATTACAGCTCTCTGCTGCTACTAGTTTCTAAGAAAAGGGAACCTGAAGATCTCAGTCTTTGCCATTTATTTAGCAAACTTTTGTTTGAAGTGAAATTTTTTCGAACTACAAAAAATATGATTATGAAAATTTAAAGGGATATATGTGCAGGTTATACAGTAATTTGTTTATACTGATCTGTAAACCACGGGCCAGAAAAATGCACATTTTTTGAATTAGCTGCATGTCCATATAATGCTCACACTATCCACTCCCCTTAAGGATATATGTATAAGGCTTTCTCTTGCTCCACTAAAAGTTTAACAGTCTGTACCCTGACACATTTTTGAATAACATTTCTTCTGACATAGATTGAACAGTTAGAGTTTTACAGTAACTTGATATTTAATCAGGGAAAACACATGTGCATTATTTATTCTGCATTGATAGGTACAAATTCATTTACACTGCATAACCAAGAACATATTCTATCCTTCTGTTTGGATTATGAATTCAGTTTCCAAATCTTTATTTTCTAAATTGAAAAATATGTTGATATTTCTAAACACATTCTGCTCCAACTTGTAATTATGTTAATCACAGGACTAGTTTCAGAGAGGATTCTCTCCATCATTCAGCTGTTGTTCAACGTATTCTTTTATTTACCAATATGCTCTACTGTTTTAAACACTTCATTTTCATCAGTTTTATATTTTTATTTTTTACTATTATTAGCTTTATGTAATGAATAACATATTTAAATATTATTCTTTATTTTTTTGTTAATCTTATACCACACCCACAACTATACATCACCAACTATTACAACTTAATGGAACACATGCAGCTATTTTTTGTTGGTTTTAAGTTTTTCAAACATCAGAAATGCTTTTGTTGCAAATCAAATGCCAACACAATCTTCTTTCTTAGTTATTTATACCATCACTACATTGACTGCTCACTTTTCAGCATAAATTTTAAAAGGGATTTTTATGTTATTCAAAGAGTGTGATAAATACTAGTTTCTGAGATTCAGTTATTCCCAATTACTAGAAAAGTGTGTCCATATTTCCTCCCCTTTCTTGACTCCATCTCTCTATATTCAAGCTGCCTACTGGCAAGCATACTTACCTTTAGAAGTGATGTCAATAGCTACTAATACCAATATGTTATAATAACACATTTTTTAGAGTATTTCAACATGATTCATGATTACTATTATGAGTTTTGTTTTACAATGTTTCTTCTTCAAAAGTGTTGTGTGCAACAACAGCTATTCTTTCAGCAGCTAAAGTATGCTACTCATCATTTATATATTCTAGAATTGGCATATAGTATTCTTATTCATATTCTGAAATGGTAATCTCATGTTACATCTTGTGGGTTAGATTTGGCAGTCTCATTAAGAGGGGGCTTTGTGCATAATTTCATCCTCATAGGCAGAGCATAATTTCAGTTAGGGGAAATGAAAAAAGGGGAATTACAAAGCTATGACTGATGCTATAAATGCTATTAGGAAAATAATAACAGAAAACTAATGGCAGAGACATCAAATGATGAATAGCCATCAGTCCACAGAAAAACTCAGCTCATTGCTGAACAAGGTTAAAAGCAGGAGGAAGAATAGGTCTCTGAGGCTGAGACAGAGAAGTATCCCTTGGGTCAACTTCGTCAAATAAGACAGGATAATCTATGATTACAACCATTGGTTCTCGTCCCATATCCTTCACATCCAATCCGACATCCTATATATATGGGTGCTGTGCAGGACAGAGCTCCTATAATGTATGCCAAACTTGTACCCCATCCTAACTAGTTGGTCAACATGACCACCGCCTTCCCAGAAGGCAGAAAAGTTACTGCCTACCCAGGATACCCTGGGCTAGTTACTGCTGCTACTTCAATCTTCAATACTGCTCCCCCAAATGAAATAGATATCAGGCTGAGTCATGACTGTACAAGTGACTGTGCAGTTGTGCATCCTTGACTGCGACATTTGGAGATAACTTCACCTCTCACACCTCATTCCTTTCAGTTTCTTGCTGACACTGCCCCATTTATTGGTCACGGAAATGGCTGGCCAAGTGTGCAGCATTGGGCACTGGGTGCCATTTGACATCCTGGTAGCACACCCACCCTGCAGTCAGTAGCAAACAAGAGAACCCAACTACATCCATTGTCTTACATTGACATAAAAGCTTGCAAAAAAAAAAAAGGACACCTTTAACATCACACAGGTAAATCCGTAAAAGGATAGGTACTGTGGCAAGTCAACCCCCACCCAATTAATTCAGTGACCTGCTCTTGGCTCAGACACACCATATGCTCGCAGGCAGATCTGCATTATATTTTGGTATCAATGCTAAGAAATGTGTAATAGGTATACTTCATTAATAAAGTCCAGGGGAGCAATTGATGAGCTGTTTGAATAAAAGGTTGTTGTTGTTTCCTAATGCTGGATTTCTGACAATGAAGTCATTAACCCTCTTGCTCTCCAATATTTTTCAATGATGGATGGGGCGCTAGAAGTGGCTGGGCACATTTGAAGGTGGTCTTGATCCATTTCCCTCAGGGGTCCCCGTCTAAGGGATATGTGGATGGCGACCACAAGGTACCCAAGCTGAGCAGAACATTACTTCCACTTACTGGTGTTTTGCTCCTCACTTAGCTTTTCTATCTGATATTATGACTGTACCTTGGTCATCTCTTGTTCTCTTCTGACCCCTATGCTATTGGGGTACCTGAGGGCTAGGGAGTCTTTATTTTTCCAACCTTTTCAATGTTGTTGTAGTGTTTAACGCCCGCTTTTACTACTACGGCACCGCAGGCGGTGACACTGATGATACATGAAGATGGAGCACCGGTGGAAGGAGATGGCGGGGGAAACCGGAGTACCTGGAGAAAACCTGCCCTGATGCCGCTTCATCCACCACGAATAGCACATGCGGGTCCCTGGAATCGAACCCGGGCCGCCTAGGTGGTAGGCAAGCGCGCTAACCCAACCTTTTCACTACCTTAATTTCTCTATAACCTCTTAACCTCAAACATGCTGACCTATCATGGCATGTAATACATCATCTGATTGGTAATCAGAGGATATGGTCGGTGAATTTATTTTGATAATTCTCATGGTCAAGTCGTTGAGACCTGTAAACCAACAACAGATGTGGTCCTCCAGACAATCTTGGGGTTGTGAGAGAGTGATGTGATAGCCAAAACGTAAAAATATGGTGCTCTCTAAAAAGCTGTTACATTTACTGCTAGTTATCTCAAATATGACTCAAGGGGTAAAATATTCCAGAGTTAAAACAGTCCCCCATTCAGATCTCCAGGCAGGGGCTACTTCTCAAGAACCAAAACATTATATTAATACAAGATCTAACATCAGAATTCTTCAAGGGAACGCAGGTCGTCTCATGCAAACAGAATAGAGCTCAATAGTATTGAATGAAAGGTAGCAACTGCCAAACTTGAAGATTCTGCTGATAAGCAACTACTGCCTCTTCCCATGTTCTTTGTGGATGGAGGAAAAGGATACAACAGTCCTGTCTTGGACATAAATATATTTAGAGTTACAATAGAAAGCCATCTATAAAGTTTCAAAGGGTATGTGAACCTTTAATCCACAAAATGTATTACATTTTGAATTGGAATTAGAAAACTTTGGTCATGTTAGACTATAGAATACCTTGACTTGAGAAGGAAATAATAAAGGCAGAAAAACCACACAGAATCTTCGCCAGATAATAGTGAGTCATTGTCATTTCTATGTTGTAATCTGAGAGCAATTCTAAAAATTTGTCTTTGGTTTACACCATTTCCAGTCAGGTTACTATTCTTTACATTTTATGGCTTATTTTAACACTTCAATGGTTCAGCAGTAAATAATGCTAAGGAACATACAATCTGCTTCAATAAATGAACGGAACAAATTTCTAGAATATCTTATTGTTTATTTAAAATACAAACATGAAAAGCATGCATCAGAATATGTAATCTTTAAAGAGCTTGTAGATTCATCTGATTGTTTCAGCAATGCTTTCTTACTAATATGTGTAACAATTACTGTTAATATTGTTTTTATCATAAATCAATGTGCTTAACAAGTTTTCCACACTTGTTTACACAAAATATCATTCACAGAAAATATTGTTTATCCAACTCTCTTTTTAGATGTAGAATTTCCTTTGCTTTCAACCCTTTTGTTCCAGTAATGATGTGCTGAAGAAATCCATTTCAAGCTAGATAGAATGTCATTAAAGTTATCTGCCTTGATTGGAAGTGATTCCAAAAAGCACTTTGTTTTAAGCTAGTTCTGAAATGAAAGTCTGTTATCGCTCTCCTTCATTCAGCTGTTTCATCTAGAGTGTTGCAGTTTATGTACAATGTTATATCATTTAACATTACGTAATACTGAGCTCTTCATTTCTTAGTATCCTTCAAGATACCTTAAAAATTTATGTCAAAATCAAATACATTTATTACTTTAATTTTTGTGTTTCTTGACAGATTTACAGTTTTAGAATATATGTTTAGAAAGGACCTTTAATTGAAAAGCAGTCTTATATTTATCATCTTAAAGCTTTGTGTAATGTGACGGCTTGAAAGAGATTTCAATTTTCTTTTACCAGAGATTGAAATTATATGCTTAATGTATACCAGTTTATAGGATCTGAGATTAGCAAGATTATTTAAGTGATTTCATTATTTTCTTTGGGTATACATTTGAAAACCAGTAAGCATAATCACATCTCTCTCTTATGTATGTATTCATTAATTGAATTTCTTATTTGCTTACATTATGCTGGTCAGAAACTTGCTGGTATTGTTCGCTTTTCAGCATACAAAGGCCCTGTGGGGCTCTGTACAATGTAATGTGTAAGTCTTGTTGGTAGACAGCCTGCATTCAGTTGATAGAACTCCACTAACTGCAGAAGATCATAGAATTTTGTAACTCCACTGTCTAGTGAGTAACAAACTGATTCTTTCACTGGATCCATCACCTGATGTACACACAAAGACACACAAAGTCAATATTTTACATGCATGCAACACTTTTATTACAATAGAATTATCTCAATTTATAGAAACACAAAAGAGATAAACAGAAGAGCCAAGTCTGGGGAGCAAAATATGAGGACAAAAACTTATGAAGCAGCTGCACGGTTTTTTGCCTCTTTGCATCCTTGGTGCTCATTGCCACCTACTGCTATCATAGAGAAGTGCAGATGAAACCACACAACAATTTTAAAACTACTTTTAAGGGCTTTACCTACTAACTTAATGTCTGTTAAGTATGAATGGTTAATACGCCCTGGATATGAACAAATTCTCCATTTGAATGCAGCATGGTAGCCGAATCTCCAGAATAGCAAAGGCGTATGAGCCAACCTGCCAGCCGGAGCCAGCCGCTATGCTGTGACAGTCATTCTTTGACAGAATGTACCAATAAATCACTTAAGAGAGGATACTGTTTATTTTCAGGCCTTTACCCCTCATAAATGGTTATTCTTTAACCTTTCAAACATTTTTACAATTTTGTAAATAATTTTTACCTAGGTGTACTCCTGCCTGTATGGAGTATTTCTTTAGTTCAGTCTGTTGCTTTTAAAGAAAGCTGCAACATGTTTTAGTGGCTTGCAGCTCTCGGTTTAACTTCTGTTTAGCATTATGTTTCTAGAGTTCTGTTGTTTACTAACAATACCATTGAACAAACCTTAAGTGCATTTAGGGTAGTAATTTACTTTCGTTAAGCACTATGAGTGACACAGACAGTGATTCTAATTCTCATCACGTAAGACATCCCAGAAAACACCACATACAGAAAAACCAATAGAAAATGCATGTGGCCAAGAAGAAGTGAAATACAGGTGAAGAACATGTAAGTTAAAAAACTAAACATGTAGTAAAGGCACACACCAGAGGTAGAAGAAGTGACAGCAATGGATGACGATATTTTACATTACTAACATACTCTGGTTCCTCAAGGCACAGCACAACTTGGATCACTACTTAATCATCTTCGGTGATCTAAACATACTTTTTGTTAACTTACTTCTTTATATTCACTTTAGAAGTACTTTTTGTTAGTATTAGAACAAATATTTACCAATACTAGTTAAAGCATTGCTTACTTTACAAGTAAACGTTTTGGTTATAATGCACATGAAAGCATACGTTATCTAAATTATATTGTTGATGAAATTAACCTTCTGAAATCTTAAATATCTGCCAAATAACATTTTACATTCCTAATTAACAGTATTAATGCATTAGATTCACATCTGAGCAATTTTTAATCTCTCTATAGATGATTTTAATATGTACTGCATAGTAAAACTTCAATTGCATTTTTCTCAAAACTAGCTTTTGGCGTATATGCCTTTGCTATTCTAAGGGCCTCAATTCTTCAAGGGTGTGTGGGTTTGTCTTGTATACTTTGTTTTAAGTTACCCCAGAGATAGAAATCGCAAGGAGTTAGGTCGGGGGACTGAGGAAGCCACATATCTCTACTAATAATTCTTTCCTGAAACACACTTTCGATTGTTGTTCACCAATAGCACTGGGGATTAATTGATCTGATCATTTTCACCCCTCTGCAGGTTGTCACTTTCAACTGTTATCATCAAAAGATTGGCTGTAAGAGCGGTTGTAGAGTCTTGTTGAAAAAAGGTAAAATCTCATTCCCAGTCTTAATTCTCTAGAACAAAGGGAGCAAAATTGTATTCACATATGTATGGGTGTCAACTGTTGACTTGAAAAAAGTTGGGCCTATAACTCTTTCTCTGCTAATGGCGCACAACACACCAATTTTTCTGTTGCAAAGGGGTACTTCATGAACAATATTAGGTTTATCAGAACTCTAGCAATGATTATTTTGGGTACACACCTATTCATATCTGTGAAAAATATTAAATGTGAGTCTATTTCGCTATTGTATACACTATTGAGAGACCATTCATAAAATGTGCACCTAAGTACAGGATTACCTGGTTGAAGAACATGTGCCAGTTATTTTATATCATTTTAACTTTAGCAATTTATTAGCTGTTTGCAAAGAGCCATAAAAAATTCCTACTGTTGTGAAAGATGCCTAAGTGATTTTAGGGGGGAATTCTCTAAACGATGACCAATGTCATGTAATGTTTCTATGGTAAGAACCATGTGTCATCTTCTAGATTTTTTTAGCCTCACTTCCTGTGGCCTGAAATTTACTGTGAAGTTCATGGATTGTTGTACAGTCTAGAAATCTTTTTGCAAATCATACTTTCACTTAGCGAGCTGACTGAGCCAATACATACTAATCATAAATAAGTAGAAAAGTTATGCTGAACCATAATACACTTTGTGACCAAAAACAGAACAAAATAACAAATCAGTCATAATTGCTGAATCACAGTACATCACTGTCAACATCATACTGCACACAGAGCAAATCTGCATGAGAAGTGAGACCTTAAATATGGAAAAATTGAAGCTATTAACACTGAAGCAACAAGATTCTAAAGTAAGAACAAATTAGAAACTAAAAACTTCACTTATCTTATTGTTTTGGTGCTGACCCTGGGGTTTCAAGCTATGTCCAGCTCATTCTCAAAGCTTGGCAACGAGTTTGTTTATATGGCTTTGAGAATGAGCTGGACATAGCTTGAAACCCCAGGGTCAGCACCAAAACAATAAGATAAGTGAAGTTTTTAGTTTCTAATTTGTTCTTACTTTAGAAGTGAGACCTTGTTTACAGCAGCAGTGTGTTATGTTTTCACACGCTCAGTAGAAAAACGCCACACAGATGGTTTGGGGGTATTTTGCCCTCCCAATATAATTTAATTTATTTTGGCTTAGATTTGTTACTGGATGGTTTATTTTAAAACTGGTTCAAGTTTTATTTTGAATAAATGCATTTGAGAAACATGTTTTTAAACTGGTGCAAGGATATGGGTGTTTAACTACTGAATATAGATTAACAAAACAGCGAATGATGTGGAATTAAAGGCAAGAAAATATTGCTACTGAAAATATAAGAATACTAATACAATTCAGGTATTATACAAATAGACTAGGTGGTGAAAGATTATAAACAAAAGTTGTAGCTATCTGATATAAATATTTGTAATTTCCATTAATTTTGTACTATACTGAAAGCATTAACTTATAAATTATATAAAGTTCATGCTAGAGTGAACATTTCTTGTATTTTCAAAGTGTAATTTTTAATTCAAAATAAGAAATAGCAAATTTATGATAGAAAGAATTTCATGCAGTTGCACTCCTTGATCATATCAGCGGCTCCTTTGGTACAATTGCTCAACAGCAATGATGTTTACTGGCTTACAGTGATGTTAATCTTTTGATTATTAGATTAAATCCACACACACATATTCATACTCTCATTCACATTTCCGGAATCTAGGAAGGATGGGAAAAATCCTGGCTAAAGAAAAATTCCCACCCTTCAGTTGAAAATAAAACTCCCGACCTCTGGATTTGAAGGTTAGCATGCAAGCACCCACCCCAGCAAGTCCCCACCCAGCCCCTCACATCTGCATGCAACCATCCACCAGCACCCACCCCCACCCACTTGCACACTTGCTCACTTGCTCACTCACACATTTACACATTCACACACACACTCACACTCACTCACTCACTCACTCATTCACACACTTACCTCACTCACTCACTCACTCGCCTACCACCTAGGCGGCCCGGGTTCGATCCCAGGGACCCGCATGTGGTATTCATGGTGGACGAAGTGGCATCAGGGCGGGTTTTCTCCGGGTGCTCCGGTTTCCCCCGCCATCTCATTCCACCGGTGCTCCATCTTCATTCCACGTATCATCAGTGTCACCGCCTGCGGTGCCGTAGTAGTAAAAGCGGGCGTTAAACACTACAACAACAACAACTCACTCACTCACACATACATACTCACTCACACATTCACACACTCACACACTCACTCACTCACACACTCACACACTCTCACACTTAAAATAAAAACAAATATTTGTAAGTTCTTGAATGAATTAGTTTAATTCATCCAAGAACTTAAAGCAATTTCTTTAAGTTCTTGAATGAATTAAATTAATTCATTCAAGAACTTATAGCAATTACTAAGGTAAGTGAAGCTTTTAGTCTCTAAATTTGATATTATTTTAGGTTCTGTTGCTTCACTGTTAACAGCTTCAGTTTTTTCATTGAATATACATATATTTATTTGTCCATTTGTACTTCCAAATATACAAACACCTTAGTTAGAAAAATGTATAACATACTTACTGGCTGAATTTGAGAGTGCAGGACTTTTCCTCCACATTTGTATGTAAGCACAAAGGAACCAGGACTGCTCCGAGATTCCCGTACTAGGAATACACTGTAAAACAAAAATAATTATTTCTCCATGAACATTTATCATTTTCATAACCATTTTCAATTCACTTAAATGTCTTAAACACAGGGTACAAACATAAAGAATATATTGTTTTTGGTATGGTTTTGGTACAAACGTATATATGTAACAAAACAGTAACCAAATATTTTTTTGAGATTTCTAATCTTTTTATAAATAACTGGTATGACATGAGCAATATCACCCTGAAGGAAATTAATCAGTTTTTAAAACTCTGTATATGTTTGCTGTGAAAGTTATCTGCCATTTTTTACTGCTGTCTATAAAAGATTTGTGTAGATAAACTAATTTACCCTCATAATAACAATGTAAGGTAATTAAAGAAATTGAAGCTATTAACAGTGAATCAACAAGATTCTAAAGTAAGAACAAATTAGAAACTAAAAACTTGTAACATTACTAAGATAAGTGAAGTTTTTAGTTTCTAATTTGTTCTTACTTTAGAATGTAAGGTGATATCTGTAATATCAGTGTCTCTTCTGTGTCACCTAAATTTCTGACAGTTCCTGCTCGCACATTGTTTTGAAATTGGCTTCATCCTAAGACATGCAAGCCACTGTGTAAGAAATTTTGTCAATTTTCATCACTTTTTGTGCAATTCGGTTGGAATTTCCTCTTTAATTTGATATGCATTTTTATCATTACAGCCAGAATATTTATTTTCTAAAAATAATATTACATCTGACATATTGTACTTTGAATTATGCATCACTTCATAGAAAAAAGATCTCATTTGAGTAGTGCAGTAGTTCTACTCTACTTCTGTTGAGTGTAAAGCTTCCTTCTGCTCAAGCCATGTGGTTTCTTTCTGTGCAAATACATGAGAAATTCAATAATTAGGGTAACATCTGAATTAACAAGAAAGAAAACATTTTTGGAACAAGCACATTGTTGCTGTGCTCAGAGGAGCTGTGTTATGCTGTGCTCTTCCGACATGAATAACTAACTTGTCTTGCACACTTCAGGAAGGTGACGGATGCCTTGTGCTAATCTTCAAACATACTGCTCTACTCCCTCTATAACACTAGTCAACAGTCAAAATGTAACTGGGATGAAATCTACGTTTGTTAGCAATATCGACCACACTAAAACAATCAAAACCATCAAAAACTCAAATTAGCTCTCATTTTCAAGTTAAAGAGGTACATTTAATTATAGTTATATTTTATTAACATTCACTGTCAATCCCTTCCCATATAGGTCTTGAAGTCCCGTTTATGGTAGAGTAATGGCATTTCAGGCAACAACAGCTGAGTATATTTTGTTATTATTTTTAGCCCAGGCTCATAGCAACAAAGGAAAGGCAAGAGGAAGGGAGGAGTGGAGCATGTTTCATTTAACTCATTGAACACTCAGCAGTCTGGTCTATTTATGGACCGCTACAGATATTTAGTTTACATGAGTTCCCAAGAGTTATTTTGACCATGCATGTCATCATTGATGCTATCTGATTGTGTGAAAACATTATTGTCTCTTAAAAGCTAGAATATTGTGTAGTTTATTAATTTACAATAGTAAGCTGCAAATGACTGCAGTGCCTGTGAAAGCATATTAAGGTTTTTTTTTCCTAGTTACATTTCCCTCCCAACTTCCTGTAATACAATAAACTGTCAATAAAGGTTTGTATTATTGGATCACATAAAGAATATGCCATTGTAAGCAATTCTAATGCTGAAAATATGGGCCTAATAACAAGTGATCAATTTATAGACCACTGGGCACATACGTTACCTCATGTCAGCACACGGAAACACAAGCTGACGCAATACATAGTGACATTGTTACTTCTGTAATAGTATGCAAGCATCTGCTACATGTATTGTCATCTACAGTTTTTCTGTATGAAACAGAGTGAACTGGTGTTCAACAGTAAATATTGTGTTCCTTGAAGTGAGGATAACATGTAAGTACATGGATTCCGAAAGTACATGTGTCTTACAGTTATTATTATGGGGATAGTTTTCCAATTCTGCACTAACAAAAATGCGAAAGATAATAGATAAGTCTGTTAGTTATTTCTTTTCTCCCTTTCATTATTTTAGACTACATTCAGAGATATGGTGTGTAATAATTATGACATTATATTAAAAGGAATTATGCTGGATATTGTGACAATAACTTTTCCAATAAAATTTATGATGATTATGATACAGTTGATGTGATTCTTCCTCCTCATCCAAATAGACTGACTGATAAAAATGGAACACTACAGATATTATAATAAATGTGAATGATGGCGCAATTGAGGTACATTTCACTGCCTCTGAAAAGAATAACATACAGAAAATGAATGACTCTAGGTTTGAAAAGTCAACCAGAAAGAGAGAACCTTGCAACTAACCAATGAGATACAAAGAAAATGTGCTTCCAAGTACACAACAAATTCCAGAAAATGATCAAGCTTCAAACAAAAAATGAAAAGAAATGAAAGCAAGTTTGAAGGATTGCACGTCACTTGAGATTCTGCAAAAATGTGATGTAACACTCTCCCATAGATGTTTTGAACCACACCAAAGTTGATAAAAAGTTTTTACCACTCCAAATGTTTCAGTAAATATGTGGTTTGGGTTTAAATGATCTGTAATTCCATTAAGAAATAAAGTTTAATCATAAAACACATGAACTTGACAGAATTGTATTTGTTCATCATTATGGTATGTTTTGATACCATTAATGCCAGCAGTCTATAGACTGGGTGATTTTGGGACACTGGGTGAATAAAAAAGCAAACAAAATATATTGCTGACATACTGTATGCTGAACTAATACATTACATATGTCTTTTTTTTTTCAATTTAAGAGAAAAACAAAGAAATTAGTTCGGTGTTAATGGGTTAAAGACCACTCCAACATAGCATTTGAGGGCTAGGGCTCCCTGGCTCAGCCCAGAGCCTGCCCAGGGCTTTGACCGCTACAGCTGTGATGACGTTAGGCCTTCCCTGACACCCACCAGCGTCCGGTTCGTTAATGCTCACTTTTCAAGGTGACTCCTCGTGCATTCATTCAGTGTTTGTGACCTTGTATAACTATTGTATGCAAGAATGAAAAGAGGTGCTTCGACAGCTGTGTCAGGATTTAACCCATCTTGGGAGGGTCTGTATTTTGTTATTCGATCTGACAAGAACAATGTTCAATGTTTAATATGCCATACCTATGTACGGGCAAAAACGTATAACATTAAGCGTCACTTCGGCGTTAAACATTCTCATACCCATGCTGATATTATAGGCGAAGAAAGAAAGGAATTAATAATGAAACTAAAGGCCAAAAGGGTGCCTTATCAGGTTAGTATAATTTCAACATATTAATCACTCTTAAAGAAATTTGAAATCATTTCATTGCTATAGTACGTTTTTTAATAATAATTGTCAACAGTGAATAAGAATTAACTGTTTTGCTAAGGATACACATCTGTGTAAACTGGCTAAAAGTCTCCAAAAGTGACAGAAATGGGTTTTTGTTTTATCAAATAGTATAAAACTTCTGCTTTATTTTGATATGCTTTTTATAGCCTTACAGCCTGTGACATGGCCGTTTAACAGATTACCTGTAAGTGGTTATGTCCATTTAAATCAATTTGCTACCACTTCAAACTTAGTTTTCTCATGTTTTTTAATTTTAGTATTGTTTGCTCTTTACAATGCTCCACACGATGCAGTTTTCAGTACCTACATATGCATAAAATTTTCTAAGAAATAGCATTAGAAGGAAATGAAGAGATAATTTTTTCATAACATGAATAACTTCTGAGTAATTAAATATTAAAGTTTACATTTCGAAATTTAAATGAAAAAAATAATGAATTCAAACATTCATTTTTATTCAAACTAATAAGAAAATTAAGAAATTATCTCATCAATTTGCTAACATTCTATTAATGAACATAAATAAAAATTATGAAGTTTTTCTAGTCAGAATTGCAACATGGGGAACCATTTATAAAAAAAATATTAAAAAATCATAATAAAATATTGATATCTTAGCAACCAATTTGACTAAATGTATGAAATTTGGCAGATTTACTCCTCATTATACAGTGATAGTTGTGTTAAAATTCCAAATCAGTACAATAAAAACTATAGATTTTTAAAACTTCACAGATGGGTAACCATAAAGAATTATTTTTACGATTATGTACTCGTATGTCCTCGTTTGTACAGTGCAACCTTCTTTCATTAAATATTAACATTTTTCCCTTTCTTCAACAGAGTATTGAACTGTGTTCAGAGAGAGCTGTCCAGGCAAGCTATACTGTTGTGTTAAATATTGCCAAAAGTAGCCGGTCGTTTACAGATGGACATTTTGTTAAGGAGTGCATGATTTAAATGTCGGAGTTCCTGTGTCCTTCCTTGGTGACTTTATTTGAATCTATAAGTCTCTCCACAAACAATCTCTCGCCGTGTGTTGGAACTAGGTGCAGATATGAAGGAACAACTGCGGAAAAGATGCCAAGAGTTTGTATGTTTCTCTTAAGCCCTAGACGAAAGCACCGACATAGGGGACACAGCTCAATTAGCAGTGTTTGTGAGGGGAGTTGACAACAAATTGAATATGACTGATAAATTACTTGTCATTGTTCCTTTACAAAATACCACTACAGGAGAAGATATATTTAGTGCTATAGAACAAATACCTGAGGAAATGCATTTGCCTTTAAGTAAACTTTGCTCTGTTACTACGGACAGGGCTGCTGTTATGCTCAGTGAGGGGCAAGGGTTTGCCGGTAGAATGAAGAGGGCAGTTTCAGCTGCTGGATATCCACCAATCACAGTTGTGCATTGCATTTTGCATCAGAAACAACTTTGCGCAAAAGCAATTCATAACTTCAAGTCTGTGGTCACTGTAGTAACGCAATGTGTGAACTTTTGCAGACTGCAAGGGCTTAACCATCGTCAATTTAAAGGGTTGTTACTTGATTGTGAGGCTGAGTACCATGACATACCATTTTACTGTGATACTAGGTGGTTAAGTTCTGCTAAAGTGTTAAACATATTTTTTTCCATATTAAAGGAGATTGACCTGTTTATGGATATGAAGGGATCACCTGAACCTCTTTTGAGTGATGTAAACTGGGTTGCTGACCTTGGATTTTTAACTGATATTACGATTCATTTGAGTTATTTAAATGTTTCTTTACAAGGCAAACATTTATTGATCGGTGCTATGTGGGACAGAGTTTGTGCTTTTAAGATGGAACTGTCATTGTTCAAAAAACAATTATTGGACAAAAATCTTGACAAATTTTCATCTCCAAAGACATGTGACCTGTGCCATTGTAACATTGATAGTTACTGTGAAGCTCTTAAGAGATATACAGAAACAATTCAAAAATGGATTTACAGGTTTCCAAGATATCTTGCCTGAATTAAACATATTTATGACACCCTTTTCAGTTAATGTTGAACAGTCTCGAACAAAATTCCAAAGATAATTGATACGGCTTCAATGCGACACAATTTTGAAGACAGGTATTACAACGTTCCAGGCAGCCTTCTTGTATTTTATCAGAACTTGGAACAACAACAGTTTACATGTATTCACGCATTGGCATGCAAGTTTATTTCTATGTTTGGCTCTACATCCTTATGTGAGCACATATTCTCAGTCATTAACCAGAATAAGAGTAAAACTAGATCATGTTTGTGAAATGTTGCATTGGAAGCAGTGTTACGCATTCATTCTGCTCAGACAATTTTACCTGATATAACTAAATTGGTGAAATAAAAAAAAAAAGTCAGGTCTCATCCTAAGCATGGAATAAAGAACAAATTAATTGTGTTGTATTACTGTGAAATGCCTGATTGAATTGTTCCTCTGTCTCATACAATATGCTGTGCTATCCCTACCTCTCTCTACCTTTCTAGAGTGCCATGCTCTGAACGCCATTAACTTAGGCAAAATGACAAACGGCACGCCCCAGTTAGCCCTCACAGCCCAGGGCTGCCAGGAGGGCTGCCCACTAGGAATGGTCTGGGTTAAGTGTAATTTCAGTCCATTACAAGCTGTATTCTGGCCGTGTGCTGGAGGAAAGAAAGGTTGGCCTAAGCTCCAGTCACTTAAACTAGGATCTCACAATGTTATGCACGAAGAACTTGTCAACTCCAAGAATATAATTCTCCCTGCTCTTCATATAAAATTGGACTTAATGAAAATCTTTGTTAAGGCCATGGACAAAATTGGTAAAGCATTTCTCTATTTACACAAGAAATTTCTACGTCTTAGCAAAAATAAGTGGGGATTTTTGTGGGTCCCCAGATATGCAAACTGTACAAAGATGAGCATTTCGATACTAAATGAAAAGTTAGCTTGGGGTGCCTTTCTTCAGCACACTTCCTAAGAAATAAGAGGTCAGAAAACTATAAGGATCTTGTGGCAAATCATTAGTACTGAAGCATTAGATTGGGGTGCTGCATGTACTTAAACTTACATTTCTTAGATTCCCACATGGACATCTTTCCTACAACTGTGGTGCTGTAAGTGATGAACATGGGAAACACTTCCACCAGCAGTTCAGGGAATCACCAGCAGGAAACTACCAACATTAGGCAAAGCGGTTGCGCCTTCAATGACCTTCCTCCGAGGGAGGTAAATACACATATATGCTTATATAGGTAATAAAATAGTTATCAATAGTAATCACCATTGGGGTAATTGTCTCTGATGTGAGACTGCCTTTGTGGTTTACCGGGAAAAATACGAACTGGTTTGAGAATTCAATGTCATTCTGGCAGGTTGTCACAGTAGCTTAATGGTTAGAGCACCTTCCTGATAAGTGGAGGGTCTGTGGCATTGAATTTTTAAGTTCCAGTTCTACCTCTCAAACATGACCCACACATGATTTGTGTGTTTAAAAGCACCAACAGTAAGTTTGTTGACATAAATAAATAATAGTTATCTTAACTTCAAAATAAGAGCTAATCTTGCAATTACACTAACATTTTCATTATCAGCACATCTGCAGACATAAAAATTAGCTGTTTTCATGCCAGTTGCAGAAAGAAAAAAACATTTGTTGGCTAGAGTAATTGCCTGTCTGGTTCTAAAGTGAACTCCCCTAAGTAGTAACTCTATTTTGGGAAAACTTCAAAATCACTTTGGCTCATACTAGAAGTATGGAGGATGCTACAGAATTTCCCAACTTATTTGTGAAATAAATTAACCAGACTTCATTTAAAGTTATGATATGTAGAAGGAAATGCCCACCTTCAAGTTCATAGCGTTCCAAGTGCAATATCACTGTTTCCATTCCCTGCTATATGTTTTTCTCTTCAAGGTTGAGTAGAACCCAACTCCTCTCATCTTTAGCATCTTACGTATATGAAGAATCATACCAGGAGCCAACTTTCCTAGCTACTTCAATACAAGTCCAACAGTGGTGTTCTTCCAGCAGTACTCTAACAGTGTTCACTTGCACATCACTTGGTGATTGCTGTCTGCGCACTCCATGTTTCTTATGAACATCTTCCCTACCTTTGCAAAACATATGTGTCTACATAGCTATGGTACGATACCTTAGCACAAGATCCCAGTAATGTTGCATGGCATTGTTGAGCATTCTTGCCTCTTGTTATGAATTTTAATGAAACATCTTTGTTCATATTTACTAAACATTTCAAAACATTACAGATAACACTCAACAAATTCAACTTACTACAAATCAGTAGAAGCCCGGAATGTGCAGTCCAAAGTACAGCAGATTTGGATTTAGCATGGGGAAAGTATGTCCACCAAAAGTATATCATACTTTTTATTTATTTATTTTTGAATGTTGAGTTTAAAATTTTCTTTAAGGAGTGTTACTGGAGTATACCTTTCACTACCCTTGCATTGATCTTGGCCACAGCATTGCTAAGAATTTTCCTAAGTAACGAGAAATGCACACAGAAGATGATGATATCCTAGACCATCGTATCTGAGTCTTTTGGGGAAGGCTGCATCTTCTTTATAATGAATGTCGACGTTTTGCCCCCCTATGTTGGGCTTCTTCAGGTTTCACTCTGTGACGACACCTACAAAACTGGGCTGCTCTCTGGTCAGTCTGGAGTGAAACCTGAAGAAGTCCAACAGAGGGGGACAAAACATCAACACTCATAAAGAAGACGCAGCCTTCCCCAGAAGGCTCATATGATGGACACCTGCTGCTGAAGCCTACGCAATGTAATGATATCCTGGAGCATTATTCCAGTTCTGCAACCAATCTTAATTTATACAGTACATACAATTATGCTCTACTCCTTTCAGGCTAATCTAATTTTGCATTGTCTTAAACAAATCAGCAAGTTTTGTTTGGCAGCATAATTCACGTTTTTTTCCTCCGCATGTTGTGTGATTGAAGCAAGGTGGAGATGAACAGTTAGATTCATTTTGTTCCTCCATACACAGAATCATCTTGTTTATGGTACTTATCACTTTACTAGTATGCAGAATACTGTACTGGTGTGTGATTGCATTTAAAAGTGGTGTACTTTACTGTATATTATATACTTTACAGTGTACTGTAATTATTATTGCATAAAGTTTCCCACCACGTCCGTGGAATCAATTTTTGTCACTTCTAAGCTCACACTTCTATATACTGCAGAATCGTTATAGTGAAGAGCTAAAGCATGTCCCCCTACAACTGTGTTATTTCAAGATTCTACTGTATGTTATAAGATTACTGTCTTCAAACTCAGAAGACACACATCAGATGCTCTTCTTACTCATTGATACCAGTTTGCATCATTTACCATTGACGGCCCCATACACATTGTTGCCACTAATTACTGAACGATCCATGTATAGTGATTTTGTTTTTTTCATTTTCCTTTTAAACAGCTTTCTCTGTGAATGAAACTTTATTGTTTAAGTGATCCATTTTCTCAGGACCTATTGAAAACAGCTAATGTATACTTTAGGTTAATGAAAACAACCTCTTAAAGAATTTTTAAAAAATAATTGGTGATAAAAGTTATATCAAAGTATGCGGTTACTATTACTGCTATTGCTCTCTTTAATATCATCAGTGAAAAATATTGGAGAGCAAGAGGATTAATGACTTCATTTTCAGAAATCCAGCATTAGCTAACAACATAATTCAAAAGGTAACTATTTTCCTAATAAACAACTTATTGAACAAAAGTATCCACTTAATCCTTTAAATCTATTCTGTACAAAGTATCTTGATATAGGACATGTCTATAGTTAAATTATGTCAACAAATTGTAAAAACAAAACCTCACTATCCTAAGAACATAAATATAACAGCACAATATAAAAACACAAATGGACATAATACAAGATAAATGAATTAATACAATGTCATCCACAAAATCTCGTGCCAATCTCCGAACAGACTGCTCTACTGCTGCTATAGTTGCCTGTCTAGTTCTAAAGCAAACACCTGTAAGTAGTAACTTCATTTCCAGGAAAAGGTAAAAATTACAATTGGTGTACATGATTGGTGCATCTACACACTTCAGTATACTATTTTAAATAGTTCTGAGATAATGGATCATGAATGCTACAAATTTAACATTACCACAATCAGCATTTTAATCTTCCCATAAAGAACTCACTATATAGAGGTTTGGTAACCATCGTGGTGATGTGGGGGAGAAACTTATTTTTAGGAAATTATTATAATGATCACCATTCTTACCCATCAACTGTTCCATAAGTGTTGACCAACTGAGTTGCTTGGTCTCGAGACATTCCACTGTGGAACCATGGTTGTGTAGTGTGTATGCCAGCTTCTAGTCCACTGTGGTGAAACAAGCTGGGAGTTGAACCCCGTATTGTTGGTCTCCAGCGCCTCTTCCATGAATAGCCTTCTGCTACTGCAATAGCTCTGGCTTCTTGGGGATCATCTACTATCCTCCCGACGCTACCAGTGAAGTCCATTGCCACACGTGAACGTACACTCTCCTATATAGGACAATTAAGTTTGCAATGGTGATCTGTACAAACAACTTTACTTTTACTATTATCTATACTAAAATTTTAATTCAAAATATAACAGAATAGGGAATTATTAAATAACTGGTTCAATGTAGTCAATACTATTCTTGTTTATATTTTTTTTCTAATTTGTATACAAAAATCTGATGTGTTTAACTCACATGACTTTCTAATCACTCTTAATCCTCTTATCCTCTTGATGTTAGTTGAGATAAACATTTGTCAAAATTATCTTATTGGTAATCTTCTTGAAGGTGCAAGGGGAATATGGGAAAACAATAGACTGAGCGAGTCGCATCTTTTAGAACTGGTCACTAAATGAAGGCTCTGAAATTCTGTTCTTTTTACACAGCCAAGAGATAAAGTGAATAATGACCTTCCATTTGAGAAAAGTATAAGTATTGCAGAACTCACACAAATAAGAAGGAATATCTCTGAAATGGCTCACTCCACAAAAAAATGCAGTGGTACCTAACTTGTGTGATTTAACGAGATCTACATTTTTTGTATAGTAAGATTTAGTCTATCTCTTATGATTTACCATTTATGCAATTGTTATCAAGAGTAAACAGGACTACATGAGCTGTAGGGAACAAATTCAAAATATATATTTCATATGTCATTAAAATATCTTAAACATATGGCATTTTAATTAAAATCATTAGAGCCATTTTATAGAGAACCAAAATTTTAGAAAAACTTCCATACAAAGGGTAATTTAGGATAGAGGAATTTTCTTTAAAATCTTTGTGTTGCATCCTTGAAGGACATTAAACTTAAATAACTACTTTAGGTTTTCAACCGACTTTTCGTTTTTGAGTTATGCTGTTCTCTCTCTCTCACACACAAACACACACACACACACACACACACACACACACACACACACACACACACACACACACACACACACACACACACACACACACACGTGCTTTTAAATGTTACCTCATTGTTAAAGAATTTAAATACAGGTACAGCAGGATTTAAAACAAAATTTTTAGTCAGATAATAGCATTAATTCAAATATGGATGTCGAAAGAACTCACTCAACAGAACTCCAAGAACAACAAAGTACCGTAGAATCCAACTAAGACCAAAATTCAAGTGAAATCCAGGAAGTGGAAAGCGGTTTAGAAGTCGAATCCAAGAAAGGGGATTGTCGTGAAGTATCCATTCCTACCAAAGTGCTGTTCCAGGAATTGAAAGAACTGGAATATAGAAGAGGAGGCTGTACAGTGGATCAAATAGTGGAGTTCTTACACCATAACTACCCAGTAAACCAAAAGAAAACACTCATTGGGATACAGATCTGCAGAAAGCTTGCTGCCGGTGTACGTCATGGACAATTCATAATACATCACGGACGCTTCAGGCTCTCAAATTTGAGGGAGAGAGCATTTCGGCAATTCAGTGAGAGAATACAGGCACATGGACTCATGGGGATGTGCATTAAAAATAATGTATCGTATATGTGTTGTATTATGTCTTAACCAACGGAGAGTGCACAAGACAACGGCTTTACGACATAATCAGCTTGATGGTAAGACGGCACCACATGAAGAAGTTAACAGCCATGGATCCAATTTAGTGAATCAACAGTTACCTTGGAGATCTTAAAAAATACATAGGTGGCAACGACGGAGATATATAGATAAGAGCTGTGCACTTCAAAATATGACTGTTTAAAGTGTTCTTACCACATACTTCATATAAAATGTGGTTTAATTTAGTTCTTTACCGAGTGATACTGTTGTGATGTTAGGATTACCGGGGATCGACTGATTTATGTGCGTGTTTGTAACTTCCAAAGAATTGCTAGTTTAAGGATCTTGATTTACGTGTAAAGGATATAGCTGGCTGTGTCAAAACCGGAATGGTCGCAAGACTGAAATATTACGAACATTAAGGACTGCTTTGTCAAAGCTTTAGGGGGCCGTGTTTTTAAGGTTACATTTATGTTGATATTCGTTTTCGTTGATTTATATCGCCGTAATCACAGGCCGTAATATTATTTCGTGTGCATAATAAGAGATCTACATGGCGGATAGTATAGATTCACGGTTCGAAAGTGCTTTGGAAAGCTTGATGAAGGCGACATGCATGTCTCGATTTGAAGGAAAATAATGAATGCTGTGTTTTTAGGGATGTGTATTCAGAGCTGAAAGGCGAAGTATCCAAAAAGGATGAGAAATTAAATGGAGATCGTGGTGAGATGAATCAAGTAACGGACCAGCTGAATGCGAGGAGCCGCTTCCCGGCTTCCCGGCACAATCAACGCGGACAACTTCAGGCCGACACGTGGTCTGGGTCTGGTGTGTGCAGAGAAGCTACAAAAAAAATTATTTTCTTGTTTAACGACGCTGTCAATTGCCAGGATCACATCAGCGTCGCCGGTGTGCCGGAATTTTGTCCCGCAGGAGTTCTTTTACATGCCAGTAAATCTACTGACATGAAGCTGTCGTTTTTAAGCACACTTAAAAACCATCGGCCTGGGCCGGGTTTGAACCCGCGACCTTGGGATCAGTAGACCAGTGTCTAACCAACTGAGCCACCCAGACCGACGGAGAGAAGCTACGCCAATGTTGCTAGAGCTACATAACAATCCAAAGCATTCAATCCAAATGTAACCAGAATGTGGAGTACATGAACACACTGATTAAAATAAAAGTGAACTCCATGGATATGAAGGTAGGAGTAAACTCCTTTAAGGTAATCCGGAATGGGTAATTACTCATCAAGGAAGACGTTCAAACTTATTTGCAAAAGCATGAACGAAAAATGCGGAGAAGTTGAAGCAGCCGCCTAAACAGAGAAATCCCAAGATAGTAAATGAATCTAAAAAAGTTCTTAAAAACAAGTTTTCATTTAAATGCTCTAAAAAGAAGAAAATAAACTTTAAATTAAATGAAATCCTCAGTTTATTACATTACACAATTTATATGATATAAAAGTTTGTCGCGAGATTTACCTATTTTATAAACATTATTTTTCCTTAGAGTTACTTATATCAAGATCAAGTTACATATTGTATTCTTGCTTAGCTACATAGGTAAATCTCGCGACAAGCTTTTATATCATATAAATTGTGTAAAGTAATAAATTGATGCATTTAATTTAAAGTTTTTTTCTTTTTGGAGCTATTAAATAGAAGCTTGCTTTTAAAAACTTTTTCACGATTAATTTAGTTTTTAGTAATCGCTGGACATGCTTTTTTTTATTTTTTTATTCGTATTTTTCTCATCAAACCCTTTCATTTGATACCCATATCATGGGAGTGAACAAAAAATAACTAGACCGCTATATTGGACGTAGCTGAACATGCATTGTCATCCAAACTAAAGGTTCATGCAAAATATTAGCTCAATGGGTTGAAAAAAAAAATTATTTTGTTGTTCAATTGCCAGTATCATATCAGCGTTGCCGGTATGCTGGAATTTCGTCCCGCAGGAGTTCTTTTACATGCCAGTAAACCCACTGACATGGGGCTGTCGTTTTTAAACACACTTAAAAACCGTTGGTCTGGGACGATTTGACCCCGTGACCTTGGGATCAGCAGGCCAGCGTCTAACCAACTGAGCCCCCAGATCGGTTGAGGATAACTGCTTTAAAATTCAGTTGCAAGATTTGTCCAGAACAAACATACAATTACCATTCATTTATTTTTAATTATCACTGGACATATTTTTTTATTCTATTCATATTCTTCTCAGCAAGCCCTTTCATTTAATACCCATATCATGGCATAAAAAATAACTGACCACCATTTTGGACGGTCCACCATATTGGATTTAGAATGACGTCACATAGCTAACCGCGTGGCTAACGAAAAGACAGGCTGCGGCACGAATCTGAGTTATGTAGTAATGGTAGTCTGATACATGGCTAACATTGTATACCATCACGGTAAAAATATATTTTGTATAAACTCAACGAGCAATTGGTTTTGGTTGTTTAGAATATGGATAGTACCTGGGCGACCGAGCTTCGCTCGGCGTTTTTCGCCTCTGTTTTTGTGAAATCTTGTTTTTTGTGGGAGAAGATACTTATTTAGATAAACTGAAAGTCAAAACGTTAACTAAATAACAATTTTAGTCGCAATTGTGAAGAGTCATTTCCGAGATACAAATATTTCATAAACACCATCATTTCAGCTGTAAAACATGTACTGCTGAACGCAGACCTCCCCCATAGATATCAACCCAGTTTGACGTTTTCGTTGAGCATTTGTTCCATTATAGAGTTCAGTTCCTTGCTGCTGCGATTGACTCCAGGGCGTTAACACATTCGCCAAGGTCCTTCGTCTTTCCGTCGAGTTCTTCCATGGCTTCCTTTACCCTGGCCAGTCACTCGTTAGTATTCTCCGATAGATCTATCTTCATATTAGACATTCCGTCTTCATCTTTTCTGTTTTGGAGTTTACATTTTCAATTTGCCTTCCATTTTTGTTTCCATTTTGTCCATTTTTGTTCCTATATTTTCTATTCCGTAGTTTACATTTTTCCAATTAGGTTTTCATATTTGTTTCCTCTGCCTCATTCCGGAATTCATTTCATTTCCCATTATGTTCATCTTCATTTGTTTCATCAACTGTTCCGTATCGTGCTTTTCGTCGCACTCCTGACACCAATTGAGATTACTTACTTTTTAAAACACCGGAGCGATACTAAGCAAAAGCAGTATTGAACAATAATAAATATTACAGGAAGAAAAGCTGGTTGATAAAGCCATGTAAATGTACTGCGCACTTCTGTTTCAATCACATAGAAAATGTATGAATTGTTCGTAATTGTTCGTCGAAGCGGGAGTAGTGAAAGAAATGTGATTGTGTTTAGTAAAAGAAAAATGAGTAGAAAAACCGTGTGAATGTTATACGTTGCACTTGTATTTCAAGTGTATGGAAAAATGCATGGACTGTTTGTAGAAGAGGGAGTAGTATGTTAGGTAAAAAAAAAGGGGGAATAGAGAAAACCATGTGAACGTAATACGTTGCGTGGTAAAATGGACTGCATAAAAACTTTCGCCATGAAAACAATAAAATATGTCACTTTTCATGGCAATCGGTCAACCTGTTATGGAATTTACTCACTCTTCTACATACGATATGTATAGGCGTTGTGTGTATAGAGTTCATAAACGATAGGGAATAACATGTGAATTGTTACGTAAAATAAAAGTGAGCAGAGAAAATAGTATGAACGTAATACGTGGTATTTCTGTTTCAAACATATAGCAAATTGTATGAATTGTATGTTGAAGGGCGAGTAGCGAAAGAAGACGGATTGTGTCTCGTAAAGGAAGAATCAGTAGCGGAAATCGTGTGAATGTAATACGTTGCATTTATATTTAAATCATAGAATATTATATGAATTGTATGTTGAAGGGCAAACAGAGGATAAATGAATGTGCTACGTAAAAGAAATGCGAGTAGAAGCCATTTGAAAGTAATATATTGTGTAGTAAAATTGTTGCCATAAAAATTTCCCCATTAAAAGATACATATACGTGCCGAATTTCGCGGTGATCGGTTAAGCAGTATTCGAGCTTAACAGTTGGATATATAATATCTATATATTCATATAGATGACATGAATTGTTTGTAGAAGAGTGAGTGGAGAAAGAGATGTGAATATGTTACCTAAAAGTGAGTATAGTAAACAGTGTGAATGTAATATGCAGCATTTCTATTTCAAACATGCACGAAATTGTATGACTTATTTGTAGAAGAGTGAGTAGAGAGAGATGTGAATGTCTTAGCTAAAAGTGAGTAGAGAAAACAGTATGAATATAATAGAGAAAGAGATGTGAATGTGATAGCTAAAAGTAAGTAGAGAAACCACTGTGAATGTAATATGTAGTATCTCCATTTCAAACATACAGAAAATTGCATGATTTATTTGTAGAAGAGTGAGTAGAGAAAGAGATGTGAATGTGTTACCTAAAAGTGAGAGGAAAAAACTGTGAATGTAATAGTATTTATATTTCAAACATATATAACATGGTATGACTTATTTTAAAAGTGCGAATAAAAATGTTTCTTGGTGCAAAATCAGGTTTTTTTATGGAAAATTGTTCATAGAAGTGAGTAGAGAAAGAGATGTGAATGTGTTACCTAAAAGTGAGTAGAGAAAACACTGTGAAGGTAATATGCATGTATACAAAAATGTAATCAAATCTTTTGAGTCGTTTCTGAAATACCGGGAATATATAATGCACAGTAGAAGCGGGAATAAAAAATGTTATTTTTTATGCAAAATCGCGTTTTTTCGGGAATTACACCTACATAGTTGAACTTATTGCCCGGAATAAATATATATTATATTAAATAAGAATTGCTCATTTAAATATATAAGATATTAGGCGATTGTGGTTTTACTTCGCTGGGTCATGATCAGACTAGGAGAATTACGTCATTGAAGCTTGCGCCGTAGCCTGTCTTTTTTGTTAGACACGGCTAACCATTGTGGCTAACGGAAAGAGACAGGTTACTACACAGCATAGGATTAGACGAAGAACTTGGCAGCAAGGTGAAAACTGCGTTAGAAATTGAGCAGTTAGTTGAGCAGTGGCGTGTGTATTTAACTCAGAAATGCAATGGAGCCTTTAGATTCTTAGAACAAGCAAAAGGAAAAGACTGTGAATCAGCCAGAGACCAGTACCATGGTGGACATCAGAGTTGACCATTCAAAGAAAGAAAGTGAACGCTCTCACACGTTGTTACTAAAGAACATCGAATAATAAACAATTGCGACAAGAGAGGAAAAATCAATATGTGGAAGGAAATAAGGTCCATCAATTGAAATTGAACGCTGAAAAATTTAAATCATGGAAGGAGTATACTGCAGCAGCACTGACGTTTCTATTCCGCGAAATAACCACACTTCAAAAAGAGGACAAAACCTACACCACAGATTCAAAAAGCACAATGGAATCCTGATGAATTATTTCATCGCAGATGACAGTGAAGATGACACCGAACAACATAAATTACTAAGGAGTTTAGTGACAGAACAAATAGACAAAACGGACGATGTATTTTTCTAATTTCCCTTTATTATAGTTCACACAAAATGAAATACTAGCAGATTTGATGAAATTCGAATCCAACAAAGTACCAGGAGAGGATGGACTCACGAGTAACATTACCCTAAGGGCATTCACCCTTTTCCCATGTTTCCTAACTTCAATTTATAACGAGTGTCTCAGAAATGGTAATTTTCCGAAGGGATAGAAACGTTCAACCGTAATTCCAAATAAACAAGGAAGTAGGTGTCACTAAATATAGGCCTATCGGGCTTCTGAATGTTGGTGGAAAAGCCTTAGAAAAACTATTGATTAATAGAATCAATCACTTCATATATTCAAGAAAACTACACAGCCCCACCAGCATGGGTTCACCCAACAGAAGAGTACTGTTGATGCGGCAATGGCTATGAAGTGCTTCATGCAACACAATCCACAAGCGTTCGGATGCGTAATTTTGATTAGTTTAGATGTTAAGGGAGCTTTTGATGCAGCATGGTGGCCGAGCATTTTAGATAATTTAAAAAGACTCAGATGCTCCAGAAATCTGTACGAACTGTCTAAGAATTACTTTACGGAGAGAACTGCAAGTCTGTCTAGTAACTCACATAAAGTGGAAAAGGGCGGGAGGAAGGGTTGCCCTCAAGGATCGTGTTACGGTCCTGGATTCTGGAGCACACTTCACAATCGTTACTCAACTCGGAGTTCTCTCACCGAGCATTTATCATTTATTTGATTACAAAACACTTCTCAAAAGAGCAAGAGCGATGTTTCCCCTTATTGCATCACATGGGGTAAAATTGATTATTAATATTCTCCATAATTATGATATAGCATTGTAATTTATAAATGTAATTACCACATTGCCTTCTATGAAATGCAGTTGCATATATAGTAACGGAAACTATAAAACTGACATCACTCGTATGATTTCTATTGTTTAACTAACCTCAATTATCAATTTTAAAACGGGCCCTAATGACCTAGTTGTCGACGGGCCCTTAAACAACACCATCGCTCACTCACTCACTCGCTCGCTCACTCACTCACACACTCACTCACTTTAAAAGAGAACACAACTAATGCAAATAGAAGTTTTAACTAACCCTTTATATCAATATTTAAAGCTGTATGAAAGGAATGTTATGTTTGTCTCTAAGGGGGTTGTGCTTTGAAGTCTAATTTAATGAAATACAGAAAGTTGTTTTTGCTTGAATGAAAGCAAAATACTTACATTTGGCACTGTAAGACTGGAGTATTCATTTGGCTTGGCATTCCTATTGCTTCGTACCACATCTAGGGGCTTTGTTGGAGACAGATGACTGATGGTTTTAGTTTTGAAGGATCTGTAGTTATCTCTTAACTGTTTCCCATACTGAAATCAAAAGTGAACTGTAATATGAAATCCATTAATTCAGGACATACTTTGATTTAATGTAAGCTGAAACCTCGTTTTGCATTCGGTTGAAAATGTATTCATTTATGAAAATTTCATTTTTATCCTCTCAGACTAATGTAAATCTTTGATTCATTTAAAATTAAGATACTAGTCAACAATTGAGATGAGAGCCAGGCTTGGGTAGTACTTACTAATTCTATAATTCACCTTCTGAAGTTCAACATTCAGTATTATGTCTATAGGTGCAAAATTCTGAAGACTATTCCACTCATACGGGACTTCGTTGAAATCAACCAATCATGTGCATAATAATTTCAAATGTTAATCAATGACAGCCTTCATTCGTGAAAAATTTATCACATTTCATTATCACTTCGTCTGTTTAGTTATGTTATGATCAGCTTAGAGAAACAGATGGCTAAGTTGACACAACAGAGCCTCTATTCAAATGTCAAAAATGGCTGACTCTAGCTTCGGTAAACCACTTTATGCTCAAATACATGAAATAATTCGAAGATGGAAACCTTAGAACATAGAATACAACAGGAAATATGTTTGGAATCAGTTTGACAAATTTTGTATTGAACGAAATTATAAATGAACAGCAGATAATCCAACTACTGACATTGCCATAGCCGGGAATTGAACCACGGATCGTCCGCTTATCGAGCTGGCTGGTTAGAGTAGCCACTGGGATGTTGATGGGCTAATTCTTAACTACATAAGTTAGCAGTAATATACTCCTTCTTAAGACAGCGCGGCACTACCGGATGGTAATGTCATCCGGCGTATAAATATCAAGTGGTGCTTTGTGTCATGCAACCATTATGTGGTTATACTGCATGTTGGCCTATGTTAAACATGGACCCAGGATTCCTTTAGGGAGGCGTTAACATGTTTAAAATACATCTTACTAATGAACAAAATACAGTTAATCGAGCATTTTCTATTTCTAAATTTTTAAACATCGCCTAAGGGATTCACGATTTATCCTTTGGATGCGTAGCTTAATTTACATTTTGAAAAAACCTATGAAATGATTTACTGAATAAAACTGTCTTTTAAACGTGATACTTCTATTATTCAGTTTTGCTATATATTGATCCTCACTGTATGAGAAATTAATTCTATGTGGGAGTTGTTCAATAGTGAATATAAAGCACACTTGATTAGGCCGATGTTTCTTTTGTCCTTCTTTCAGAGTAAATGGAACATGTTTTCGAATATGGATCATCACTTGGCTCATTGTCTGAATAAATTAGATGTCATCTGGTTTAATAAGAAATAAAATATAAATAAAGGTATTAATTTTAACTTCACCAAAGCAATATAATTTACATGTTTTTGTTTTTTCTATAATTAAGGGGAGAGGGCATAGCGACTCTTAGCCCCTCCCTGGGTCTGACTACAGTTGTTTACAATACTTTTTCTGAGTGGGTGTGCATACTTTATTCCAGCAGCAACATGTTTTAAAATGCATTTCATGCTTTATTTAAAAACGTTTATCCTTAGTCCCTGCCATGGTGGTTTGGCAGTAGCACAGTGGTTTTCTTGGAGCACTGGTGCCATTGCATCACATAACACAGTTAATGGACTGTCTTAGATTTTGCACTCCTCATTCAATAGTCCGGCCATGAGCTCTAAAATCCACAAACATCATATGAAGACAGTTGCATGTGGAGTTATTTCTTATGTGGAACTAATAACTATTTTTTACGCAAGCTGTAATTTATGCATACGAAAACCTGTTTGTATAATACTCTGTTTGTGAACACATTAATACAAGAAAATTATGTATTGCACTCGCATGACCTTCTCTACTCGTTTACTAACTATTCTTGCAAATTTTTATCCCTCTATCTTCATGTCAGTCGAGGTAAACATTTGCAGAAGTTATCTTATTGTTGATTTTCTTGTAAGAGCAAGGGGAATATGGGAATACCCTAGACTTTGAGGGATAGTTAAATCTTTTAAAGCTTTGAAATTCCTCTTTGCACGACCAAGAGAGAAAAGAGTGAATAACGACCTTCCATTTGAGAAAAATTTAAGTATTGCAAAACTCACACAAATAACAAGGAATAGATATCTTCGAAATGGTTCGCTTCACAAAAACAAATGCATTTCGACATAACTTATTTATTTTAACGAAATATAGTAAGTTTTGATCTATGTCTTACGGCTTACCAGTCACGCACAACTCAAGACCAAACATGACTACATAGGCTATAGCCAGAAAATACAAAATATACATTTTAGTTGTCATACAAATAGATATCTTAAACATATGGCATTTTAATCAAAATCGTTAGAGGCAGTTACGAGAAAATAAAAATTTTCTAACAATTTTCCATGTAAAGGGTAGTTAGTGTGGTGTCGCATCCTTGAAAGATATTAAACTTAAATATCAGCTTTGATTTTCAAGCCACTTTTTGTTTTTGAATTATGCTCTTCACACACACACACGCACCCACACACACACACACACACACACACACACACACACACACACACACACAAACACCCCGCGCGGACCTTTTTCTAAAAATGCGTTTTTTTGGGGGGGGATTCAAAATATACGAAAGGTTGAAAGGTAAAATGCAATGCAATAGCCAGGATTTGAACCATGGATCATCTGCTCTAGGTCCGATTGCTCTTACCAACTGAAATGCAATGGTAACTGAAATGCAGGTAAGACAACTTTCCCAGTGAACCACAGGCGATCTCAAATATTCTTCTTTACCTGATTACCCTCCCCGCATGGAGGATTTACACCCCTAGGACTTACAAGCCAGTGCCCAGGGTCAGACGCCTGTCGGGAAGCACAGGAATCTATGGAATGGACAGAGTGAAGATCTGGAAGCGGGTGATCAGTTCAGCATCAGGTATGAGAGTGAGGAAGAGGAGATCGAATGCAGGCGAAATCGATGAATGGAAAAGTGGTGATAGAACAATTGGTGGAATTAGTGGCGGTGAAAACCGGAGAACCCGGAGAGAACCCACCCAGACGCCGCTTCGTCCACGAATACTACATGCAGGTCCCTGGAATCGAACCCAGTCCGCCTAGGTGATAGGTGAACGGTCTAACTGCTTGTTCACGGCGCCACCTGATTTCAAATATATAAAATAACATCCATGGCTCTAAACCTCGGCTGTGGCACTGAATTTTTCAATCTATTTCTACCCTACAACGCGACCTTGTGTGAAAGAACACTTGTTAAATTATTTGTTCTAATTTATTTTGCGATCATTACGAGCCCCTTTAATTGCATATATTATACCAAGATAACTGATATACTTTTTTAAGTTACTCGTTATTGCTACACATAGCTACAATCGAAGGCGTTTTTACTTGTAACAAATGTCACGGAGACAACTTTAACTGCTACATGAAAATTAAAGCTCAGACCCGCCCAGCTAAAAACACCGTGCGACTGGTGATGACTTTAAATCTCTGCTGAGCTCTCCCATATTGCAAAGAAAGAAAACTTTGTTCTCAGAAAAGCTTCCGTTTTCTGTTTACAGAAAGTAAAGCGGCTGTCAATCTCGGGCAATTTTTCGAATAATGCCACTGAGGCATTATATAAACACCCTTTGAAAGAAGAAGTGATGCATGCTCGAAATTGTTTAATCGTCTCCATCTTAGCAAATAGCTAAGAGACAACTGCAGACATTCTAATTCTTAAGTCTGGTATATCCGACAACGGTAACCAAAATGATTCCGGCAACGGCAAGCAAAGCAGCACTCAATATTTTGGTTCACAACAGCCCAGCAACGATAACAAGATACCAAAAAATGGAGAGGATATTGTGCATTGCGAATTCATTTGTTTCTAACTGACCAATGACATTTTTTCTAGCTTGCGACTAGACAGATCTCCAGCGGCTGTTTCATGGTTAATTTCTACAGCGAAAAGTCTAATACGCACAATATGAATCTAACGTGCCGTGCCCGGTACAGGCAACGAATAAATTAAAACTTGTCCAAGTCTTCTTTCCAGTTGTCGGGGCCTGGGAAAGCTTCCCGTCGGTTGTGAATACTTCCATTTGAATACACGTATTTTAAGTTTATCGGTCTGGTTATCGTTAGTTTTGTCGGTGGTTGTGAACCGCCTTTAACGGGCGACAAATTCCTATCTGGCTGAATTGGAAATTAATATCCCGAACTTTGGCTATCTAAATAGTAATAATAATTGCGCCGAAGTATTATGTAGCTTCCAAGATAAAGCAGGTTTACATTTTATAAAAGTTGTAAATTACTTTGTCTACAACGTACCCAAAAATTTGGCATTAACAGTTCACAGGAAAAGCATGTTTTCGGTCCAACTGGATTAAAAAAGGAAATGTTTCTTAGAGAAGTTTGTGTATGAGAGAGAAAGACTATATACCACCCATATTGTATATGTGCATGTCCTTATTTGTTCCCAGCCTTCCGGTTCTCAAGAGGTGTAACATTTGCATTCTGTTTCAGGCACTTGACCTGTGAGATGTTGGTTCGCTCCTGTAAGCTTTAGGACACTGATAGTACAAGTTTACAAAATCAGTACGAAAACTTGTGCAGTAGGGACGTGTTTTGGAAATAAAGACCTGCATCCTCAGTGTCAGAAGCTTGTCTCTCTTCTTCGTCTTCGTCTGTTTAAATATGTAAACGAGCCGTAGAGGTTGAGATGAAGACTGACCTAAGGCACATCTGCCGCTTCACATTCTAAAAACTAAAAATTGTGGACAGCCTACTATTCACCTTATATATCTTAATTAACTATGGAGATAGATACCTACATACCACTTTGAAGCAGAAACTTTCTAGTTTTTAAATCCTACAATACATTTACAAAAATTTGCCCTTGCTTTATTTATCTTCTATCGTTTATTTATATATTTCCTCTACAAACTATTCTCAAAAACGTTTATTTTTCCACCCGTAGAAATGGTTTCATTAGCAACACATTTCACTGTACATACGAGAGGGAACAGAAGGCTTAAGAGATAATCAAATCTTTAAAACGCGGTCGCTAGTGCTGAATTTGAACTTACCTTCTTTGCATCACACCGTGATACACGAAAGAATGATCACTCAACACTTCAAAATATATTATGGCAAAAACTTGAAAAATTCAAATCAATATCAACTATATCAATTCAATATCAATTTCAATCCCTGAAACGGTTAATTTTACAGAAATGTATTTTTGTGGGGTAATTTTTCACTGTCTTGTGCAACACAGAAAAACAAACTATTAATCAAGAATTTTAAGCCCGGAAGAAATCTCTAGCTTTAATTCTGATTCCGGCTATGAAAGCTTCCGACTACTCAAACAATGTCACCTAATTTACGTATGTCCAGTGTTAAACAAGGAAAGACGAAAACTGATTAACAGAACTCGTAATGAATGGCCAGTGAGTAAAAGTGCATTAATCAATTCCTATTGCACACACTTCAAATCGTTTTTTATTCCATTGATTTCGACAAACTTTGAAAGACTAATTACAATATCAAATAGCCATCTGTTCAAACTTGTAAAATTGTATTCTGACAACCACATTATGTAAGTGATTTATGTTTAGCTTGTAGTATTGCTATGGTAATGGAGCATGCGATTCAAATGTGGCAAATCCTCTATGAGGAAATAGGACAAGTTTGAAAATGTAAGACGAAGTCTAGCATTTTCTACTTCGAGATTTTCCAATGCATTTAACGCATGGTACTGCATACTATTTCTCGACCATGGTGAATAATATAAATCTTAATAAATAGAAAGGAAGTAAAGAACCAGATAAGATTTAAGTGGAAAAATTCAGCTGTAAAGTACGATTATTTTCTATATTTGCAACAGTAAATATATTAAGAGCTAGAGGGTTCATGCACATACAGTAAAATAGGCACCAAATGTGGGTAGATTAGGTTACAAGTACTGATTCAATGTAGAAAATTCAGCACGTTAGCATGTTCGGGAAGTGGATCAAAACACATGGTCGAAAAAATAAGTTAAATACATTTTGTTTTATTGATTCACCCATTTGTCTATAATCGCAGTTACCTTATCTGTACGTACAAAACTATCGCCGGAAATAAGAGAAGATAAACTTAGACGCATGACATTTTTTCTGCATGTTAAATGTCATTCTGTTTACGTTCCATGTTCTCTACGGTGTCTGAAGTGCTGGTTAAATTCGACGGAACGGAATGTGAGGCCAGGCTTCTTACAGACAAACACCGATTTCTCCAGTGGCGGCTGTAACAAACCTAGTGAGGTAGATTGTCGTCATGAACATATCTTAAACATGTGGCAAGCTAATCAACATTTTTAGACATTTGTGAAAATTAACATTTTCGGAAATTTTCCGTGTAAAGGGTAGTTTGGCACGGCGGATTTTTTAGAAATCTTCAGGCCACATTTTGGACATTTTAAATATCAAGTTCAGTATTTAGCCAACTTTTCATTTTTTAATATGCTGTTCAGAGATACACAAGGATTCTTTCCCCAAAAAAAGTATTTTTTACTTTCTATACTACGTATACTATTGTTGGGGAAGTATTGTATTCGACTCAAAATTTCCATGTCGAGATTTCACCGGGAATATAGATATGTTTTGAGGCTCCCTGAATCCAAAAAAGTATTTTTAGAAAAAGGTCCATGCATAAGTCAAAAACGAGAAGTCGGTTAAAAACCAAAGTTGGTATTTACGTTTACATCATTTAAGGATGCAATATGAAAATTGGGAGAAAATCCCTCCGCCCTAAACTATCCTTTACATGGTCAATTTTACGAACATTTTTACTCTTTCAAAAATGGCCCAAACGATTTTGATTGAAATGCGATATGTTTAAGATATTTTATAGCAAATTGAATGTATATTTTAAAATGTTCTGGCTATAGCTTATGTAATCCTGTTTACTCTTGATGACCTTTGCATAACTGGTAAACCGTAAGAGACAGACCAAATCTTACTATACAATAAATATAGAGCTCATTAAAACACACTAGTTATGTCCAAATGCATTTTTTTTGTAGAGTGAACCATTTCGGAGATATTCCTCGCTATTTGTATGAGTTTTGCAATAGGTAATTAAACTTTTCTCAAATCGAAGGTCGTTATTTACTTTTTTATCTCGTAGCCATGCAAAGAGAACGGAATTTGAAAGCTTTAAAATATTTGACTATCGCTCAAAGCCTATTGTATTCCCATCCCATTGAACTTACAAGAAAAGCAGTAATAAGATAATTTCTGCAAATGTCTATCTCGACTAAGAATTGTTAGCAAACGAGTAGAGAAAGTCATGTGAGTGCAAAACATCAGATTCTTTCTTTCTCTTCTGGTAAGTAGGGGAAATATTGTATACCACCTAAAAATTCGATGTCGAGATTTCACCGGAAATATGTTTTGAGACCCCCTGAATAAAAAAAAGCATTATTAGAAAAAGGTGTGTGTGTGTGTGTGTGTGTGTGTGTGTGTGTGTGTGTGTGTGTGTGTGTGTGTGTGTGTGTGTGTGTGTGTGTGTCAGTGTGTCAGACTGGACAGCATAACTCAAAAACGAAAAGTAGGTTAAAAACCAAAGTTGGTAGGTATTTAAGTTTAATGTCTTTCAAGGGTGCGACACGTAGATTTTGAAGAAAATAGCCCCACCCTAAACTACCCTTTACATAAAACATTTTTTGAAAATTTTGATTTTCTTGAAAATGGCTATAACGATTTTGACTAAAATGTCATATGTTTGAGATATTTTCATGACAAATGAAATGCATGTCTTGAATTTTCTGGCTATAGCCCCTGTAGTCGTATTTACCCTGGACGACTTTAGCATAACTGGTAAACCGTTAGAGATAGACCAAATCATACTATACAAACATGTAGATCTTGCTAAAATACACAATTTATGTCTCAATAAATTTTCTTGTAGGGTGAACCATTTCGGAGATATTCCTTGTTATGTGCGAGAGTTTCGGAAAGCTTACGTGAAATGGAACATCGTTGTTCATTTTTGTATGTTGAGTGTGCAAAGAGAACTGGATCTCAAAGCTTTAAAAGATTTGACTATCGCACAAGGCCTACTGTATTCTGATATTCTCCTTGTACCTACAAGGAAATAAGCAATACGATAATTTGTACAAATATTTATTTTAACTAACACGAAAAAGATATAGGAATGAAAGTTTGTCAGAATGGTTGGTACAGGAGTAGAGAAAGTCATGAGTGCAACACATCAGATTTTTTGATTCCAGGGTGTACCAAAACAGTATTTTCGGTGAAATCTGGGACTGAATTTTTGCGTGGAATGTTATAGTTCTGTTGACGATGCACAAATTGAGATTAAAGCAGCGATGTTCAACGTTCGCGAAAGAGGGGAAAATGCGTTTACCTCCTTCTACTATACGTGTACTTTGTCTCTCTTTAATACCCAGCCGTACATTGTGTTGCAGCTGTGGGTTGTTTACATGTACGTTGCGTTTGATTTACGAAAGCACTTACAAACCTTGTGCAATAAACATCTGTTCATTAGTGACCTCTTTAGTAATGCTTACATTTAAGAAGTCCATCAATATTTGGCGACAGTCACCAAGTGATCGTCGCGTAACCTATTGCGATACGGACTTCTAATACAGTTCAATTTGGAGAAACTCAGCTCGCAAATATATGTAGAGCTACATTCACTCTTATACATGCCATTCTTGGACATTAGCATTTTCAGAGTGTTTTATTGCTACTTTTCTTGTAGGTGCAAGGGGAATATGGGAATACAGTAGATTTTAAGCGATAATGAAATGGTTTAAGAACCGATTGCTATGCGATGCCTCTGAAATCCCTTTCTCTTTGCAAGACCAAGAGATACAAATCTGATGTGTTGCACTCACATGACTTTCTCTATTCTTGAACTAACCATTCTTACAACTCTTACTCCTATATCTTCTTCGTGTTGAGATAAACATTTGTACAACTTATCTTATTGCTTATTTCCTTGTAGGTGCAAGGGAAATATTAGAATACAGTAGGCTTTGTGCGATAGTCAAATGTTTTAAAGCTTTGAGATTCCATTCTCTTTGCACACTTAACATATAAAAAATGAACAACGATGTTCCATTTCACGAAAGCTTTTAAGTTTTTCGAAACTCACAACATAACAAGGAATATCTCCGAAACGGTTCACCCTACAAGAAAATTTATTGAGACATAAATTGTGTATTTTAGCAATATCTACATTTTTTGTATAGTATGATTTGGTCTATCTCTAACGGTTTACCAGTTATGCAAAAGTCGTCCAGAGTAAATACGACTACAGGGGCTATAGCCAGAAAATTCAAGATACACATTTCATTTGTCATAAAAATATCTCAAACATATGACATTTTAATCAAAATCGTTAGAGCCATTTTCAAGAAAATCAAAATTTTCGAAAAACCTTCCATGTAAGGGTAGTTTAGGGTGAGGCTATTTACTTCAAAATCTTCGTGTCGCATCCTTGAAAGACATTAAACTTAAATACCTACCAACTTTGGTTTTTAACCGACTTTTCACTTTTGAGTTATGCTGTCCACAGGCCCACACGCACACAGACACACACACGGACCTTTTTCTAAAAATGCTCTTTTTTTGGATTCAGGGGTTCTCAAAACATATTTCCGGTGGAAACTTGACATCGAATTTTTTGGTGGAATACAATACTTCCCCTACTTACCAGTAGAGAAAGTAAAAAAGTATAAGTATTGGCAAATGCAAACAAATAAGAAAGAATATCCCGGAAGTGGTTCACTCAAAAGAAAAACCAAGTGCATATTTGACAAATTGCTTGTTTTAAGAGATCCACATTTTTTTATTTATTAAGCTTTTGTATGTTTCTTGTTCTTTACCATTTATGCAAAAATCACTCAGAATGAAGAGATCTACTATGGGCATTTCCAGAAAATTCAAGTCATGGCTTAGATACTGCCATAGAATCGCCTATTTGTGTCCGTCGCTGGATACTTGCCGTCTGTTCCTCTCCAAAGAGAGAAGGTTGGACATCTCTATGTTAAAGCATTAGCTGAGTTTAGAATTAGAGGCAATTAAAATGTTTGCCAGGTTCGAATTTTATACATCCTAATTATTGTAAGTTGGATGGCTGATTAAATATTTCGTGTTCATGACAAGCTATACGAAGAAAGCTGCAAGCTCAGCCAAGTAACTTCATTTCTGGTAATAATGGATGACGCCAAGTTTTTCGAATGACGCACATACAGCTGCGAGAACATTATTCTGTATCAGCAAAACATTTGCATTAACTCACGTTCTTAAAGAAGACGGACAAGTAAGCACTTTCTGGTTTGTGCTTGATTAATGTGTGAGTGTGTGTCTTAACAGGTATAACAGCTTGAGCAATGTCGTTCTAGACAAGACACGGAATAAATTAATTATATTTGTGTGAATGAACCCGGAATTCGCTGCCCACTGTGTTACAGTACATTAGCCTCCTTAACATTGAAGGACAGCTTCTAATTATGTTACAGCAAAAAATCTTATAAAGAGTCCCATGTTTTCTCTGTCCGTATGCCTCATTTCCGCCAGTGGCGGCTGCTGTGCAAGTGCACGTGAACTCCCAACTTTTGACCCCTTGCGGATTTACTACTCACTTTGTAATATTTCATCTACTACATATAGCAAGTAGGGGAGCATTGCATTCGGCCAAAAAATCGATATCGAGATTTCACCGGAAATATGTTTTGAGGTCCACTTAATCCCCCCAAAAATGCATTTTTACTTCCTCTACTGGTAAGTAGAGGAAGTATTGTATTCCACTCAAAAATTCGATGTCGAGATTTCACCGGAAATATGTTTTGAGGCCCCCTGAATCCAAAAAGAAACAAAACATTTTTTTTCAAAAAAGGTCCGTGTGTGTGTCAGTCTGTGGACAGCCTAACTAAAAAACGAAAAGTCGGTTAAAAACCAAAGTTGGTATTTAAGTTTAATGTCTTTCAAGGATGCGACACGAAGATTTTGAAGAAAATCGCCCCACCTTAAAGTACCCTTTACATGGAAAATTTTTTGAAAATTTTTATTTTCTTGAAAATGGCTCTAACGATTTTGATTAAAATTCCATATGTTTGAGATATTTTTATGACAAATGAAATGTATATTTTGAATTTTCTGGCGAGAGCCTATGTAGTCCTGTTTAGTCTGGATGAGTTTTGAATAACTCGTAAACCGTAAGAGATAGACAAAATCTTACTGTACAAGAAATGTAGATCTTGCTAAAATACACAATTTGTTTCAATAAATTTTTGTAGAGTGAACCATTTCGGAGATATTCCTTGTTTTGTGTGTCAGTTTCGGAAAAAAGAACTTTCGTGCAATGGAACACCGTTGTTCATTTTTTATGTTAAGCGTGCAAAGAGAACGGAATCTCAAAGCTTTAAAACATTTGACTATCGCTCAAAGCCTACTGTAGTCCCATATTCCCCTTGCACATACAAGAGAATAAGCAATAAAATAATTTGTATAAATATTTATCTCAACTAACACGAAGAAGATGTAGGAATAAGAGTTTGTAAGAATGGTTAGTACAAGAGTGGAGAAAGTCGTGTGAGTGCACACATCCAATTTTTAGAAAAAGGTCGTGCGTGTGTGTGTGTGTGTGTGTGTGTGTGTGTGTGTGTGTGTGTGCGTGTATGTGTGTGTGTGCGT